>ML675604.1:42191690-42279423 GCA_007922155.1 Mesoclemmys tuberculata | reverse complement strand
CCTAATTAACCAAACCTTGTGCACCCGGACAGGTGCGAACGTTTACAATATGGTTAATAAAAGAAGAAAAGTTTTCAAAGTCTTTGTGAGCTTTTTGGACAACCTCAGTATCAATGTGATAGAAAGCAGGAAACATACATTTCCTATCATATGATTTTTCCGATTTCCAAAACATATATAATTATGGCCACTCCTGTTCTAAATTGTACTCTGGAAAAAATATTTCAATGTTAGTAAATTCCACTGCACAAGGAAAATATTACAACTGATTGAGGGAAGCTGTTCTAGTTGACTGGAATTGTGCTTGAAGTCCAGATCAACCTTTAAATTTGAGTGAAAGGCTCATATTCTCCATGGCATGCAGCACTTACATATAGATAATACATGTGCAGGAGAGGTCAAGGAATGAACTAGTTGCAATGTTGAATCAACTTCTTGAATGTTAACATAAGTCCCCTGAGGAACTTTAGTTAACCTTAGGGGGAAAAAAGGAACTGTGTGTTTAATTTTGGTGCACCCATGCTCTTTGCTTTCAGTGGTAGCATGGTAGTGGATTATCTAGCGTGTGTCTCTTTCTACTTTTCCATGATATCTCTTCTGGAGGAATGGAGAGAATTAGCAGGGACCTCTAGTATGCTTGGGGTATGTGAAAGAAAATAACTGTTAATGGCTGGGGAATTTGAACCCCACTTATTACAAAACTTGAATTAAAAAAAAGTATCTAGCCCAGTTTCAGGGGTGTAGGGGTGCATGTCAGTTGCAGAGGGTGGAAGCAGCGAATAAAAGGGGGTAAGAGTATTCCCCCACCACCACCTTGGAGAGCTGTTAGTTGAAGTAGTGGCTGGTAAAAAGCAAGAGAGACCATCCAGGAGAGGTCTGAGAAGAAGGGAGACACCCCTGGGAGGAGTGTCAGCGGTGGGGAGGGGAGAATCCTGGGAAGAAGAGCACTGGCTGCAGGCTCTGGAGAATTACATAGTATCACTGTAATGCTAGCCCCCAGTTTTAGGATACAGGACAAAGTCTTCAAACATTTTGCTGGGGCTTTACATTTTCAGATGCTTAGGGCTAAACTGTGCCTGGTCCAGTGTAGTTATACAAGGTGGTGGGCAGAATGTCCATGCTTTCTGTTCTGGTCTCACAGCAGAGACAAAACGGCAGGTCAAGTCGGAGCCATCACTAGGCCCAGGACGAGCAAGCATATCTGAGCCCCCGACTGGTTTTTTTAATCACTTTCCCACTCCATTCAGAGGGTTTCAAACTCTGCGGCGTCCCCCCCAGAGTGATGTGGAGAAACATTTAAAGGGGTGGGGAGCTGAGCGGCGATGCCAGGCAACTCGGGCCAGTGACGCCAGGCAGTTGGGCTAACCCCAGGTGGCTGGTCTCAGTCGAGTCAGCCATGCGTGGCAGGGCTGAGGGAGGGAGCTCCACCTCCACTCCCTGACTCACTCAGAGAGCCACCCAGCCTGTCTGGTTGTGTGTGTGTGTGGGGAGGGGTGTAAACAAAAAAGCTGGGGGAGGGCACAACTCCCCCCTCTCCCCCCCGTATGTCACCTCTGGTCCCATTTTTCAAGCCCCACAGCTTTGCACCTTGGGCAGCTGCCCTACTTGCCCCACCCTGATTACAGCCCTAGATCAAGGAATGACTGCTCTAGACAAGATTCTCCAGTTTCTCTCTTTCTCACACACACAGTTTTGGGATTTGTAATTCATTTACCATCTGTATTGCCAGTTTGATTCTAAGCCTGGGCAGTGGTTACCAAAATTGCATGCCATCTGATGATTGTTCTGGGGCCTACATGAACTGAGTTTCGTGCGCTCAGTCTAGTTCCTTGTAACGACATGTCCTTATCAATGCCCACCTCAATAACTGGCAGAGACTGAACGGGCATGGAGACTGAAATGCTTCCTCTCTTTGCACTAGAAGTTTAAGTCTGCTGGATGAGATTGAGACACTTTCGTAGTGGTGGTGTGGCCTGAAGGAAATGTGTACTGTTTCAATCTGTGCTGTATCATTCCTGTGGATAAACTCTCCATCAGATACTTTCAAGCACTGATACAGTAAAGTACTGTAGCACATGCTTAATTTTAAACACTTGAATAGTCTCATTGACTTATTTAGACACATATTTAAAGTTAAGCACGTACTTTAGTGCTTTTGCAGAACTGGGGTGATAAAGAGGATTACATTTCCACAATTGCTTTTTAATCACTAAACTTACTGGTTTTTAGTAATATCAGTAATGAAGGAAAAGAGGAAACATTTATTAGTGCTAAAATCTCCTTTAGATTATGGGTATCATGATAAGACACATAAATCTTCCAACAGTTCTTTTTATACTAACGATTGGCTTACAAGGAAATGAAATATCATTAAAAATATAGTGCCTGATTATATATTTGTTGCATATTTGTTCCCTGGCTGGGCAAGGAATGCAGAATGATGTCTCTTAATTTAGCACCTCTTCTTGATCTAGTGCATATATATTCTCAAATAATATTCATCTCAGTCCTTTTGCATTTTGGTCTGCTCTCTCTAAGATTGTCTCAGCATTGCCTTTTGCTGAAGTAGAACAAATAATGTTAGTACAAGGGACCCCAGACTGCACTTTTACCCTGCCCTGTCAGGCAGTAGCTACGTTTTAGAAGGAAACCGCAGTACAAAAGTGAGCGCTCAGGTTCCATACAACGTATGCAAAGCAGTTTTATTTAAAATGTCAGGTTTACCTTGGCAAAGCCACTCTTTAGTAGGGATTAAGGCTTCAAAAAACACTGATTCATACTCTGTGTTTCCATCTGTGTGCCAGGTCACAAATATAAATTTTAATGTTGGCCTATATCCGTAATCACATAACCCTCTGGCATACTTTCTCATCCCTGAATATAAGTGGAATGAGAAGGTTACTTGGAAAGCCATCTGTCTGAGAAACGGTCCTGTTACAATTAGAGGAGAATCTTGAATTTCATCTCTGGACGATTATGAAATGAAGAGAGAAAACACAATATGTACAGCAAATTACCAGAAACTTTGGTAAATCAACCCAGTGATGGACTAAAAAGTTGAAAAAAATCAGACAGTTAACTCTATTTTTTAAATGAAATTATGCAGACATGAGCACAAGCATCCAACCTGGAATCCAAATATGAGTTTCGATTTCAGACAACTCCAAAGTTTTGGGGTATTTGGACGTGGGGGGTCGGTTTTGGCCCTTTCATATCAAGGTGTTGATTTTTTAAGGAAGTTCAGAATCCAAAATGAATGAAATGCAGATCTTAGGTAGCGCTTATGGGATAAAAGAACCTTGCAGAAAACTGAAAGGAGTCTGTGGTTCTTATTTAACAAAAAAATTAACTCAGATAACTTAGAAAATTAATCTCCGCCTCTCATCACACCTAGAAGCCTCAGAGCAAGGATTAATGTCCTTAACTTTGTGTCTTGTATAGCATTTGCAAATAACAAAAAATAATTCTGTTTTTGCTAAATCTACTAGAATTCTGCAAACAGATGATCTAACCCCAACTATTATCTGTGGAAGGGCAAGGAAGATCCCATTTCATACCTGTTAGGGTTGTCTAGAAAAGCCCAAGGCTGGGAGGATGTAAAGTCCCTCCCTCCCTTCAAAAAGCTTTTGGGTAAAGTGAGGTGAAAAATTTTGCATTTCAAAATTTTCAGATGAGAAAAGAAGACAGCTTTTTCATCTAAAAAATGTCCCATTTTTCCACCAGCTCTACCTTGCTGTATTAAATACTCTGAAATGTTAGAAAATTCTTAATGTTTCCTGCCACTCCTTCATTAACACTATAAAACAGGCTGGATGGTGGAACTGTAATTAGCAGGCCTACATCAAGGGAACTGTTTGGACTATCCTGACTTCAGTTACAACTAGCTGAAGGAACATAGGCATTACCAGCCCAGAACAGACCAATGATCCAGCTAAGTATTCCGTTTCTAGCAAAGGCAAAAAATGCCCACAATACATATGGTTGAATGTGCAATGCTGTGTCACTTTGTTCTTGACTTCAGCCGGGGATTGACTCAGGCCTTGAATATAAGGATTGTATTTCTTAAAATAACTAGGATTGCCTTGTGTCACTGATTCTTTCCCCCCAAGTCTGTGTAGTGCTTTGTCAATCAGGTTTACTGTATGTTTGCTGGCAGAATATACAAAAGGAAAATACCCTTGCTGGGCCTGATTCTTCAACCTTCGCTCAGTCCTAGAGAAATTATTTTCTTTTTGTATATTCTGCTGCTATGTGCTCAGGGAAGTAGCGCTCTGAAATCGAGGGTCTTGGCGAGTGACACTGAGGGATACTGGATGAATGTACAATCTCTACAGATATTCCAAGATCCTCAGGATTTCCCAGCTTTCCAAAGGCTTTTCTGTAGAAGGGCATGGTTTGGCTCCTAGTTCAGGAATTACCTCACCCATCACTGAGATGGAAAGTGCCAGCATGAAAACACACATTACCTACTGATTAGACCAGAGATCTGTCTCTCTAGTATTCTGTCTGACAGCAGCCTGTACTAGCTGCCAGAGAAGATGTAACCCCATCCCCACCATAATAGACTATTATATCATAACATGCCTACAGGGAAAGTTTCCTAATCCTATCAGTGGTTGGCTTATGTCCTGAAATATGAAGGTTTATATCCCTTATATGTTTTAATCTTAGCTAGTGTCATTATGGTAATTCTTGTTTATATAAATGTTGCATTCTGTTTGGGATCCTGTTAAACTCTTTGTCTCTATAATACTTTGTATTAATCAGTTCCACGGGTTCATTTCTAACAGTTTAGGACAGGAAGTAAAAATCATATCCAAATATAGAAGAAGTTTTAAGCAAAGTAAGATATAATTATTCAAACTAGAATTTGAGCAAGGGATTAGAATTAACACCATTATCCTTCCAAAAACCGCAGTGTGGTTGATCAGTCTATGTGTTTATATGGTCCGCTTTGTAGAAGTAATTGTAATGGAGCGCCTATGACCACAAGTAGTCAGCTATTTCAGCTTGACCACAAGAAGTTGGCTATTTCAGCTTTCCTCTCATCCAAAACCACACCAGTACCCAACTACACATCTGTGGTAGGTTTTATGAACCTTATCTCTTGGCACCATTGAAAATGTGTTTTTACAGAATGGTTTAAACTTAGAATGCCTGATCTGCTAACGAAAAAATAACCCAGCCTAGTTTTAGCTGTACTAAAAAAACCTGCACATTGCTGACTTCATTCTTTCAGGGATGGCAAACATCAGCTCTTGAAGCAGAAAACTAATCTCACTGGCCACTTGAGGGAGGTGGTGTGTTGTCTGGATTGTGGCTTTGAAACCAGTTCCTTCACACTAGCTTGCAATACGAGAATTAGAAAGTTTTAAGTCTGTTGTGGGTAAAAGGCAGTACAGGCCTACAGCAGTGACTCTTTCCCCTCACTAATCCATTCCCCATGCAGTCTTTGATAATAAAAAAAAAACCCATCACTACGATGATTCATCTGTGACTGGCCAGTTTTTGGTCTCTGACTGCTATAGGAAGGGGTGGCTAATGAATAAAGAAAAATAATATACAGCCATGGAAACCATTTTGTTCTCAGCAGATAAAAAAGACCCTACCACATACCTAGCAAAATGATCTAAAAATGAGAGAGAATAAAATTCAAGACTTAAGTCTTTGTAGAATAGTCTTCATCATAATGATATTCAGTGGCTGGCCTGAGCATTAACATAAGATCATGAATCCAAAAGTCCTTTGTTCTTCTAATCAGGTCACACATATGACACCTGGAGGAAAACATGAACGTGAGAGCTAACTGGTTATCCTTTTTACACAAGCAGTTGTTTTACCTTGAGATGGAAAACTTTACACGTCTAACACACAGAGATGAGTCTGAAGAACAAATTTTTGGTTGGGAACTGAATTCTTACAGAATTTGTGGATTTGGGATCCTAAGATATTGGTCTGGCCTATGATAAGGATTGGACAAGCTGAGATATTAAAACAGAAAATTTCCCAAATTTCAGGAGTATTTTCAGATCTGGTGTTTGGACACATTGCTTATATATATAAATTGAAAAATGAACAGTTCAGTCACATGCACAGGGTCCTGGTTATAAAGCAGTTGTAAGGCACAAAGGAATTGCCATACTGGATCAGACCTGTGGTCTCTCTCATCCAGATCCTGGTCACCAACAGTGGCAAGAACCAGAAACATCAGAGGAAAGTGCAAGTAATGGCACAGCAGAGATAATCTACCAACCAGAGGAGCCTTCTCTTAAACCCTAATAGTTAGAGATTGGCTTAAGCCTCAAAGCATCAGTTTTTTATATCCCTTCTACAGCTTTATTTTAAAAATAATATTTACTAATATAACAGATGATAGTCCTCTGGACATGCAAATGTCTGCATAACTGACCTTTTATGCAGATATGCTGCATAGCTCTGTTAAAAGAACTGGATATTGCAAAAATGCAGAATTTTTAAACAAAGAAACCCTTATCAGCGTTTAATTGCAGAAATCAGTTCTTATCTGACTACTGGATCCAACTTTCTAGTAACAGCAATAGGACTGATCTGTTTTATTTAGAGAGAACAAATCAATTAAGAGATTTAGGAATCTCCAAAATGTAAAGGCTCATAACAAACACGATATTCTCCCTTCACTGTAGTTCGGCTCACCAAAATATTCCTGAGTTTGTGCTTAGTGATCTGTTACAGGAGGGAACCCAATGTTATACATATCCTTTGGCAGGTTTGTGGCTCCTCCTTTTTAACCTTTACAAGTCAATTATCCTTGGTATCAAAGAATTCTATATTTAACTGGCAATACTTCAAGGGCCTGCAGAACCTTCTGTTTACTCTTCTCTTCTCTTACTCCACCCAAGCCACACACCTGTCCAAATGTTCTATCTGGTCTCCATGTCTTCTTCACTGAGATGCCCTCCATCTGTACTGCCCCCTCTGCCCTTCTCTGCACCAACCTAGTCTTCCATTCCTCTCTTCCTTCAAATCCTTAAAGTACACTCCTTCTGAGAAGCCTATAAACCTCTTTTATTCCGATAGAAAAGTATTAATAAATTAGTTGACTGAAAAATCTAGAAATTAAATCAATGCAAAATATTTTAACTAATGCATACAAATAACGTAGCCAAAATGCACAAGCTAAGTGTCACCCTTCAATCCCATGATTATTTTTACATTTTCATCTCTACAACTACCCAGCCTAAAATCAAAATATACCAATAATATAAAATCATTTCTAGTTACTACTAAACAATGCTGCACACACACACAATTTTCTAGTACACTATGTTTTTCAGCTAAGCCTGTGTGGTACAACATTTATGATTGCGATTCTGCTTGGTGTAGCATTTCTTAAATACAGAACTCTCCATTTTACATTTAGCACAATTCAGGTGCTACTTTCACTGCTGCCTAATGTTCCCACATAAAGGCAGACTATATCTTGTGTGCTGTTGAATTTACTGGGGAGGTAACCCCTAAATGCTCTGGAACCCTGTCGTGGGGCCAGTGTCTCATCCTTTTTTGGGGTGATGGGGTGAAGGCAGCTATAGGCCCATGCCTGAGTTGCCTCAGATGTCCTTAGTCCCCAGGCGATGTGGCATAAAGGTCAGGGTCAGTGTGGTCGTCCTGGGCCTTCAGGTAGGACAAAGCCACCAACAATTTAAGTGTCCAGGCCCTAAGGCAGGGCTGAGCTACAAACACAGGCCATCAGGCCTAAGGTGAGAAGGCTGCAATCCCAGGGTTGGGGCTGGCAGCAAGAGGGTTAGGGGTCCCAGCCCAGGGTCCTAAGAGTGGTGGATGGTTCCGCCACTGAGGTCAGCAGGGATCCGATCACAACACACTGACAGCACCCAACCTAATAGGCCTTCTCCCTGGACCGTTTCCTGCCCTGTCCCTTCAGGAGGGCATCCTGGCATCTTTGGGTCCCCCAGCTTGAGTGGCTCTCGGCTTCTCCATGACATCAGCCCTTCTTGGGTGTCTTCCATCATTCTGGTATATGCCTTGGTCTTGGCATGGCTGGCTTCCACGGTCTGACAATTTCATAGACTCATAGGGCTGGAAGGGACCTTGAGAGGTCATCTAGTCCATTCCCCTTCACTCACAGCAGGACTAAGTCAGATCTAAACCATCCCTGACAGGTGTTTGTCTAACCTGCTCTTAAAAATCTCCAATAATGGAGATTCCACAACCTCCTTAGGCAATTTATTCCGGTGGTTAATCACCCTGACAGTTAGGAAATTTTTCCTAATGTTCAACCTAAACCGCCCTTGCTGCAGTTTAAGCCAATTGCTTCTTGTCCTGTACGCAGAGGTTAAGAAGAACAATTCTTCTCCCTCCTCCTTGTAACAACCTTTTATGTACTTGACAGCTTCCGGACTGTATCCTCCCCCGTCAGCAGTCAGCTCTGACTGAGCGGAGCAGCTCTCTTTTATACCTGGATTCCAGCCAGAGCATGCCTAACAGTGCTGAAGGGTGTGGCTGCTTTGGCCCACTGGGTGGAGTTAACTCCTGCTGGGTCAGCGTGGGAGAAGTGTGCCACGTCACAGACCCCCAACTAATTGAGAAACACCTTTTTCTCCTATATCCTGTGTAGCTGTGGAGATCAACTAGGACACTTCTCTTTTCAATTCCTATGACCAGAGTGCTCTCAGTTGAGGATTTTCATTTGCTGAGTTCACTTAGTTGGTTAAGTGGTTTAATGACACTGAGAGCACAGTAAAAAAAAAACAAAACTCTTTAAAGCTCAGAGCTTTTGATGATATTATTTTTACATAGCATTAACAAGGAGCCCGTGAAGAAAGTTGTAGCCACTGAATCCTAAAGGTATCAGTTTGTTTGACAAATTTGAGGCAAAATTCTTTATCTTCTAATTGTTGGTTTCATGCATTAGAAATACTACTTGTGTTCTATAGAGAGATTTACAGGTAATATATGTGCAAATTACACAGGTAGGTATAACACGTAAAGTGAGGTAATATATACTCAGTCTAGTGTTCTTTTCTGTTGGAAGATCAGCAGGTATTTGGTAGAACATTGTTGTACAAAAATATACCTACAGGTATTTGGTGCAATACTATTACACTGATAGATCAAGTATGGTTGTTGGTGCATATGTACTTGATGTAGAATGAGAGTTGTTTTTTTTTAAAAAAAGTGAGATGTCGAGATGGCCTTGTGATAAGTGCTATAAAAAATAGATAAATAAATAAAATAAGTGTCCTAAAATCCAAGACAACGGCAGCACAACAGGAAATAGGGATAATCTGACAAAGAGTTAGCATAGACTATTTTTTAATAAAAAAACTCTAGTCGTAGGATTCTGTTGTAAATATAACTGGGGGTGGCTATTGCTTTATTGAAAAGTGTTTATATATCCATTCCCTTTTAGTTCTTGTCAGCTCATTATTTTACACATTTATTATCTGATTGCTAAATAAAATGGCTGTTGCATTGTTGGTAATAAATGTCGTGTTCTATTCACATCTATCTGAGCCAGTGGAGAAAAACTAGACACAGTAAAATACTTCTGCTGTTTGCTATGCTATAGTGAGATTTGTTACACTGAATGCAAAAACCCAGGCTATTCTAGTGCCACTCGAGCACACACACTGTTTCCAGGACTGATTGATGACATTTCCTTATATAGTTAGGCGTGAGACATTGCTTTTGAAAATAGAATTAAAACTTTCCCTTTTTAGGAGCAAGCACCATTTTGGCAACACAATCAGCCCCAAGCACATACGTTCTTTTGGTCAAAACATCACCAGGGTACTTTGTTAACAAAATGTTCAGGTCATGCTAAGGCCAAAGCATGAGCTAGAAAACTTTTTATTAGCTAAATGTTTCCAAATAGCACTCCAAATTGAAAGTGCTGAAATTAAACCTTCCTCCTGAAAACAGGGTATAGCTGTGCTGACGGGAAGGATGCCTTTTCCCCCCCCATGACTCAGCATAGGTGAAGGGCCTATGCACTGACATATGTCCCCTGAGCAAAGACAGATGCTATCAAAAACTGTCTTAAAGCAGAGCTCCAACTAGGAGGCAATAAAGACATATTTGTGTCATAAAGCATTGCTCTTTCTTGTCTTTATTTTAGTTAGTGAGTAATTGCCTATCCTCCAGAATTAATACCTTGCACAGCAACATATGCCTGCTAGATTTATTATTGAGAGGAATTTTAGTCAGATCTATTTAGCGCAGGGACAGCCTTCTCTCTGGTCTCTTTACATTTGGAATTAGGGCTAGATTATGCAACCCTCACTCATGTTGGTGGGCATTCTCTGAATTTGTGTGCCCATAATTGCAGTGGGATTATGCATGTGACTAAGTGCTCACCAGCTGATGAAAGATTGCATTCTGTAGCCCACAGAGCTGTAACAGAGAGTGAATAATGAAGACTGGAAAGAGCTTCTACTCTTTAAGCATAGGAATTACAGACTGTGTTGGTTGTGTTTTTAGTCACACATTTGGTACTAGTAAGAAGGTTGACCACAAATAATAACTACAGTATTGTCTATTTAACTCATAATTTTCATACAGTTAAAACCGTTGCTCACATTTCACAAGAATAAATCAAGAACTACTCTGCAACATTCTCATAATCAAACAGCCTTGAAACTAACACCCACATAATCTACATCAATATTCATATACAGATATACACACACACACACAAATTTTGAAGAGGAAGAAATAGAGGTGACCATGATTTCATACACTATGGGAGTCAAAATGTCAAGTTCTCTGAATTTGTGTGCCCATAATTGTGTGTGCCAGTATTTATATGCCCCAAAGAAATTCATGTGTTATTTTGTTGCGTGAGGGGGCACATTCAAGCATAGGAACTGCAGTCCCAAATCTCTATATGTGCAATTTTTGACCCACAAGTTAAGAGACTGCATTGAAGCCCCTATGAAAATTTAGCCCTGAAAGCACAAGAGCTGCCAGTTGCAGCCAGGAATATGATATTCTAATATCTGAGATTCTGAGTCTGCTTTCCCACTGGAGAAAATCAGGAGCAGCACCAATGAATTCAATAGTTACACTGATGTCAAAATGGTATAAGAGAGGAGTATCACATTATCTGTTTTCTGCTTAAATGAACCACCTTAGTGGCAATTGTGTGTGCAAAGATTCCGCAGTCAAGGCATCAGTGGAGTGGAACACACATTCTTGGTCAAATTCAATGCAGATTTATACCTGATGAAGCAACATGGAAACAGTGCAGTGGCATATGAATCAGCATATAATTTATCCAAGGGGATGTGCTTGAGAGTGTTCAGAATATGAATTTGTGGTGACAGGAGAGGATTTTTATTACATATACCTTAGGGTTTAACCACAGAAGATCCTACTGTACCTATTGTTCATTCTGCATTTAATTCTTTACCTGATGAGTATCTTCTGTGTACAGCAGAAATATATGACCTTGAGAACTGAAAAATGAAAGCACTGCAGAAATGGACTGAAAATGATTTATTCTAATTATTTATTTGAAAGCTGGTGAATTAAGAATGATGTTATTAAACAAAAGCTCTGTACCAAATGGAAATCTTGGCAAGTAACAAAGGCAATTCTGTTTTTTTCCTTGTACCTCTTCAGAGCTTTGCAAAACAGTGATGTAAACAGCAACTCAAAAACAGATCAGGTTTTAATAAACATATGCTATCATTCCATCTCACATGCTCTGGATATCTCACTGCAAAATTACCTTTTAAATATCTAATAATTCCTTCAAGTATACTTGGGAAATTTTATCATATCTTTCCTCTTGGGTCTTTGGTAAATTGAAAAATAATATGTATAATATAATAATATTTATTGACATAGAAAAGATATTTGGGCTTGGTGCTTTGTCTGTTGCATTTATGTTTATTTTTTTCTTCAGACTTTTAAACTTTTTAACTTACACAGACTAGGTCTCGAGTTTTGATTTCAGATATCCCAGGTTTTGAGGGTGTTCAGCGTGTTATAACAAGGGGAATCAGCCATTGAAATTTGGATATGAAGGGGCATAGGGTGCATCTGTAAGAGTAAGAAGAAATAGCTGCAGGAGGGATGAACGTATGGAGTGTCCTGAAGGAGAGGAAAAGGAGACTGCAATTAGTGTGGTGAGAAACCAATGAGAAGATCTGAAAATGGAGAGGGGAGGGACTATGAGAGGAGGATAACTTAGCTCAGCATTTTTGATTGACTGGAAACATCTCAGAACTCTTACTGTGACTCTTAGCACTGTATCAACAAATTATGCTGCTTAATCAAATAAGGGACGGTGTAGGAAAAATACTAATGTTGGTATATATGTCCACGTATCATCCAGGGCCAGATCCTCAACACAAAACAGTCAGAAAGTTGCTCTAAAGGAGCAGCTGGGTCTTCCCTAAGCAGAACGGAATACTTGGATAGTGTGAAGCTGATGCAGCCAAGTCGGGGCCTTCCTTTCACTCCCCCTCCACCTAGTACACTAGGGGTGTAACAGGGGTAGGGGATAGCAGGGCATGGTGGATAGAGTGGTCTCATAGGGATTGCTCCATCTGACATAATTTAGAGAAGGTCGTGGATTGCTCCAAATTACCCTGGGGCCTATTTCAGTTCCAGCAGACCCCAGGATTGGAGGAATGGAAAGATACCTTAGAGTCACCTTCCCCATCCCCTTCTCCTCAGCTGTGCAAAGTGAAGGCTTTGTACCTTTGATCTAGCTGAATGACATCTAGTTTTCAGTAAAAAACATTGATGTACATTGTTTGACATCTTAATATATTTAATATAATTCAAGTGTATTTATGGTAAGAAAAGTAACAGTAAAAATTGCAAAATATGTG
The DNA here is from genome assembly GCA_007922155.1 of Mesoclemmys tuberculata. Lineage (NCBI taxonomy): Eukaryota > Metazoa > Chordata > Testudines > Chelidae > Mesoclemmys > Mesoclemmys tuberculata. Next base: position 42,266,584 of record ML675604.1, on the reverse strand, counting down.
CTTCCTGTATGTATTCAGCCATATTTGGTTACTGACAAAATCTATTTTTTATTATTTTTGCTCACGTTAATGCTATGGAATGAAAACAGCTATGGGAGAGGGAGCTGGGTTTCTTGCTGGCTCGTGCATCATCAGTAGAATTAACTACATTCAGTTTGTGAAAACTTTATGACAACTTCATTTGCAGAGTACCTTAATTCATCCACAAATAAATTTTTAAAAAGACTAAAAGCCTCCTTTAAATAATTATATAAAAAATGAATGATATATTAAGCTGACCATTTGACATTTTGTGATTGTTGTAAGAAAGAGAAAACTTTTAATTAAAGTGGTTCAGGACAGACCTAACAACCTGTCAGATGTGTCATGAAACAAATCAGGCAAACCAATCAATTCCTTGCACCAAACTGCCTCTCTACCTGCTTAGGAAACCACTGATTGTATTTTGACTTAAAAGGAAAGATTTGTCATAGTGTGACCTTTCCTTAAGACTCATTGCATGACAAAAAATTAAAAGGAAACATAGGTGACGCTCTGTAATAATAATATTTGGCATTTAGCATCCAAAGAGTAGAAAGCACTTTGAAAAGATCATTTTACAGATGGGAAACTAAGGTTTGGAGACCTAAATTGACGTACACAAGTTCCTACAGCAAGTTACTGGCAGATTCCAGAATGGGAATCCAATCTTTTGACTCCCACATTCCCTGCTCTAAGCACAAGACAACCCAGCTTTCCATTAAACTAGAATAAAATTAAGCAACTTTCCCCTTGTAGGCTCTGTACTGTGCCCTGTAAATTCAGGACTTACTTCCTGAAAGCGTTCCTTGCAGGACACAGCTCATTATTGTCAGCATCTCTGTCTATGTAATATTTGATGCCACTTTTCAACTCATAAGGATTTCATTATGCTCCACAAGCTTTGGTTTTTCACTTTCCCCCCATTCACCCTCCTCCTTCATGGCAGTGGTTCAGGCCAGATCCATCACTGACAGGATCACTTGAACTGGAGAAGCGTAGGCAGGATTTCAACACATTCACTCACTTGTTTACCACCTCCTTGTCTTCCCCCTCATCCCCAAGCACCAGGATGGAGTTTTGTGACCCATGACAAAGCTACAGTACTGTCCTTCAGTTCTCCCAAGGTTACAGCCTATAAAAGTCATGAGGAAACAAAAAAAGATATGTCGCACTCTAACAAAAGGGCCTCTTACAATGAGTAGATCCTCTTTCCCATCAGGTGAGAAAAAATAATAAAAGCTCCTTTATCAGTCAACTTGATCTGCAGAGATGGAGAATAAAAGCAGCCTTTGAAACAACTTAATAAGGAAAGAGGGACCTGGTGGGAACATTTTAAGCATAGCTTACATTCTATTCTTAACCTTTGTTGCATAGTTACTGCCCTTCTGTCATTTACTGTGAACTTTTCAGCATACAACCTGATGGGCTAGTGAGCAGTTCTACAATCTTCCAGAAGCCTACTGAAGGCAAAATAGATTCCTAATACAGCACAGGGTGGATGGAAGGGGGAGGGGGTGAAGTGTGAAGATGGGGAAATGTCTGAGACAAGCTTCAACTTTCAAACATAACTAGATAGCCTTTTGAAGTGCTCACTGTAGTGGTCATTGTATTAAATAGAAGCCTAGGGCCTCTGTGCTACTACGGAAGGCAAGATCACCTGGCTTGGCAGCTGACAGGATCGAGTTCATACATTGCAGGTCATACAGAGTTCAGAGCTTCTGTCTCTCAGGTTTAGCCCTCTTTATTCAGTCTCCATCTTTGAGAGATGAAGGACAATTTGTGTTAATCCCTTCTCCCTGTCTCTTGTATATCTGGATTTCAATCAGACCTGAGGTAAGGCTTCCTGAAGCTCCCCCAAAGAAATATTCAAACCTGACTCTAAGCCTAGGGATAGAAAGTCTGATTCTTTCTGTCCACTGGGATTCCCCCCCTTCCATGAGCTAACATTGTAACTCCAAGAGCAAGGCATGAATAAACACAAACTAGGAGGGATTATGACATATTACTTCGTTAATCATGGCTAACACAACCCAATCTTGCTTCCTCTGAAAGAATGCCACAAAAGCTCAACAAATATTATTTTGAAATGAACCATGAAGACTTTACACACTTCAAAAAATGGCATCTAGACCATCTTCCTTGGCAACGAACAAGTCTATTTAGTTTCTAGTTGATGGAATAATCTCTAGATTTAAAACACCTGAAAAGTGACTCAAGAAGCAAAAGTGTTTCAGTTCCCCCCACCCCCAATCCCTTTATGGTTGATATATTTTATCAAAAAAAAATCTTGAAATTACTGGTCAGTTTAATCAAGATGAGAAGTGTCTTGTTCTGTCTCTTGCAAGTGCCAAGAAATCATGCAGAGAACACCACCATTTTATGTGATCAAAAGAAAACAGTTTGAACTGTATGTGAAAGGATGGCTGTCTTCTCCTTAATCAGTGTTGTTAGTGTCAATGGGAATTGAGTGTTCACTGGAGATGTTGGAAGACACCCCCCTATAGCTAGTGGTGGATTTTTTTCTGTGCACGCAAGTAAGGGAAAATATTTTTTTTAAAGTATCCTTATGTTATAAGTGTGTGTGCTTGTGTGTATGCATATGTATAATATATATTAGGTCTCCTCAATTAAAGTAACTTGAGATTTCCATACAGATTTGTGAGGTATTGGATATGTCCAAATACAAGAGCATTGCAAAAGTAACAATAATAGCCATTATCATTTTTAACTAATTATTTTCCTCACACTCCAGGCATTTGCAAAAAGAGGATATGGGAAATGTTGGAAGGGGAGGGTAATTTGAGCATTTAAATTGCCTAGCTTGCAACTAGTGAGTTATATTGAATTGCATTGCTTCATTTTTATAGTATGATTTGTGTTGCAATGTACTTTTAAGTTATGTTCTGGGCACCTGGAGCATATGGATAGTTGTCCATTATAGCATTTGTACAAATACAAATAAAGAACGAATGAGTGTAGCTATGCATATTTGGTTTTGCTACAAATTTTGTTTCCTCATGGTAATGTGCATGCCATTGCTGTTCTGTAGTTCTTGTCAAATTGCTGTGGAAAAAACAAAATATACCTGAGGCTCAGCATCTACAATAACTTTACTAGGACTTGCAGGTGCTGGATACAGCTCCCACTAATATTACTAAGTGCCTTTACATTGACTTCAGTAAGAATTGGGTCATAGGTTTTTTGCAGCTGTGAAAATCAGGCCCAAAGTGTTCTAATCCCTCAAGGCCAGGCCTAACGTTAGGGAGGTAGGCCTAGCAATAAAGATACTGCGCTTGATTCTGATCTTACTTACACTGGACCAGGGTGCTTCTTGCAAGGGCAGGATCAATCCCTTTGTCCTGACAAGGATCTTTCCATTCTTGCTTCCTATTCTCTGGCCTGGTATTTTTCTCAGAATTATCACAGGGAGGGTGCAGGGTCTTGGGTTCCTTGTGCCTGCAGCAAGGACTGAATTTTGCAGATGATAATCTAAATGTTCTAGCTAAACCATTCTTTCCCTTTGAAGCTTTGCCTAACTCTCCCAAACTTCACTGCTGCCTTTCCTCAGCCTTTTATTCCCCCTCCCATTGGAGAAAAGTCTGTGGCTTTTAATTCATTTGAAAAGTTTCTGGTCATCTTTCCAAGCCTCTGCTGGCTACCTTCTGAAGAGGTGGGCTCTAGTGGCTATGGTAATTGGAGTTAAAACCAGAGCTGAGCTCTATTCAAGAGACTTGCAGGATATTTTTTGTCCTGGAGTTGTTATTGCAAGTCGGACTGTATTTACAAGATCCTTTCTGGCAGAAAGAGATTGGGAAGGCTCTAAGAAATGGGATCAAATTTATTTTTAGGATTTGTGTGTGTATGACGTGTGATGCCAAGGCATCTGGGGTTTTTAAACTTTCACATGACCTTCCTATTCTTGACATCAATCCTGCAAAATTTCTCTTATTCAGAATGGCTGCCAACTCCCTTTACTTTGATATGGCTAAAGCCAAGTAAGATGGCCACCATTTCCCTATAATCTTGGCATGCGGAAGTGAGGCTGCCCCTAATAAGATGGCTACTAATCCTCAGTGTTTTCAATGAAACCGAAACCATGCTATCCACAGGGAAAATGGCTGCCATTCTGTAGATAGGGTGCTAGATGGGACTCTTTGAGGAGACAAGCAGAAGAAAAGTTGAAGCAGGAGAAGGAGCAGAAGAAAAGTTGAAGAGGTGTAAAAGCAAACTGAGGAGGATGTAGGGGGATGTGGAATTCAGGGAAGAGACTGAGAGTGAAGAGGGAGGTGGTGTATTAGTTTCAATGCAATAAATGGGCCCAAAGAGGCAAAGGTGTTAACATGACTCTGTCACTGTCCAACATTAAACAGTGTTAAACAGGTTTCGGGGTTTAGTATTCAGAGACCTCAGCCTACTTACTGCCATGGCATACACATCCTTAAAAATCTTTTAAATCTTTTATTAAAGATACAGAAAAGAAGGAAAACCAGTTAAAGCATGTGAATTGTAAAGTAATAGGTAAGGTTTTCATCTTAACAACATTCCTTGTGTCCTTTCCTGTTGGCTGGAGAGAGTTTTAGAAGGGCACCTCCTTCCCCTTTGGCAATCTCTTAGATGATATTAAGAATGGCAATAGCTGTCTTTTTTCGGGAAAAGAGAGGAAGGTAGCTGAGCTGGGCTGGTGGTGTTGTTATTGTTGTTGTTAAAGTCCAGTCCCATTTCTTAGAAGACAAAACAAAACAACACACACAAGAAGGGAGAAAAAAGAACAGCATAGATAGAAAATGCAGTTCCTGTCTCTGGTGTTGATATTTATTTGCAAGCAAATGCATACCTGTGTCATGCTGTTTTGGGCATTGCTTTTAGCTGCTTTTGGTGGAGTGGGGAAATATGGTGAAATATGGAGGGGATGGAAAAGGACACAAAAGGGGCAGAGCGGGGGCAGCTGACAAAGTCTCATTTCTGAGGTTGTATTTGGGATTCAGCTGGAGCCAGTGGAGGTGCCGATGTCATCTAGGGTCCTCTCCTGGCCCAGTGTTGTCAGGACATTTTTCAGGATTAGGATGACCAAGGCTCAATGATATTCTTGATTCCGGGGTCCCAGGAGTGGCAGCCACTATGGGGAAGCTTCCCCTTTTTTCAGTCAGCAACTGTTGCACTTGTGCTTGATTTCCCCTTCATGCAAAGTCTTTTCTTTTAAGGATCCCCAAAAGGGAGTGATGGGCAGAATAGGTCATCTCCTCATTATTTTGTCCACCAATTCGACCTAAGTTCTGATGCACCAGTTGTGGTTCACTGATTTCTGTACTAGACGTCCCTTGTTTACCAGACATGATGTGAATACAGTTCTTGAGTTGTATCAGTAGGCCTTTTAGTTTGGACTAATTCAGTTTTTCTGTCCCCCCTCTGCATGTTTTCCCATCAACATTTGTTGTTATAGCTTATTGTGACATTATAAACTTTTATCTTCTTTCCTGCCATTAGGCTTATAAGCAGGGGAAATGTGTAGCCCCAATTATTACAACAGAGGACAAAGAGGCAGCAGACTGAGGGAAGTGTGGGGAAATGTGGGGAACAGAAGGAGACTGAGTAAGATACAGGGTAATGTGGGCAACAGGAAGCACAGGGAGGTGTAGGAGAAAATGTGGGGTAGGAGCAAACAGGCATGTAGGGGAAAAAGAGTGTGAAGACATGGAGGGGATTGAGGGAGTGCTGGGAACTGTGGGGAGCAGAGATAGACTGAGGGGGCTTATGGGGATGCATTATGGCAGAAGAAGAAAATATGATGGGAAAGGAGAGAAATATGAGGAACAAATGAATGGACAAGAGTTGTCTTGGGGGCAAGAGTTGGTTGGGGAGCATGGATGAAGAATAAGAATGAGGCAGTTGGTTATCGTCTAAAGTTAGGAAGTGAGGATGAAGAAGGGTAGAATGGCAGCTCCTCATGTCTCAGGGGTAGAAGAGGGTAAATGAAGTCCCATCTAAGGAGTGAAAGGGGGGGGGGGCTACATTTTTGTTTTTATATTTGTCTGAATTTTGATCACACATTAAGAGTGGGCAACTTTCCTTTAAAGGTGAAAAATCAGCAATTGGGCAAAATAGCCCATATTTCAAAACTCTCATTATTTTTAAGCCAATCTCATTATTTTTGGGTTCTGACTGATGAGTTTTGAATGCTTGCGTTGGCAATACTGATGACCTAAGCAATCTTTATATTGTGAAATACCTCTTCTTGTCTCTCTTGCTCCGCCTTTCATGAAAGATTTTAAATAAGAAATTAATCAGATGTTTTAAAATGTCCTCATCTGATTAGTACTGAATAATTGTATGTAAGGTATACAGGGGAAGAATGTGCTTGTTACCAGAAATGGCTAAAACGGACAGTTGCACGTGTATGAAAGAATTTGTTAGAGACATCTCTCCAAGCAGCTGGGCTAAGTCGAGTCTTTTTTCTGTTTTTAAGTAAAGAGTGTAATACCACTATCAAGAGGCTGTCAAAAATTACATTTATTCTCATTGTAAATTACAACATTACAGGCTTTTACAATCAAATGACTTGGGCAAGTATATTAAAATAGGATTTAGATGTTAAGAAACGTTATCAGTTGCTTTCTCCTGGCTAGCAAGAGAGTAGAAGACTGCAAATGTCTATATCATATTGTCTATGCTCTGTAAGTGAAATGATTTTATTTCCTGCATCTAAACTCCGCCAAAGATCACCTATGGTTTGGCTAAAGAGCAAATATATACTCATATAAACTAATACACAGATGGAATATTTATATAGAGCTTTCCCTCTTTCCAGGCCCAAATGCTCCTGGCTCTTTCAGCACCCATTGCAGTAAGCCCCAAAAGGTAGTGTTCTAGTTGACAGAGCTCAATTTGTCATAGAATGAAACACTGTGGTGATTGTCATGGGTGAGTGCTGTTATGGGAAGCTAATCTGACTTGGACAGAAGAGAAGCTGAATCTTGACTTTCTAGTGGAGGGAGAATGAAAACATGCATCTTTTTATATCTTACCACAAGATCCTCCACATGAAATCTATGATATTACAGTAGTACCGCTAGATCAGTAAGATGAACTGCCAGAAACTATATTTGGAAGCCACGTGCAGATACACAGATAGAACAGGATCACAGCAGCTACAAAACAAGCTAGATTTATGAGCCATTGCTGTTATTTTTATGCATTCATTTTAGTAGGTTAAACTCGGCCAGTGTTACTCTCTGGGTTTCATGATTGCATCCCGTACTCTAACAGCCTATAATCAAGTCTACATTTTTGGTTAAAAAGCTACTAAAAAGAAGCAGATTGGTTGGTAAATATTAATTTATACCAACCCACTCTTAGCACAACATTTTCAAGCAGCTCCTGGGGGCTGCACCCTTGACAGATTGCTTCAAACCGTAACCAGCTTCACAGTGGGGAGCTGTGAGTGGCTTTCAGATAGATGTGTAAATATGGGACCAAAGCTTGAGGTCTTTATTCAGGCTCCAATCCCTCCAATCCAGGAATCGGATTCATGTAAGTGGAGCCTTCTGACCCTGTAGCCTGTTAATGTCAAGGGGGCTCTGCACAAATGCAAGGGTTACCCCTTGCAGATTTGATTGCAGGATCATAGTCTTGGGTACTACTCAGTCAAACTCCCACTCATTTCAGCTAAAGCCCTCGGGATTTGGCCCATGGGGAGCTACAAGAATAAATGTGCTCCCTACCAGCCCCCAAAGCCCAGATTATATACTTACTATAAAATGCCTCCTGAACTTATCAAAAACAAGGGCTTAAACCTGGATGTTTCTCTCTCTTTGCATTTGTAAATATAGTATCTGAGGGCTCTGCAAGTTAAAATATACCAATGTGTACACCCAAAGCTGGAAACAGATCTTCTACTCTTCTGTTGTTTTAGTTTGTTGCTTGTTTTGAACCACAGGACTTTTCTTCAGTTACTGCTATTTAGAAAGAAAACTCCTTTGTGTTCAGGTGAGTTTTGCAATGTGCCGTAGAAGGCATATCAAGTGGAATTTTCAAAAGAGTCCCACGTGCATCTGTGGAAAAAACTCCCATTACTCCAGTGGGGGGAGAGTTAAGCCAGTTTTGCTCACGTTAGAAAATCCCACCCATAGTGTTGGTTTAATTTCAGTTTCTCAAAAGCGCCAGTGCTATACTGTAGGCAGCTCACAATTTTTATAAAAACATCTAAACATTTCAAGTGGATCAGTGTGCACTAATAAACCTCTTGGCCCAACACAAATAAAACCCTTATTTTCTCCGACTCAACTCACTTATATCCCATTCACCCACCTCTTATATATAGATGTCTGCCTGCACAGATCTTTCATGCCACATGCACACTTAGAGGTGGATTAAATCCACCTGCCCCCCCCCCGGCCAAAAAAAAACCAAAACCAAAACCACCATAACACTTTCCAAAATCAAGGTTGTGCATTTCATTTTGAATTTTCCAGAAAAAAACCAACCCCAATTTGTTAGGCAAAACCCACATATTTCTTGAGTTTCTACTGGATTTCTTTTAGAGTGATAATAGCCTACCTTGGATATTTGGGGTTGGGGTGGGAGTGGAGGGAGAGGGCAAAAATCTAGTCACACCAAAAATGTGAAACTTTGATGTGAAATGAAGCATTTTGGGGGAAAATAAATAAAAAGTAGATAAGACTTGTAAGCAAATGTTTAATCTTGGGAAGAAAATGTCTTGTTGGTTTTTTTTTAAAAAAACTATTTGCAAACCCCTTGTGGGAGCTCTGGCAAATGCAAAGAAGTTTGCTTTCTGCATTAAATGCTTAAAGTAGACTCAGTTCCTGAGGCAAAGATGATCCCTGAGAACATTTTAGCTTAGCTCCCTGAGAGAGAAGATTGCCTACATGCGGGTTGTGACTATATTTGGTCCATCACTGGTGTATCTGTGGGTGTAAATAAAACAAGTTGCTTTATGAAACATGCCCAGACTCCCTACACATCACTAATTTCTCCTGCAGAAAGTCAGTCTATAGAGCCCTAGACACCTGCTACTGCTTGGCAGACACTATTTATTATTTATATTTTAGTAGAGCCTAAAGGTCCCAGCAAGGTCAGGACACCATTTTACTAGGTGCTGTATAGTAATTGTAGCCTATAGGACTAGTCTGCTTGCTTGCATATATATCTTTCCTTATCAGTTTAAGTATTGTTGTTTTATTATAATAGAGTCATAGATTCACATTAATGTATTATAGCTGTAATGCAAGGTGCCTTACAGGCCATACATATGTTTGGGACCTTTGACTCAGATAAATAATAATGAGTTAAAGGATAAGACATATATGGTTACAAACTTTACCCTAGATAAATCAGGAGGCATCAAAACAGGGGGGCTGTGTCAGTTTATGCCCCGAGTAAACTTCACAGATACACCACAGAACCCACAAAAAAATGGCCAGAAATAACAAATGTGAAGTAAACGAACCATCTGGAAAGGATATGGATATGTCATTAATATGCATGAACCTGCCAGCCTATAGAATAAGTGTACGTTAAGAATTTGGGGGTGAAGAGTCCAAGTTTGGACTTAGAAGGAGGACCCATATTGCTCAGGGTATAAGAAGGGGCAAGTCATGTTACTTGGGACAATCGTCAGCTACTCCTTCTTGAAGCTTCTTTTAGTTAAAAGATTTTGTTCTTTGTTTATACTTAGTATTTTTTTTGAAGTGTTAGTCTTAGCCTTATAGCTCTTAGTTCTCGGGCATTGTCTAACTCTCCACCCCTCTACTCAAGAGTTGAGGAATCGGACAACTCTCTCAACCAGGTCATCAGGGAAGGGTGTGAGTATATTAATCCAAAGCATACCGTAGAAATATATATATATATATCACATGAATCTCTAAAATAAGACTGTAATCCTATCCATTATCCATTTGATTATTCATTTTCTTTTAATCAGTCATTTGTCTATCATTTTATGTTATCTTAATAAAAGCTTATAAAATTATACAAATTTGGCTATCAGTGTGAGCATTCCTGTCGTGCACCCCAGGGTCCCTATAAAACTCTTCTGGAGACTGATTCTGGGACAAGAACCTCATTATCTTCTGATCAGATCAATTGGTAAGCCTATAACCCCCTTCAAATTACTAAAACACCCAAAAGCATGCTACAGTAATAAACATATAGTAATAAACAGTGTCTGTCTCAAAGAGCCTACAGTCATAGGCCTGGATCTGGCAAACGCATACGTGCCTATCTTTAGGCAGGAGAATAATCCCATTACAGCCAATGACTGTGATTGTGTGCTGTGCCTTTTGAAGGTGCAACACACACAGATACAACCCAATGGGAGGGAGGCTTTAAACCTCTGTTGCACTCCCAGGATTCTAGGCTGGTCAGCGGCCCATCCAGACCCCAGTGAAATCTGTCAGACCAGGGAGTAGCATTAAATTACAGCAGCCTCACCTGGGCTGCCTATGAACAACTTTGCAACACTGACCTACTCAGAATTGCTGTAGCATTCACCATGTGTTGTGGCTATGCTCCCTTTGACATGCCCCAAATGCCCCTCCCCCACACACACACTGGAGGGGACTCAGGGGAGGTCCTATGCTGCCTCTGTGCAGGAGGGTTTTTTCCCTTGGCCAGTCAGGATGGTTTATGCCTCTGTTACACTGTGTCAGGGAACAGGGGCCATAGCGGGAGGGAGAATCCCTCCCAGTGAGTCTTGTTTGCAGAATCAGGGCCTTAGTTTAAGAGAAGACATAGTAGGTGAGGGAAAGAATAACAAAGGGAGGAGGGAAAAGAAAAAAAAGGATGGGATATTGCAAACATTTTTCTTTTTAGACTGTTTCAGCTCCTCACTTATTTAGCTGTTATCAGTTGGCACTGTGCACACAGCACACCTGCATATATTATGTATAAGCCCTTCATGCTTCAAGAAGGAAAGAGATGGTATACCATGATAATAAAGTGCTATATTTGATTCTTGGTGCGCAGCAGCAGAAATATCCTTACTGAAATATAGACCTGCAGACAAACCAACTAGACTAGCAAACAGGACTGCTGTATCCTTGCCAGGTCATTTAAGGATTTGATTTTGTTGGTTCTTCAGTGAAAAGTTTAGTAAATAGTCATTTTAACCAAAATAATCTTTTTACCTTCTAACAATATCTGCTCTGCTTAGATTAGCTGTTCTTGTTTTCTTTGCCCCTTGACAACAAATAAGGTTGAATTATATCCCGCAAAGATGCCAAATATCCAGCAAATGGAGTTTATTGCCTAATATAGTAGTCATACTGTTATGGTTGTGGTAGAACACTCTCTGTGACAGATATTCAGCATCTGAGGGGAAAATAACCCTAACAATATAACATCCTTAAATAAAATTGAGGAAATGAAGCGTATGTGTGTGTGTGTTGAGAGGCTATAGATCTTCTTCTGTCTGAAAGCTGTACTTTGGATTGTCCATTATTTATTAATCTAATCATAAAATGAGCGATTTATTCACTTTTTGTGTTTATTCTTGGGGAAAATTACATGCTAGCCAGAAAAAGCAAATGAAACAGCCTGTGCAGAAAAAGTTTATCCAGACTTTGGAGGCTCCAAAGTTCTCACGAGGAAAAAAATCCCCCAAAATAGCTTTTGATTATGAATGACAACAGAGCATAGAAAGCCAAGACTGGGACAGATCTTCAACTAATGTAAATCAGCATAGTTCTAATCAGTGTAGTGCTGTGCATTTGGTGAGGATCTGGCCCACTATATGTACATCGCACATCCAGAGCAGACCCAATTGCAGAGCATACGTTAGGAACCCATATTATTATGAACCTAGATAAACAGAATTTGATTCTCTCACTTTCAACAACTTATTACTGGTGCAACTCCATTGACTTCAATGGAATTAGTTCTGATTTGCACCAGTGTAAGAGAAGAATCAAGCCTGGACTATGCATACTTGCTTAGATACCACAGCACGGAGCTTAGTGTAAATGGGGGGATAAACAGATAATAGATATATTGGGTTGATTACAATCCAATAGAAATTTTAAACGCTCCTCAAGTCATTCAGTCTGTTTGGAGTCTTTCATATAAATTAATTCTGTGCTCCTCTCTAATCTCCCTATTTCAGGGTAAAAAATATATTTCAGACAAGTTTAACATAAAAGTACTCCTTCTACCCTATTTTTGAGGCAGTTACAGCACTGAAGATGTCTTCAGCAAAGTGGCCTGGTGGGGCTGAAAATTCCCTTCTCCCCAGCCCCCCAAGTTTAACAAAGATCTTCCCACTTCCCACATTTACTGGCCAGCATGAATTCTCTTTCTTCACAATACCTTCTTTGAAATAGAACCAGACTCTGAAAAGTCCCCTTGGAAATGAGAACATTTCCTGCCAAGTGCTTCTTGGGGAATGTGGAATGCCTGTGCAACTGACACCAAGGTTTTGTGTCCTGTTGTAAAGGTACAGACACTGTATAGAAAGGGGAAATGGGGAGAGGGCTTACTTTTCCCATATGCAGTCTATTAAAAAAAGTTGCTTATGGTCTCATGGTAAATCTGCTTTTGATTATTTTTTTTCCCACTGTTCCCAAGACAGTGAATGCAGCAACTGATCCATTCCCCCCAAGTTAACATTTCAGCAGTCTCACCAATAGGTCCCTCTAAGAACGTAAACGTCACACAGAATGAAAACAATGCATTTGTCTGATATGATTTAACTGAACCCATGGTATCCTGCCCATGGTACTGATCATCCTAAACTGACTGTGACCTGAAGATACGAGATGCTCATTAGGGACCTTAGTAGCCTAATATCACCATTCGATTGAACAAAGCTGTTCTCTTTTTTGCCAGCACAAACATTAATAAAAGAGACTGTGTCAATAAAAGTTTCCAAGATGAACCCATAGAATGAAGCATTTATGGACTATTATAAACAGTTTGCCCCTTGGTGGCTGTCCGTTATCAGCACCAGTCAAAGCCCCGATAAGCTTTGCCTCTTTAAGAGTCATTAATTTCCTTGGAAATTTAAACAGCTGTCACTTGTGATACTCTTCAGGTGTACATGTGGGAAAGATTAGCTAGTGTTTATAAGCCAATCTGGTCATTAAGCGCCTGCCCATGTGGAACCTCCTTCACAGGCTGTGAGTCAGGCCTGCAAATCTCCCACAGATAATTGGAGGCAGCCATGAATTATGCGAATGAGCTGTCGACAACAGGGATTGTGTGGCCTTATTAATATCAGCTGGTCTTAGTACAACATTTAATGATTTCTAATAAACCAGGGCTCTCTCTGAGATGGAGATGTACTTGGCATACCTCGTGCAAGGTATGTGTAGATTATTTGCACTTTCTGTCACATTTGCCTGCCTTTCTGTGGCAATTTGATTCCTTAATATTTTATTTATTTGTAGTACAGCAAAATGCATAATATTAGGATTCAGAATAGTATAACGTAACCTACTGGTGAGTGTGTCTTCTAGGTCTCCCTCTGTGTTGCTCCACAAAGGATGTGAGTTTTGGAAGTCACCCACCAGGAAACTGTCACATTTTCCTCAGGACACCCAGAACTGTGAGCCACTGTGTTACCGTCTGTGCCTCAGCAAGTGAGAGCTTTGCTGTTGTTAAGCTGTGTGTCAGCTCCCTGGCACCCCAGCCTGTCTGCCTTGCCTGCAAACTCATTGACACTCTCTCAGTCTAAATCTTGCCTTGCAAGTACCATACAGCGCACCCCAGTTTCTGCGTTCCCTCAGAGACATCTCCCTGCAGTGTCCAGTCCCTCTCACTGAGACACTTGCAGAAATTAAGTCCATTGCATCCAAAAAGACAGAGCACACAGCAGCCTGCCAAATTAGCTGAAGACTCACACTTAATTTTAATGCACAGAGCTGAGATGGCTTTGAGTAACAAAGAACAGAAATGTAAGTGATAGCAAAAGAGAGAGACTGTGATTACAAGCAAAACAAAACACATTTGCTAGTGACACTCTTCTAGCAAGTTACAATCTTTGCCTAAGCAGTTTTCTTACTTAAACCAAGTTATCAGCATCTCTAACCCTCTAGGTTAGAGAATCCAACTTTCACAGGCCAGAGGGTGCTGTACCCTATGTCCCCTCAGTGATGGATAACTAAAATGTCTTTTTGCTATCCTTATCTTACCCAAAGTCCATTGTCTCTACTTCAAGAGCCAGATTCGGTCTCCTGGCATGATTGCTAAACTGTTTTCTCCCCTGCTTGATGGCTTTGTTGACCTTATTTGTAAATGTACTTTCATTGTCCTCTGCTTGTAATCAAGCCAGATAGACAGATAAATACACATTCCTTTGTCTCGGGCAAGCTGGGTTTATGCACTGCCTCAAAAAATACTGTAAGATCGTATTTCCAGCACACACATAACTCTTTGTATGCATTCTGTACCTACATCACACAATGATTTTCAGGGCCAGTCTGTCACCAGTTTATAGATGATGCTTTACATGACACCTTTTAGATACATATTATAACAACGTGTTGGGGGCAATGAGTGTGTCAGTCCTGATATGAATTATAGGATGGTGGGCCCTCTGCCAGATGGTATTGATGGGTTTTAGGATCATACAGCCTTGGCTCTTTAGTTCAAAACATAAGTGCCCATGCTTTCAGCTTTGTAACTCTCTGTTCAATCCCCAGTATGTTGGTTATGGTAGCATCACAACAAGGTAAATTTTTCCAAAATACCTAAGTGACTTAGAAACCAATGGGACTTAGGTTCCTAAATCACTCAAACTTTTGAAAATGCAGGTAATTTTCTAGGGATAACAATCATAAAAAGAATAACACAAGATGCTGAAGCTTTTATGACTAGATTATTTCCACTCTTCCCCACCTTGCAACCCTATGCAGGGGCCAGGATCCACCACAGTTATTGTAGCTGGCATCAGGATGGCATGAAATAAATGTACATGGGAATGGAGGTGGCTGGAGGTGTGCAGCCATCACTCAGAGAAGTCAAAGGCAGGAGAGGATGTTGAGCACCTTGCAGAGAATGCTTCGTGTGTAACAGAACCGGGCCCTCGCTCACTCCACATAGTTCTTCATTAATTTTAAAACAAACTTCTGTTTTTCTCTAGAGTTCTTGACAGTCAGGGCCCTGCCAAGGGCCTGACCTTCAACTCACCCAATTTCCTCCGCTTTACAGCCCACCCTTAAGCTACTATCTCTATAACTGGAAAAGGCTGGATGCATTAATTTCAGAGTTCTTCCATGCCTCATCCTAACAGACTGGAAGAGGTGCTTCTGACTGGAGAAAGGCTCAATCTCCTGCCACTTTTTTCTTTTCATTTTTATTTGTATGTGGGTATTTTTTTAAGGGATAGGTAGGTTTTCTTAGGGTGGAAAATCTTTGCATTTCCTAAAGATGGTCAGATTCTGGATTCATAAAATCTTCTTTAGAGTTTGTTTCTTAGCCAGATCCCCTCGAGAGAGAGGCTTTATTGCTGGCTTTCAGCTGGGCTCCACATCTGCAGCAGGAGGCTTCCTCCCAAAATACGCACTGAGAGCAGGAGAATGTAATCTAGGTTTTCTCCAAGACAGTGTCGAGTATCATGCTGGCCCACCAACATTCATTTGATTGCACCATCACATTTTCAATGCTACATCCCTTGCCATAGGCTGTTTTGTCATCAGACCATGAAGGACGGGACCAGATTCAACTCTGGTGTAAATCTATCAAGGCCAGCCTGACACAGGGCATTGTAAGACCCACATCCTTTAGAACTGGTCTAATCTCAAGGATATTTTTGCAGTGTAGACCCTTTGTTCTTCTGGCCTGGCAGATAAGAGCAAGGCCTGTGGTATAGTAGGTGACTGATCAAGAACAACATGGGATCATTTAGCCCAGGCCATCAGCAATGGTCAGACTGAATGGAAGAGGCATCTCTTAAAGATCGTTTCCTTTGGTGTGGGTTTTTTTTTTTTTTTTTAAACAGGCCCTCATCTTGGGTTGTTTCTCTAAACTGAGGAGTGCAGACAAGGAAGGGCAACAATAGAGCAAAATACGTGGCCTTTTTCTGGGAACACACGCATAATTTTTGTGAAAAAAGCAAAAAGGTAACATTTGTTGGTTTCAACTTTTCAACAAAAAGGGGATTGTTGTTCATTCTCTTCCGTGTTCATTTGTATATTTTGGAACGTTTTGAGGAATTATGATAGCAGTCCCTATTGCTAAGGTTTCCTAACGTTTCCCGTAATAACCCTGTTTTCAATTGCTTATAACTGTGCCAAACTTTAACCATTCAGACTGAAAGTTTCCATCCTGGGAACTTTTCTCAGGTTGAATATTTTTGGGCAGGTTTCTGCAAAATTATTTCAGTTGTTTTTCTGAATACAATCTGGTAGTTTTAGTAATGTTAACCGCTTTTTCTTTTTAAAGAGCTGTAGTGCCTCTATGACTAGGAGCCTAGACTTCAGATTCAGCAGAAGACTTTCGTAGGGTCGGAAAGGTGCCTGGATAATTTTCCTGCATAAGTAATCTGTGCAGGATTCAGCTTCCTTGTGTATATACATTTTGATTCGGTCTTTATTACATCATCATAGTCTTTAATTGCATGACCATACAATCTCTTCTTTGTTCAATATATAGGATAGATGGTGCTCTCCAGAATGGAAATTTTTCATTTGTTCAAATATGTTCACCAAATCTATTAAACACGCTAATATTTTTTTAAAAAAATTATTCCTGTGCTTCATTTTAAAACAAATTATTCTGTTTGTAGTGATTTCACCCTCCCCACAGTTTTACTAATTTGGAATATGAGTTACAATTTTGCACTGTAGGTCACATGGGATTTTGCTGGGTACAAGAATGCTACTTCTACACTATGAACAGTAAAAACAACAAGAGTCCTGTAGCACCTTAAAGACTAACACATTTCTGTGGGTATAAGCTTTCATGGGCTGCAACCCACTTCATCAGATGCATAAAAAGCTATGAACGGTGAAAGCCTTTTTAACTGGGAGAAGTTGTTCTAATTTTGCAATGCTAAAGAGAAGTGTAGACATTGCTTTTTCTGGTGTAAAGTGGCTATTTTAATTTTCCTGCCCCTTTAATCAAATGTTGCAATAATCAGAATGTGGATTCCTTTTCCAATTAAGTAATTCAGTAGTTCACTCCACAAATATCAGATCATTTAATCCCAGCAGCTGATTACCATTTGTTCACAATTTGAATAAACCAGGTAGTTCAATGATGTCCTCATGATTTTTCAATGCTTTCCATCTTCCAAGTTAATTCCCTTTGTGGGTACTAGGGATAGCATGCCATCACAAATAATTTCTTCCTCTTGTTTCTGGGCCTTCTGAGACCTAATAAAAACTATGTAATCTATAGCATCTACTCTTTAATAATTGATACTTTACAGGACAGCTGATGTAAGTTTTGTTTAAGGACCTCAACTCTGAAACTAATAACTTTTCATTCATTTAATGTAACAGCTTCAAAACCCGCCTGCCCTTCTATCCTTTGGTAAGATGTAAAGTTCTGAACTTGCAAGCTGTTCATCACAGGCAGATCTCCTGTGCCCATGTGGATCTGTTTTCAATGGGCCTTGCAGTGGTATAAGCGTCTTTCTCTGTGGAATGGTTTGCCAGGATCAGCGACTAAGATTATAGTTTACCCACCCCTGATTATTTTTTTTTTGGGTGGAGAAAAATCAAGCTGTGGAGTCTTGAGCTTATTTTTAGATATTTTATTATTTTTGGAGCAATATATTGTGGATCATATCAGTGTTTTTGTGTCCAGAGGATAACATTATATTGGTGTGTACTACAGTGCTCGCATCCTTAACTGTCTTTTCCTACATATCAATCCTAGCCCTTGGAATCAGGGAACATGTCAAGAGCAGCTACTTTAAAACAAGGGATAGGGCTGTCACTGTAGATCAGGGCTGTTTTTGAAAGATATATAATGCTCAACGAAATCTATTGGCCAGACAATTAGCTGCTGTACATGTGTGTTGCTCCTTTCACTTCAGTGGAGCTACGCTATTCCCTTCGACCTCCCCAAACTGTATTAAGGTAAACGATTTAAAAAGATTTGAAATGGCCAAATTGGGTGGCCTGAAAATATTTGGTGTGAGGAGCAGGGCCATTATTTTTGTACAGCGTGTGTAATGTCAAATATAAACACCGGGGAGACTTGAGCCCTCCTGCCCCTTTTGACTTTATTCTAGTATGCATCCAGTTTTCTCCCTGCCACCAAAAATTGATAACCAGTGGGAATGGCAGCAAATACTAAATCACCGTCAAAGAGCTATGTAAAAAAAATCTGCCAGAACCCAAATTCTAGAACTTGGAGCACATCCCATTAGCTTCTATGTAAACTTGGGTTAAGACTGTTCACTTTGTTTCAGACTAAGAGGCTTTCTTCTAAAAACCTATCTCAAAAGTTGTTTAAATATACAGTAGTAAACAATTTATAAGAACAAATTGGCTGAAGGGGGACCTAGCTGCTGCTTCTCAAACAAGATCTTATCACTGTGGTCTGGCTCAGCGGCAGTATTAGCAATATTTTTTAAATAGTGTAGTGCAGTTTAAGATGTCCTTGTTATTCTGTGAAGGGTCTCTGTCCAAAATAAAATGTAGTACTGTCCAGGTTTGTTCTTTCACTTTTAGCAGCCCGTGTTTGGGAACATGCAATTTAATCTTAATGAGCTGTGTGTGTCTCAGAAAAAGACATACACTTCTGGTCATGATCAGTGCAGACGGCACCTCCACCAATAGATGGGGCTGTATCTCTATCTGTATCTGATAAGTTAGTTTCTTGTTTTGATATTCTGTTGCTGGCTTGGTTTGAAGGGGGCAGCGGGTGGCTGGCTAGGAATAAGTTTGAAAGCTTGTCAATTTCACCCACAGAAGTTGGTCCAGTAAAATAAATGACCTCACCCACCTTGTCTCTGTAAATTAACACCAGCAAAAATGAGCTTCAAGGAAACACCCAACCCACTGAAGATCACAAAGGCCCTCCATCTCCCCATAGGACTCTTATTGTGGAGACGTGGGTTCCCTCACTGCTCATAGCGCTTGCTCCTAGCTGTCCTGGGGATTAGCTCTGCCAGGTGCTGCATCCTCCTCAGTGGTCTCTCGACCCGTCTTCTTCTCTCATTCTGCAGCCTCTCTCACATTCAGAGCAGCAGCTTCAGGTCCATGACGTGGCCCTTCAGCCAGGTCACTAAATTCCTCCCCTTTTGGGGAAATCGCAGACTGACTAGTTGTCTTGATGACATCTCCAGTGCCCTGTGCCACTGCCTAGTGGCTGGTAGGGGAACCCAGGCCCACCTTCTACACTGGGTTCCAGCCAAGAGACCTTATAACATGCAGCCTAGGCCTGTACTGTCTTAACTCTTGCTGCTGTTCCCCTGGGCTTCTTCCCACCCTCTCTGGGTTCACCCAGCTCCCTTGTCGCAGGGAGTAATTGCAGCCTCCCTCCATGCAGCCCTCAGCTTCTGCACTTTATACAGGCCCCTTCTGTTCCTGTCCAGCTCAGTCTGCTGCTTTTTAGTGGCCTCTTTGTAGCCTACATCTCTCCCCTACTTGCTGCTTAATTGGTTAATTAGGCCTGCCTGGCATAATTTAGCTTCTCAGGAGCCAGTGTGGGGAATACACCCCATCACAAGGACATTGTATCAGATTGTGAGCCAATGATCACACCCAGTATGTCTAAAATAATAATTAATAATTGAAAAATTATATATGTGTATACATAGTTTACCTGCCAAAAAAGTGCCAATATGGATTGTTAATATAAAATGTACAACATATTGAACTTGCATTTATTTATATAGCAACTGTTGCTTTAATACTAGCATTTCATTAATATTAATTTAGTTCTGCCCCCGTCATCTGAATCTCATCAAACTGCATGGGAACAAAGCAAGGGAGAGATGAAGGACCTGATTCTTTACTACCCAGAGAATCAGAGTTTTTCACAGTTGTAGAAGAACACACACAGTGAACAAGATGGAGATTCAGACCAATGAACATTTGAACAGTAGCTGAAATTACTGCAAAACTTGAAGCAACAGCCGGAGTACATTTTACTATACCTGCCTGTTAACTTGGTGTTGCACAATGTGCTTCACAATTGCTCTTTCATGGACATACTGTGGCAGTTGATGACAGGATGGTGCAGAGCTGTAGTAACCAGCTCAAGCACTGGGAAGAATGAATCCTACAGCTCTACAGTGGTATGGGGCTGTGCCACCCTTTAAGAGGAGGCTGCATGACTTGGGTGGGTGGGTGGGAGTGAGTGGTTTACATTACAATGCCGGTAGAACAGCAGCGTATTACAGCAGCAATGAGAGACTTTCATTAAAAGTTCAGTGTAGACACAGCCTCGTTGGTTTCACTTGAAGATGTTTTCCCTGACTCGCAAACACTTAAATCTAGCTTGGAGTTCACCAGTATTGGTAACTCAGCCTCACATAGGAGGACAAAAGAGCAGGAACCCAGCCAGCAAGACAGGATGCTGGTGCAATCTTATTTCAAGTTCTTTGCTCAACTTGGATGCAGTTTCTGCTTGTACAGAAAATTCAGCACAAAATGCTGTATTTTCAGGGACGTTTCACGGATTTTAGGGGCAAACTTTAGCTGGTTAGAATTTTGCTACAAATATTTTGCACAGCTCTTGTTTCTTTCTGTCCATGAAGAATATAGTGTCTAATGTGAGTTTGGGTTCCTTTATACACTGTTACATTTTAAATCCCATGAAAAATACAATGTAAACACTCCAGTTAAACATGCTTCTTCCATAAATTCTCTTCATTTATCTAGCCCTTACCTCTCCCACGTCTCTCCAACAACAATCCCTCTGCCTTCTTTTTCTGAACAGTAGGCCAGCATAAGATGTATGCACCACTTAAATCTGTGTTTTAAGGCAACTTTCTGGCTCCTTTACGTTACTCCAGTGGTGCAGATTGGCAGTGATGGGGGCCAGGATCTGGCCTTCTTTGTTTGGGATTATTTTTTCTCAGATGCATTTGCTCACATTTTTCTAGTTCACATATCACTTTTTTTTTATTATTATTTCTTGCACATGGTTCTAAACTCTCTCAGTCCCTTTCCACCATTTCTCTACCCTCACTGGTAGAGAAGAGATTTGAAGGAAAAAAGGTGATAGGTTTACAGATCAATTCAGAGAATGCTCTATGTGTTAACCGCGAAACTGAGGCAGAGTGCCTGCAATGTTGTGCCATGTTGTGGTGTGTTTTGGAATTACATTCTGCTGCAGATGGATTTAAGCATGTGCATAAATGCTTTCCTGAGTCATAGCCCAAATGATTAGTGATTGAATTATTCTTCTTTAATCAAATGGCTGATCAAGTAAAGTATGTAGTATTGGACTAGATATCTCTGTCTCTCTTTATGCTCATAAAGCATTTCAAGACTGTTGAATGCAAAGTAGTCTTCACATGCAAAGTATTATTATTATTCCATTGTGAAAATGAATTTGACTGCTTGCACAGTGCTTTGAAAATGCAGCGTGGTATGTAAATGCTAAGTGTTATCACCCTCGTCTTACACTACGGTGTCTCAAGAAGCACAATATGGCCTGACCTAAAACCATGTGGTTCCATGGGCTATATAGCTGAATAGGACATGTAACATCTGAGGACCAGCAGATTTTTTTTAACTAGATTGAGGCAAGGACCATCTTTCTGTTGTTTGTTTGTACTATACAGTGGCTAGTACAATTGGGCTTTTGTCACTGAACTCTAACAATAATCTTGCCAGTTTGATACAAAGGTTATTACAATAAGTATACTTTTGTAAAG
This sequence comes from Mesoclemmys tuberculata, assembly GCA_007922155.1. Taxonomy (NCBI): domain Eukaryota; kingdom Metazoa; phylum Chordata; order Testudines; family Chelidae; genus Mesoclemmys; species Mesoclemmys tuberculata. The sequence continues at coordinate 42,244,773 of ML675604.1, read as the reverse complement.
GAATCATGAACAAAAATAGATGGGTCTCCCCAGGTAACACACTCTAGAAAGGATCTCATAAACTTATGGACTTGGTGTAGAGGTTCAGCCGAGGCTTAGAGTTTATTCAACACCAGGAATGGAGAGTTTCTTGGATAATAAGTTCATGATGGGTGGGAAGTACAGTTCAACTGGAAGGAGAAGGTGAAATCCTCCTCTATCGCAATGCTATAGTAAAAATACCCAGGAGCTTGCAATCTGCACACTACATAACAAAAATAAGTGACAACTCTAAGCAAAGGGCTGGGGAAAGGAAGATAAAGGTGAGATGTTGGCATGTAAACACCTTGTTTGTGCTCTTCTTTAAAAATAATTCATTTGGGTTAAGGTTGGTGACGACAGATTAATTGACAGAACTAAACTTTAAGGAGAGATCTCACTGAGGAAAATGGAGCTGTGTGGTGCATAGTTAGGGAGAATTTCCAAGCACAAGAATAGCATTAGAACCAACGTACCATGCAATTCAAGAACTGAAACAAAGCTGATAGAAATTTTTTGATCAAAAATGTTCTCACTGAAAAATGAGGTTTCAATTAAAATGATTCCCCCACCCCAACCCCGCAAATGCTTGACAATTTTAAAAAAAATTTACAGAAAAATTTGAAATGATGGAAAAATTCCATTTTGAATGGAAATTTTTGCTTTGGTTTGGTTTCAAAAACACAATTATGTTTGGAATGTCAGTTTTTTGAGATTTAAAATATTTGTGTCTCTTCCCCACCCTTTATGCCACTAAATGCAGTAAAAAGGAAAAATAAGACTTTAAAAAGTTGGAGAAACTTTGAACGGTTACACAGTGGCAACATTAGTTTCATTTTTCCTTTAGTCCCGTTCCAAAGAAATAAAATGTTCATTTTTCAAAAAACTGAATCAAAATGGGATTTTCAGTTTGAATCATTCAATTTTTTCCCCTAGGAAAAGTCAAGAATAAAAAGTTTCATAATAAATGTTTTTGTTGAGATTTCTTTGTGGAGGAGTAAAACTGTGATTTTCAACTTGTTCTAGGCTGGAATCTTCAAGATTTTGTTTACAGTGACCACCAGAAAACCTTTTTGACATCTCATAATGAGATTTTAGAACTATTTTATTTTATTCCAATTTGCACTTTTATTAGGCTGAAGGTCGGTCAATATACATTATAGTGTTGTGTTTTATTAATTGTTATAATGTTTGTTTGCAGCAGGTGGTTACTTAAAAAAAGTGGAGTGCTCATGAACACCAACCTTTGTGTGTTCTTAGGTCAGAGGCCAAACTGAGTGCCCTAAAGCCAGTTAATACAGCACAGCTGAATCCACCCTACTGCCAGAAGGCAGGGAGATGAAACAGTACCTAGCGGTCTATTTATACATGTGCGCAATATCATACTGACTGGATTGGGGGAGAGGGGAGGCACTTGTGTTATTTGATATCAGTATGTCAAAATCGTAGTAATCCATATGAGATATGCCATGTCAGGTACTGTTAGAAAGGCTATAATGTGCTGAGTAAAATGATAGTGTTTGTGTTCATGTGTGATATGTGTGATGGAAGTTATGGACATCTTTGATATACCTGTATTTCAAATTATGCTGTAGAAGACACACCCCAGACAGAGAGGCGGCAGGATAATAGCCCGCTTAATGGCCCATCAAAACCTTTACAAAAGCAAAGGCCCAGGTAGGAGCTAAAGGCATACCTGAAGAGTTACCAGGGTTGGCCCATGTGACTCTGGACTCCATTTTGGTTCCTGTAAAATTCCACAAGCAGCATGGCCAAAGGCAGAGGGTATATAAGATCAAACCACAGAAACCATTTTGTCTTTGTTCCTGTCCAGCTGCAGACACCTACCCAGACACCTACCCACCTCTGAATCAATTTATTTTGCAACTGAACCAATGGACTTGAACTCCTCCAGATACTGGAAGTATACCAGAGAGACTATATAAGTCTGCAACTCCACAATTCTTCTAGAAACCTGATGTATATGGACTTTCAAATCATTTTTATGTATCTGATTGCTTTAATCCTTTAACATTTCTCTTATTGTTTGTTTTTCTTTTTATAATAAACCTTTAGTTTTAGGTACTAGAGGATTGGCTGGCAGCGTGGTATTTTGGGTAAGATCCAAACTTATAGTGAACTGGTACTGTGGCTGATCTTTTGGGATCAGAGAGAATCATTTTAGTAAAGAGCATAGATTTAAATAACTGGTCTCTTTACTGGACCTAGTGGCAGTTTGGCAGCCAGAGACTGAAATGCAGTAAAGGGGGCTGTGTATATTTGTATAGTGGCTTCTTGATAACCAGTGTGGGGGAATCAGAAGCGCTGTTTGTGGTTGGTTGGGAAGTTTGACTTCAGTGTCACCCACCAGTGCTGGGAGAATCTGCTCTCCTTTTACAGCCTGCCCTGACCCTGGCATTATCAGTTGGCTATCCTGGGCACGGATGGGTCACATGCAACTCCTATAATTATCAGTGGGAAATCCCCACATGTATGGAATATTTTTTTCTTTTAAAGTATCTAAGGCATTATAAAGAAGAGAACGAAGACCAAAGTAAGCCTTCCCCTGACCTCAAAAAAAAAAAAAAAGGGGGGGGGGGGGGGAAAGAGACGCAACAATTATCAGTACAAATTATTCCCTTTTAAGTTTACCTTTGTTTCATTTTATCTTAGTGCACATAGGGAAGATGTTTATGAGCCGACACAAAGAGCAGTATAAATTTGAGCCTGCGAAATCAGCATATCCTGATGAAAAGATGTGGTGTGGCAATTAGGATGACACTGAGCTGAGATGGTCTTTTCAGTCAAAACTAAAACAAGTGCTGTTCTGATCATGGGTAAAAATAATCCTTATGAGTTGTGGCGTGAGAGTAAAATTTGTAAACAGTAGTGATCTGGAATTTCAATTCTTTCTTCCGATTTCATCTTTTCTCTAAATGGGGGACTTCAGAGGGAAAAGAGGGATCAGCAGATACAATGCTCTGCATTTTAATTAATTCACTATTGTAAGCCTTGAGATTGTTTTCAGCTAACAAGTTATAAGTCGTGACTCATGTAAATGGCTCAGGAAGCCAGATGTCCTCTTAGTGATTCTAATTCCAATGAGAACAGCACATTTGCTTTTAGAATTTCTGTCTGTCTGCCACCTACCTGTAAGGACCCTCCCCTTTCTCCCTCCACCCACCGAGTGTAACCCTAGCATCCGTGATGTAAGTAAAGTGACTAAAAGTATCTCTGCATGTATGTAACGACCATTATCACTGCTGTTCTCTCTGGATGGGACAATGTCTGTATTTGTAAATGAATAGTTAAAGAATTTAAAACATAATATGTAATCGATAAGAAAGTGTATATAATTGACCACTGTAACACCGTGAAGTTGAAGCTGATTTATCAGACTTCCCGGTATCGTGACTAAACCTCTTCAGTATTGTCTGTGCTGCCTGATTGTTGGAGAAAGAACCCTTAATGCTTTACACTATCATACCACCAGGTTGGCTGAATGCACTAACTCTGGTCTGCAGAGTGTTATGGTTCTGTATAGCTATCTGGATATTTGCTTAAAGTAGTGCTATGAGTCCCCCCAGAGACATATTATGTAGAAGACTTGGGCATCCCTGCATAGTTGGCATATAAAATTGTTATATAGCTTGGATATCCTTGTATTGCTGGTACACACTATTGATGGCCCATGTATTAAAGTCTTCACGGGCAATTATCTTAAAATAACCATATTTTGTGCTTCATTTCTCATAAAGAATAAGAGCACAAAAATCAAAGAAACTGCCCTCCATTTGGAAGGAACTCTGTCTAATGGATGTTGCCTTTATTTAAGAAAATACTCATTGCTCAAAACATTGTGTAACACTACATATTTTCAGGATCACTATTACTGAAATATTTTAAAATATGTTTAGAAATGGGCCTACCATGAGATTTACAAATTTGGATAAATCTGAATTACTCCCTTTCCTGGAAAGTAGTGGGTCCTGGCCCCATATCTGTACTAAGGAAATTCCCCTAATATAGACATGCTGCACCTGCACAATCCAGGGTTTTCTCCAGTGTGGTTTTCCTTAGTATGTTACTGGATTAATCTGCACTGGTGTAACCTTGCTTTGCACCGGTACAGCACTGCTGTATTAGAGATTAGAGCCAATGTAACAACACCAATATTACCAACTCCCAGTGTTCAAAAATCATGATACTGGTTTAAAACTCTTTTACCATGGTGCCTACAAAAAACTGACAACTGTTTGGCGGCTGCTGTGCTGAGACCACTCACTGACTATCATGCTGACCAGCATCATCTCACTGTTTCCTTTTATGCCTCTGTTCGTGCCCACCTGTTTCGCTTGTCTTATACTTGGATTTTAAGCTCTTTGGGGTAGAGGCCATCTTTTTATTCTGAGTCTTTACAGAGCCTAGCACAATGGGGTTTCAGTCCAAGACTGGAACTTCTAGCCACTACTCCAATATAGATAATATATTTTGGGTCTTTATATTAGCCTTGTTTTTGAACTTTTAAAATTCACTTTGTCAAGGTTTTCCCCTGCAATCATGAAGTCAAGAGCCTTAATTTTACAAAAAATGAATGCTGAGATGCTCATGTAATATCATGACTCTAGGAGCTGGGGATTTAAGAAAAACAGCAAAAATGAAATTCTTGATGAAATCATGAGTTTGCAACACTACTGCATCAGTGCAATTAAGCAGGTGGGAATTTCATTTATGGCTAAACAGGACTCTAGAGCAGATATCTCTTTTTGTGCCAGCTGCAGGAAAGTGGCTTGCTCTATTTATGTCATAATGCACTTTTACACTGATACAGACTTCTAAAAGGTGACTGCTGAACAAATCTCAGTGTTTAGGTTTAATTCAGCAACTTTAACAAGGCTGATTCAGGTGGGCTTGGATTCCTACACATAGTCTTCACATAGTCCTCCTGGATAATCTTAAAATAGCTCAAGCAGTGACTAAAGAATATTCATATTGATTGGTTCAAGTGCTGTAGCTGTTATAAAGAATTAATGCTTTCAGGATAATTAAGGCTCCTTGGGTAAACCTTAAGTCATTTATACTGGTGTTATTTCACGGAGGTACTTCCAATGTTGTCTACCTGGCAGTCGGTATCAGGCAGATTGCCCCAGGGGTTGGTCGTGGTGCCGATTTTGTTCAACATAGTCATTAATGATCTGGATGATGAGGTGATTGCACCCTCAGCAAGTTTGCGGACGACACTAAGATTGGGGAAGTGGTAGATACAGTGGTGGGTAGGGATAGGATACAGAATGAGCTAGACAAGTTGGAGGATTGGGCCAAAAGAAATCTGAGGTTCAGCAAGGACAAGTGCAGAATCCATGCACTGCTACAGACGGGGAACCAACTGGTTAGGCAGCAGTTCTGCAGAAAAGGACCAGGGGGTTACAGTGGACAAGAAGCTGATATAAATCAATAGTATGCCCTTGTCACCAAGAAGGCTAAAAGCATATTGGGCTGTGTTAGTAGGAGCATTGCCAGCAGATCGAGGGAAATGATTATTCCTCCCTATTTGGCACTGGTGAGGCCACACCTGGTGTATTGTGTCCAGTTTCAGGCCTCCCACTACAAAAAAGATGTGCACAAATTGGAGAGTCTCCAGCGGAAGGCAACAAAAATGATTAAGGGGCTGAGGCACATGACTTATGAGGAGAGGCTGAAGAAACTAGGCTTGTTTAGTCTGCAGAAGAGAAGCATGAGGGTGGGATTTGACTGAAGCCTTTCAACTACCTGAAGGTGGGTTTCAGGGAGGATGGAGCTAGGCTGTTCTCAGTGGTGGCAGATGACAGAACAAGGAGCAATGGTCTCAAGTTGCAGTGGGGGAGGTCTAGGTTGGATATTAGGAAAAGCTTTTTCACTAGGGGAGTGGTGAAGCACTGGAATGGGTTACCTAGGGAGGTGGTGGAATCTCCATCTTTAGAGGTGTTTATAGCCTGACTTGACAAAGCCCTGGCTGGGATGATTTAGTTGGGGTTGGTCCTGTTTTGAGCAGGCAGTTGGAATAAATGGCCTACTGAGGTCCCTTCCAACCCTAATCTTCTATGATTTGATGATTGCCACGTAGACATGTAAACCTGTACATTAGCACTTCCAACATAACTGCTTCTATTATCCTTAAATTGTCTTGTAAATTGAGGTAAGCGTGATCTTTTCCCATGAACAAGGAGAACTCTTTTATTCTTACCAATTTACAGTCTTCTCATAAACTAATACAATAATTTCATGGTTAATAGACCTTTTTCTTGTGTCCCTTCTTCAGTTTAATTGGTGCTGAATGGGAACTGTAAAAATCAGAACACATGTGAAAACGGTTTGTACGGTGCAACTTTGGCTACAGTAAATGTCAGCTAAGCTCCTGCAGATGCCTGTTGTTGCAAACTCTCCTGCAGAACTTGCATCTGCTAGATAATGCACATGCGTGTCTTCAAGGAGGCTTGTTGTGGAGACTGAAGACTTGATAGTTCATGTGCTGTTCCACGTAAATAATGACCCACCTCCCTCTCTAGGCCTCCCAAAATGATTAAGATTTTGCTTACTGACCTTAACCATCCATACTGATTTTTCATGGATGTAGAGTCTCTACTGTCAAAGATAATCTCACAGTACTCTCTAGGAGACCTTCTTTGCCCCAGTAGGTAAAATGTCTGCTACGTGTGCTCAGATTGTATTTTGCAACAGATTTCTTTTGCCTGGTATTGAACAGTTCTATCATTTATGTTTCTTTAACTATATTAGGTGTTGATCATCTTGTAGATGCCAAAATTCTAATCACTGTGTCTGGGAGGGAGCTTTCACAAACAACACTCCTGGCCCTCTGACCAGTTTTTTTAAAAAAACGAAAACAAAACACACACTTCCATGGCTAAGGTCCAGTCAGCTCAGCTCTGTGGGGGGTTTCCAGCGCTTGAGTGAGTTTTAACCATCCTGCCATAAATCAAACTGTGCAGAGCAATGAAATTCTGATAGCTGTGCGATGAGATGACTGGATAGTGTTACCGTTCCCTCATTAAGAGGTACTGGAGTTAAGCTGGGGAGTTGAACTTTCAGCTGTATTAAAACAACAAGTGTGGGAGAAAAGGCTAGCATAAGGGAGTTCACCTTATAACAACAAAGACTTTGCATGCACATTATATCAAGTCTCCTGAACTTCATCCTGCTGGGTAGTTTATCAGAAAACCAAGATGAATAGAATGGAAAAGAATTTTGTCTATATACACCCTGGTTTAAATCTTCTAATCCTCATTCTGTCTCTGTGATATCATTCCATTGCAATGGACTCCACCTCCGCAAAGATAAATTCATAATACATCAGATTTTATAACAATATTTGTGTAGTGATCATATTATTTAAAGAAAATAGTGAAGCTGGGAAGACATGGTGAGGCAAGAACTTTGCTAACTTAGGAACTCACTGATTGCTTCCCATTCATTCTAATATGAGCAAAACAACTCAAGATTTCTTCTTCAGCCTTGACCTATACTAATTTTATTAAGTGTAGCCAATTAAACACTCCCCCCCCCCCAAAAAAAACAAAACAAAAAACAAAACAAAACAAACCACCCAGATGAATCACGTATGCCTCCTTACTTTTTTTATCAGTGCTATTTGTGTGTTACTATTGTTTAAACACAAGAGACAATAGAAGTGTCTTCATGTGGGAGACCATTTTCAGAAAACAGCATGTGAGTGAGGTGTGTAATATGAACTCTGGCATGCAATCAAATTTCAGAAGAAACCTGAATGAAAATCTTGCTGTTACCTTTCTATACAACAATGCGAATGTAAGGGTTTTAAGGATTTTTTGCTTTATTTGAACCTATACAACCACCACTGCCACTAAAACCATCAATCTTGTTGGCTTGCTTAAAAGCAATCAGGTCTCAAAGATTAGTGAAATCTAGGCATCAAGACAAAATGGAAACACAGGAGATACTTTCATGAATTATTGCTAAATGCACACAAATTATTTAGAAAATATTAATTATGAAAAATGTTAATTTACACCAAACTATTACAAGAGGATGGGATCATTTTGCTGACTAATGCTTTGTTAGTACTTGGATTTACTGTGCTTCTAAGTGACTTATTAACTTATGAACTGGACAGGCCAAAGTCTGGGACAACATCTGGAGGTCAGAGAGAGAGAGAGAACAGTGATGTGTTTCATTTTTCATCATTTTCATTTTGATTGCTCTTGGATGAGTGTTTCATTATGGCCTACTGGGTGCTTTCTGCGTACTTGCACTTTGGGTTTAATGCTTATTTAGACTGTCTGCTCTTTGGGGCAGGGAGTGCACCTTTTAACCTATTTCTATAGCACCTACCACAATGGGACTCTGCTACTACTGACTCCCTGTGCGTGTTACTACAATACACCTATTCAGCAGTAAGAGTGTATCCCCCCATATGCTTTGAAGTTTTGCCTGTTTACAAAACTAGTTCAAGTGCCTTAGGCTGTCTATCGGAGCTGAGCCGTGGAGGCAAATTAATTTGCTACTCTGACATGGAGCAGGACTTTACTTGCAGTTGCCCAGGGCCAAGTCTGATACATTCATTGTGGGTGTTTCTAGATGGTGCATGTGACTGGTTTCTCATCACCAGTGCAAAAGGGAAACATTGTTGGATCACTCGTCTGACCCAGTAAATGTATATGACCTTATATAGGCTCCTGTTCAGGAAGGTACCGTAGAACCTCAGAGTTACAAACTGATCAGCCATCCCCAAAGGGGCAGCCACATTACCAGATCAATATAGGTTTGGATCTTACCCAAAATACCACGCTGCCAGCCAATCCTTTAGTATTTAAAACTAAAGGTTTATTATAAAAGAAACAAACAAAAGAGGAGTGATTAAATGATCAAAGCGATCAGATACACATATATTACTTCAAAGTCCATATATATAAAGTTCTCAGCTGCCTGCTGAGTTTGCTGGCTTGCAAAGTTCCTCTAGTGTACATCCAGTACCTGGATGGGTCTGTCAGTCCTTTTGTTTCAAAGTTTCAAATGTAGAGAAGTTGACCTAGAGGTAAGAAGCAGGAATGAAGACAAAATGGAGATGTTGCAGCTGCCTTTTATATTCTCTGTCATGTGACTCGTACATCCTGTGTTTCAGACGCAAGCTCACAGCACATGGGCAGTGAAAATCTCTTGGAGTTCCTGTCCACAGGCATGTCCCTTCATGTCCTGCTGACCTGTAGGTGTAATCCCTGGTTTCTCTCCCTGTGCGCATTATATAGCTGATTGCCCTTAATGGGCCATCAAGCAGGCCGGACAGTGCTGACTCTAATCTGTCTGAGAGTGTCACCCAATAGCTGAGCACAAGTTTTAGATACATATATTTCACACACATTCACAACTTAAAATACAAAGATGATAAAGCCATATAAACAAGATTATCATACCTCGCAAATTATAACTTTTCCAATGATGCCTTACATGGCATATCTTGTAAGATTTATTGCAATTTTGTAATATTCGTAACAATAATATTGTAAATGGTCATTCATACTTCGTACAGCATCACAGTGATGACCTGCAGTTTCCATTGACTTTGAAAATCAGCAGCTCTGAAAATTGAGAGTGCATGAAGGACCTGGATCTCAATGTCAAACTTTCCCTCTCATTTCAAACAGCATCCACTTGAGCTGTCCGCTTGGATTCCCAATATATAATTATTTACTCTTCTTTGAAAATTATTCCATATGATTGGTGGTTGATCCTGAGTTGTGATGTATAAGGTGATATAAAGCTAGATTCATTTCACAACGTCCAACAAATAAGATGCTTCTGGACACAAAAGGAACGAGCCTCACACTTTTTGGCTTAGGACTCCTGGAACCAGATGGTATGCATTTTATACCTAAGCTTATTCAGCATTTAGTGCTGGCTGCTAGATTAGTCCTGGCAGCTGACTGGAAATCTACTCCCCTGAAAATTAACACCTGGTTTCAGATATGCTGGCCTATGCAAGTGATGGAAAAGCTCTCCAGCTTTATAAAAAAAAAAAAAAGTCATGGACTATTATGCTGTCTAGAAGCTTGTTAACCAAGAAATCCAACTCTCTATTAGAGCTGTGTGAAATCACTGGAAAAAAAAAGATGAAAAATGAGAGCAATGACATTTGTCACAGCCAAAATTAAAAAATACACAGGGTTTAATATGGCCATAAATGCGCATAGTTAAGTATTATCCCTGTTTTACAGATATGGAAACTCTAACAATAGATTAAAGTAAAATTTTCAAATTTGAATGCCTAAGCCTGGAGACCTAAATCCATATTTTGTCACCTAAAGAAGTAGTGTGGTTTTACAGAAGTGCTGCATACCCATAGATCACTCGTTTATTATTAAGTGTGTCTTTTGGTGCCAGGTTTATAAAATTTAAATTTTGGCCTTAACTTCTGAGTCAAAGTTACCCCACCTCAATGAAGATAATGTTTTTTACCAACTTCATAGGGTTGCAATGAGGCCTAGCTAAATGTCTGTTAAGGGTTATATGGAAGTAAAAAGTATTGTTAAAGCTATTCAATGGCACAGCCGGGAATGGCATGTGGATTTATGGGCTGAAGTCTAATTCATAAAGGTACTTAGATGTTGCGACACCTAACTCCAAGGTGCCTTACCACCTGCTGGAATTCTGTGCCCTGTCTTAGATGGCAGCTAGCCAGGAGGGAAATGCAGAGGAAAGGGATGGGATTTAGATTCACAGAGGTAATTAGGTGCCTAACTCCTATTGAACTCTTAGGCGCCAGACTGACAGGCCAGAGATAGGCACCTCCCTCTGCTTGAGATTCACAGCTAGGAATACTCTCCTGGAATTAGGCACGTAAGCCAAGTCAGTCCTTTCTCATGAAAAATAGAAGCAAAAGCGTGCAAGCAACCCTCTGCAATAGCTCAGTGGTTGGGCATTTACTTGGGAGATGAGTGGTGCAGGTTCAAATCCCCCCTTTGCCTGAGGTAAAGCAGGGACTTGAACTGTGGTCTCTCTGACATCCTGGGGAGTGCGCTGACCACTGGGATATTGTGTATTCTGGGCACCCCTCCTGCAGCTACCTATTGTGTGAGGCTTGCCCCTGTGGGTGAGCTCAGAGCGTGCCCATAGGATCAGGCCCCACTAAGGAGGTAGGTGGGTGAATGCTTGGTTTGAGAACATTGCTGGGGCTTCATCTTCTACTTGCACTAGAATTCCAAGCAGCTCACTAGCTGTGGGAGGTCTATCAAACACATTTGTTTAAATTATTTTCCCCAAAATGTTTCAAGTTAACAAAATAAACATCTATTCCATTGATATATAAAACCTGAAGATAATGCCTTGTACCTTCCTTGTTATAAATAACACATCCCAAGACATGCAATTCCACCTACCATTTAAGTTTGGTTCACTAGCATGGTACTCGTATGGTACATATGTGAACAGCAGGATTTCTGCCAGTTTACTAAGAAAAATTTGGTAATTACCCTATCCAATCCTAGAACTGACTGTGAGCTCGGTACCATTTAAAGAAATTTGTAGATCTTTAATGTAATGATATAATGCCACATTAATCATCAGGGATTCAATGTATCCTTTCCACTTGCATCCTTTATCACTCATTCAGAGGCCAGCATTCCCTCCATTTGCTAGTGTTACCCCTTTTTGTTTATACGGTATCTCTCATACAACATCCAATCTACATGATTCCATTTCTTATTAGACAATATGACTCATTACAGTTACAGGAACAATTGAAACATTCACCCAATTAAAGTTACAGATCATAAATTTCAATTTGGTCATAATGCTAATTCTCCTCCAAGATTTCTTGATGGTAAAAGTGAAAAATTAAATAAAATAAGTCTTTGTTTCACTTATCATTACTATAAACTAGTGATGTCCAAAGTACAGTGAAAACAATTATGTTCAGGAAGTCAATCCCACTGCATTCTATGTTTGCATGTGGAATCAATATTCTATTGTTCCCTAATGTGGGGTTCTGTGTACAACATTTAGGGCCAGATCTTGCCTGTTAGAAACAGTCCAGACTAAAACATGTTGAGCTCGATTTTTGTCTGTTAGATATAGTCCAGAGTAAAAGAAAACGATGCTGCCACCAGTGGAACTGCAACAGAGATAACAATAGAATCATAGAATATTAGCATTGGAAGGGACCTCAGGAGGTCATCTAGTCCAAGCCCCTGCTCAAAGCAGGACTATCCTCAGCTAAATCATCCCGGCGAGGGTTTTGTCAAGCCTCAGCTTAAAAACCTCCAAAGATGGAGATGCCACCACCTCCCTAGGTAACCCATTCCAATGCTTCATCACTCTCCTAGTGAAAAACTTTTTCCTAATGTCCATCCTAGACCTCCCCCACTGCAACTTGAGACCATTGTTCCTTGTTCTGTCATCTGCCACCACTGAAAACAGCCTAGCTCCATCCTCCCTGGAACCCCTTTCACATAGTTAAAGGCTGCTATCAAATCCCCCTCATTCTTCTCTTCTGCAGACTAAACAGGCCTAATTCTTTCAGCCTCTCCTTATAAGTCTTGTGCTCCAGCCCCCTAGTCATTTTTTGTTGCCCTCCGCTGGAAAGCAACAAATAGTGGAAGGTGCTCAGGAAGACTGGCCATTGATGCTTTAACCACTGTGGTTATTGACCTTTGCTCTGAGCAAGGCTAGACAATAAGATGGTTAAAATGTTGGTGGCCAGTCTACACTGGCGCTCCCAACCTGGCTGTCATTTGTAAAACTGCACTAGCAGGAGAGCAATGGTGGGGAATTTTAAGAAAAGTGCCAGTGGAGCCAATGCTTAAAGTGAAGGGTATGGAGAAAGAAGCCTGCTTTGAAGTTGTGTCAGAGGGAGTCCCATATGTTTGCGGACCCCACTCCCCCCCATATCATTATTTACACTCTTGGCTTTTACCTGTTAATATTTTGACTGCCTTACACGCTCACTAAGCCATTAGAAACACAGGAATTATCATAGGGCATCAGACCTATGTTTCATCTAATTCAGTGTTCCACCTCTGACAGCGGCAGTGCCAGTTGCTTCAGAGGAAGGCGTAAGAAACTCCACAGTGGCCACTTTTGGAATAACAGCTTCCTGGGAAAGTTTCTTCTGAATCCCTGCAAACTAGAGGTTGCTTTATGACCTGAAACACGAGGGTTTAATATCCCTTTCACAAAAAGCCTATCCAATTTAGCCCCATTAGCCACAGAGTGGTAAATATTTAAAAATATAATTAAGCCATCAGCCTTAATGTAAGTTCCACTGGTAAAGAGTAGTATTTTCTTTTATCAGTCTGAAATTTGTTACCCTTCATTTTCATGGATTGTCCCTCCATTCTTGCATCATGAGAGAGTAAACACATACGATCAGTTTACCTTTACTATACCACTTATTATTTTATATACCATCTTCTTTCTTGACAATTTTGAACACTTTTTCACAGATTTCAAAAAGCTACTCCTGTTTTTAAGTATTAACTTGCCAAAGAAATTCCTCCTACCCTCCACATGGGAAAACCACACCCAAATTTACATTGATTACATTTACATTCTGTAGGAACAGAAATATTCAGTCCTTTGCCAGTGATAGATGTGGGCCAAGATTTTCAAAGGGATTAGGAGCCCAAACTGAGATACCTTTAAAGGGGTCTGATTTTCAGAGATTGGGTACTCAGCCCTTTATGTACAGTCATAATGGAGGGCACAATTATGCCCTAGGTTTTTGTATGGGCAACCTTGCTACAGTGAGGCAAACTTTCAGAAAGGCTCAGCTTAGTGAAGTCATAAATGTGCAGTGTAAAACCTCACCAGGCATATGCTACATGGATGTTACTGTTGCATACACTGGCCAAATGTCAAATACTATGCAAGTGATGCCCAATGACTTATGTTTGCAGCAATTGAAATTATAATTCAGAAAACTAAGGAAATTTTGATTTGGGATATGTCATTGTGACTGCCATGGTGATAGCATCAAAATCTGGGTTCTTCACCATCAGAACTTATGTGTTGGTAGGCTATGACTTCCCAAGGCCTCAGTCTGGCCTCTAAACTTGCATTGCATGTTGTGTGTGTAAAATCTGGCACATTCAAAACCCTGCCTTTGCAGGTACAAATCATACTTTCACAGTGCAAATCAAGTTGTTAGACAACTTGCGGAAAATCTTGCCCCTGCCTTGATGGTCTCTTGGCAGTGGAACAAAAGCCTAATGTGATTTATTGTCCCCATAAGCTGACGAGTGCTGGTGCATCTCCTGGCACAGTTGGTATCTGGCTCCTCATCTCCTTTTTAAGGTGATTTGATATATTTATAATGTGTTCCTGAATTGAATTCAGAAGCTTTCTTTTATTGCTACATATTTGGACTGTACGTGAAAGTAATGAAGGAAATGGAGAATAGTACAGTCTGTAGCATCCTGTTTACATGAATATCTTTCCAGCATTAGGTGTCTGCACCCTACTCAGTTATGGTTTCAATTTTGCCCTTGAAATATGAGCTGAGCAATGTTCCCATCACATACTTCCCTGCAAACATTTAACTGATTCTGGAGTCTGTGGACAGCTTGTGGTGTTTGCTTTCATTTACATTTTTGGTTCTGTTTCATTTATTCAACCAAGAGGTGTAGGCATCTGATAAACGGCAGTACTCGGTTTAAAGATTTAACAACACTGACTTGCAAAGTGATGGTCTCAAATAAAAAATGAATAAGAACCAATTGCCTATAATGACTACTTTGCCTGTTGTATCTCATACTTCTCAACTATACAATAATGCATATGTTTTGTTACTACGGAGAGAGAGTGTCTGAATTCCAAATACAAATTTTGCTAGTACTCAAACACAAAGAGGCCAATGTGCGGATTTAGAACGTCTGACCTACGGCCGTCATATTGAGTCACATCATCTGTGGAAGTATCTGCTTAATAATCAGTCAGGATACGATTTAGGCATGGAGGTCATGGAAGTCAAGGATTCCATGACTTTACTGGATCTCCGTGACTACTTCAGGTTCAGCTGTCAGTGGCTGCAGCTGGGGCTCCCCTCCCGATCCCTCGTGGCTGTGGCTGTGCGCCCCCCCTCCCATGTCCCTGTGGTGGTGGGGCTTGGGCTGTCATTTCCCCTCCCATGGGACTCCAGCTGTCATTCTTCTCTCTCCACCCGCCTCAGTCCTCCCCCGCTGCTTATTTTTAGTAAAAGTCATGGCAGTGGCGTACAGTGGGTCTCCGGCACCTGGGGCCAATACTTGCATTTGCATCTCCTCCTGTCAGCAGCAGCGGTGACAACACCCCACCAGGGGTGGGGGGGAGCGGCACTGTGGGCCCATTCCTATCCCTGTGGGGTTGGCGGGGAGCTGCAGTGACAGAGGCTGATGTCCCCAGGCCATCCTGTGGCAGGGGTGTGTGTGTGTGACAGACTCTACCCTAGAGCCCCGCTTTATGTTGGCTGCCTGGCCCCTGCGTGGCCAGGGTCCCCGTGGCTCCCTCGTTGTGCCCAGTGGAGGGGTCAGGAGATTGCTTGCTCCCCCCGCAGTGGAAGCCCTTGGCTGCAAGCAGGTGTGAGCTGGGGTTGGCACGGCCACTGTGGATTTCAAAGCCCGGCAGCCCCTGGCCGCCTGTGATGGGGGGTGGAGCAGGGGGAGGGGGCTCTTCCACTGAGGGCCTGGCCAGCGCCCCAGTCCAGGCTGGCACCTAGAGTCATGACACCCCCTTCCCCCGTCGGTATGCCGCTAAGTCATGGGCTCCCATGAATTTTTGTTTATTGCTGGAGACCCGTCCATGACTTTTTTACTAAGAATGACCATGACAAAATCTTAACCTTAGTAATTAGTACTGCAGGGAGTATTGTGAAGGCATCAGTTGTGAGTCCATAGTTAAGGCTAGTTGAGTTTTGCGCTTAAGGCTGTGATTTTTAAAACCAGTATGTCTCTCCCCTTCCCCTTCCCCCCCCAAAGTACACCATTTACTCTTTGCAAATAGGAAGAATTTTCTGAGAATTTACAAGTAAATCCATTAATTAGTTTTGGAGTCATAATCAATTAACAATAGGCTCTTTAAGAAATTTTGTACCTGGTGTCAGACGTTTCCTTTTAAGTCTGGATGATCTTATACAGATAAAACAACTTATAAAACAGACTCGTCAAACTTTCTATAGTTAAAATTCACTGAAATCCAGTGCTTAAGTTACATATGAAGAGCCTGGTTTTTTTGGGGTGGGTTTTTTTTTTAAACTAATGGTTATTTTCATTATTATTCTTTATAACTGGAAGTTTCTCCTTCAGCCCAGGCTGACAACAATGGCAGATGGTAGCCCAAAAGAGGGCAAACTTTCATGAGTTTCTCTGAAGGAAAAGATTTTATGCACTAGCCTCAGCTGACAAAAGAACTTTTGGTTATGAAAAATAATGGCCAGAATGACCATTAACCCTAAATATTGCCTTTAAAAAGTTACACATTGCAACAGATCTATTCAACAAAGGGAGGGAGAAACCTATTTGCATGTGCATGCATGCAGGGGAATGTAGGGGGGGTGCTAGAGGAAGGTGGACACTGGTTGGTATTGTGTATGCAGGGGAATGTAGGAAGGTACAAAGGACATGAGAATTCAGAGTACAGTACAGAAGGGAGGGGGAAACTGGAGTGTACGCTCTGGGTTCTTTGTTACTCTTCTGAAACAAAGTAGCTGTAAATTCAATTTAACTGGTCTGTATTATCTGTCTGCTTTGTACTACTCCAGCACGGTATAAAACACAGATGTACCAGTGAATCTGTCCATAAAGGTTTTCGCCTTATAATACTCACTTTGAGTTTCTTATGTCGTGGTCATGTATTGAAAATTTTAATTAAAGAAAACCAAGGGCATTCCCAGATAAAAGCTAAGCTAAACTGGAGTTAAGGCTGAGAGCACATGCTAGTAATTTTGGATAAGGTACATGATGGAGATGTAATTATCCCAACTCAAATGTCATAAATGCAGGAAATTCAGAGTTAAAAGAAATGCAAACATGTTAAAGTGTAGAAATACAGTTAGGGCACCCAAACATCCCTAATTCTGCCCTATAGTGACACCTTTTTTGCAGGGGGAAGAGAGAGAAAAACAGTAATGTGTATTAAAAAATCAGTTTAGTCTTATCTGGGACCATAAATATTAAAATGCCCTAATTATAATAATATACTTACTGAATTATGTCATTGCAGTGGAGAGTTAAGATTGTTTGGGTGCTTCAGTGATGTATTTCCATATCTGAACGTGCTTGTACTTTTTTTTTCAGTTTAAACTGAACTCTGAATTTCCTGGGTTTATAACACTTACCTTTGAGAATATACTGATATGTACTCTCACCCTTTGCGCCATTTTAAGATAGTTTTTTGTCTGTGAATGTATCCCAGCACGGAACAGTGCTGATTGGCTGCTTTGATCATTCATGGACATCTTGCATTTTAAAAGTGGTATTTCCTGGATTCACATACTAGAACAACAGGTCATGGAGACTGCCGGAGTTCAGCATAACTGTGGATAATGTTGCTGTTGTTTTCAGTGGTATCACTAGTTTTCTCTGATTGGCAGGCTCTGGTGGTCTGCTTATAGATTCTGCCAAGAGGGTTCTATCCATTCTATTACAAACACAGTTCAGTAGACATGCAGTATCTACAGAGACAAAATGGAAAAAAAATCCATTCACCACTTATTAGTAGGGCTTTAGATTATTGGGTTTAACTGAGAAAACACCCCAATTTTTAAAAAATAAAATAAAAAAAAGATGTTTTCCCAATAAGGGCTTGTTATGGGTGGTGTGATTTCTAAGGGAATGTCTACACTGCAATGTAAGTCCAGGGTTAGTGGGACTCAAGTCAGCTGGTCTGTGTTAGGGAACCCAGAGTGTCTTCATTGTATTTTAATCCTAGGTTAAGAATTTTCTGACCCATGCTTGAACCTAGGGCTCTGGCATCACACTGCAGCGCGCAAACCCGAGTCAAAGTAACCATATCCCAGAATGCCTAGCACCTCCCCCCAAATGTGTCTGCTCTAGCCCTAGGAACCTGGTACACTGTGAGAAAACTTTACTGCCCATCCTACTGTTAGCAGGAAGCAACTCCCTTTGCAAAAGGCTTGATTGGTTTGTCCGCCATGGCCAACCCTGGCGGCTTTTTGACCGTGTGCTTGCAGAATGATGATCAGACGCGAATGGGTTAATGCTGACCTGAGCTGTTGCCATTCACAAAGGGGGGGACGGCTTCCGTTTTCAATAGAGTGGGTTGCAGATTGTTGGGATAGAGAGGATAAGAAAGCTATCCCATGGAATTGTGGGATACTTCTGGATGACTCCCAAGATCTGAGTCAAGCAGGGCTGTGGCTACACTGCAAAGCAATAGGGCTCAGACTCTGGGTCCCAGCTTGATTCGAGCTTGGACCCTTCAGCCCTGCAGGGTCCTTGGATCTTGGGTCTGAGCCCCAGATAAGTGCAATTGCAGTATAGATGCAGGGTGTGTGTGTGAGGGTTAGTCTTGAGCCCGGGCTCAGGCATGGGCTTATGTTGCAGTATAGACATACCCTAAAGGGCACTCAGATGTTGTGCACTAACTGGTTCATGTAGACTCTGCAGGCTTTAATATAGTCCTATTTGACAAAGTACAACATTAAAACACACTAGGCAGGGGACATTACAAAAAGATTATTGATTACAGTAAATACAAAGAGAGAGCCTCCCAAAATCCTGATTTTTGTACATCTACATAAAACTAAAAAGTTGATAAAAATAAACCATGAAAGATGAAACTAATAAATCCTTAAAACGGAAACCCAACTTATTAGCAATGACTTTCTGTGGCTTTTTTTGCAGCACTGTATCCAAGTTTTTTTTCAGCATCAGATCAGCAACACATTTCACCTTTGTTTTACTTTTTTCATTTCTTTATTTTACTCTCTTAGAACAGTCAGCAGCTAGCCTGGCAAAGATTGCAGTGCAGACCTGCTAGGAGAACACAATGGAGTAGGACACCTCACGGTTACAGACCTATATGCTTCCCCTTCACCGCACCCCCTGTGACCTTTGTAAGTGTGATGTTCCCCCATCCCTGTTATGCTCTGTTCACTGTAATCCCACTTCTTCACCCCATCCAGGACACCACGGGTTATGTTCTCGTAGCACTCCCCGACTCCCACCAACTCTGTACCCACCGATATCCCGTACCCTCCTCCTGGATGTTTGTTGCTCTTTCATTTCAAACTCTGTACATGTTCGTTTTAAACATTATCTTTTAATAAAAGTTTTAAATCTTAAACCTGTATTTAGGGATGGAAACCTGTAAATGGATCGATGTGTTCAAGTTACTTAGAGCAGCTTCTTTATGAAAACACACTGAGCTGGATCTACTCTTGCATTTTAGATCTGTTTCGATGTCAATAGATTTATTTGCTGACCTGAGGAGGCAACAGACCACTGATACCGGAAGTGCAATACTCCTTATATTAACACTTACGTTTACTCAAACTGATTTTGCAATAAGGTAATTAAAATAAATGTGGCCCTGTATACATTTAATTGCATTTATAATCCAGTTACATACATATATATATACATTCAAATTCATTGTGAGTTCATTCAACTATATATCTGGAATATCACTTCATACATTGTAGACACCCGTGGATTAGAAGTGGGCTACAACAAAATCACCAGATCTAAGCATCTTCAAACTATGGGAAGATTCCAGATCCAAACTTCTTGGTTTGGTCCCATCAGTATTCATACCTAACAGAAGGAGGGATTCCTACTTTAAATGCCAAATTCAATTCAGTCTGAACTATGGACTTGCAACTGGTGCCACCATTATAGTAGGAACCCAGATCAGAACACTGAATCCAGACACTCGTGAGCTTTGGGGAAATTTAGATTATGAATATTTTTGTGTATATCTATTCAATAAATGCAGGTATACTTGTTTAATACCCTTTTAAAATACGCCTCAGGATCATTCCCATAATACAATGGCAGGCACAATAATCAAATGCCAAGAACCATGAGCTAGCACACTACCGTCTCCCATGAGTCCATGCCTTTGGGTCTGATCCTGGAAACACTTAAGCACATGCTTAACTTCACTGTGGTGAGTAGCCCCAGAGGTTAGTGTAGACACACACAGTTATGAAACTGGTTTAACTAACACAGTTATGCCATTTCAACTCTGAGTAAAACCAATTTCAAAAATGGTTTAATTTTCCGCCTGGTAGGATGGGTCTTCTGAAGATAGCCACGTGACTTGCAACAAAATTTAAGCAAAATTCCCCAGACTTGTCAATATTAATATGACTCTATGCAGGCAATATTCACTGTATGGTGTTTCAAATTGTTCAGTCAAAATAATTAACTTAATTCATCAGATGTTGTGTTTTTGTTTTAAATAACTTTAAACTAAACCAAGATACGGCAATAGGGAAAATTCTGTTTTCACACTGATTTAAACCCATCATAACTCCACTGGACTAGATTCTGATTCCAGATACACTGCCACAATTTCACTGAAGTCAGTGGAATTTATTCCAGATTCATACTAGTGTAAATTTTGCCTAATGGTGGTTATTTCAAGAATATCTATTCCTAACGTAATATGATCTAATATCTCCAGAAAACATTTATCAGCAATAAAAACTCATGTTTTCTCCTCAGTTATTAAGATAAAAGACGAAAAATAAACTTTATAAAGAGAAGAATAAAAAAAAGTCATGGCAGTTCACATTTTACTTTGAAATTATATCTATCTATTACTGCCATTCTCTTTCTCACTTCATCTGAACTGTTTTTCATTTGCTTGGATCCCCCTCAGTGGAGTTGGAGGTAGAAGAAAGTATCTGCAGTTGTGAAGCCACCTCCTGAAAACTCTTCTGTTTCCATGAACCCATAATGTACCTCTTTGAGACAAATCAAGAGATTCTTACTCTTCTTAATAAATAAGCAGTTTCTGCTGGTTGGGACTGCTAAGTGCTGGTGTGTAAATAAAGTCCAGACATAAAAAGCTATGTCTGATTAATTCTTTCTCTGTGGCTAAGACTCTTACAAACAAGTAATAAAGTTGTGAACTGTACGCTGAGAAATTAATGGATTCAATCTAAATATGGTTTCTATTTATAAACCCAAAATATTGTAGGGCTACAGGATAGCACTTTTCTACATTAAAGGAATAGACAAATATGCTAAAAATATGCTCTAGGAATTATTTGGGGGAAGTTCTATGGCCTGTGTTATATAGGAGATCAGACTAGATTATCAGCATGGTCCCTTCTGGCCCTGGAATCTATTAATACTTTTATCCATGGAACACACAAACCGAACTACTGTAACATCTTGTAGTGAGTGTTTTTATCTCATATGCAAAAAATCAAGTCAACTTAGAAAAATATTGTAAAGAAAAATAACTTCAGGTGAAATCCTAGCTCCACTTAGATCGGAGTTTTGCCATTGACTTTGGTGGGACCAGGTTTTCACTTAGTGTCTAAATTGGATTCATCTGATCAAATAATCTTACAAAGTGATATTTATCGAAAGAATTTTATATATTCAGAAAGTGTGCTACAGTATGATAGTGCTTAATCTTTAAGGATTTTAATCAACACTGACAAAATTTTGCCTGGATGAGGAATGCTGAATAAAGCCCTAAAAAGGGGTGTTTAGGGCCAGAATCACTGATACTCTCCAGCTGCCTTGTGTTGCTCTGGTAACGTAAGATGCCATGAATTCAGCTTAACTGGAGAGTTAAGCTTGCTTTACAGCTGCTTTGCACTTCTTAAGTAAAGCAAAGCAGTAGCTGAGCTGAATGACTGTGGCCCTTAGACTTCAGCATATTTACATTAGAAGAGAAATATCAGCTTGTGGATCTGATTTTTTCCCCACTCTGTATCAATAGTTTTACTATACTGATGGGGCTCCTCAGGTGTACACCCTGAGTAACAGAGTGGAAAATCAAGCCCCATGATGTTGCTGTAGGAGCAAATGGAAGAGAGGAGGATGTGCTGGAAGGAAGCAAAGCCCTTGCTGAAGCAAAACACTTTTGCAAACAGTTGGCATGTTACGAAAATCATGCAAAAGGTAAATGGATGTATATTTAAATTTGATTTATTTCAAAATGGTTTCAGATATGCATATGGCTCTTTTTAAAATGGAAGGTGGAATATGTCTCTTTAAAATGCAAGTTCTGTAGAAAAATAAAGATATTTTATTTCATTTACCAAGGAAGTAGCTATATATTTACAAAACTGGTGAAAGTTACACTTATTTAAGTAATACTTACTGGTATTCTTCAACATTCAATATAGTATACAGAATGCCTTTAACTAGGCAAATTGAATTGACATATAATGACATTTGAAAATATAGATGTTACTATCCCTATAAGACAAAAAATTCTAAACAAAGCAAAAGATTTTTTTCAACTTACTGTACAATGAACCTATGAAGCTCTTTGCTATAGGATATAATTTACAGCACTGTATATCTTACAAGAAGATATTAAAAGAATTAGATATTTATACTATATTACTAAGAATAGAACATGCAGTTACACTAGCTGGAAAGAAATTACCAAGGGTAGTAATCCTCATACCTGAAAACATAAAACATGGACTCTGGGACTTTGCTAACCTCTGACAACAAACCATGAGTGTAGTGCAGCACAGGAAAGGGAAAAGTAGCGTATTAAAGGGACATTTGTACTTTGGACATTCACTTGGGCAGGTGGGGAAACTGAGGCGAAGGGCTACTGTCAGAAATACTGTGGTGGGTGGTATTTTACTTATTATTCACATACTGTTGATTCATTATTGGTGCATTTTCCCAAATTAATGGTGTGTTCCATATACCCTCAATAAAAGTTTTCTTGTTTTGTGCACCGACTCAGTGCCACAATTGAGGAAGTATCGGCTAATAAGGATGCCTAGGGGTGGTATTTAGTTTTCCCAGGTTTCTCAGTGGGGTCTCAACCTAGTTTTGTTTTGTAATTTTAAGAGCAACCTCTAGATACAGAACAGTGTCTCTGTTCTGGTTGACAACACCTGGCAGAAGGGTTACATTTTTGTAAAATGTTTCTAAAAAATGTGGCCCTGTAACACATGCTTCCTAACCTGTCAGAAAGTGTGTCCCCTGAAATTGATGATGGGAAGTCCAGCACCAATATGGACAGTGGAATTCTAGCAGAGGTTCCATGAGGACACATCCTAGATGTCCCCTGGAGGTAACCCAACGCCCTAGAGAACATGAAGTGTAAGTGCTTTCTCCTTTTCTGTGATGCCTACAAAAAAACTTGACAATAGTTAGGGTGATGGTGTGCTGAGGTCACAGGCTATCATGCTGACCTATACTGTGGTGGTGTTTTCTAGTGCTCCCCCATCTGTTCGTATCTTTCTCCTGTCTTATATCTGGATTGTAAATTCCTTGGGGCAGGGAACATCTTTGTCCTGTGTTTGTACAGTGCCTAGTATAACAGAGAGCAGGTCCATGACTGCGGCTGCTAATAATAACAACAAGATAACTATCCGTTGGGATAGGAGGAAAGACCTACTCCATCCATGGTTTAACATTACAAGGTTAAAGGCCAAATTTTCAAACGAACTCATCTATTTAGGCACCTGCTTGAAGCAGTCAAATTTTAAAAAGTGCTCAGCAACAGCTCCCATTGTTCTATATCTATATATAATTTTTTTGCTTGTTGTTTCAAGGCAGGTTGTCTGCAGATTCAGCAAGGAAATGCTGCATAAAGTCATATGCAGAAAATTATCTGCATAACTATAAGGGATAGAAACTTGTCTTTAATGAAAAAAACCTGCAGAAACAAAAGAATATTTCAACCACTTTTCAGTACATTTTTCAGTTGACTACTGGCAAACTGACATTATTACTGTAGTGATCAGGGATTGAAAACCATAATGTCAAACAGTTCCCCTTCACCACTGATCATAGACAAGCCAATTTCTAGTTTGAAGTCTAGTTGACTTCACTGCTTGCCAAAGAAGCTGGATCACTGATTAAATAACCTTTTCTGGCAGACTCTGTAGTGTGCCTGAATGAATGCCCATCTTCTTGTCTAGTATCTGTATTGTCTTTTTATCAGTTAACAATCTCTTCTTTCCTTACAAAAAGAGATGGACAAAATCTTTCAGATAAAATAGGAATCAACCCAAATCCTTGTTCAAATCTTGAACCAAACCTAAGCCAGAACTTTTTGAAGATTCAGAGGTTGATTAACTTGCAATACCTGCTTTCATTTTGAAACACTTCCACACTTCCTGGGTCTGGCTGGAATAGGAAGTGGAAGTTCCTAAACAATACAATAAAGAAAGTTTGTTCTCACAGTATTCTGACCTGAGTAGAAGCAGATAGTACCAGAGATCATGAAAAATCCAATTCACATCACCATTCTGGTCCAAGATTGCAGTCTCAGCATGGGCAGATGAACTCTTGAGTGCTTAGGCAAGAATGGGCAAACCTTTAAAAGGTTTGGATAAAGTTGTGCATTACACCCTTTCTTGTATATATACATTGCTTGGAAGATGCTTGTTGAGTTCAGAGAAAAAAATGACAAGTTAATATTTCTTGGCTTCGAAGGAAAAGTGCTGTCAATTTAAATAAATATGCATCTGATGAAGTGGGTTTCTGCCCAAGAAAACTTAAGCCCAAATAAATTTGTTAGTCTTTAAGTTGCCACAGGACTCTTGCTGTTTTACTGAAAACAGACTAAGATGGCTACCTCTCTGGAACTCATAAATTATAAAGTTATTTAGTCGTACTACAGTAGAGTCTGGAGGCCCCAACTGAGATCAAGGCCCCATTGTGACAGGCACTGCACATATAGCATAGTAAGAGAAAGTTCCTGCCTCAAAGGATTTACATTGCAAATAGACAAAGGGAAGGAGAAAAGAAGTATTATCTCCATTTTACCAGTTGGAAACAGGCACAGAGAGACGAAGTGACTTGCCCAAAGTCATACAGAAAATCTGTGGCAGATCCTTATTAAAGAACAGAATAAGGCTGAGCCTACTACTTCACAACTCTTTGCCTGGCATTAGCATCCCAATCCTGGAAATTTGGATGACTCATTAAATTTGGTTTAAATTCAGCCTTTGAGACATATTGTTTAATTCACCTAGATAATTCTAAGGCCCTTAGTCTTTGTGTATTTCTTCTTGCCTATAACTCCCTGATTGGTTACCACAGGAAAAGACAGAGAAACTGTTCTTAGTTTTCTTTCATCCCATGACACATTGATCACAGAATTCATGTCTATATTCTGTGTAGCCATGCCAGCAAAGATCACTGTAGGAAGGTGCAGGGACCTTCCACAGTGGCTAGGCCCCAGAAAGGGCCGCCGCCACCGCCCCAAACACAGGCCCACAGGGAGGTAAAACCCCAGTCTGTCCGTCAACCCAGGAGACAGACTGGGATAGGCACAGACGGCTGGCCAATCCCCTCCGCGGAGGGCGGGACTTCCCCTGGGGAGAAGGGGATAAAAGGCAGGGCCCGCCACTCAGTCAGGGGCAGACTGCCAGTGGGTACAGACGTGCCTTCACGCCGGCTGCAGCACCAGCCTGAGCCCAGCCGGGCCAAGGCCCACCGTAGGACTTTCACTGAGCCGAAGAGCTGGGAGCAACCCTACCGCCCAGGACCCAACGACTGGATCGGGCCCCCAGACACCAGGGAGTGAGCCGAGCCCCCGGACCCACTGGGGTGGGAAGCCCCTCCCGAGGCGGGGCTCAACCTCGACGAGCTACCTGCAGCACAACCCTCGGAGGCAGGACCGGACCTGGAGGAGCTGCCAGAAGCCGAAGCACCCCCGGAGTCCTGCGACCTGGACAAGCTGACCCTCACTGAGGAGCTCCCCGACCTGCCACCCATCAACGAGGAGGGCCTGCTGGGACTTCCCCGAGCAGTATACCCTACGGACCACGAGGAGGAAGGTACCTGGGACGGGAGGGGAGGAAGTAGCCCAGGGGGCAGCCCGGACTGTGGCTTTGTCTCTGGCGAACCTCCCGAACCCTCCTCCACCCCTACATTAGACAGCTTGCTTGCCCACCCTGCCAGAGGGCTGGGGCACTAGGCTGCTTGTGACTAATTCCCCATTTGTCTCAGGAAGGTGCAGGGACCTTCCACAGTGGCTGGGCCCCAGGAAGGGCCGCCGCGACCAGCGCGGCACACCCGCCAGCCTACAATCACTTTCATTATATTAAAGATGTCTTCTGTGCATTTGGAAGCTATGATATCAGATACCTAGAATCTTGCTGCACCACAGTTGGCGTCCTTCTTCCTTCCATCATGTTCACACAAACAGATAATACTGTAACTCAGCTTCTATCCTGTAGGATGGGATTTAAGTAATCAACAATCAAGTCACTCTTGCAAAACTCCATCTGAAGCCTAACCAAGTTTGTCATTTTGTTGGACTTCTTTGAATTAAGTGTGCCATAATCCATTAGCAGGATCCTAAAAAAGGATTAGGGTAAAGTAGTTCTCAGGCAATCTTCCCACTTAGATGAATGTACTATGGATTCTACTGAATTAATTTAAAATTGTTTAACTGTATTCCTGGATGTACTTGGCTTGGGATATGTAAATATATTAAATTAGCTCTTTTTTTTTTTTCCAACAAATGTTCATGGAAGATACACTGCACTAACAAGCTCACACTTTAAATGTGAGATCAGGCAGAGAGGGGCCATTTTTCATCACACCCAAGTTCCCAGGGACCACAAGACCTGCTCCTGGCATTCTGCTGGGAAGTAGAAGAGTAGCAACTGTCAGTAACAGGCCCAATTTCTATTGGGATTGTGGTTCAAGTGTTAGAAGACCCATTCTCCCTGCCATCAGAACAGAGGAGGTGAAGGAGGAGCAGTGGAAGAGCAACGGGGGCAGGGATAGGTCATTTTACATCAAGCTCCTGCTCTCAGTGGTCAGAGCATCTGTTCCTTCCTTGCCCTGCCTATTGAAAAGGAGAAAGAGCAGCAGAGATGAAAAGAGGCCATTTCCCATCTGATTCTTTATTCCCCAGGAATCTGAGGAATATATTTATCGGGGGACAATCTACCTGAGGAAAACAAACAGGGAATGACTGGGTTCTTTCTTGGAGAGGAATGTTAATGCTTCTTGGAGTAAGGCCAAAGGGTGGTTCTAACATAACTGAAAAATGTAACTGACAGGTCTCTGCTTGGCAACTATTGCCCAGTCTTTCATTTAATCTTTCTGGGAAATATTGTTGAGAAGGTGGCAAAGGTCCCAGTACAACATTTGTCCATCCGTTTACCTTTGGATCTTGTACTAGTGTCCATCATGATTTGATCAGAGCATCTGATCACCAGCCATGTTAATTAGATTGTCATAATTAGGTTCCTAGTGGGCTTTGTGTAGTTTTTGGCTCTTCTTCAGTCTTGAGTTCTAATACCTGGTTGGGGAAGATTTTTGGGGAGGGAGAAGTGATCATTGTCGTACATGTTCTGGTTATGATGGAAAAGGTTTGTCAAAAAAGAAGGCCTTGCAGCATGACCTAAAGATTGTCAGACTCTAGATTAGTCTCTTCTTGATGTTCATTCCACAGCCAGACCTTAACCGTGTCATCCTGAGTTTTGTTGATCTGCTATTTTCTAATTTTTGGACTCAATTCAGTCAAGTTTCAGACCCCAGAACGGCCAGGGATAAACATTAATTGTAGTGGCTGATGACCACTTCAGAGGACTAGACAAAGGCCAGACATCTTTTATTCCACTTATGAAATGCTGTTGATGTGACTGCAGACACTGCTGGGGGGGACGGCTGAGGTGATATAGGTGAGAGTACTGTCAATATGCTAATGCCACTCCGCTCTACAGCTCTGCTTCATTTCACTCCCATGTAGTCTCCTGCATGCTCTCTCAATGTCTGGTAGAAGATGGAATCTGTTGGAAGTTTTTTAATTTAAGATTAATCTGGGTAAAACAGAGGTGATGCTAAATGCCAGAGAAAGTGTTTTGAAAATTTGACCATGTATATAGCTGATCACTCAAATAAGGATCCCCACTTCTGAGTGGGACAGGCCAGCAAGAGCATAATAAACTTGTGCTCTATAAGTACAAATTCTATTGTCTACTCAGGCAAAACTTCCTTTGAATATAAATACAACTTGAGCATTTTTGAGTGGCATATATTTCTGTGTACGTGTTCTCTATCCTCATAGTTAAACTTCTTTAGTTAATCTTGTTGTCAGTCACTCTAGTTCCCATATGAAAAGATTTTTTTTTTCTTGGAGGGATGAAGGAGTGGAAAATTTTATATATGGAAAAGACCAACAGAAATCCAATTTGCAATTTCAGTGTGACTTAAAAAAAATTATTTTATAGAAGAGGAATAAAAGGAGAGAGCACCATTAAAAAAAAATTTGGTTTCTGTTGGACAACTACAAAACAACTGATTATTAACTAGAGCTGAACAAATTATTCATTTTAAAATATCTTATTTACTGAATGTAGCCTATTTTTCTGTTTGTGGAATGACCTTGAAAAACCTACGTGTAGTCTTGTAGCTGTGTTGGTCCCAGAATATGAGAGAGTCCAGGTGGGTGAGGTAATATCTTTTATTGGACCAACTTCTGTTGGTGAAAGAGACAAGCTTTTGAGCTAAGGCAGAGCTCCTCTTCAGGTCTAGGAAACTAATTTTGGCATGGTCTACACTGGCTGTGGATTTTGGCGGCAGTTGACAGGAGATATGCAAGCTATGTACAGTAACTTTTGTTATCTTCTGTTGAATTCCTAATGTCTACTTGCCACAGCAACTCCACTGCGCTGCGCTGACAGGAAATGCCCTCCAGTCGAGGCAGCACTATGCTTCTTGCTGGGGTGGATTTACAGAGTTGACTTCTGGGTTCGATTGAGCGAGTCTTCACTGCCACTCAATTGAACCCGCAAAATCGATCCTGCCGTAGACATAACCTCAGTGCCACTGCTAAATACATGATGGAACAGATTGTTTAGCATAAATAGTTAACACATTTCAAGAGACCATTTAAGGTGAAGTGCTCTGTTTACAACTCTTCAGTCATGGAAAGGGGAGGAGGCTGTTGCGGGAGGCAGTGTTATGGGCTACAGATTATTGTAATAAGACAAATACAGTGTCTCTGTTCAACAGAAGTTGATCCAATAAAAGATATTATCTCACGCACCTTGCCTCTGTGAAAAACCTGCAATTAAACAAATAATTCTTTGTTTGTATTTCTTCAAGTGTTTTATGAGGACAAATTTTATCCTATGGATTGCTTGCAAAGTTTCCTACAAGTACTTGAGCTAATATCTCATAGTTAGAATTCAAAATATGAGCTGTATGCATGTTCACCAAAGACATATGGGAACAGACCCTGGCTCCCTCTCTGGCTGCTTTTATGCTGCTGTGCTGTAAAGCCAGTTTAACCAACTGCCTGAAGATCCTCCTGGCATATGGGATTCCCCAAGAGGCATAAAAACCTGGTGGCTTCATTGCTACCTTCTTCTGGAACTTGGTGTAGGAGATGTGGCTGGGGAAAAGAGGATGTCAGATCCTTGTGATCATTTGTACCAGTAAAACTCACTCAAATGATCTCAGAAAGTGAACACAAAAGCAGTATGAACATGGCCAAAGCAAATTAATTAAAAAAGGAAGCAAACATTCATGAACACCATTTGGCATTATTTGCTCAGTTCCAGTGACTCTCACTGAGCCGACACCTCAAATGATTAGTTCTCCTTTATGGCATTAAATAGAAATAGAATACTGAACCGAAGTTACAATGACCTTTTTCATTCAATTACTTCAAGAATAGTGCAAACAAGTAATTCAATACTTCACACTATACGTTTTATCAATAACCACTCGCAGGGCATAAGGAACATCTCTAACTTTAAAAGTGACCATTGAACTCTAATTTACATGTCAATATCCCTTGCTTTCTTACAGTCTGAATCTGCAAGTAGCAGCATGCGTCCAGGGGGACCCCTGTGCCTGAGTAAAGCCTTTTAAGCCTCATTTAAAGGGGCTCTGTGCAGTCTCTGAGGTCCAGCTGTGTAAAGCAGCTTGCAGGACTGGACTCTAAATTATAACTCTTGCAAACTAGAAAATATCACAAGCATCTAACCTCTGCTCCTCCCCACCCCTCTCATTTGTGCATTGCCCTATTTTGGGGACCTGCAAACAGACACGGTGAATGTTTTGAAGGCAAAAAAGTCATTTCTCGTAGCTGGTTGGTTCTAACTTCTTCTTTCCCTTCTTCATGAAGTGACAGGATGTGAATACAACCATCCCTCCTCTTGGGCTTCTAGTATCTGCTGCATTTGAACTGGTGGCAGCTTCAGTGAATATACTTGCACCATTCATCTGGCCTGTCACAATAGCCTTTTTTCTCTCTCTAATGCAGCAGATTAGTTTTTAGGTGCATGGATGGATGAAAGATGTCTGACTTTCTTTTGGTTGTTTGGTGTTCGTTTTTGTCTTGTTTTCATTCTGTTCTAGATAAGATTCCCAGCTACACATCAACTGCCCATACAAGTCACTGGAGAAATAAATATATAGATGCAAGAGGTGGAGAGCCATGCTGATTACTTATAACCATATGATCAAACCTATCATCTACATCATAGCAGAGTTTACTTTTGCTGGATTGTAATGTTCTGTTTTAGAGATATCTTTTCATCACTGATAAAACATCAAAAGCCTTAAGCTTTGGCATTCATATGCAGGATAGTTTCAAAGTCTTTCATCAACACTTGAAACTGGATTAGCACCAGTAACTATTGTACATTCATCATCTGACCAAAAAAAGAAGTAGATACACACTTGGCTGAGCAAGAATCTATGAAATGTGAATATTAATTAAAAAATACCAAGCATTTGAAATTCTTCAGCTTTTCTGCAGTAAAGTTTTCTTTAAAGTAATCAGTCGATGAAGGGCTAAAATCACGAAAGAACCAAAACACCAGTGGTGTATTCAGAAGCCATAAACACAGGAAACAGGTTAACAGATACATAGGGAAGGGTGGGAATATAAATTGAAGACTTTGAGGCAGGGCTTGATTTATTTAAAGAAGTATCAAACAGCAACCTTGCTACTCAGGCCAATGTTTTTACAAACTTACTTTCCTAACATTAAAGTTTATTCCAACACCCAATTTGTTAAACAAGCGGGTAATTCAGTTTTTAAATTCATCCCCTTCTCAAAAAAATGATGAAAATAAAAAATATTTTCTGGTTTGCAATACATTAATATTAGCACCTGACCTCCTTTTAGTCACAGAATTGTATTGATCAGTTTGGAAGAGATTATGAAGATAAGGAAGTAAAAGTGACTAAATAATGATGCCATAATGGATGTACTCAAAAGGAATGTAAAAACATTTTTTCCTTTTAGAAGTCCTGGAGCTTTTTAATTAGGTGGTGATTGGCTCAGAACTTTTTTTTTTTCCAGTCTTAAAATTAGATTGTATTTTAAAAATACAACACCCTGTTGGAGGAGGAGTGTGGAGAAGCTGTGCTGTAGTGTCAGGATGAAATATAGCTCCCACAAAATGTATCTTTTCATGAAATCTTGCACAATGGGGTTTTCACATAAAATATGAGAATTAATTATTAAAATCTTGATTTTTGAAAATTTGAAACTTTACAATTGGTGAGGACTTGGCTCAGATATAAGACCATTTCGGACTGAAACTGGTTCTATATGTGAATGGAGAAAAACAATGAAAATATGCAGGGTCGTCACAAAACCAGTCTGTTGGCCATTTTCATAAAATTGCAGTGCAGTGTAAAAACCTACAATTTCAAAATCAATTGTAAATATTTTAAACAACCTTATTAACTCTTCATATCTTCCTTCATGGAAACAGTACACAGACTCATTATGTATTCTATTAACACACTTTTAAAGAAAAACCTAATCAGGATCACCACAGTTTCAGAATCAAAACCTTGTGCAAATTTTAATTATCTGCAGCTACTCTATGATGCACCTTATTGCAATAACTGTAAATCTGTTTTGTATTATTTAATTTCTTTTAACAAATTGCTTTAAACTTTTGTTAGTGTACTGAAATAATCAATTAAATCTTAACTTATAATGTGTCATATTATCTTATTATAATACATTGCTTAAATTTATGGCTAACACAAATATTGCTTCTTTTTACATTATCTACTCTTTTACCTCGGTATCAGTTTTTAAGTGAAATATTCTAAAAATTTCACTCAAGAAAGGAACGTATTTAAATTACAGGAACCTTCATTGACAGATAAACATATGTATTCCAGGGCAAGTTTTAGCTATTGAAATCCATGTGCAAATTAGTTTACTAGAACAGAATATACAATGTTAAAAAAACTTGAGATATTATATCTACTTAATTTTCAACTGTTGTAAAGGGCGCTAATTAATTTGCTCTGTTTTTCAGTGTAGGAGAATGAAATTTTACAAATAATTTGGCCGAGAGTCACACACACAATAATACATGTTATGTTCTATAATTAAAAATATCACATCCATTAAGGTATCATAAAGCTAATTAGGCGAAGAAAAATGAATAGCATTCATTTCAATGTTTATATTACCCCCACAATACAATTTGGATGTGTCCATAACAAAAAGTATGTTTAGCCACACAATTATTGTTTTGATATCTCATTATTGGTCACTTATGCAGGACATTGCATAATTTCACATTTGAAATAGCCAATTATAATCAGTAAAGAGATTATTTCCCCCCCCTGTATTTGCTTCCTATGGCCATATACTGCTTTTAGAGCTAAATCCTCAGCTGGTGTAAATTGACACAGCTGCTTGGAGCTATGCTGATTTACCCCAGCTGTGAATTTGGACCCCGATTGGCATGCTGAAGTACTGTTGATGCCAGTGGCAGATTGTAGTACAGACCTTAAGTGCCTTCTGAGTCATAGCCACTTAGTTTATTGACCAAAAGCAAATGTTTAGGACTGTCAGCAGGATTAAGCCAGTAACTGAAACTACAAGGCTGCAGAAAAGTAAGCTATGCTTTATCCTGCCTCATGCATCATCAA
This sequence comes from Mesoclemmys tuberculata, assembly GCA_007922155.1. Classification (NCBI taxonomy): domain Eukaryota; kingdom Metazoa; phylum Chordata; order Testudines; family Chelidae; genus Mesoclemmys; species Mesoclemmys tuberculata. The sequence continues at coordinate 42,211,690 of ML675604.1, read as the reverse complement.
CAAAATAATCCTGTTAAAATCTGATTCCAGGATCTACATCATTGATGATGACTGATGAGGAATGATAATCAAGGCTGAAAGAACAGTCTGATTTTCAGATACCAGACTAAGCATGCAGAGCTGGCAAATCACAAGCTCACTCTTCCTCTCAGATATGACACTTCAATGAACAACACTGCATAGGCTGCAAAATCAGCTGAAACACTGTGGAATGCAGACAGATTTCAATACAACGGATGCATCTCCCAGTATCTTCTAGGAGGACGTGTTGAATGTTTCAATATTTGAAACTGAAAGTGACCAATATTAAAATAACCATGACATGCTTATCTTCTTATCAACTTTTAATTTAAAATTACAAACCTCTCACAATGTCACAGAAAGTGAAAAACTCTTATACTGATTTGAAATATCTTCACAGCTAAGGCTGAAATCCTGACCTATTCTAAAGTACACTAAGGCTACGTCTATGCTATGAGTGAGGGGTGTGATTCTCCTGCTTGGGTGTATATACGCACAGTAGCTCGATGAGCGCTAGCATGAGTCTAAATAGCAGCATAGCTGTGGTAGCATGGGCAGCTGCAGCGGATGTCTGGCTCAGCTGGGTGGCGTTCAAACCCACCTGGAAATGTTGGGCACACGTTCAACTGTGTCTGCTCCCTGTGCTTCCAAGGCTATGCTACTATTTATACTCGTGCTATCTCTCATCAAGCTAATGCAAGTATGTGTAAATGAGCAGGGGAATAGGATCCCTAGCTTCTAGTGTAGACGTAGCCTGAAAATGCTAACGTACAGAGGGCCTGGGACAGGGACACCTCCTGTATTTTGTGCAGCAGTGTTCCCTGATAGCTGGTTGGGTAGGGATAATGAGAAACCTGAGGTAATCATTGGGTGTGGGCAGGGAGTCTCTACACAGTAGATCTGATTCTACTCTCATTTGCACAGGTAAATCAGGAGTAACTCCATTGAAGTTAATTAAATTAGTGTGTAACATGGTGTGGGAGGAGAATTAGGCCTAGTATGTATCCACTGAGCCAGAATGTGGTGGAGAGAGTAATGCTACTGTCAACAGTGATACTTCAATCTGAAGGCCGGTTTAAGAGTGACCATTTGGTCACTGCCTATGTTTTAGAAGAAAAACTCATTTACTTTGCTTTGTGTGGGGGTTGTGAATTTCACCATAAGCTCCTGATATTGGTCTATGTTGATAGTTAGAATATATTTATCTAAGTATTTTATGTGGCCCCCTTAACCTTGCATTCAGATGCTATGAATAGTGTTACTGATAGTAATCAAGTGGGTTTAAATCACTCCCTTGACACTGGTCTGACTTTCAGTACTGGTGGCATATGTCACTTTTTACATTGTGAAAAATTCCAGAGGAGTAGTCGTGTTAGTCTGTATACAGCAAAAACAAGAGTCCTGTAGCACTTTAAAGACTAAAAAATTTATTTTTTGCAGGCATAGCTTTTGTGAGCTTTAACCCACTTCATCAGATGCAGGGAATGGAAATCAGATAGGTGGGGGGTGTGTGTGTGTGTGTGTGTGTGTGTGTGTGTACATACAGTCAAGGGGAAGGTACTACAATGGGTGGCGTAAGTAATAGCAAAATCCATACAGTTAGAGTAGCTGAGGCCTATTCACAACCATTAACTGGAAGGTGAGAATATGTGAACAGTGACAATTACTTCTTGTAATGCGATAACCATTCCAAGTCCCTATTCAGACCCAATCTGATTGTGTCAAGCTCGCAGATCAGTTCCCGCTCTGCAGTTTCTCTTTGAAGTTTTTTTGTTGAAGTATGACAACTTTCAAGACAGTTACAGAGTGTCCTGGGTGATTGAAGTGCTCTCCAACTAGTTTATGGGTGTTTCCATTTTTTATGTCTGATTCATGTCCATTTATTTTGCGTAGTGACAGTCCAGTTTGGCCAATGTACATGGCAGAGGGGCATTGCTGGCACATGATGGCATATATTACATTAGTAGATGTGCAGGTGAATGAGCTCCTTATGGTGTGGCTAATGTGGTTAGGACCTGAGATGGTGTCACTAGAGTAGATGTGTGGGCAGAGCTGGCAATGGGGTTTGTTGCAGGGATAAGTTCCTGGCTTACTGTTCTTGTTGTATGATGGACAGTTGCTTCAGGTTGGGGGGCTGTCTGTAAGCAAGGATAGGTCTGCCTCCCACGACTTGAGCAAGTGAATCATTTAGAAAGGGATAGATAATATATTGCCTCTATATAAATCCATCGTACACCCACATCTTAAATAATGCATGTAGATCTGGCAGCCTGATCTCAAAAAAGATACATTAGAATTGGAAAAGGTACAGAGAAGGGCAAAACAAATATTTAGGTGTATAGTACAGCTTCCATATGAAATTTAAAAACACTGGGACTTTTCAGCTTGGAACAGAGATGACTAAGGGGGGGATCTGATAGAGGTCTATAAAATCTTGACTGGTGTTGAGAAAGTGAATAAGGAAATGTTATTTACCCCTTCACAAAACACAAGAAGTAAGGGTCACCCAATGAAATTAATAGGCAGCAGGTTTAAAACAAACACAATGCACAGTCAACCTCTGGAACAATCTGCCAGGGTATGTTGTGAAGTTCAAAACTATAACAAGGTTAAAAAAAGAACTTAATAAGTTAATGGAGAATAGGTCCATCAGTGGCTAGCCAGGATGATCAGGGATGCAACCCCATGGTCTGACTGTCCATAGCTTATGTTTATCAATAGCTGAGAGTGGACAACAGAGGATGGATCACTCAGTGGTTGCCTGTTCTGTTTGTTTCCTCAGAAGCACCTGGCATTGGCCACTATCAGAAGACAGGATGCTGAGCTAGATGGACCATTGCTCTGACCAGTATAGCCATTTTTATGTTCTTAAGGAAAACAAAAACTCTGTTGCAGTTAGATGTGAACTGAATTTTTTTTTCAAGTCATTCACTGAACCAAAAATGGATTATTCTCTCAGTTCTAGACAACTCTATGCCCAGGAGACTCTGTCAGGCTGCAGACTTCACAGCAAACTTCAGAACAGGAAGATTTGTTTTTAATAAAAAAATGAAAAAGTTTATTAGAACCTAAAGGCAAGAGTTATCAGTTTGAATGTTTTAGAATCAACAGACTGCTTAGTTCACTACACACAAGTCACCGAGGAAATACTCCACCAGCCAGATAAACCAGCTTTAGGGCTGCTTTGTGCTGCCAGAGCAGAGCTGGGGCCATGGCATGGGATTTTGAAGTTGACACTTTGGGATGGAGTTCAGCAGAATGAGCAGAGGAAACAAAAGAGCACACCACCTTGCTCTCTTGTTGACCACATAAACAGTGGATTTTATATCCAGAGAGACAGTGTAGGGTAGCTCACTGTTTCTCAAACTTTTTAGGTTGGCAACCCCTTATTTGATATCACAATATGTTGTGATCCCTTTATATTTGCTGTAAGAGTAAAACGGCTACCAGTGATAAGCCTGCGTGTGTCTGTGTGTGTGTGTGTGCGTGTTTTGAGAGGATCTGACAGAATACTTGTCCTTGACCAGAAAGATTATGCAGGTAGTGGGGGGAAACAAGGTAGTGGAGGACAGTCACCTGACCACACATGGGACGGAATTACTAGAATTGCATCTATTACACAATTCCCTTGTAAACTTTGAGGTTTTGGCCACCCCACAGTTATTCTGGTTTTTTGTTTTAGAACTGTATATCATTTTCAACACCTCACAACCAACTGATGCCTTTCATGACTCTCCCGGGGGTGTTGACTCATCAGTGAGAAACACTAGTCTGATCTATTGGTAGTGCGCAGGACTAGGATCCTAGGTTCTAATCCCAGCTCTACTACTGCCTTACTGTACAATTAAAACCATATCACTTAATCTTGCTTTAGCTCAGTTTTTCCATCTGCAAAATGGGGATGATAATGTTTACCTGCTTTACAAAGGTGTTGTGTGGAATAATAAATCAAAGTTAGTATGAATGATAGTATATTAAGAGTCTATTCCACTCAAGTAAGCATTTATTCTCAATAGTAGTGGAGTTAGAACTAACAACCTAAACTGAAGCTAAAGGTGACAATATATTATTTTATTTTAGTATCATTTCTTATGTTTTAAGCACTAAATGTGCTTGGTGATCTAAATGACAAAATGAAGACGGGCCCTGAACTGAAAGCACTTAATCTACAGACCCAACTGAGGAACCCTTCATTAGTAAACACTCATGCAAGTAGTCCCATTTAAATGTATAGGACTGTTTGATGAGTTAGGTGTTCACCAATGTGAGCAAGGGTTCCACAGTCAGACCTGAAAAATTAAACACCTTAGAGACAGAAAGCACTGGGAAACCCAGAGAAAGGAGTAAATTTAGGAGGTTGGTTTGTTTGTTTGTTTTTAAAAACTTGAAGGGCAAGATCCTGACCAACTGTAAATCAATGTAGCTCTTGAATCTGTGGAATTATGCTGAGGATCAATTGCCAAATATTATAATTTCAGTTGACAATTTAGCTTCTTTAGACAACAAAAAATGTTTTGTTTTGTTACATATTAATAAAGAATAATTGCCACAACTCCACAGTATGCTTGTGCAATTTTTGCTTTTTCCATTTTATTAAAAACCTAGAGCCATATTATACATTTGTTATGCTTCTTCACAAAATTCCCATTAATAGAGTGCACCTGATTCTTTATATTTATACTCTTCTTTATATTTTGTGTAATCCTTTACACCTGTGCAACATAGATGTAAAATTATATCATCTAAGTAAGAGAAGGGATATAGATTTCTGATATGGTAGGTTATTACACCTATTTTATTCAGATGCAAATGACTGCACAGCAGACAACCAGCCAAATGAATTTAGAATGTTTTTGCTTAAACACTTCTAGATCTTTTTTTTTTAAAACAAAAACAATGTAAAAAGTAAAAACAATGAGAGTTCTGTAGCACTTTAAAGACTAGCAAACTTATTTTTTGCAGGCATAAGCTTTTGTGGGCTTTAACCCACTTTGTCAGATGCAAGGAGTGTAAATCAGATAGGTGGTATATATATACAGTTAAGGGGAAGGTACAACAATGGGTGTTGTAGGTAATAGCAAAGTCCCTCATGACCCCTCAACATTGTTTGCTTTTTTGACTGCTGCTGCACATTGAATGGATGTTTTCAGAGAACTATCCACAATGACTGCAACATCTTTCTTGAGTGGTAACAGCTAATTTAGACCTCATCATTTTGTATGTATACTTGGGATTGTTTTCCAATGTCCATTACTTTGCATTTATCAACACTGAATTTCATCTGCCATTTTGTTGCCCAGTCACCCAGTTTAGTTACCCAGTTTACCTTTTGTAGTTCTTTGCAATCAGCTTTAGACTTAACCATCTTGAGTAATTTTGTATCATCTGCAGATTTTGCCACCTCACTGTTTACCCCTTTTTCCAGATCATTTATGAACATGTTGGACAGTACTGATTCCAGTACAGACCCCTGGGGGGCACCACTATTTATGATCCATGAATGATCCACTGCACGATCCATGAGAGGACCTTCCCTCTTATCCTAGGACTGCTTGCTTTGCTCAAGAGGACTTTGTTAAAGGCTTTCTGAAAGTCTAAGTACATTATATCCACTAGCTCACCCTTGCCCATGTGCTTGTTGACCCCCTTAAAGAATTCTGGTAGATTAGTGATACATGATTTCCCTTTATGAAAAACCATGTTGATTCTCCCCCAAGAAATTGTGTTAGTCTTTGTGTCTGATAATTCTGTTGTTTACTATAGTTTGTTTCCTTGGTACTGAAGTTAGGCTTACATAATTGCTGGGATCTGGAGCATTTTATAAAAATTGGTGTCACATTATCTATCTTTCAGTCATCTTGTAGAGAAGCTGATTTAAATGACAGGTTACAAACTCATATTTGAGTTTCTTCAGAACTCTTGGGTGAATGCCATCTGGTCCTGATGACTTATTACTGTTTAATTTATCAGTTTCTTCCTTCTCTAACACCACCTCAATCTGGGACAGTTCCTCAGATTTCTCACCTAAAAAGAATGGCTGAACTGTGGCAATTTCCCTCACATCCTCTGTAGCGAATCCTCAGGCAAAGAATTCATTTAGTTTCTCTACACTCTGCCTTGAGTGCTCCTTTAGTACCTTGATCACCCTGTGACCTACTGGTTGTTTAACAGGCTTCCTGTTAGTTTTTGTGTCTTTAGTTTGACAAAATGAAAATTAGAAAAACTTGTCAAAACAGTAGATCAAACGAAACATTCCAAATGTTGATTCAAAATGACATTGTGAAATGCTGATGTGAATCCAAATGTTGGTTTTGACCTTTTCCACACAAACTGCTTTGACATTTCTGAACTTCTTGTTTTCTGCGCTGATTTGGGCCAAAACTATTCACTTACTCTGATGCCAAGCTGCAACTCATTTCAGTGTCTCCCAGAAAGCCCTTATGGCAAAATTACTGTTCATTCAAAAGCCTTGTGCAGTTCTAATCCTGACAGCCTGCAGAGTAGAGCTGAGCTGACTGCTCTTGCCATTAGAGACAGAAAGTGGATAAGGTAATATCTTCTTTGGATCAGCCTGGGGGGGGGGAGAGACAAACTTTGATAGAGTTCTTCTGCAGCCCTGAAGCTTGTCTCTCTCCCTCACAGGAATTGGTCCAGTAAAATGTATTACCTTGCTCATCTTGTCTCTCTGAGGTCTGGTCTGTACTAGAGAGTTTTGTCAACACAAGTCAGCTTTTGTCAACAAAATCATGGAAGTATACACACTGAAAGGTGTCTCCCATGGATGTAACTCCCCTCCTATGCCCACATAATAAAACCACCTCACTGAGAGGTGTAGGGCTTATGTTGGCATAGATAGGGCAATGCAGTTTCAATGTCGATACTGCATCCCCCTTGCAGTGGTAGTTAGCTGTCATTCATGCGAATTTCAGGGCTCCAGGAACCTGGACCCTAGCTCCTGGCCTTGGAAAGCTTCTCTGCCTGCTTCCATTGTGAAATTGACAGGGCTGCCCAGCTAGCTCCCAGCAGGTGTCAGGATGAGTAGCCAGGGCAGCTGGCCCCCACTCCTGAGAAGCCCTAGGCTGCTTCCCCCAGGGACTGGGGACAGGCTTCCCTAGCTCCTGGTGGGGAAAGGAGATGGGAGAAGCCCTGGGCTGGCTGTTGATGGGGAAGGGGGAGCTGGGACCAGGGCAACCCGTCAGCATTGAACGATTGCCCAGTCTCTCAGCTCCCCATACTGCCCTGTGAGGATGCCCTTCACTGACCCGAGGTTAGTGTGGATACCAGCCACTGCAGTAAGTTGACATGTGATGAGTGTCAACTTATTTTTTGAGTCTAGACAAGGGCTGGTACCCTGGGCCTCACCGGGCTCCCACAACCCTGCACCAAAGCTCCAGTGCATGCCTGGCTCTAACAAGCGCCTAATACGTTACAGCCCAGGCGCAGCTGGGGGCAGAATCGGGGCAGCACGGGCCCTGGGCACGCTCTGGGTGCAGCCGTGCCCGACTGCCTTTATTTTCATGGCTGTCCTTTAATGAGGGGCGGGGGCGAAGAGACCCGAAGGTTTCCCCAGCCACAAAGCAGGTGCACGCGCCTCTGCCGGCCTCAGCCTAGACACGGAACCTACTGGACTAACTGACCGTGGAGGGTACGGGGGGGGGTCACAGGATAGCGCGTGACTAAGCGCGTGCGTGCGTGCGCGCGTGCACCCCGGACGCCTAGCCCTTAGCCTAGCCAGCCCGGCGCGCACTTAAAGTTTTGCGGAGAGGGGGTGGAGCCTTCGCCTTCACTGTTGGCGGGGGGAGGGAGGGGCGTCACTATCACGGCGGGAGGCCTCCCGGTCCGCGTCACTGCGGCTGCGCGGCGGTACAGCGGCGGATTCGAATTTCGAACGGTCCCGGAAGGGGCGGTTGCACCCGCGCGCCGTTTACCGGCCCCTGTGGCGCGCCGTTTGCAGCGGTTCCCCGCCCCCTGCCGTCCCCCGTGGCTGCGCGGCGGGAAGGATGAAGCGAGCGGCGCCCCGCAGCACCCTGCGGAACCTGATCAAGAGACACAAGCCCCAGCTCCGGCTGGCGGCCAACTCAGACCTGCTGGTGAGGCGGGGACTGGGGAGGCCCCCGGCGGCGGGGCTGGGACCGGCCGGGGCCGAGCGGGAGCTGCCCGGCCGCGGGCGCTCAGGGACTAACCTCGGCTCCCCCAGCAGACGCGCTCCTCAGCGACAGCTTCTAAATGTCCGGCTGCGAGGCCGCCCGGGGTTGGGGTATGACGGAGGTCGGGGCTGCCCCAGAGGAGGGGCCGGTTCTGCGCCACGCGGCGGGGGGTAGGTACGTGTGTGGTGTGTTGGTGGACGAAGCTCCCCCGCCAGCCTGATGCTGTCTACACGGGCTCGCTCGGGTTAGTAGAACTGCCGCAGGCAGAGGCGTGGACTAACATCGTGCTGCTGGTGTAAGTCTGCGGTGTAGACCTGGCCTCAGCGGCTTCTGTCCTTACATTGTCCCACCTCCCAATAATGTCCTACAGCTATGAAAATGTATATTGATGAAACTGAAAAGAAAGGTTTAAAATAAACATCAAAATTATAAAAATCATATTTTGCCAAGCCTACATATTTTGCAGGCTGATTGGCTCCAGACCCGTGTCAGAAGCATTGTGTGTACAGTAAATGACAGCCCCAGCCCCCAAAGTGTTCACAGTCTAAAAGACAGATTAATGAAAGGATAGGCAGGCTGGGCTTTGAGGGAGAGGGGGTAACACCAAGAAGAGGTATGTCATTTTTAGCTAATGAGAAGCAGTAATTGCAGTTTCCCACCTGTCTAGCTCTTATTATGTTTCAGTTTTCCATATGTATTACAGCAAAAGTGAGAGAGCCATCAACTTGGCCAAATAACCATATGGTTACAACTTTTGAATAAATAATATATAACTTATATAACTGGTGGTTGGAGAGTTGTTTGTATATAGATGCTATATTTTGGAAATGAGGTTTTGGGATAAATCCGTGTAATGTAGCTGTTATCTTCCTGTTATGAAGTTGTGGTTCACGGCAAATGGAATTTGGTTAATAACAGATGCACTGTACCTCTGCATCTTAAATGGTGCATTTTCCAGTAAAGAGACCTGAGTAATTTAGGCCTGAAATTGAAGAATGGAGCAAATTCCATCTAGTAATTTGAAGTGTACTAGTCATCAGGGTTCCTGGGTTCTATTTTCCATGGAGAACAAGTACATTTGGACATACTAGGTGGAGGTAGGGATAGAAGTTGACATCTACAGTTGAATTTTCAGAAAACTAAGGTCAACAGAATTATGCTGATGCTGAGATGTATGGATATTTTGGCCACACTACTTGTGCTGGCTGCAAAGATAGGATGGTAGCACAGAAGGTGTAACAGTAGCTGTTTGATTTAGGAAGGGGTTGGACTAGATGACCTGATCTAAGATTCTAAGGATCTTCCTACAGTGGCTAGTCAATCAGACTTTAGGGGAATTTGTGCCAGAAGCAAAAAGCTGCCCTAATTTGTAGAAGTATCTTGGCCTGTAGTGTTTGGGATAAGAGTTGAATACTTTGATCCAGATTTGGAAGTGCTTTTCACTTTTTTGTTTGTAAATAAATTACTTATTTTAGAGGTGTAGGATTTTTTTACTTTCACTTATACTTTCACATGTATAATTGAAGTTATTCATTAGAAAGAGTATTGAATGCAATGGTGCAAATTATACATTTACATGCACAAAATGTTACAGAACAGATTCTGAATTTAATTGAATAGGTAAACATGACATTTGGTGTATCTGAAGCTAGATGTAGATATTCCAAATAACAGTGGAAATAATCATGTAGAAAAAGCTATAGCCCATAACATTGTATTCTAATTAATTGCCCTCAAGTCACTTACTTAAAACAATATAGGCTGACTCAATGCTCAGAAGGTGATATTAAGCTAATCATACTTGCAAAATTGTTTCTTAAAAATATCTGTAGTCACTGATCATGCTTGCTGTTGTAAAGAGAAGCTATCTGTTTCTCCTGTATTCTAGAAAGAATGTCTGAGTGGTGATCATCCATAGGTAATACCCTTTACAATCCTTTTGGCTGCTGCTGCTACTTTCTAGCAATATCAGCTTCTCTGTATTGGACTCTAATAGAAAGAGCACAGATCCCAGGGTGTAACTATGTCCTTTTCCTAACAAGACTTGAAAATATAAAAAACAGAATTTTCGATCTCAGTCAGTCTTTGTGGCTTGTCTTTTCCCAGAATTATTGCATAATTTAGGGAGGGTAGGCTGCACATTCCAGATGTGGAAAAAAGCTATTAGCTAGTCCCTAAACAAAACTGAGGGCTAGGTTCATAAAAGGAGGTAAGCACCTTACTGCCACTTTAGGTGCCTAAATCTCGTATCAGGCCCAACTGGGATTCACAACACAGTGCTCAGCTGCCACCTCCCTCATAGGTGCCTACCTTTTTGCAGTAAAAGTTCCCTAGATGTCTATGTTTCTGCCTGCCTGTGCACTGCAGCCCCATGCCAGGCTTCCAGACACCTAAGCCCCAAAGTGATTCATGAACAGGGGAAAGATAAGTGTTCCTCTGCTTAACATGTCTTGGGCCTGATCTGGTAAGTCTGCTCAGAGCTAACTTACTGGATCAGGCCCCTGTAAATGAGCTTGCACAAATGGCTGTGGGGTGAGAGGAAGTCCGACCTCCTAACTTTTTGCCCAGTGGTTAGAGTACTCACCTCGGGTATGGGGAAGGCCCAGCTCAAGCCCACCTGAGGGGACAAAGGGATTTGAACAGGGTTCTACCACTTCTCAGGTGAGTCCCTGCCATTGAGCTATGGGATATTCTGAGGGAGCTCCCTCTGTCTTTGCTGTTGAAGCTGTTGCCATAGGTAGCTGGCATATACGTTCTTGGGTTGGAAATGGGGGGGCATCTGAACCCACTCTGCACTCACCCTTCAGCAGTGACTCCTGTCCTATGGGGCTAGGCCTGGCTCCCTGCTCCAGCCCATTGGCTGTTGCTGCTCACAGATTGTGAAGAGCCTGCTACAGCATGTGTCTGCACACAGGTTCTTTTTCTCTCCTTCTCCTCCTCCTCCTCTCTCTCTCTCTCTCTCTCTCTCTCCCCCCCCCCAACCCGGTGACACTCAAACTCTTCTGAGTGCAGCCAGATCTCTCTTCTCTCTCCTGGGATTCTCTTCATTACTCCTTCCCCCATTACCTCAGGATCCCTGGCTTCCCCTGAGACTCTCCTTCTCCCCAACCCAATCCCCTCAGGATCGCCTCCATTCTCCTGGGAGTGTCACCCCATCCCAGTAAACTTCATCTTGATCCCCTGCATGGGGACTCTATTCTCCTTGCTAGCCTTATCTCCTCTTCTTGGGAACTCCCCAGATCTCCATTAGAATAGGTCTCTGCCACTTCCTTGCTCTCTGGAAGTCATAGCTCCTTTGCCCCTTGACTTCAGATGCAGCTCCCAAGTCTCCCACTTCGTGGAGCTGCCTGCGTCTGGCACTTTTCAAACATCAGCCTTCTCAGGAAGCACTATTCAGGAGTCAGCGTCCCCTGCCACAACTGAGGAATCTAGCTCCACCTTCTGAGAATCCAATACGAAGGTGGGGCCCTTCCTCCATGACACCCATGCCAACCCTCTACCTGGCTTTGGTGCTGCTGGATGAGAGTCTTCACCTGCTGAATTAGGTGTGCATGTGAGTGGCAGAGTGACCCAGAAAATGATACAGCAAAGAGGTGTGAGAGGGAGGGGCTGAACTCTCTCTAGCCTAGACACCTGCTGTTCCTCTGTGAATAAATAATGGAAGAATTATTGTGCCAGAAAGAGAGCTCATGAGGCTAACTCTAGCATGATGGTTAGAATACTCATCTTGGAGGTGGGAGACCTGTTCCATTGACTTTAAAAAAAAATATTTATATCACAGCTTCAGTAGGAGAGAGTGAGTGAGTATCACATACGAATATTCCATAGTTCAGTGGTTACAGGTACTCACTCTGTAGAAGTGGCAGATCTCTGTTCAAATCCCTTCTCCTACTCAGGAGAGGGGGATGTCTCCCACATCCCAGGTGAGTTAAAAGTTTATGAAGGAGGGTCTCTCCCTGGCTTCTTACAAAAACGGCATAGTCACGTAACTCAAAGATTGGATTTTCAGTTATGAATGCCAACCAGAGATAAGTACTTGGATTTAGATGCCCATCTCCAAGAGAGGGATGGAGTTTAGTGCACACCCTTTGGTTTGGCATCTTCTGTTGGCTAGTTTAGGTCAGGAACTGCCTAGTGTGCTAGTTTTTGTGAATCCCATTCTGAGGTGCCTATCTTTCCCCATCCATTGTATAGGAACCTAGACTCCTAACCCAGGCTTTGTGAATCCCAGTGATTTTTCTAGAAGCCTAAAAATTAGGCATGGCAACACTCATTGTCACCACACCTAAGTTTCTTTGTGAATCTAGTTCTAAGTCCCTGAGGGTATTTCTACATAGCAAAGAAAACCCTGTGGCTGGCTCATGCCCATTGACTTGGGGCTCTGGCTGCAGGGCTGTTTCATTGCTGTATAGACTTCCAGAAGTGGGCTGGAGCCTGAGTTCTGGGACCCTGTGGAGTGGGAGGCAGGGAAGCTATCAAGGATTCTTGTGTCCATAAAAGTATGATGAAAAGATGCTATGCTCTGTTGCCTGTCAGGCAGAAGACTGCTTGTTTAGCAATTCCTGGTGACTGTATGCATTATCCTTAATCTGCTGTTGAGAAGAAACTTAGGGTGTGTCTACACTCTGTGGTGGTGTAGCTCTGCTACTATACTGTAATGCTTCCTACATCAACTCCAGGAGTTTTTCTATTGATATTGGAATCCACCTCTCTGCAAAGCAGTAGCTAGTTCGAGGGAAGAATCCTTTTGTTGACTTAGCTGCTTCTATAGTAGGGGTTCTATAGTAGGTGGACCTAACTACTGTATTCAGGGCACAGTTTCACAGCCCTGAACAACGTAGCTTGTTCAACCTAAGCTTCGGATGTAGGCCAGGCCTTGGACAGATGTTAATGGGGTGACTGAACATCATGTTTTGGTAGTAGAACTAACCCAGCTTCCTGTCCACCTGAGATGCAGGACCCAGTCTCTTCTCTCCTGCATCATCTTCCTTCCCCATCTGCCAAATGTCACAAGAATAGTAAAAGCAAGTGGCAATCAGTTTTCCAGCTGACCAAGAGGACTTGGATCTTTTGGAAGGTCTCAAGTTGTGGAGCTGCAGGCTGTCTTCCAGCTTGAGATAATGGGAGAAGAACACCACTCCAATTGGCTACATTATTTTAGAACCACAACTATGTACCTACACTACAGAAACCACCTCAGATATCACACTGCCTTCTTTGTTTGCAGTATTGGTGCTGAATCTGAAGAAAAAGATCTTGGACTGTCCTTCCATTCCAGATAAATCCTCCACTGAACAGCATAAGGCACACCAGCAGGACAGTGTGGAGAAGCTTGCACTGATTCTTTCTGTACTTTATCCCTTGGGGTAAAATGTAGGCATTTACTGTTTGATATCAGTTTGGCATCTTCATGCCTACAAATATGTGCATCTTTCTAAATTTATGTGAGTTTGGTGTATTATAGTGCAGGATCATTGTTGCATTGAGTAGTTTAGAATTTTGTCTTGTAAAGCATCTTCTCTGCTTGAGGTATTCTACTGTAATATACAGTAATTCAATAACTGTAAACAAAATGTGTGCACTGGGTACTTAGCAATAACTCATCTGTTTGAACACTCCAACCACTTTTATTGAGAATCACTTCTTTGCTTTTTTCCTTTCCACTTGCTTTGGCCTACTCCCTATTTAAAAAAAAGAAAAAGTACTGTAAGTTTCAAATTATTTCTGAAATATTTACTACTTTTATCTGTTTTTATTGAGGAGCACTCTGATTTTACTTACACTGGTATATGTATTTTTAAATCTCGGATTGCAGCTTAAAATGTCTCAAAACTGAGAAAATATTCCTACTAAAAATAAGAGAATAATAATACAGCTCGTCAGAGAGAAAAACACTCTTTAAAGATGGTATTAAAATGGAGAGTTTTACCTTCTGATGCCACGGTATAGATGTCAGCAGAAGGGATTCATTTTTCAATTTCTTTAAGAATTTTAAATGTGGAAAGTTTGTATAGTTACCATTTTCCAAAAGTCTAATCCCCATGTTGATATGTTCAATAATCCAAGTTCGTATGCTGAACATTATTTTAGTGCCACTGTTGTTTGAATGTTTCAAATATTCTCTGCATGAGTAGTTTAAAATTTTTAATCAGATTAAAAATGGCTTTGATGGTTTGCCAAGCAAACCTGCAAGAATGTCTGCTTTTTATATAGTACATATATTTTTGTAAAAGTTGGCATGATTTGGAAATATCTGTTGCATATTAATACTTCTGTAGTTCAGCAGATTAAAAAATTTCATCCATGTGGCAATGCTAGTCACACTAGCATTAAAAATATGCTTGTCCTCAACAGTAGATTGTCAGTGTGTATTGTATGTCTATTACCAAAATATTTCCAGTAAATAAATGCTGAAGTGCATTCTTTTCTTGTATAATTTTATAGCTTTGCAGAACAGATATATTGACAGAATAAGCAAGAAATTGCTTTTACATAAATTATGTTTACATGATATGAAGGAAATATAATGTAATAGGCATATTTCAGTGGTCTTTTCTAAACTTTTTGGTTAAGAATGAATTTATCTTGTATATTTTATATAAACCACATAGATGAAAACAAATAAAAGACTTTCTCTGATCTTGTCACTTGTTTCATTTACATTAATTTTACCCTATTTTAAAATTCAACCATTAGAACATTTAATTTTTAAAATACCATTACTGACCATCTATTATCCTGTATCAGTTTTAAGTGAAATCACTTAGAATAGAACCTCTGTAGTAGGGATAAGTGTGCAGTGGGACATAATACAATCTCATGTGTGTATAAGTTTATAGTTGAAAACTTAAAAGCCATGTCTGCCCTTGATCCATGACAGAATTTCTATTGTTGTAAATGAAAATTACACATGGGGATCAAGGCAGTATATAATAGTCCTAATTTTTCTGTATTAGGATTACATGAATGGGTTTACTCAAATAGCCCATTGAAGTGAATGGGACCACTCCTGTGAGCAAATGTTTTTGAGATCAGGCCTCTGTTGACTGCTTATGTTAAATTGTACAATTTGTAGTTTAGTTTCTCCTTTCCTCTTCATTTGAGAAATGAGGTACTACATTTATCAAGATTAATTTTTAGTCACCAGTCTGGCACTTGCATTTTATGATTTTAAGTTCATCTTTAAGAAGCTAGTTGTCTTGATAAGAATTATTCCATTAATCAGTGGGGTATATTCTATCCTGTGTTTGAAATCTGCTTGGTGCAGGAAGATATGGGGGAGTTTGTGAGGTAGTCTGTTATAACTCTCTTATTCTGTAGGTGTATTTATGCCAGGCCCAGCACAAATTAGGCTATGTCTGTACTACCACTTATGTTGGCATAACTTTGTTGCTGGGGGGTGTGAAAAAGCCACACCCCCGAGCAACACAAGTTTTATCGATCTAAGTGCTGGTGTGGACAGCACTATGTCGGCAGGAGAGCTTCTCCTACTGACATAACTACTGCTGCTCATGGGGGCTGGAGTAATAAAGCCGATGGGAGAGCTCTCTCTTGTCGGCTTTAAGCGGCTACACTAGAGAGCTTACAGTGGCACTATAAACTCTCTAGTGTAGCTATAGCCTTCGAGTATCCTGGGGGTTGAGTATTGGTGATGGAGCAGAACACTGTTCCTTCATTAATGTCATCTGCGATATGGACAGTTCAGTTCATCTCACAGGAGATAGTTCTGCCTATTTTTTTGCCATTGGAGGGAGAGTTCCCAGCTCTTGGGGAATTCTTGACTGATCTGTTACAGCTAGTTGTTGCTGCTTTGCACTGCAGGATTGGAAATGAAAATCTTGGACTAACATAGGGGAAGAATTTCCCAATCTAGTTTGGGGACTATATACTTAATGATGGCAGGAAAGAGTTAACTGGTCACGTGGTAATAATTGCTGCTTCTTGTTTCCAACTACTAAAGAATGGTCAGATAAAGAAAAGCTGTGTCTGAAAATAATTGTAGGTAAATATTCAATACAAAGTGAGAGGGATCTAGAGTGATTAAATAAATCTAAAGTAAAACCAGGGTATTTTAGTTAACACCAAACTAGATGAGTACATGGTTTGAATGGAAAGGTGTAACTCCTAGTCGTAGACAGGAGTCTTTTGAGAAAGTGTTGGGAAATGCCAAAATACATTCTGTGTGTGCAGGAGACTTCTGGAGCAAGAAATGTTCAGGACTAGAAAATTAAACTAGCTGAGTTAGATTCACAGGTATTCAGAAATATCTTGCTGCATCTTTTGTGGTAAAGGATTGATATTTTATTTTTAAAAAGGCATTTGCTAAATCAGTATAAATTATCAACTGTTTATAGGTTTCTAACAATGTTTATTTGACTGCATTGATGTTTTGTTCTTCAAAGGTGCATTTGAACTTCTTATTGTTTCTCCAGCGACTAGCAGAAGAAGCCAGGGCAAATGCTTTTGAGAACAAGAGTAAAATAATTAAATCTGAACATGTCATCACTGCAGCAAAGGTAATAAAACTTAAGTTGAATTTTCTCTCTCCCTTTTTTGTTTAAACAATATTAAAAGTATACTGATAAGGTTGCATAGTTACTATAAAAAAGCCAGGATATACTAAAAGAAAGATTCGTATAGCAACACTATTTTGGCCATGTTGTTTTTTATTTATAAACAAAACATTTTAAAAAACCCACACTCTCAAAATATCTTAATCTGAACAATAATCACAATGTAAAATCTGCTACAGTAATATCGAATAAAATGCCTGCACATCAACAGACTTCCCATCTCATGCCATAACCCCAAATTTTAAACCCTTTTTCTGAAATGAAGACAATTTCCCTGCCCTTCAGCCTCTTGGGTATGGGGAGTGATGAAAATCTGGAGTTTTCCAGACTAAGGATGGGATCAAGTTGCATAGTGAAGGGATGTTTGTGGAAAGTGGTGGTATTTCAAGGGAGCTATAGGTTGAGTGGCTCTGCTGATCTTAACTGCAACAATACATTTGGATCTGTTGCCAGTGGAGAGGTGAGGAATACCATCTTGAGCCCAGGGTAAGTAGGTGGTCTGGGAGAGCTTCAGAAGCAGATTTTCTTAATCGGCTCCTTGCTGTTTCATGCAAACATCAGCAGAGGGCATCTGATGCTCCTTCCAGTCCTAGGCCCCCACTTGTTTCTCTGTCTCCCTGGACCCTGCCCTGTTTCATTTAGGCTGGGGAAGTGCTGAGTGGATTATGGGAGAGGAACATTTGGAAGGGTCAGGCCTCATCCAAAACTCAGTTACTCTCAGATGCTCAAGTCATCTTTGCATCCACCTTAGTAGCGCTGGACAAAATGGGAAAAATAAGTCTGAATGCCATGAACATATTGGAGGTCCTGCACTCCATGGTTATGATATCTTCTAGTCCTATTTTTTTCTTGTGAAATATTAGCTGGATATATTTTTGTTAATATATTTAATACAAAATAGAGAGGATGTGTAGTCTGGCCAAGTTAAATATTGCACTTAAAATCTTGTGCATGTCTAACCTTTTAACTGTGCAATGTTAACATTATTTAAACATCTTTGCTCTTGTCTTTTTTAAATGAATAATGGGGAAAGAAGAAATTGCCTTGTAATGTTAACACTTAATGGTCCCAGTTGGGCTGAGAAGTGATCTCCTCAATTTCAACTAAACCAAAAAATACCCATCCAAAAGTTTGGATGCCCTTTACATACATTTTAAAAAACAATATGAAGCATTACAAACAAAAAATCAAGTAGGAAAGCAATACAATTACATTTTATAGCCTCTTTGTGATATCTAGATATAATGGAGTAAGAGCATTAAGGGATGTGGTTAGAGCTTTACTGAACTATTAACATTTCTGGGTGGTCTCGAGAAAACACTGTTTTTAGAAAGCTTTTTTCTTTTCAAGTGGCATTTTGTCTAAAGTATGTTCTCTGATATGAATTTAAATGACTGATTTTGTTTGAATCACAGTGGACATATAAGTAATGATGAGTATACTCTTCTTCACTTTCACAGGTTATTTTGAAGAAGAGCAGAGGCTAGGAAATCAAGAAGTATTCTCTAATCCTGCTTGCTTTATCCAGTGTATTTTAATTGACTTTTAGGTATGGTTAAGGTCCTCAGTTGGTATAAATAAACATAATTTCATTGAAGTTAGTAGAGCTACACTGCTTTACCTCCTCTGAGGAATTGGGCCCATGTTCTTAAGAAACATCCATGTTTATATGCATTCCTTTATCCATGGGTCTCTTACCAAAGCCATGAGGCAAACACTTGTGGTGAAAGGAGAGGGGTTTTTTATAATGTGAGTTTTCTGTTGTTCCTTCAACTAAAATATTGGGAAAAACCTATAGCATTTCCCTTCCGTGTGTTTACTGTAGTCTTATTCCTAACTAGAAAGTGTTTCCTCTCATTAATCATTCTAAGAGAGATGTGGTAACGAGGATTTTATTCTGAATGCCAGTTTAGTTCTTGTTATGCAGACAAAATGTTGGTTTCCTAAAGAAGCCTTACAGTCTGATAGTGTTGCGTCAAATATCTTGGTTTCAGACTGTTTATAAATGTCTTGTTTCACATCCTTAATTCTTGAAATAATTTCAAAGAACAGCACAAGTTACTTGAGTAAACCTTCTATATTTTTTGGCACTGCTAATGGGATACAGAACCTTTATTTTTAGATGGTGCACTAACTTCTTTCAAATTAGTCCATTGGCTATCTGGTAGTTTATATCAAATGAACTGATGGTTTTAATCCACGTCTTTGTGGACAGATACACTTCATAAAAACAGCGACTACAACTGACACCAATTGCTATGTTTGAAATTAGTCCTAGAAGAGGCAATAAGTATCAACTAGGTATGGATACTGTGCAGCTCTCTCTACCCTTCTGTCTCTGGGTTGAATCTCAGAGGTGTGTGGACATATAGAGTGCTTCCATTCCAAGTGTCTTGCATCCTAATGAAACTAAATTTTTAAAAAGGTAGATTTGTATCTTATTCTTTTGTACAATAACACTGTTCTTTTGTGTTACTTTGTGATTTATGTAACATTAACAGTGCTTCATGTGTGCATATCAGTTAATTTTCATTGAACAGAAAAAATAAAGGCTTTTTGTACAATGTGGGCATGTGTTGAATTGCGTTATACTGTTAATATGTTAACGGGAATAGTATGCAAAGATAAGTCTAAATATTTTCATTTGGTACAATTCCTATTTTGATTTATGTAGTTTAAACAAATTGTAGCAACATTAAAATTTAAATCCAGATGCATATTCTATACAAAGGGCACCCCCCATATATTTTGTGTGTGTGTGTGTGTGTGTGTGTGTTTTAAATCCTGCATTCTAGTACAATTTGGTGTATTCTTATGACAAAATAAATGAACTGTTCTTCAGGAGTATATAAAAGTCTTATCCTTAGCAGTACAGTACAGAGAGGGCAGATGAATTATCTGAGGCTCATGTACTTCCTTTTTGTGTGCTAGCTTTTTAGTACCATTAGCTTGGCATGGGAAGAAAGATGGGAGAGGTGCTCTTTGACTCTCCCTCCACCATCCAACTTCCTGTGCCATTGGGGCAAGCAAAAAGAGACTCCTCTGTGCTCTGTTACCACCAGCTGTTACCAGATTTGCCTGTCACCTTGGGGTACGCTCGTTTATTAGGGTTACTTTCCTGGAAGGAGGGGTGTGATTCTATTAATGTACTGCTTGTGTTACTTGTGTGTTTATATGGCTACAAGATCCCTCCCAATGGAGCTATCCTGCAGGACCGAAGGTTTTCAGGGCTGGGTTCCTCCAGCCCCAGATTCAAATA
>ML675604.1:42092325-42191680 GCA_007922155.1 Mesoclemmys tuberculata | reverse complement strand
ACACACACACACACACACACACACACACACACACACACACACACACACTCTGTCTCTCTCTCTCTCTCTCTAGATTAACAGAGTGTATCTGAGCGGACCAGGCTATCAGCACTCTCAGCTGACCCCTTATATGTCCCTGAACTCAGCAGGCTGGGTTGCACAGCAGTTTCAGTAGCCACCCTTATATGCCTCTTTGCACTGCCCCAGAATAGATCACACTTCTGAGCAGGCTGGGTCCAAATAGCACTTTTCAGTTGCCATCCTTATATGCCTCTGGACTCTGCAGGCTAGGCAAAGCAGCACTTCTCAACTGCCTTCCCCTCCCTCACCCCACTCTACAGTTGATCTAGTAGTAACCCCCTTGATGAGCAAACCCCACAGGATATTTGGGCACTCCAGAGATCTTTGGCTTAGGTAAAAGCATTGCTGCAGAGCAAGATAGAGAAGCCAAGAGCACAAAGGAGTAAATGAAGTTTGGAGAGACAGACTAACAGCCAGTGTGATTATAAGTTATTTTATTGCCAGGTATATACAACTTACGATACTACTAGTAATGCCATACAAGGAGAGAAAAACAATCAAACAGTTACAATATTACACAATTTCAGTTGGGGTATTGGAGAAAGCTAGCCCAGATTTGATTACAAGCGTAGAAAGTTACATTGGGACAGAGAGAGAGAGGTAGGTGCGTGTGTGTGTTGGAGGAAGAGGGGTGGGTCAAAGATTCCCAGGAGCCAGGTTGTTTAGCTTATGCTCTGGAGTGCTTGAGACAGGCAAAGCCTCATCATGATCAGTGGGGAAAAGGGGAAGTCCCAGTGGAACTGATACAGCATTTGGATCCAGGTATCAGAACAGAGGTTTGAACTTGGGTGAGGGTTTTTGTAGGGAAGAAACAGTGGTTCAAGGGAGAACACAAGGTTTGTTTATGGGTAAACAATGACTCATGGGAATATACCAGAGTGGTTTTCTTTATGCTAGACAATAGGAGCTGATAATTCCTGGCTATGGGTAGTGTTCCTTCAAGGGAGCTCACAATGCAATCAGGCAGATTCAGCGTTTTGGATATCAATAACTTAAAATGGTCTGATAACTGTGGAGCTGGGTGTGTGCTGGTCCATTAACCTCAGGAGCAGAGATCTCCCATCATGCAGTGCATTCCTGCTTTGCCAATCTCAGAGTTGAGTGTGGTTCCTGCTTTGGAGCTTGGTTCTCCATTCATTATGCTAATTCTTGTTCCATCTTCGATGAAGCTTCTGTTTTCCATTCGATGTGCTAATCGAGATGCCTCCTTTTTACATCTTTGTAGATGAGGCTAGGGGAGTTGCTTTAATCCTGTCACTCTTGTTTGGAAGGGTTTAGGTGTGTCTCCCACTGCCTTTTCATTGCTTTCTGGTTCAAGAGGCTGGGGGGAGGTGGTGATTCAGGTGAGCCAGAGAGAGAGTAGAGATTTTTGCGCCCTGATTCCCCAAGAACACAGAGCTGACAGGTAATACATGGACACAGGATGAGGAAAGCTGCTGAAGGGCTCCCTCTTGCTCTACCCACTTTCAGTACCATTAGCTGGTGGGTGGGGAGAGAAGGTGCCCAGTGCTTGGACTAATTTGCTGATAATGGTCCGGTCAAGGGTCCTCCGGTGTTTCCTTGCTCCAAGTTTGTCCCTCCCTCCTCTTCTTCTCTTTCCTTTTCCTCTCCTTTATATTCACACCCACAATGAAAATGAAAGGGAGGATATGTAGGATAAGACAGAGTGAGAGAGGGAAAGCTCAGGAGCCAGTAAGACACGAAGGAAGCTGAGTGATTGATCTGGTATAGAAAGAGTTAAGAGAAAAGGTCTATGTCAAAACTAAGTTATTTAGTATTTTGTCAGCCATCATTTATCTTTTCCTCACCATCAGGACAGCCTTTTTGGATGCAGTTCAGAAGATGATAGTTATTTGCAAAACTAGTACACCTTAATCTCCAGTTAAACCACCCATACTAGCACATTTTTACACTCTGTTGTATAGTTACATTGTTTAGAGTCAACTGCACTTTTTATGTTTCTAAGAACTGTCAGGCAGTAATAATATGAAGTATCACAAGAGGCCATAATCATATATAATGCCATAGAAAAAGTATTGATATTTTGTTGGTTAAGAAATTATGTGAACATATAATTGTTACTCTAATAAATATTCAAAAAAGGAGGAGTTAAGGTTACAGGAACAACCTTAACAATGACATTGAGTGTGGAATTTCCTAGAGTTTTGTAAAAGTTATTTTCTAGTAAAAGCTATCATTCTCAGGGGTCTAGATTTTGAAGCATTTCTGGCTTGCAAATATTGTCAGAGGTGCATGGAAATTCTATAAATTTGGAACTATTTTACTGAATATATTTAAGCTCGCTCCCATGCACATGAGGGAGGACACAGGAAAAAGCCATTCTCTTAAAAAGCTTAGCAGTGTCTCCTCCAGGAAGACAAGGCAAAGCTATTTACAATTTTTCCATCCTCTTAAGTACTGATCAACATCCCATGTTCCCCCTACCAAAACCTCACATCTAGAACCTTCCAATCAGTTCCTGACTTGCACAGGCCCAAAGAGATCCAAGAAAAAGCCAATAAAAATAAAGAACATTTATTAAAGTGAGTTCCAAAAGAAACAAACCAAATACACAATGGCTTCAAAACATCCTTGCAAACCCTGAGAAGTGGTGTGTGGTTGTGCAAGAATCCTGTAGGCACATATCTTCAAGGAAGAAAAGTTAGGTAAATATTTTCGCTTCTTTAAAGGTAACTGCATGAGATTCTTCAATCATTGAGAGTAAGTACCTCAAGAAATGTACTTAAAAATAGGAATACTCAGAAAGCAGCAAGGCTCTTTGCCTACAAGAATTTTCTTGGGCTTTGAATCAGCATCTGGCTTCGCATCTAAGGCTCCGGCATCTAAGCATCCCATAAACAGCCATTGATCTGGTCTGTGCATAGTGAACCCTTCCCTTCCCAGTTGCAATGAGGAGTAAGAAAGGGCACAGGTGGCCAACCTAGTGCTTCAGAGCACAGGCAATTATCATTACCAATCTGTACAAGTGCACTGAACTGAGCCTAGGGCTTGAGTAGGGCACCCTGCCTGTCATCAGTTCACAACCATTTTGCTTGAGGAGTGCTATAAGTGATCATTAGGAAACTGTAAGTTTAAAAAAAAAACTGTATAAAACATTGCAGGTACTTTGGAAAAATTTGATATGATATGAGTGCAAACTTAATTTTTGCATTTCTTGACTGTTTAACTCATCCAGTAATATTCTCTAACACTTTTTAAATAGAATTTCAGGTAGTTCTAAACCCTACTAAGTATATAAATAGTATATTAATGATCTCATACTTTATTAAATGATTACCTTCTCATTCTAGTCCAGACTTCTATCTGTTCACATTTAGGCCTTAGGCTATGATCCAAAAAACACATGTGTTTAACTTTACACACTTTGTCCCTCCTTGTGCATAAAATTCCTTACAAACATAACTGTTTACAAGAGTAAGGTCTTAAGTTTTAAATGCTACAATGCATATTATGTCTCCTTATGGTGACCCCTATTCTCCAGTGAGTGTGTGTGGATATACTGATATATGGAAAAACATTTCAGAAATGTACACGCAGAACAGAAGGTGAAACTCCTTATTTTTCAGTCATAAGGTGGGGATAGAGTGTCTACTGTCTTTATTCGCCTTAGGGAGCCTCCTATTATAATAAAATAATCTGTTTATTCTCACTAGAATCATATATGCTGTGACACTTCCAGAGTTTTGAAGCTTACCAATTTTGGACTGCTGACAGATGTAGGGCAATTAAAGTGTTTTTTAAAATTCCTTGTTCACATCAAAAAATGGGAGAGCTTTGTTATTCAGAACTGAGGCGGAAAAAGCTAAATGTGCTAAGCTTTGACAGCATCTTGAAGCTGTTGCATTTTTCAGGCTACTGCAGTAGGTCACATGGTATTCTGAATTATTCAGCAGTTGGTTGGCAATTTATTTGAATGACAGTCACCTTTAGAAATATTCTGTGTATAATTGTGTGTAGTCATAAACATGGATGTGTTGGTACATGCTTCCCATATGACAATTAACTATGCAAGTAGCAACTATTGAAACAAACACTATCTCATGTCAGCCTCTCATCAGCCTCTCATGAGGCTTCATTTCTCTTCAATATTGTGCTCACAATTTTCTTTCAGAGAGGGATGTAAGTAAGAGTTGATAGATTTTCCCCCATATAGCAAACATCATAACTGAGTTCTTTGGATTTGTGTGAAGTGAATGTGGATAGGAGTTTTTATTGAGAGTTTGTTTTTAATTTGATATTTAACACTGCAATGATAATAGTGGTAAAACATAACGAATCTCAATATTCCGGAACCTTAATTAGTCTGTCAGATTATAAATGCTTCAGAATGCTTAAAAACAAGGTATTTAACAATATTTCACTAACACTGAATATAATTGGAATGTGGGCTTTTCTTATTTCATGTATGGTGGAGCTGTTGTTGGCCTAGTTAAGTGCTAATTGGAAGAAACTAGACTGCAATAGATTTCTTATTAGTGTGTCTGAGCAGTTTTCTGAAGCCTCGCTATTCAGAAGAGCCTTACCAGAAAAACATGTCAGTTTAAGCAGTAAATATTTGCATTTTACTGAATAAAAACTTTTTTATTATTATTTGTATAACCATAGTGCCTAGAAGCCCTAATCATGGGACTGCGTGTAGCAAGTGCTGTACAAAGACAGTCCCTGCCCCAAGAAGCTTAGAATTTAGGCATAGGACAAGAAACAAGGGATGGATACAAAAGCCAGGGAAGTACTTTGAGATAGTACTGGTCAACATGCCAGGCAGTCATTTCAGAACACCAAAAGCCTTACTGTCAAAATGTATATAGGCATCAAAGCAAAAAAGTGTTTTGAGGAGAGATTTAAGGTGGATAATGAGATAGCTTTGTGGATTTTTATGGGGAGCTCCTCCTAAGCATGAAGGCCAGAATAGGAGACAGCATGAAGGTGCTTGTTTGAAAATTTAACAAGTGGGTGGTAGAGACTGGCATCATGGTTTGGTGACTGGAAGCAAACATATCAAATCAAAGTATTTGAGAGATAATAAGGTGGGGATTTACAATTAACAGCCTTGAAAGTGAATACCAGCTTCTTATGTTTGATGTAAGAAAAAAGGGGGAGCAGCCTTTTTTTACCTAATGGAGCCTGGGTTTACAGATGAATTCCATCAGAGTTCATCAGTTACTATTTCATGAATGTGTTAAAGGTGCATCAGTTTCTCTTCAGTCCATATTCATCAGATGCATGTTTGATATATAATAATCTCCTGTGTGGTGGAATATTAATACGGTTCTGACTAATTTGCTGAAAGATCTTTTTGAGCCACTTTATAACTGTAAGCTCAATTTTCTTACCAGAAAGGTCATTTTGCCAGTGGGAATGATTTCAGCTGACAGAGAATTTAAGCAAATTATGGATAACTCCAGTAAAGGTAATCCAATCTGTTTTAACATTGCCTCCGGTTTGTCAAACAAATGTAGACACAATCCTGTTTGTCAATAACTTTGTTTCACGTAACCACTGCAATCGACAACTTCCTACAGGAATAACTTGATCTTGTTTTATAGTGATTGTATACTACGGTATCCCTTAAACAACACTGCATTTGTGTATTTCATTAAATTTACACAACTCTTGCCATCTTTTATACCCATACAGAGGCCACAGAAACCATTTCAACACTTACTGGATCTCAAAAGAACATACAAAGGGCAATATTGCAAAAAGATATAGTTACAAGTGCCATTAAAAACAGAAGTATAGTATCTGTGTATCCAAACTCCTAGGTTGGGTCTATATTAGAAAAGTTACTTGCCGTGGTGTAACTAAAATCAACCTAAAATTGATCTAGTTACACATGCAAATTCCTAATGTAGACACCCTACATGTAGCATTGCTTAACTAACTCAGTTTAGTTTAATTTGATAAGAGCTGGTCCTCACATACAATTTGGATGGTTTAACTAAAATCAGTTTCAAGTGCAAGATTTGTGTGTAGCTCAGCCCTTACTAAATCAAGAGAAACCAATTTGTGAGGTTTAATTCAGTTTAAATGTAAGGCCTTTATAGTGGTGTAACTAGATTAGTTTTAAGATGACTTAGTTAGGTGGGTGCAACATTTCTAACACAAATAAGCCTGTAATCCTAAATCTTCAAGGTACTCTGACCTGGGATAAAAGCCAGGGACAGTACAATGGTG
The DNA here is from genome assembly GCA_007922155.1 of Mesoclemmys tuberculata. Lineage (NCBI taxonomy): Eukaryota > Metazoa > Chordata > Testudines > Chelidae > Mesoclemmys > Mesoclemmys tuberculata. Next base: position 42,185,401 of record ML675604.1, on the reverse strand, counting down.
ACTAAAGTTAGTTGAAATTTTTGGACCAAAATGGTTTTTGGTGAAAAATGTAATTTGGTGACACCAAAACATTTTACGAATTTCTATCAATTTTGCATAATTGTTTTTGGGGGAACAGGAGAGACCAAAATATATCTGAAAAAATCGGAACGTTGTTTTGACATTTTTGAAACAAAACGTTTGATTTGAAATAACTTTTCAAAATTTCCTTTACTTTTATTTTGAAACATTTAAAAACAAAAACAAAAACGTAAATGCTTGAAATCAGAACAAGCCATTACATTTTAGGTCAGCTTGCTCACCAAGATCTTTCACAAATTTTATTTTGGTTCAACCTGAAACAATTTTTCTTCAACTTTTTGGAATTGCCAGGGAGCTGAAAAATCTGTTATTCACCCAGCTCTAATGATGATGGCTCACACGTAGTTTTATAAATTCAGTGATCTGTAGTGCATACAGTATTTCTAAACTCCAAAAGCAAGCTCTGTACATACAATCCCTTTTCCCCAATATAATACTTGTGCAACTGTACCTTGTAGTCTTCTTAAATCTTGCAGGATTATTAAAATATGTTTAAAAATGAATTAAAGAAAGGTACTTAATAAAAAAGACCATATAATAAAGGAAAGGTGAAAGAGAAGGGTGCCAGCACTTAGTTATGGTTGGCTGATTGGCCTTAACTGTGTGTTTCTGTACTTACCAATGTTTGTTCTTTGTGATTTGTTTTTCAAGTGGAAACTTAATTGTGGGTTTCCAGTGTTTCCAAGGGGTGTGTTTTGTTTTTGTTTTGTTTTTTAGTTTGGTTTTAACAGCAATGTTCTTCTGAAGCTCTTTAGTGCTGTGTATGCTCAACCGTAATTTTAACTCAGCTATGGGAAGAGGAAGTGGGTGGGGGTTTGGTCCCGGATTCCTTCTTAAAGTGTTGCCAGAGTTCCATGCTGAATGCTCAGATAGACAGCATTTTTCATATGACCATGTGCTCATTCTGGGCAGGTCTTTCTCCACAAATTCAATATCAAAATATCTCTTGCCTTTCTACCTGAAGTGGACTAACGTGCTTAGGGAGACCAATCAAGAGAGAGAAGCTTTTAGCTGCAAACTGTTAACTAATTTTATTAGTGTCTGAAAATTACAGAACAGAGCAGATCAATTTTATTTCAAAGTTTTTAACTTAATACTGCACAATGTGCTTTCTTCTTCCTGATATGACTTTACAACTGAAGAATGTAATGCAGTTTTACTCTATGCCAATAACAATTTATATATGTAAAAAACTAAACCAAACCTCTCCACCCCCCCCCAAAAAAAACCAAAACAAAACCCACGCTACTGCCAAGAGAAATAAATATTAATTTCCTCAAAAGGCTGATTCATGTTCTTTATATAACATTGGAGAATAGAGATAAAATGAATCTTTTATTTATTCAAATACGTTTATTCATTAATATTCATGACAAGCAGGTTTATCAGGCATAGCTCTGTGCCACAGTTTATGAAGTGCGTGTTTATATTTTCAGTGGTGCAAGCGCAAAATGAGAATCACCACTATGGCTGGAATACTTTTTGTTTTTTTTAAAAAGCAAGTTACCAAAGATGGATAGATTGCACCAAGCATTGATGGATAGACACTGGGGTCAGCAAAGGAATCCTTCAGCAGTCTGTTGGTTTTGAAATGTGTACCTAGTTCAATGAGAATTTAGGGAAAAAGCTTCAACCAACCTGTCAGCAGTTAGGGGAAACATATATTTTTTTTTAAATTGAAGATTATAAAATGGGAAGGAGAAACTGAGTGAGTGCCTAAGGTGGATTCCAAATGAAAAAATCACAGTCCAGGTCTATTGCTAATATCTTCAATTTACATAGCACCTTTTATACAAATGATCCAAAAGTAGCTTACAAACTGGTTCATATGCTACCTTCTGCTACACAAAGTGAAAGTGAGGAAAAGCCTTTGAAACAGCCTTCAGTTCAATCCCATGGTCAGGATAGAATGCAACAGGCCATGCAGCTGTGTGGTCTGTGTTCTGCAGCTAGCTTTTATGTGCCTGTGTAGGGATAGGACAGGAGCTAAGGAGCAGCTGCTCTGCACAGCATGCTTTCCTCTGGCTTGGGCAGCTATCCAGGAGTTACTAAGTGTACTACTGCACATGTAACCCCTGCGGAGGGAGATTTCTCTGCAGCTCAACTGCGGAAGGACCTCAATGTCTTCCCTGCAGGTTTACAAGATGCACAGCCGCCACCATGAGGCTCTATTACATTCATCCTGTAGCATTTCCCTGCCACTTCTAGCCCTGCCTATAGCTTTCTCTCCATGTATGATTTGTGGGGGTGATCTGTCCAGGTATTAATATTGTCAACTTTAAGAGATCAAAAATCATGCATTGGGCCCCCCAAAATCATGAGATTTTTTTAAAATATCAAATTAAAAATTTAAAATCTGTTGCTAGTCTCCCAAATATATTCAGTATGGTGATTTTTGTCTCTTGCTTAAGGAGATCTTACTTCCACATTGGCCTGTCCTCCCAGCCCTCCATCAGTTCAGCTCCCCAACCCAATCTCACCTGTGCTGCTCCTGGGGTTTTTCAACTACCTCCCAGGCCTGAGGTGGCTGCAGCAAGATCCCCTCCTCCATCGCAGGCTTGGAGGATCAGCTCCAGGGGGCTCTTCGCTGCCTCACTCCCCCTTTCCAGGTTGGATGCTGCAAGGAGAGGACAGAGTCACTATCCTGCTTGTAATTCTCACAGGAGAGAGAGGAGAAGGGAATGGGATTGGGCTCGCTGGGGTCTTTGTTTCCTCCATTCCTGTGGTAAGTAGAGGGGAGAAACTCTGCTGGTTTCTAGCAGGACTGAACTTGGTGAGGGAGCTGGAGGTTCAGCCCTCTGAAATCCCAATACCCATGAAAAAATTGTGGGAGTTGACAATATGATAATATACAATATTTCACTCATACTGTTTTGCTCTCCCTTAATTAAAAACGGCAGAAGAGATTTTGCTCAGACTTTCCAAAGACATTTGCCTTCAGGCAGGCACTCAGCATGGAAAATTTTGGCCCAAAAGGTCCAAAAGGTTTTGCTGAATTATAATTCTACATTTTTATATTTGCATATAGATGTGTGTATCATGTCTGTATATACATACAGATGTGTATATATGGAATAAACATTATAAAAAAGTGAGGGGCATGTGAAAATTGGAAAAGTATTTTAAAACCTTAATTGCAGCCCTGGCTATATTTAATAAAAATGTCTCAGTAAGATATGGGACAATGATTTATAATGTATTATTGGCCTAATTAAGGAGTTTATGGCACTATGACTTGAATCTTGTGCCTAAAAACACACTAGCCTAAAAACACACTGAATTATTAATATACAATAATTCACTCCCTGTTGTGCCTTATGCTGCATAGTTCTTATTCCTTTAACAACTTGCCGGCAATGCAGTTATATCCAAGAATCTAGGGTTAAGATTAAATGCATAGCACAAATGCAGGCAAAGTAGTTTCACATTTAGTGTATTAGTTTTGTGATTATTATATTAAAAGTAGATCCTTTGTGAGCTTTTCCTGGAAAAGGAAGAAAGCGTCCTTCTTTACTATTATTCTAAGGTTTCATTATTGAGATGTAATGGACACTCAATTATTTTGAAATTCTCATAACAAATGGACTAGTTTTGGCCTGAATTGTCCCCCCTGGGCATCCCTGCATAGAAGAAAAATCTTCCATTCTCCCTCTGTGCTCCTTCTCGTGAGGAAGGGGGAGGGAGGGAGACTAGCAAGAAAATCTCTATACTGGCACTTTGCTTTGGAAAGGGCTCCTCCTGAGGGGCAAGGGGACTGTTTGCTCTCATGGTACCGTTTCCTGATGACTCTCAGCATTTCCAAGTGGAAACTGGAAAGTTAAGGGTAGCCTAAAAACAGGAACGATTTTTCACCTTTTTGCTTGTGTAGGACGAAGTCCTCCAGCAAAACTATGGCAGACCAGACTTGGCATTCCTGCCATTTCTAAAGGAAAAGAAAAGCAGTAAAAAACATTTGCGCCTCTACCATCTGTCAGGTCAAATAGCAAAAAGGGGATACGAGCCCAATTTTAAAATAAATCCTTTGCTTTTAAAATAAAAATCCTTTTGATACAGTTTGCAGTTGTAATAACTTGTGGGTTCCCCTCCCTGACTGCTCTTGAACAGCTGCCGTGGCACAGCTTCAGCAGGAGCCATGCTGCCAGGGGAGACCTGGGGCACCAGAGCAGAGTGGAGACAGGACCCATCCATGTGGCTCAGGAGACCTGGATGTCTTTTCCCCGATTAATTCATTTGGGTCAGAGAACTTGTCCAATTCCATGACCCCTTACCACTCCCTCCTCTTGAGGAGACAATTTGCTAGGAACTCTGAAGGTGAACCTTGTTAGGTTTTTTGCCTCTCTAGCTGTCCCCTACATATTTCTCCCCAAAAGAAATGGATCTGCCCCCTTGTTAATATGAAGAAAATAGCCTCTGTTTTAATCTAAACATAAAACAAGATTCCAAATGCCACCTTTTTCAGAAATTAATACATTACAAAAATGATTTCAAAATGCTTTCCTTCATTATATTTATGACTGAGCCATATGTGTTCCACTGAGGTAATTTTCTCTTTTCTGTTACAAAACAAGATTAAATAACTATGACATGAAATTTACAAAGTCCCTTTTCCAGCAGTTGCAATTTGTGTTGAAGAAATGTAATTGACTTAAAAACATTATTAAACAAAACAAAAAAATTAGGAAACTCTTGAAATATCAAATTCTTTAATATGTGCTTTTGCAAATTATGTGTAAAATTACATTTATATTGAAATGATCATGTGTAATATTTTCAGTTTGCTTAATTTTAATTCCCATCTGACTTTCTCTTTTAAAGAAATGTAGACCATATTTGAGGCATAAGTTTGTAACAAAATACCTTTATTTCTGACTTAATTTAATTTTTACATGCCTCCGTTACGCAGGAAGTATACTTTTAATAAAAGTCATGTGTATAGAGCAGTAGTTTAACATTGAAAATAAATTATTGTTGTGTTGTAACTGTTTGTGCATGCTGAATTTACTGTAAGCAAAATTCCTGTGAGAATTATTAGATCCATATTATTTACTCAGCATTGTATTGGAAATAAATCTTAGAAGCCGATATCAATTTCTGTGGACAAAATTATGATGAACTGTATTTATTTCTGTTGTAATGCTTTTTTGTTTAGGTTTCTTAGGCTGTACTAGAAAACCTAGATAAAAGGTTATTTGGGTCTCTTTTTCCTGATTTCTCTCTTTTTTAAGCAATGCCTTGTGCAATATGAAACACTTTCCTGACCTTTTCCAATGTCAAAACATGAAACAGAGAGAGGAGGATATCCTACGGTTTATAGTGTGTTAAGGGAATTACCTCATCAGCATGAAAGGTCCATAGCTAATGAGCACCAGAGACAAATGAATTATTGGAGCACTGCACTCTTGAGGATAGAAAACAGTATGTCAAAACACAGTTGTTTTTTTTTCTTTCTTGTTCAGTCTTTCCTCGGCATTTCAGTAGAAAATCGGGCATGTGAGCATCCTTGGATTTTTGCTTTTCTCTGTGTCACACTTCCGTCTTTTTCCATTGCTCAGCCCCCAAAAAGCAATTTATAGGAAAATAATAGGTTAATGGAACTTTAAGGAGAAAGTGGCAAATCCTGCTTTTTATGGAAAGAAGGCATGAATGACTTGTTTCCCTCAGCATACTGTTTTACATTAGAAAACAAGATTTTGTCTAACTTGTTTATTTTAGAAGACTCCAAAGACAACTGGAGAATTGCTAGGATTGAGACATCACAGAAATCAAGCGAATGACATCTAATTAAGAAAAAAGTAAATATTTTCAAATTGTTAAAACTTCTGTTTGCTCTTAACACTCATGTTCCCCCCCAAAAAAATCTTTAAAAATTGGGGAAAAAAACCCAGTTTCTTCATCTTTCAAGAGCAGAAAAAACTAGGATGGAAGTGGTACTTTATCAGCCCCAAAGATGGAGTAGTTAATCATTTAATTGTTACTAAATACTCTAAATATATCTAGCATTAAACATCTATGGGGTTGTGCGTACCAGATTTGCCCCAAACTTTTGTTGATTTCAGTGGAATGCTAGTGTCTTGATGATACCAGAAAACATAACTTGCTGGTCCAGAACAAAGATGATTTAATATGAAAAAAATTGCTTAAGCAAATGGAGAGAAGGTATTACCTCTCTCAAAACTTCTTTTTCAAGCTGTTTTACAAATGCTATTCAGGTTTATGGCTTACAACTGTAGCAGTAGGCATTCTGGCAGGCACAACTCTTAGATTATTAATTGTTTTCTGCTGTGAGACAGAAGTGTTTTTTTGTAGGGATGGGAGCATGACAAAATTGCTTAATTCTGAAGTCAGGAGTCCCAATTAAAAATTTGTTAAAAAAGGTTCTCAGCTTTGAAAGTTGTAGTTGCTAGGATTGGATCTAGGATAAAAATGCATTTTTACCACTAGTGAGTTGAAAAAAATAAACATAATATGCTTATAAAAATGTTTTACATTTGGGCAGTATGTAGAGGGCTTGCTTTTAAATCTAAAAGAGGTGCTTCAGATGAGACAAGTTCATTTGAATTCATTTATCTACCAATAGAAACCAAGCAAAAGTTAACAGATTTTGTGCTCATAAATAGACCAGCAAAGACTAAAGGGTTCAAAAGATGCTCATTGGTATCATGTCAGTAATGGTGGTGAAATACCCTAGACTTGTCATCCTAAACATTTAAACATCTGAGGTTGCAGATGCAAAAGCCCTAAAACTCTTCTCTCTTGCTTCCTATGTCTTTCACATGTCATCTCTGGTCCAACACATACAGCTGATCACATCTTGGTCTTTTCATTAAATATCAGTATTGATGCCATCACAACCCAATGCATAGTCTTAGCCATACCATTGCCTCATTAAGGCAATGGTCAGATCTGCAGAAAAGGACCTGGGAGTTACAGTGGATAAACTGGATCTGAGTCAGCAGTGTGTCCTGGTTGCCAAGAAGAATAGCATATTGGGCTGCATTAGTAAGAGCATTGCCAGCAGAAATTGCGAAGTGATTATTCCCCTCTATTCAGCATTGGTAAGGCTGCATTTGGAGTATTGTGTCCTGTTTTGGGTCCCCCACTATAAAAAGGATGTGGACAAGTTGGAGGGAGACCAGCTGAGGCCAACAAAAATGATTTAGGGTGCTGGGGCACAAGACTTATGAAGAGAGGCCGAGGGAGCTAGGCTTGTTTAGTCTGCAAAAGAGAAGAATGAGGGGGGATTTGATAGCAGCCTTCAACTACCTGAAAGGGGGTTCCTTTCAGGGATGACGGAGCTAGGCTGTTCTCAATAGTAGTAGATGACCGAACAAGGAGGAATGGTCTCAAGTTGCAGTGGGGGAGGTCTAGGTTGGACATTAAGAAAAGGTTTTTGACTAGGAGGGTGGTGAAGCACTGGAATGGGTTACCTAGGGAGGTGGTAGAATCTCCATGCTGGGAGGTTTTTAAACTGGCTTGACAAAGCCCTGGCTGGGATGATTTAGCTGAGGTTAGTTCTGATTTGAGCAGGGGCTTAGACTAGGTGACCTCCTGAGGTCCCTTCCAACTCTAATCTTCTATGATCTCTCAGGCAACAAGAAAGACACCTGGCTCTGATTAAAAAACTCTTACATTCCATCCAATTCCCAAGCATACTGAAGGACAGCAGTACTCCACTCTCAGGAAGGGGAGTTGAGGGTGTGGTGAGTCATGATCAATATATGCTAGCCTCCACCATCATTGTATTGTCCACCTTCTTCCCAGTAGCCCACACAGATCTTGGTTTTCTGACAACTTGCAGCAGGTATAGACAGGGTAAGAAATTTGAGCATCTGTGAGGAAAGTGGAATGCTGAAACAAGTTAGAACTTGTTTATTTCTCAAAGCTTATGCTGTGGCTATATAATGGGCCAAGAGAATGCTCCTTTCGTCCTTCACGGAAGCTGCCAAATCCCCAAAGAGCATCCAGTGTGGTAAACTGTTTCATCAGTCTTCATGCCAAACGTGCAGAACTATCATTCTATCCTATGGAAAGATCTTGCACATTCAGAAAGGCTTCTCAAACAGCCTGGATCCACTCCATTTCTACCAGCCAATAAACAACCTGCCTGCATTCCCAGAGTTTAGTACATTCACTCCTCAAGATGTACTGAACACCCTAAAGGAGTTTCAACCCAAGACCTGTGATCTGACCCAGGCCCTTCCTAGCTGGTGAAAGAGAGTCATGAGCAATTGATGCTACTTATGCCCACAATAACCAATGCCTCATTCAGGAAAGGAATTGTTTCTTCTTCCTTCAAACGTGCAGTAGTGTGACTAACATTGAGGAAACCTACTCCGGTTACACTTCTTCTAGTCAATGATGACATAGTGTCAAACCGCCCATTGTAGAGAAAACTCAGAGAAGTTAGCCAAAGGCCACCTACAAGTTCATCTAATTGAAGCTAATATCCTAGACCTGGAACAATCTGGATTCAGGCTAGGACATGGGACAGAAACAGCTTTAATGGCATTGATGGATGATCTCCTGTCATTGGATAGAGGGTAGACATCCATTCTCTTCTTCCTCAACATCTTTGGAGCATTCAACAATGTTGACCATGAGATACTGAAGAAGGTGGCAGAGATTCAGGGAAATGTACTAAAATGGTCTGAGTCCTTCCTGGATGGATGCATCTAAAGACAAATGATGGGAAACTGCATCTCCACCACTAGACACTCAATATGAAGTCCTACAAAGATTAATTCCATCTCTAGTGCTATACTTGAAGACACTTGATGAACTGCTCAGATAACATGGACTCAAGTGCCAGCAATATGCAGATGTCACACAGCTCTTTCTATCCTTCATAAACAACCATACATTAACACCACGATGGCCCAGTCCTTTGATATTAACTCATGAATGAAAAACAGCTGGTTGAAGGTGAACTTCAGCAAGACAGAGGTTCTACTGATTTGTAGAGGAAGACAAAGAACTTGCAGCCAGGATGAGCTCTCCATTGGTTAAAGATATATGTCCACTATTGGTCAAGTCATAATTGAGGAGTACATCCTCAAATAAAATGTTCTAGCATCTCCAGCTGTCCAGAAGACTGCATCCTATCATGGTGGACAATGACCAGGCCTTTGTTCCCTTCTGTCTGGACAACAGCACTACAATATTTCTGAGCACAGCATTTAGCAAATTCCAACTAGTAAAGAACACCAAAGCATATCTTCTCAGAAACACTAGCTACCAATAGACTATATAATGTCAAGTTCAGGGTCTTAATTCTTATCTTCAAGTTGCTCAATACCCTGGGTCCAGCATAACTAAAAAAATTGCCTAAAGTTCCAGGTTGAAAACCATGGTTGACCACCCAGTGGAACTTTTTACCATAAAGGTAAAGCTCGACAGAGCTTTTTCAGGCGCTCGTCTGAGACTGTGGAACGACCTCCCGCTGGACCTAAGGACCATCACAAAGCTCACCACCTTCTGCAAAGAGTGCAAGCTGTACTTCTTCACCCTACCTTCTCTAATATAAACACACAGCAGCACTGCATTTAAAAGTAACACAAGATCACTCCCAAAATAAAACCCAAACAAAACACTTCACTGTTCACACAATTCTCTTCCAGGGAGAGGATTAGAGAGAGAACTAATCATAAAGGACAGATGTTAGTCATATTGCTTAAAACACTACTGGCAGTCACTCATACTATGGTGACAAGGGTATTTAAGAATCTATATAGAATAATACATACAATAGTATATTTTGGTGATATCTTTATAGATACGATTACACAGTATTTTGAGTACACTTTGAATGACAATCTCTATTTCTAGTACAATTTCAGGGATATAGATTTCTTGAAGCATTCATGGACAATTGTGTACATGTTGTACCAAATGTTCAATAAATTCCAAACAAAATAATTAGATACTAGTTCTCTAGGGATGATTCAGCTAATGCTATATTTTCAGCATTACTGTAAATATATATAACCTTTCAAACATTAATTTCACAATAAAATTCAAGTTTTAATTTTTCACATTTACATTATCTAATTTATTCATATCTTTGCCAGTTATTATCTTTGCCTATTAACTTAAGGAAAAGAAACTATTCAAGAATGAGACTTGATTGCTGTTAAGCTACAGAAAGTGGTTAATATTAAACTGCATAATTGCCTTTATTCGGAAGCAGTAATCTGTTATTCAAACAGGTGGTTTAAATGCTTTCAGATCGTGTAATACAAGATATTATTAGAAGACTTTTAATCGAAGAATAAAAATATTTTTTACTCTTGCTTCTTATTTTCCAATTGTAAATCTGCTGTTTTTCTTCCTTGCTTTCTTTCTCTAATCATTCTGTAAGAACTGTTTTGTTGATTCTGTAAATGTAACTGTAATGGCATGGCATGAAATTTCACTTTATTGGTATAACAATACATATATAAGCCTCAGTAAATGGTAAATTCTTATATCTATTAATAATTCTGTAATCTTTCAGACAAATAGTTCCTTTAAGTCTCCAGTATTCTAAACACTAGTTATATTTCTTTTTCATTATTGAATGACTGTCATAACTCTCAGAATCAGATTTTCAGGACCAATGCTTGCAGAATGTAGATGTAAACTTTACTGTCAGCAAACATTTCCCAATATTCACTTAAAGTTCTTGTTTCCATGTTTCTGACAATAAACTTTTCACTAGCATATCTGGGGAAAAACTAAAGTGAAAGTAAATTTGTTTAAAGATTTGAATGAATAGTTGTGGAAAGTATTTTACAGTATTCAATTTGTTCTAGTCCTGAAGCACTTCACAGCTACGATATATAATACAACATTAGTGAAATTGAGCCATTCCTGAGGTGGAACAGAATAACATCATATGGCATAAAGTGTTCAGCACAACAAAGAGACAGTTTGACCAAACACATAAAGCAAGTCCATACAAACAGATATGTTCCTCTTTAAAAGGTCCTAAGAATTAATGCCTTTAAATCTTGAAGAAAGCAAAGTTGTAATCATTTGCAAACAAATAATTTCTTTACTATATTGTGTTCTCTATATTGTTTATTTTCATGACATCATAAGCCACTGTTTCTATCTGTGTATCTGTCAGCTGTCTTGGTTTGATGGAAGTAAATGGCAAACTCTTATTAACATTGATGGGGCCAAAATGTAGGACTTCTTATATAGTCCTACTCCTTGCAATAGATTGTCACTGTGTCTCAGTGGGTTACAACTGAGAATGCCAAATTCAGGACAAACTGCTGAGAAATAAGGCAGACTTATTTCAAACTGCTGGTTATTCTATCATTTAATTATGCCAAGTCAGTAACAAAATAGCTTCTGTATTACCACACTGGTTAACAAGAAGTCAAAATGCAGTCTCCATGGCTCACTATGCAGACACTGGACTTTATGATATGAGGTTACTGAAAACCAGTTTAATCAGTTATAGGGTTCTTCCAATCCTAAGGGACCAGCCACCTAGTCAGGTCAATATATAACTCAGATCTTACCCAATACTCACACTGCTGCCAGTGCTTTAGTAACTGAAAATCAAAGGTTTAATAATAAAAGAAAAGAGTGATAAATGGTTAATATCTATACAAGCCCTTATAGCAGGTATGAAGCAGTGACGGAATAAACTGCTAGCTTGCAAAAGTCTCTCTGGAATTTCAAACAGTTTGGGGGTCCTGAGTAAATTAAGCAGGAAATGAAGACAAAATGGAGAGGTCTCAGTTGCTTTTTTATATCCTTTGCCATGTGCATGGAAATTTACTATCCCAAACAAAGCCCACAGCCCCTGTTTGTGGAAAGTTAGTGGCCCAAGATGGAGACCAGGGTCACATGAGCAATGCACATGTCCTTACATAATTTATTGAAGCACAGGGTTTGGGCATTGTCTCCTTTTAGTCTGAGGCATATGCAGGAAAAGCTATCTGGGTGGGATGAGTTTCTTTTATGGCCCATTGGTAGAGTGAAGTGCCTTTAATGGGCCATCAACACATAGCTGTCTGGCCCTGATCTAAATCCATCTGGTGGGCGTCACCAGGGAATACAACATAGGTTTCAGAGCCAAATACATAGCCAATATTCATAACTTTAGCTATAAAGATGATAAAGATGATTCATGGATTTAAGCAGGAGATTGTAACTTTTCCATTGACACCTTACATGACATACTTTGTACAAGATTTGTTGTAATTGTATAACAGCAGTGATATAAATGGCCATATTTAATCATATAGTATCACATCTGTCTCCAGTAATACGAAGTACTCTTTTTAACTATCTTAAAGGACCATATATATATCACAGACTGTTGTAAGCCAGCCTGATAACTGAGCTCCTATGCTGTGCAGTTGTCAGAGGCAAAATGTCGCTAGGATGCAGTAGATCTGACTGGGTGAGTTTTTTCACAAGATGCATCAGTGTTGATTTTAACAAACTTAATTTTTTCCCCACTGGTAAGTACATACTGGACCAAATTCTGCTCCCATTTACATTGGTGTAAATCCAGAATAACACCCTTGCTTTACAGCACTATAACTGAGGCCAGAGATGGGCCCACAACATCTTTAGTCAACTGATGTGTGCCATTCCCTAAGCATTCTAACTGTAGTCTCAAGACTGTGTTTAAGCCATCGATGATAAAAGATGTTGAACTAAGTAACAGCAGCTGAAATGCTGTTAAATGGATGGTTTTTGAGCACTAGATTTCTACACCCTGGTAGATATTTTTGGTAAGTATGTACCTGTACTAAAAATTGTTGCTATTATGGGATTGTTTTAGTCATATGCTGAAACTCTTTTTCTTAAATGAACTTTTAATTCACGCTTTGTTTTGTTTTTATTGTTTTCACAAGAACACCACATGCTAATTCGCCCCATGGAGTGCAAATACTATCCAAACATCACAAAATCAGTTCCAAAGTCCAGACATTTACCAGTCCCTCCCTCACAAAACATATAACAGCAAAATCCTCATTCCAAATTGAAGTCAACCAGAACTTTGGAGTATCTTCAGAGTAAAATACTGTGCAGAACAGCTGCAGGAGTCTTGATATATAACCCACAGTGGGGTGAACATCACCCTATAATACTGAAAATATACTACATAATTTACACAAGATGACAAGATAAATGTTTTTATAAGAATTTCTTCAAAAGAGGAAGGAACCAGAACAACTAAAAATAACCAGAGATACTTTTCCATTGTATAAACTCCACATTAGGTACAGCCATAATGGCAGCCAACACCTTCTTGGCCGTGAGCCTTGTCAGTTACCTCATCCCTGATTCAGAGAGAAATGAAACTCAACTCTTCTACTGGATATTTTCCAACCAATCCACCTTCCAGGCTGGGGAAAAACCTTTATTCCAGGTTCCTTATTCTCTTGCTTCCAAACTGTAGAGTTTGTCACTTTACATAACACATGAGTAAAAGCACTTGAAGCCTTCCTTTTGTGCTGATTTCCAAAATGAGTGTTAACAATCACACAAAAAAAACCCATTGTTACTAAATATTTTTATAGCAGTTAATCTTATTTGTCATTTAACAAGGTCCCCGTAGCTATTTAGCTAAGGCAAAACTGGCACTTTTTTAAACAATGACCACTATCTTGTGAACGCATACGATAAAATACACAGAACAAGCAACCTACCTGAGTTAATATTGCAGGAAAAATTTTACCCTTGGGAATTTCCTGATTTTTTTTTTAGTGGCTGATTTTGCAAGCTATGTATAGCTATAAAAATCTAGTGTCAAATTTGTTAATGTTATGGTATCTTTTAAAAAGATTAACCTCAGCCTTACAAACACACAAGAACCAGCAAATCAGTTATATTAGGAAAAATAGACCCCCAGATGCCCTTTTCTTCCACCATTCAAATAGTAGCATATATGAGAAACAGAGGGAAAAAGGCATATGTCTAGCCAGAAGCTCACTGAATCCTTATCCTGGCAAGTTATAACAACAGAGATTCCAGCCTATATTTTTCACTCTGGGAGAGAATTGCGAACACCTTCTGATGTGGAAGATGACCAAGAGTGGAATTTGGATGCAGATTCTTACATACTGTGAACAAGACTCAGATACCAATGCCAATTTAAAAATATTGGACCTGATTCTCTAGCCCTTTCTGTAGCAGCACAAAGGAGCCAGAAACGAGCCGGCTTTCAGAAGCTGAGAATTCTGCCCATGTGGCATAGCCAGCTCTTTTGCTATCTCTCCCCTACACCAGTGGCCTGGCACAGAGGGCATGGTATAGGAGAAGGAAGAATGACTGGAGTATAGAAGCACTTGGCTATTCTCAGCTCAAGAACAGCTCTCTTGAGTGTCATTACCTTCTAGGGTTGTTTAGAGCAGCTCCAAGTCTGTTCTAAACTACACCAGAGCCAGGGCCAGTGTGGAGTTGGACTGGGAAACAGGGAATCACAATCAATTCCTTCATCATCCTTCTTTCCCCTCCTCATCCCATCAGTTACAGCCAGAAGAGACTATCTGCAACAGAGGATCTAAGTAGATTTTATTGTTGTTTTTTTTAATTTCAGAATTTGATGGATTGTCTTTCACAAGGAGACAATGAGCTATTTTATGCAGAAAATGAAATTATTAAGCCTCAAAAACTTTATATACCACTGTGAAAAGGATGACTGGATTTATCCCAGCATTTCCAGCCTCTTATATTCTATTCTGATTTTATTTTTGGGGACACCAGTTAGATGCCTGAAGATTTTACAGTTTTTCTTTGTGAGTAAATCATCTTTATTTTGGCACAATATATGGATGCTTAATATATTGCCTGCAAGCATTATTCTGAAAAGCTTTTGGGTCAGACCACACTTAAATCATGATGCTATCCAGAAAAGAGATTCCCAGTGGAAACTGCCCCTTATCCTTCCCAAGGGGAACATGATTGCTCTTATTCAACACCCCTATTAGTGGGACCAATAATTAGTGCTAACTATAAGGGCACATAGTTGCCCCTATGAAGCCAAGAGGAGAAAAAATAGTTTGGTTTCCCAAAGACGTTCTGTGAAAGAGTTACATGCTCTTGTTTTTCTAAAAAAAGCATTTCTACATTTTACCTGAATAGCTCTGTGGGAGAATGTGCCCCTCTGTCCATGCCCAATGCTCTATTGTAATAATCTTTGTACAAAGTGTGTCTTGTGAGCAGTGCTTAATTTGTAATGAAAGAGGTGCCAGGGCTCAAGCAATGGTTTAATTTTAAAGTTTAAACTTGTTATGAGTTTGAATGCACGGCAGTATTATTGTTGTTACCATGCTTTGTAAGAGTAACCTAGTGTTAGATGTTTACAGCTACATATTCTACAGCATATGTAAAGTAGTAGCTTGTGCAGAAAAATAAATTAAAAGCAACTGCAGAAAAAATAGATGAAAAATGTCTGAACATATTCTCTAGCTACCGACCTATCCATCTTTGCGCTGGCTTTTCCCCCAGTGTAATAACACAGGATATTATTCTTGCACCTCCTCTGTTCCCAGCCCTCCTATGATGCCTCTGTCTTCCAACACGCATTCTCCACACCCATTCTTTGTTCAGTTCAAATAACAACAACTGCAGGGTTATATTGTGCTAACATTTAACTGCTAGCGATAGTACAATGCAGTAACAGCTTTTCATTTAAATCAGCAAAAGTAGTTAACAAGTCTACTTTGTTCTCTGTATTATGAAGGAACATTGTTAAGAGAAATCAACAAATTATATTTTAGTGTGGACCAAACAAATGTAACCACCCTTTAAAAAAAAACGTAAGATTTTTTTCTTACCCTAATCCTGCATTGTCTTGGAGAGCTGGTACTGGAGACAGCCTTCTGCTTTACTTCTCCAGAAAAGTCCATAAAAGAGCCACGTTTGCCTGTCCAGCCTCTTGTTTTCTCCCCTTGGTTCTTGTGTCATCGGCTCCTCGGCGTCATCTGGGCACCCAGCTCTGAAGGCAATGGTGTATTGCCACCCTCACTTCTGCACTGCTGCTGGCAACGATGCTGCCCTCAGATCTGGGTGGTTAGAGATCGGCGGCTGCAGGCCGGGTACCCAGCTGTGAAGGCAGTGCCAGCAGCAGCGCACAGAAGTGAGGGTGGCATGGTATGGTAATGGGACCCATAGGATCCTAGTTCCACTGCAGAGCTCTACCCCCTACTGCTCTTTTTTCATCTGCCTCATTTTTCCACCCCTCCCTGGTTTTGCGCACTGGGCAGCTGCCCCACTCAACCCGCCCTGGTTACAGCCCTGATGGATACAAGTGTTGAGAATTTTAAGCAAAACACATTTCAGAGCAAAAACCAGAGGGTTTTTTTTTTTTTTAACTTTCATAACTGACATGGCAAGACCAGAGGGGCTGGGACGATGAACTACCAAGCCTAGAGGTGCCAGGGCTCAGCCCAGCAAGCCCTGGCACAAATTAAGCACTGCTTCTAAAGTACCATGGAAAACTCATAATTTGCTGGTCAATACTGTCCTGAGAAAATATGTGGCAATATTGTATGTGACGTTACTAACACATGGTCCAAATCACATCACAGCGCTGCCCAAGCCGAAGATGGCAAACAGGTCTGTCCTAAGCAAAGGAACGTGTGCTCTGTTTGATTTGCATTTAAGCAGTAAATGGACTCGTCGAGCAGGAAGGGGAGACAAAGGAACATCTGCAAACAGGTGAGGAAGAGCAGCAGGGAACATCCTTCCTCATATACTTTTTGTCTCCTGTTACCCAGCTGGAAATGTCTTTCAAGAGGGTGACTGAAACTATAAAAAGGAAGGACAAATGCCCCTAGACACCCCCTTTCACTCTCTCAGCCCGTCGTATCATCTGCACCTGAAGTGACAAAGGAAACATTCATTGGATTCTAGGAGAAGGGGTCCTGACCTAAGAATTCTGCTGGAAGTATGGTGAGAAACTTTACTTGAAACTGATATAATTTATTAAGTTAGACAGCAATAGTGTTTTGACTTTATTTTCTTGTAACCATTTCTGACTTTTATCCCTCATTATTTGTACTCACTTAAAATATCTCTTTTTGTAGTTAATAAACTTGTTTTATGGTTTTATCTAATCCAGAGTGTTTAAACTGAAGTGTCTGGAAAACTCCATTTGGAATGGCAAGCTGCGTGCATATTATTTCTATTACAGAAATAATGGACTTTATATAAACTTGTATTGCCTAGGAGAGGGCTAGGAGTACAGGACATAGATTTCTAGAGGGCAGTCTAAGAGTGGGTATGTGTTGGGATCCCCCTGCAGTATAACCATGGCTGGTAAGAGCCAAGATGTGGCTGGCTGACTGCAGCACACACAGTCATAGCTGGAGGCTTTTTGTGAGCAGTCGAGACCGGCGGCCACAGCAGCAAAGCAGTGTAAAGGGGTTAGATGGAAGGGGTGTGGAAGATACTCATTAGTCTGGATTGTACCCTAATATGTCACAGCAACTCCTCCTGGTTCTGTTTCATTAACAGATTTACATGCTATTTGTAAGAGTTCTTCTTTTCAAATTCTTACTCAAATTCTTTTAAGTATTGGTTTATATTTTTCATATGGTACAGAAAACCTTCAAATGTATTTCCAGTGTTTGTGTGAACAATGAAAATATATCCAAAATATTACAAGGACGTTTCTGGCCATGGTCCCATAGACGAAAGGTAAGGACAACATCCTCACGTTTCCATTATTTTCCTGATCCATTATTAACACATCCCTGTAAAACTTGGCATATAAAGTTAACATGTAAGATTTTACAGGCATGTGTTAACTTTTAAATTTGCTAGGTTTCAGGGATTATACTTATTTGATTTGTTTGTGGGACGCTGTATTCGCATGTACATTAAACAGTTCAGCTAACTGTCTGTTTATGTTACAACATGGAGTTCTAGTCTTCTATTTACACTACAAGTACTTAGAAACATGTTCTGCTGTGTCACAAAGTATTGGGAATTTGACCTAACCACACTGAGGGGTAGGGTTAAGGTGTATATTCTAACAGATGAATATTTCTGAACTTTGGTTCATAAAATGAGGCGGAATCTTAATCAATACTTAAGCACCATCGGTGGGCTTTCAAAACCACCCTAGGGCTTGTCCCCTTGGGACTACAGTACGTACTAAAGGGAATGTGAATTGTAGAGCACTCCAATGTTGCATTCAAAACTCTTCCCTCTAGACCCTGTGGGTGCAAACTAAAAAGTACCTCATGTGTGTTAACATTGTCCTGTTTGAAATGGGACTACTTCAGTGTGAACTAGGTACCTTTTATTTTGCACTAGCAGGGTCTAACACGAGGCAGCCTCCCTCTAGTTTGCACTGTGGTGCTATGTAGGCGAGACCTTAGTTACCAATTTAGTAAAGCACATTAGCATGTGGTTAACTATAAGCAAATGCTTAGGTCCCATTTCAACAGAAAAGGAAGGAAATGTGTAAAAGAAAGCTATAGAATGAGACTTCATGGTACTGTTTATGACAACTAAACCCATGCAGGATCTAAAACATGAGCAAGAGAATCCAGTGAATGACAGTTCTATTTTGCTTTCAATATTTAAAAAAAAGTGTATCTTTAAAAAAAGCAGATGCTGTTTATAGTATGCCAAACATATGGCACTGGCCACTCTTGCAACCTTCTGGTTGTTACAGTGCAAGGGGAATCAGAAAGAGTCATTTGCAGACTGCACTGACCTGACTCTCAGGTGAATTCAGTTTCACCGAGGAAGAGCTGATGGCCTCTTTGCTTTCACCTTCAGCCTTTACCAAACAATGCATTTGGATTTTTGTGAAGTAGTTTATTATTATTAATATTATTATCGGAGTAAGTGCTATAAAGGCACATAAGATACTTGGATGCCTTCTTGTGTACTTTCCATTTTATGACTATTTTTTTCTGAGAGGTGGAGTTAAAAAAGATGTTTGCAAAACAAGATTCTTCATGGGGAATGCTTAATAAAATGTGAAAAAGGCATATGTCCATTTTAAGACCATCTTGCATTATTATTGGGAACCATCAGATAATCCTCTGTTTTGCTGAATGTATAGGCAGCTCAGTCTTGGAAGAAATGCTGTGTTGTGAGTTGTGGTGCAGTTCTTTTCAGGACTTGTACACAGCACCAGTTTCTGTATATAGTAAAGCTATATGTAGTTCTTGGGTTCTGGCACTGAAAAGCTCTCTCCTTTCCTAAGATCTGTCATGGCATTTATGGTATGATAAGGCATTTGCACCAATATTCCCTAACTTTAAGTATGCTGATTGATAGCAGGATGTTCTTGGTGCTGGGACTCAAGTTTAAGACTCACTCTACCCACTTTGTCTGACATAGTCCAAGTTTACTGACATTTTAAGATTCTGTTCAAAGCCCATCTCTTTAATGAGACGTGTGCTTGAGATGGGCAAAGGATGTCTGTAGGGTATCATTTTGTCTGATGGCCTTCTGTAAAGGAATGGATTTACTTGCATTTCTGTGCATTCATTCCATTTTGTATATATGCCTTGACCACTGTGGGAGGTTGGATTTTATTAATACAAAGAAAGAAATATAATTCCTAGACCCAATCCTGTACAGTTTATTCAGGCAAAACTCCCATTAGAATATATAGATTTTAATCATAGATATTTGTGTGAAGTGAAATATTCAATTATCCATTATGCTTAGGGTGGTAACAGAATTGTGATATTCTCTTTAGTTTCTCCGGATTTAAAGAGATAATAAAAATCTAAAGATTTCACACAGCATAAGATTTTTCCAGTCTTAGACTTCAGCAGCTTTGTGTACTATCATAAAGATTGAGTAGTTGGCTTAGTTATATCTCATCATTCCCAGAGACTGCTAAAGTTATAATTTGCTGAAGCTGCAAAATCCTACACCCATTCTGAGGTTTTCATGGCTATTGTAACTAAACATATTAGATACAGCAAGAACAGCTGCATTAGAAAGGTTGTTGGAAGCAAATAGAAAATGCTGTAGTGTTCTTTCAGAAGAGAAATGATGTCTGCATCACCATCCAGTGGGCATCTGACAGTAATGAATTGTGAAATAGTGGGGATAAAAATCATATGTGGATAAAAAGTCTGTAATGATAGCAAACAATTTCCCATCATCTTGTAAGAATTACAGAAAACTACGACACAGGAACTGTGGTTATACAAATGTAGGTCAAGACAATTGCTTTAACATTCTAGCTATTTAAAAGCCCACATAAATCAAATGCAAAACTTTCAGGTTACATACCAATCACTCTGTCTCAGATATAATACCATTTGCCTATGCCAGACAAGTGCAAGAAGAAAAATTGAGCCAAATTCTGCTCTCATCTCAATGCGGTCCCAGTGACTTTAATATGTTCAGTAAAACACATACAAATGAAAAACAAACGAACAAACTTCTGGAACCAAATTATTTGTATTAAAAATAACACATTGAACCTCTATATTTTGTTTTGATTGCCATAGGCATTTAGGGCAAGATTATGGGGAGCTCCGCATGCCCCCTACGTCCTTGTGTGGGCTACCCACGTTGCTGGTTACAACATGTGGAAGAAAGCAGCCTCCATAGGGTTTCTGTTCCCATGAAATTGGATGTGAGAGGTTGAGAAGAAAGAGCCTGGAGCCTGGTGGATGGCAAGGAAGAAGGAGGAGTGAAAAAATAGCCCAGGGATTGCAGACCTGAATGATGAGGAGGATGGTGGTGGTGTTGACAGTGACAGTCAAGTGGAGAAGGTTTAGGAGCGAAGTAAGGAGTTCTGTTTTGGGCTTGTTCAGTTAAAGATATTGACAAGAAATGTAAGAGGGGATTTCAGAGAGAAAAACTGAAATATGGAATTGGATGGAAGGATACACTTTAGTGGGGGAGAGAGAGATTTATGAGTCATGAGCACATAAATGAAAGCTGAAGCCATGTGAATTGGTGAGATTTCCCAGAGACAGAATGTAAAGTAAGAGCAAAGGGCCAAGGACAGAGCCCTAAGAAATCCCCACAGAGAGTGGGAGAGGAAGAGGACTCCGTGAAAGAGATGCTAAAAGAATGGTCAAAGAGGTAGGAGGGTAACCTGGAGAGGATGTTCTCTTGCAATTTATTGAGGATAAGAGGTCAAAAAAGACAAGATAATTCACAGTGTCAAAAGCAGCACAGAGGTTGTGACGTAATCACCCTTTAACTCACATCTCTTTGGTCCTGTTGGTGTTTCCCTAGTGTGTTACCCTAGGCTAGATGTGTAGCCTTTTGCACACATCTCACTGGAAAAGAATTTTGGCCAAGATTGAGCAGGTGTTTTAGGGCCCATACGTTCTTTACCCTTTAACACCTCTCCTTGAGAGACTGCAGGGCTTTTTCCTCTCTTTTGGCCAAACAACTTGAATTGCCCACACAATGGTATCATTCCTTAAAACACGATTTATTCAAGCCAGTGAGAAAATGGAATCAAAACAAAAAAATAGTTTTCTTAACAGCTCTAGATTTACATTTCTCATAAGCTAAACTACATCCGATATTCTTAACTCTTCTGTAATTAAGCTAAGAAAAGCTTCTATGTTCAAAGACCTAGTCCTTGTCGTGACAATTTCTGCTGATGTTCTAGTAAAGGACTGTAACAGGGTGGCACCCACCTCTTGTGAGCACCCCCTGGTTGAGTGCATGTGCCTGCACTCTCTCAGTTTGCGGTGACCCCTGTCAGTGGTTTCTTAGGCAGGTTTTCAGTGATTCAGCCCTCTGGCTGAGTTATACACACCGTCTGTATGTGAAACAGAACAGACCCCTTCTGGGGTATACAAGTCCACCAGAGGCCTATTCCATTACCCCGCTGTTGGTATCTTTGTAGGCCTTCCCAGGCTCAGTCTTTAAATAGTTCTGGCCTTGATATGGGGCTTTCTCCATGGAGACTCTTCCTGAAGCCAGGAGCTACCTCTCGCTCCCACAGTCCCTGCCAGCAAATATCTTGGGCTCACTACCAGCAGCCAGCCAGAAGCCCCCTTTTGCTCCCCCAGTCCCTGCCAGCAGCTGACCTGTCTGTGGTCCTGCTGCACCTTGAGTCAGTCAGCCAGGAACACAATCCTTGCTCCTCCAGCTCCAGGCAACCACAGGCTGACTCTGGCCCTGCTGCTTCTTTTATGTGACTCTACTGGGCCTTGATTGGCTTTTCCCTGCAGCATCTCTCATTGGTCACTCAACCACACTAGGCCACTTGGAGGACTTCTCTTCTGCTCCTTTTTGGGACAGGGTGTCGCAGGACTCTGGGGCCTCCAAAAGGGAACCTTAGGGTCTAGTCCACCCCGTAATAAGGACCATACGTTTTTGTTCTCAGGCTGCCCTGATGGATTGCTCCAGTAAATGGTGGCCGTTGTACTTTCACTTAGTGCCTGATGACCAGTGTGGTTGGTCTGGTTATTAATCCATATAAAATTAAATCCATGGTCATTACCACCAAGCAGCCTCCAACTCTTGATTACAATCCCCTCAGTATTAACCTGTCAGTATGGGATGTGGATTAGCTGGCAACTGTCACATACTTGGGAAGCATCATAGACAGTGCAGGAGGGTATTTGAAAGAGGTGGATGCTTGTGTAGCAGCAGTTTCTGCCATGTTACAGGCCTTGTAGCAGCCTCTGTGGGAACACTGTGACAACAAGCCTGCTATGAGGCTATGGATCTATAGAACCATGGTTGTAGTGCAGGGAAACCTGGGTGCTGAGGAAGGCTGAAGAGGGGTGGATTGATGTTCTTGTTTTTCATGGTCTTTGTCAGTTGCTCCTTGTTAAGTGGCAGGACAAGATCAGTAATGAGGATATTTTTAGCTGAGCCCAGCAACCATCTCCATTAGCACCAGTGTGATTTCAGAAGCTTTCTTGATTTAGACATATCATTAGGAAGGAAGACTAATGAGTTATGAAGTGTATTTCTCAAGGAATGCTGCTACACAATCACGTGGGTTCCAAAAGCTTCAGTGGCATGGAATATCCAGCTGGACCATCTTAAGGACCTACCTAGAGATTCATCTGGGTGGTGCTAGATCTGCAAAGAGGCTATGGCCCTTTGGGATTTGCTATGATGATGATAAGGCTTGAATAAGCTTCCAAATTTCAGAGACCATATGTGTAAAGAACCTCCAAGCATTTTCAGGTTCACCCTTTACTATTTTTCACTCTTCCTTGATTGAAAAATTTATGGGCAAAGTCCTGGAATTCACATTCAGTCTGTTCTCGTTGAAGCAAGACCTGGATAAGGACTGTGGGTCTGCACCTTGTGTTAATGGGGGGAAATATCTTGTCTCCGCTTATATTTAATTCAGACTGAATCAGCAAAAAAATTCAACTTTCACCATTTTAAACTAGATGATCCTTTTCGTCTGGAGTAAGCTTGCCCTTAGGGACACTACGCAGCACAGCTCTTAAAAGCAATGCCGTATTCAAAGTCGTGCATTGAATAACCACATTTTGAAAAGAAGCATTTCAGCTAATTGCAGAAATACAACTGTCCATGCAAAATCAGCATTTAAGGGAGGATCATGCTGATTAGCAGACATAACAATGTGAGGTCAATGTAAGGACCTGGCAAGAGTCCTGGTGGCTTGGTGTACATCTATTCAGTAAGGCCATATAATAACATCAGCCTGATGATATCATTTTGTCAACAGGCTGGTATTTAAGCAACTTTTTCTCTGCATACATTTTACTTAGCCAATCAATTTTCTTTAGACAAGTAAAATGATAGCTTTTTCCTTGAAAACAGAAAACAAACTGGTCTAAATCAAATTCAATTTAGTGTGCAGTAAAAGATGAGCTGATGAATTATATTTCAACCAGAAAACACCAGAGAAATTCTTCCTGTTAAGGATTTTGTGAGTTCACAGGAGAAACTTGTTTTAAAAATAAATATGATTTATAACTGTGACTCACAATTTTTCCATTGTTTAGCTGTCCACTGATAATTTCACTAATATACATATACAAACACACACATTGGACGGATAGTCCTAAAGATGTGATGCACTGAAAAAATCAGCTCTGATGACCTTATCCATATTTAAGAAACAGTTAATATCTGTGACCCCCAAACTAGCACCCTTTACTCTTATTCACAGAGTAGTTGAACAGCCTCTGGCCTTTATGGTCACATACTGTTCACAGGGGGAAAAAAAATAGGACTTTGCAATTTCCTGATAAACAGATCACTTTCCATTTAAAAGTGTGATCCTTGGAAGTGATGAGAATTCTCAACCTCCCATAGGAGGTGATCAACTCCTTTTAGTACTGGGTCCCTGTGCAAGCCAATTTTCCAGTTTTAAATAGACACAGAACTAATGTGTCTTTTACATGCAAACCTCCCAAGTCCACATTACAAGAGCACAGCACTTACAGGAAAAATGCAAAATTTATTGTGGTGACAATACACCACTCTTTGTATCAAGCATATGTATGAATAAAATCATTTATCATACCAGTGTTTTGTGGTGCAAATTTTCCATGATTGAAAGGAAGATAAGGTAGCTCTTAAGTAACAGTTAAGATAGTTTGCGTATCTTAGCCTTAACCATATTTTCTTAGTTGAACCCTAGCTTTGCATTTCATTTAAATGGTTAATTTTAATAACTACATGGTCTTGTAAGGATTTTTCTTAGGCTAGTGAAATGTACTCTTAATTTTAACTTTATTTTCCGGGTTGGGGTTTTTTCCGTCTAGTATCTTCCATTGTTTTACAAATAGTTGAATATTTGAATGTTCAACGTGCATGTTGTGATGGTAAGTGAAAAAAGAATGCAGGGATGCATGAAATGATTGCATTTCTTAATTCTTCATCCCAAATTTTAACACATTTGAATTTTTTTAATTAGAAAGATTATTCTATTCTATATATTTCCAGGACATTAGGTAAAGTTTATTAATAATCACTTCTACAACCTTAACTTTTTCCTGATGACGTATTGATTTATTAATATTATTAAATAATGCAATCAGAAGTTATTAGTCATTTAAACAAAGATAAATTCTTAAAAATTAAATACACTCATTAAAAAAGGACACCACAAGACAAACGGTACAGAGATTAAATAGATGCATGGGTCATATAGACCTTTTAAAAGGCAAATATAGAGATCTCTTCAGGTAGTCTAATTATTACAATATATCACAACTAGATGACATAGATGCACCAGTCTGTGAGGACATCCTACATCTTTGCTTCAAAAAGATAATAATTAATTGTCTTCACTTTGTTACACTAGCTAATTGTTCATCTGGGCCAGTGTACAGCTGACAGTATGCTTAAAATGATATATAAAGAATATAATGCATTCTGAACTATTTACCCTATCTCTTTTCTGTCAGTAATGGAAAGAAAGATACACACAAATACTAGATACATCGCTGCAGAAATATGATTTGGAGGAGAACATTAGGTCTGATATCTTTTCACTTACATGTCTATATCAGAAGTAACTCTATTGAAATCAATGGAATTGTACCAGTGTAAAACTGGTGTGAGACCAGAATCTGATCCAGTGTCTTACTGGCAAAAAAAAAATGAGACCATGGTCAGCAGAAAGCAATGACATAAATGATACCAGGAATCACTGACATTTTGTCCTAGTTAGTTATGTCTTAATCAACAAAGGAACGATGTTTTTCATAGAGGAAAAATAAAAAAAAGTTTGTTTGGCTGAGCAGCTCCATCTATGTGCATGAAGGTTTAAAACTTGGTCCCCCTGAAGTCAAAGGGAATTCTGGCAGTGAGTTCTATAGGATCAAAATTGGACCCTAAAGGGTGAGACTTAGTATCTTAATAGCTGAAGAAGCAAAAGGCAAGATGCAGATTGGAATACAGGAGCAGATGGCATGTCCTGGTCACTGTTAAACCACCAGAGCTGCAGAAAAATTAGCAGAAAAACCAGGCAGTGTTGTCAGACACCAAGATGAGGATGGTCAGGCCTAGTGGTTGGAGTAGGGGTGGTTGGACCTAGAGATCAGAGCCAAGGGTCAGAGCTAGAATCAGGAGTCAAGAGCAGGTCTAGAACAAGGCAAAGGTAGGGCTGGGATCTAGGCTGGAGCCAGAACAGGATTAGAGCAAGAGCAGGGCAGGAGTAGGCCAATGTCTGTGGAGTCTGTCACTGCTATCAGGCAGAGGAATTTTCCGAGCCATAGAATCATAGGACTGGAAGGGACCTCATGAGGTTATCTAATCCAATCCCTTGCATTTATGGCAAGACCAAGCATTATCTAGACCACCCCCGAGAGGTATTTGTCTAACCTGTCATTTTTATTTGTCATAAAAATCTCCAATGATGGAGATTCCACAGTCTCCCTAGGCAATTTTTTTCCAGTGCTTACCTACCCTGATAGTTAGGAAGTTTTTCCTAATATTCATCCTGAACCACCCTTTCTGCAATTTTAGCCCATTGCTTCCTGTCCTATCCTCAGAGGCTAAGGAGAACATTTCTTCTGCCTCCTCCTTATAACAACATTTAATGTACTTGAAAACTGTTATCATGTCCCCCGCACCCCCTCAGTCTTCTTTTCTCCAGACTAAAGAAACCCAGTTTTTAAAATCTTCCCTCAGAGGTCATGTTTTCTAGACCTTTACTCATTTTTGTTGCTCTTCTCTTTCTCCAATTTGTCCACATCTTTCCTGAAATGTGGCACCCAGGACTGGACACAATACTCCAGATGAGGCCTAATCACTGTGGAGTGGAGCGAAAGAATTAATTCTCATGTCTTGCTTACAACACTCCTGCTAATACATCCCAGAATGATGTTTGCTTTTTTTGCAGTAGTGTTACACTGCTCACTCATATTTAGCTTATGATCCACTGTGACCCCCAGATCCCTTTCTGCAATACTCTTTCCTAGGAAGTCATTTCCCATTTTGTATGTGTGCAACTGATTGTTCTGTTCTAAGTGGAATACTTCGCATTTGTCCTTACTGAATTTCATCCATTTTACTTCAGATCATTTCTCCAGTTTGTCCAGATAATTTTGAATGTTAATCCTGTCCTCCAAAGCACTTGCAATCCCTGTCAGTTTGGTATCATCCACAGACTATAGAAGTGTACTGTCTATGCCATTATCTAAATCATTGATGAAGATATTGAACAGAACCAGCCCCAGAACTGATTCTGGCAAGCTCCAGTCAATATGCCCTTCCATCTTGCCTGTCAACCACTGATAAACACTCTCTAGGAACTGTTTTCCAACCACTTATGCACACACCTTGTAGTAGCTCCATTTAGGTTGTATTTCCCTCGTTTGTTTATGAGAAGGTCATGTGAGACCATGTCAAAAGCTTTACTAAAGTCAAGATATACCACATTTGCTACTTCTCCCCCCATCCACAGGGCTTGTTACTCTATCAAAGAAAGCTATCAGGTTGGTTTGATATAATTTGTTCTTGACAAATCCATGGAGCAGCGCTGAGCAGATTGAATTGCTGTTTCTCCTGTGAGGTTTATATACCTGGTCTGAAGTCACCAGACCCAGCTCCAGGCTTCTGGATTGGCTGGAGCCTTACACAGGAATGACTTATCCCCACATATGACTTAATCAGGCTCTAGTTTAGGGATGACTCATCACCTCCCAAGTGTGCAGGGTATGCATATATGTGAGCATCTTATTCTGTTTTTCCTTGAGATAATATATTCCACACACATCAAATTCTTCCTTTGTGTACATTCACACAACTTCCAGTGTCATCAATGGAACTTCCGCTCACAGGTATGACAGCAAATTTGATTCAAAATGTTATGAACAATAATGTGCTGCTTTCTCTCTCTCCCCTCCCCCAGTTCCCGGAGAGCATCTTCATTTATTCTTCTTCAATTTATTTTCTATGATTGCATTAAGGTTTGAAAATAAAGATTTTGAGTGAAATCCTGACCCCAATGGTTTTGTCATGGTCTTCGATGGGGCCAGGATTTCACCTCAGATAGGTGTTTAAACTTGCAGAGTACATAAGTTCCTTAGAAGGAATGATTTACAAATTCTGTAGCCTCTCTTGCTGGTTTTATAAACTGAATATTTGCAGTCCCAGCAAAAAACATTTAGCCAAAAGCATGATTAGCCAAATGAAAACTTCATGTCCCTTATTGCACTCAGATAACTGAGGTTGTACTGTAATGTTGTAATCCTGGAGAACTACATGTTTTTAAATAACACATTAAGCCACATAGTTACTAGAATCTATTAACTTTGACATACAGTATTGTGGACAAGTAGCGATGCTGGAAGAAACAGCACAATGAAGGAAAGTTTCCAGATTACTATAATCCCCCCTTGTTCAATTTTTCCACATAAATGCTATACATATACAGTCATCATCCACACATGAGGATTTGGAGATTTATAGGAAAACCATCAGGATCAGTGTTGGGTAGAGTCCCAGCATATGAATATGGCATAGTGTTCTATGGAATATAACCATGAGACTTTCTAAACAACTATACTTATGGACAACACAGTGATTGCATTTGTTCAAGTATTCTGCTGTAATTCCAAAAGACTTTGTGTTATCATGTGACTTGGAGGCTTTCTCATTGTCCCAGTGCAGATAAGTATTCAAGACTAAGGGTATGTCTACATAGCAAAGGAAAACCCACCGATGGCCAGTGCAAGCTGAGTCGTGCTCATGGGCTTCGGGGCTGTTTCACTGCTATGTAGACTTCCGGCCTCAGGATGGAGCCCAAGCTCTGAGACCCTCACACCCTGCAGACGCATCGAGCTGGGCTCCAGCCTGGGCCCAGATGTCTACACAGCAGTGAAACAGCCCACAAACTGAGCCCCGCGAGCCTGAGCTGGCTGGCATGGGTCAGCTGCAGATGTCTAATTGGTGTGTAGACATACACAAATGGGTCCAGGAAATGCAAGGACTCCATGAATCTAGAATCTCTGGCGGTGCTAGATTCTCTGAAAATGGTGGGAAGGAGTTTTGATGGGCTAGTTGAGGCAACCCCCTAACACAGTCTTCTTCCACACAAGCCAGTAGCTATAGCTCGGGTTCAGGGTGAAGAAGGGGATAGGGAGGTGGGGTGCACAAGGATTTGCTGTACAATGTTCCCTGGGTTATCTGCCCTTCCCAACCCAGCTTAATATATTTTATCTATGACCCAGAACAGCCACCACTAAGGATAAGAGAGTAGTTTTAATCTACTTTCTTATTCAGTTCTTGGATTCTTTGGTGAGACCAGTTTTCTCACCCTGCCATGGGAAGATCAATAGTGTTTCCCTTAGTCCACTTCCGAAGGTCGTCCAGGAGCAACAGCAGCAGAGGGCGTAGACAGTTAGCAATTATTCGGTCATTAGAAATGGCAGTTTAGCAGTATCAACATGAATATCTTCTTTCTGCCACAGTATTCTAAAAAACCACTCTTCTTGGCTCTTCTCTTACACCTGCCTGCATTTTTCAGATGTTCCTAAGCTAAGTAGTGTTCATTTTTATGCTCTGGCCTTCCATGGAGAAACCCCTTAGAGGAGAAGCACACATCAGGTTAATTAACTGAGATTTTACAGCATAGCTAAACACATATTGTCATCTTTAACGTAAGCGTACACACATCATACACAATCAACATTTCTGTATGTAAATATTTCATAAACCGTCACGGTGGATTTGTTCATAAGGGGCTGTCAGTTGTGACCTTAATGTAACTAAACCAGTACACGGATTCTGAAGGGTGTAAAAGTAAAGGAGGGAGTGGAATTGTTTAGAGTGGTCAGGCGGGACATAACGAAAAATAACCAAATGAAATTTAGCAGAGGAACGCTTAGGCTGAAGATCAGGAACTTTTTGCTCATGCCGAGGTCTGTTAAGCTGTCGAATAATTTTCCAAGCAAAGGGGCAAAATACCCATCTCTTGGGATATCTAAACAGGGGTTGGACAAGGCTCTGAAGACTATAATGTAAAGAACAAGCCAGCATTGGCCCGGGAGATGGAAAAGATTATTTAATGGCTTTTTCCATACCTAATTTCTACGATTCTATGAAAACTTAAAAAACAAATTGTTAAAAAAGATTAAATGATGCAAAACTATTGCTATAATCACGGGAGAATACTCAGGAGGAGGAGGAAGCAAAGGGCATCAACTGGGTGTTAATAAATCATTGCCTTAGATGGAAAAAGAAAGCTTTTGAAAGAAATTTCTACTCCAGGAAAAATGTGCTCAATTAAAAACCAATACAAGAATTATTTTTAGATGATTTAAAATGATAATAGATGAATGGACTCATTTGAATGCTTGTTTGTCTCCTTTGCCCAGTAAAATCCTATTTTTCTTTCCAATGTTAAAGGCTACAGAGAAAATGTGGTTACTCTGATGAATTAGCCTAACCTGGTTTATGAGTAAGAGACGTTTGCACCATAAAATACATGATGGCAAAACTCTTGTTCTCATCATAAAAAAACTAAGGCACTCTCTATGAATTTATGCTGTGTTAGGATGATTCATAGTGATGATTGTGCTAAAGAGGGAGCTTAATCTTTTTTGAATATTGCCCCGATGATGTGACCTCACTTTATTCCTTATAAGAAATACTAAACACTTCAGATTAGCAACCGGATGCAACTGAACATTATAAATAATAATAATGATAATAAATTATTATTAAATAGTTTCTTTGGACAAAACTCCTCAGAAAAACTGAGGCTGTTCTAACTTTCTCTGGGGCCCAGCTTGGCCTTTGGCCACTCTCAGGATTCAGTAAGTGGAAGGTAGAATAACAACTTGTTAATTTTTCATGGAAGTGGCTCAGGCACTACAGTGAAGGGCAACAGCATAAAAACTTATAAAGCCCTGAGACAAATATCACCACCTCTGCTCCCTTTTCCTGGGTCCTGCACTAAGTAGAGCTCAGCTGTGCTCTAGGGTCTGACCTTGAGTCCTAGTCCATGGTGGAAAGACCAACAGGATTTTCATCAAAGCTCTAAAGGGTAGTGGTCCCACCATGCTTTTAGCTTCTACCTCCATATATCTGTGCATCTTATTTCCTTAAATCCCTTCACATCTTTCAATTTGGTTTAGGGTAATAAACTAAAACTCTGTGTGCTTGTGTGTGTGTGTGTGTTGCATACACAGTTATATGTTATTTAACTTCTAAATGATTTCCATTTTTGTGGTGTACATTGAGACCATTTTTGGCCACAGTCAGTATATTTCAGTCATCCAGGAAAGTACTATTACTAAAGCGAATGAGTAAATGCTCCTTAAGGCTATATGGTTCTCATTGGGCATGATATACTTTTTTTTTTTTTTTAAAGCACCATAGCTTTCAGGATTTTTTAAATAAAAAGTCATGGTCTTTGTCAGTCCAGCCAGCTCATTACTGAGAAAGTCTTTTCTGTGAATTTTCACAGATAGGGTTCCTTTTATCTCCAGTGTACAGGGGTATGGAATTTTTAAAAGTTTTGAAATAATACTTAAATAGTGTTAAAAGGTGTTAAAACATTAAATGGCAGACATCATTTCCCATGACGAATTTTTATTAATTAAGATCATGTGTGCTGTGGCTTTTCCATTTTTTGAAAACATTTAAGACAGGGTGTGAATCTACATCGCACTAGCCAGCTGCGCACTGCTGGCCGTGTGGACTCTGCTGCTGCTACACACTGAAAGTTCCACGGTGCATTTTGATGTACTGTGCTGTAGACTGACAAGCTGGCCTGCACACTAAGGTCTGGTCTATACAGCTGACAGAATTTGGCGGCAGTCGACAGAAGATACACAAGCTACTTACTGCGGTGACCCCAATGCGCTGCGCCGACAGGAAATGCTCTCCGGTCGACGCAGCGTTACTTTTCTTGCGGGGATGGATTAATGGCATTGACTTCTGGGATCGATTGAGCGGATCTCCACTGCTGATAATGCTGCTGGCCATGTAGACATACCCTAAGTCTCCATGTAGACAAGCTCTATGACTTTTGCATTTTTTGCTATGACAAAGCCAGGACTTTTCTCATTTTTTTAGATGACAAGAAACCAACCCTAACTACCCCTAATGAGAAACCTGGCTTTTCAAAATACCACACAATAATATGTTGTGGCAAAGTCAGGCCAGAGGGCTACCAAAGCATATACCAGGGCTGGTATATGGCCCTAAAAGGTTAAAGGCCCTTCATCCTGCAGGCAAAGGAGGGATTACAGCAGGGCAATTAGAAACATCTGCACCCAATGAAGGGCTATGCCAGGTGTACTTAAACCCTGCCTTCCCAAGAGGGGGAGGGGCGAAAAAACCAGGAGGAAGTTGCCAGAAGGCCTGTGGCAGCTGGAGGAGAAGCTTCCCTCCCAGACCAGGAGACAAAGCTTCTTTGCAGCCAGGGGAGATGGGGTAGCTGGGGAGCCCTGGCCCACAAAGAGAGGTAAAAGCGCGAGACCCACCGGGGAAAGCCGGCAGGTTTCCACGATATTTAATTGGAATGTTAAAATGGAAAGATCAAATTACAACTAAAGATTTAACAAAGTATAGTCTTCTAAATTTTCTCTGCTTCATTTCATCAGAGCAGTATATACAACTGGGTGATCATTTGGCATCTCTAATATAATATTAAAAGCCAATAACAATATTTTGATTTTTATCTCATTTCTTATAGCAAGTTGAAACAGAGACACACACGCTAGTCTGGATTCTCATTTTCACCAAGGCCTGGTCTGCACAGATTCAAAGACCAAAAGGACCATTGTGATAATCAAATCTGACATTCTGTATTACACAGGCCATAGAACTTCCCCAAAATGATTGAGATTCCACTCTAACCCTTTTTAAATTGCTCCAGTGGTTAATTACTGAATATTTATATCTGTATAACTATGTTGATTTGAGGTATGATTTTTTTACTCAACTAGTAATACCAAGACATCCTCTAGCATGGATGCAGTTTTACCAGTATAGTGGTGCCACCATCTTCCTTGATGCTCATCATTCAGTGACAACAGGCCCACTGAAGTTTTTCTACCTAGTACCAGCTTCATTCATCTTTAAACCTTTTTGTTCTATATTATTCTTCACTATGGCTATCCAATGCATCCTTACTCCTCCTCTATTTTTAACTCCATGATGTCAGTGACTTCAGATCTTGAACCTTAGTCCATAGTTTTCTCAAGAGCTAGGCAGTCCTAGGTGACCTGCTAACAGCCACCAGAATAGCAGCTGAATTCTGATAGAGGACTCCAGTCCTGGGATCTGATTGGTAGAACACTGGGGGTCCTGACTGGTCCCCAGTCTTTATTTAACCCAAGCACAGGCACAAGAAGTTGTCCATGCAACTGGGTTCTCCCTGTGTGGGACTGCTTATGAAATTCGACAACCCTTTTTAAGTGGAGGGTTTTTTAATGCTTTTAATAGAGTTTTTAATGTGTAATCTGTCACCTACAACATTACTGAAATGTTGGGTAAATGTAGTGCTTATATTTATTGATATTAATAAATTACTTTTAGTCAGTGTTAGTAAAAGACAGCTGTGGATTAAAGTCATTATATAAAGTGACAGGATGGGTGAGATAATATCTTTTATTGGACCAACTTCTGCTGGTGAAAGACAACAGCTTTTGATCTACACAGAGGTCTTCAGGTCTGGGAAGGATACTCATGTCACAGCTAAAATATAAGATGGAACAGAGTGTTTAGCATAAGCAGTAAACACTTATTGTAAGAGATTATTCAAGGTGATAAAAATTGATAAATGCAAAGCAGTGCACATTGGGAAAACTTAATCCCAACTATGCATACAAAATGGGGGAATCTAAACTAGCTGTTACCACTCAAGAAAGAGCTGGGTGTCGTCATGGCCAGTTTTCTGAGATGTCTGCTCTATGTGCAGTAGCAGTCAAAAAAGCTAACACAACATTAGGAACCATTGGGAAAGGCATATATAAAAAGACAGAAAATATAATGCCACTATATAAATCTATGGTATGATCACACCTTGAATACTGCACACAGTTCTGGTTGCCCCATCTCAAAAAAGATATATGAGAATTAGAAAAAGTACAGAAAAGGGCAACAAACATGATTAGGAGTAGGGAACAGCTTCCATATGAGGAGAGATTAAAAAGACTTGGACTCGTCAGCTTGGAAAACAGACATCTAAGGGGGTGTGATGGAGGTCTATAAAATAATGAATGATTTGGAGAAACTGAACAGGAGTATTTGCATTGGAGAAATGTTATGTACTCCATCTCAGAATAAAAGAAGCATCATGTCAACCAATGAAATTAATAGGTAGCAGGTTTAAAAGAAACAAAAGGAAATACTTTTCCACACAACACATAGTCAACCTGTGGAACTGATTGCCAGAGGATGTTGTGAAGGCCAAAACTATAACGGGATTAACAACAGAATTGGAAAAGTTCATGGAGAATTGGTCCATTAATCGCTATTAGCCAACATGATCAGGAATGCAGTCCTAGGCTCTGGCTGTCCCTACCTTCTAACTGCCAGAAGCTGTGATTGGACAACACGGGATGGATCACTCAGTGGCTGCCTGTTCTGTTTGTTTCCTCTGAAGCACCTCACATTGGACACCGTTGGAAGACAGGACAGTGGGCTAGATGGACCACTGGTCTGACCCAGTAGGGCCATTCTTATGTTTTTAAGGTGAAGTGGCCAGGTAACTTGCAGTCAAAGGACAAAAAAGGGGACTTATTGAGTTACGGAGTGTTGAAATAAGCCATAAATCCAGCGTCTTTATTAATATCATGACTTCTAGAGTCTAGCAGAGTTATGAATTTAAACCGCAGGCTCATATTTTGAAGCTGTTGTACAGTTTTTCTTTGAGGCCAAGGACTGAGCGGTCAGATATGAAGCAATGGTTTTGTGAAAGGTGTTCCCCTACAGGGGATATGATGTTTTTGTCTCTTATCATTTTCCTGTGTGAGTTCATTTGAAAGTATATTGATCATCTGGTTTCACCCATATAGTTGTCGTCGGGGCATTTAGTGTACTGGATGAGGTACACCACATGTTGTGATAAGCATGTCTATTACCCATTGATCCCTTGAAAGGAGTTTGTTGGGGTGGGTGTTGATTATCATACAAGTGAAGATATGTCTTCATGTTTTGCATCTGTTCCGGCAGGGTCTGGTGGTACTTTGAGTTGCCGTGCCCCCGCTCTGTGGGGAGCTTGCTTCTGATGATGAATTTGGTGAGGTTGGGAGGTTGTTTGAAAGCCAGAAGAGGGGTGTTCAGGAAAGGTGTATTTCAAGTGGGTCCAATAAAATATTACCTCACTCACCTTGTATCTCTAATATCCTGAGACCCACAACAGCACTGGAAAAATAAATAAAGTGTTATTTTTCTAATATGAATATTATTATAAATTGTTTATATAGTTCAAGTTAAAGGAGGTTTTTTAAAAAAAATGTTAACTGTTAATTGGCTGCTTGTGAAAGGTGGCAGGTAGCCTTTGACATGGAGGTCTTTTATCTTCCTATAGAACACACAAAGTGGGACAAGAGAAGTGCATGCTTTGCCAAATGTCTTACCATGCCTTAACAAAACCAGCTCCAGGGATCAGAGGGTAGTTCATTTTCTGTCCTGATGTAGTCTGTCCTCTCTGCTGAGACTACCAACAAGGATGTCAAGGAGTACCAGTCACAGTGTGCTTTTTTTACTATGGACACACCTTTGGTAGGAAAGAGACCAACTCTTTAAATGGGATTTTAGGGCAAAGTGAGGGAATTAGAAAAGCTTCAAAACCACCTGAACACATTTTGTTTCAATCTGTATAGTTTAATGTGAAAATTGTGCTTTCAGGTCTGGCATAGTCAACATCAGCAGATCACTACCCTGGGAGTTTACCCAAATAAGTTCAGGTTCTGGCTGCTACATCTGATGAACTTGAACCACCCACATCATGAAGTAAGAGTCCTTATATGACAATTGCAGCCTGGAACAGCTTGTACACCAAGAAAAGAGTGTAGGTGGCAACAGGAGGCAGCATTGAATGATGGATATGACACTGAACTGGGAGCTAGGAAATCTAGATTCTGTTTCTGGCTCTGCCACTGACCTGCTGTGTGACCTTGGACAAGTCACTTCACTTCTCTGTGCCTTGACTTCCCAGCTGTAGAATGGGAATAATGATAGTTACTATCCTTTTGTAAAAACTTTGAAAAGTGCTATACAAGAGATGATTACAATGATTATTGTTAAAAGAAGGCTAAGATGACTTCAAGAAGCTTGCCCACAGAAGGAAAAATCCAACTGTTTTCCTATATTGCCATCCTTTTCCTGACAGCCATGATCTTTTCCCAAAGTGCAGGTTATCTTGGGCTTCTGTCACTATGCCATGACATCCACCTGAAAGGTATGAGTTCATCAAGTTTGGAAGATAGAAACTGAGCAGTGATTTCTTTAGGTTCACTCTTCCATAATATTTCAGTAGTTAATTTTGCTATCCTCCCTTGTCAACAAGTGAGAAAGTTCTCAGTTGAAGTCCAGCTCTTGTCCAACTCAAACTCACACCCAATGTGGATAAAGCAGTACAGTACTAGCATTTGCTGTAACTGGGGAGCTGCAATTTTTCAGAGGAGATGTTAAATGCAAGTCCATTCTACTTTTCTCTGGTAGAACTTAAATTTCTTCTACAACTCATTTCATCTCAAAAGATCCTTGAACATTTTATAAACTTTTATTAATTAGTTCTCACCACACCTCTTTAAGTAATATTTTAGCAGTAACCTCTTCATAGCTAAGGTGGCAACCATCTTCCATTTCAAAGCCCTTTCTTGATTTCCCTAGAACATTGGCTTGGGAAATTGGTTTGGCCTGAAAATTGACATATTTACTCTGAAAGCAAAACCAAATGTTTCAGTACAGTTTGAAGGGAAAAAAAAAACAGTTTTTGAATTCCAGGTCATTAAAAAAAATTATCCTGAGTGGACTTTTGTCTAATATTTCCTTGTCTCCAGCTAGCTAAAAAATGGCTTGTTTTCTACTTGGGTAAATTAGGGAACACACAAATTAAGTGACTTGTCCAAGAATAGTCACACAGCAAGGCAGCATCAGAGGCAGGAACAGAATCCTGGAATTTTAATCATCATTCCCCTGCTCAAACTGGTAGACTATTTTGGCATTTCTGACATAGCACGAAAAGGGTGGAGGATAACTCCAGTAACACTGTTTGTCCTCCCAATGAAAATGATAGCCTGAATTCTTGCTAGCATAACTCCATCGACTTCAGTTGGCCTTGTATTTCTAATATCCATTTACTTAATCTAGTTACACACAGAATAGAGAAAGGGTTTTTTATTTCTTTTTTTCACTGGCAGTTTATTATTTTAACAGGTGTCATCCTTTATCTAGATGTACTATTTATGAGAAAGAACTTCATTGTATTTTTTAGATAGTCATATTTAGATTTATAGAAAATGTATCTCTTCAAAGAACTGTTCTGCTGTCATGTCTTCTTCTGAGTAGGATTTTCTGTAACCATGGCAGTTTTTTGTGTAATAGCTGGTGATTATCACTGGTGTCGCTATCTTTTCGTCTTCAGAAACAGCCTTTTCTGTAAATCTTGGCTCCAATAGCACTAGGAAAGCTGTTTCTTGTCAGATTTTTTGGCTGACGCTCTTCTTGATGTGACCTTTCACTTTGGGATGAGTGAGTGACATTGGGTTATATCACACAACAGAACATAACACTGTGGGATTGCCACAGCATGACACTGCAGCAGGGATCTTTAAAACTGATGAGATTTTTGTCAAATAATGAGTTAACGAGAGCGATACACCAAAAACTAACTGGGCCAGACTCCCTTCCCTGTTCTGGCCTCTTTGTGCTGCTGCATGTCTGGACAAATGAAAATTCCCTCAGCATGGGGGAGTTCACATCAGATACAAAACTGACATAGCCAGATCCTATGCCACCTTCCTACCAGGTCCAATTCAGTGAGTGGTGCCAGAGGTGAAATGGGGCATGACTGGAGCACTCCTGTGCTCCAGTTCTTCTCAGCTGGCACACAGTCTCTTTGAGACCACTGTCAGTCGGTATAGATTAGAACAGCATAGAGCTGCTCTAACCTATGTCGGGCTTGGAGCCTAGGCTGGCAGAGAATCAGGGAGCTGTAACCAGATCCCTGATGACTTCTTCCTTCTCTGCTGTGCTGAGTGGATCTGGCCCGTTGTGCCCTGGGAATAGGAATCACTTTTAAAACAATTATACAATGGTCCAGTACGATGGGCACAGAATAAGAGGTTAGAATCACTGGGGTCTTCTTCCAGGCTCTGCCACTGACTTGTTCTTGTATGACTCTGGCCAAGTTTCTAACCCTCAGTGTCTTCATCTGTAAAAATGAGGCTGAAGACACCGACCCTCCTTTATAAAAGCTTTATGAACTACATATGAAAACTGTTAGGTATTTTTATTATGATGGTTCTTTATGTGTGAAGTAACTCCGTGACCAGAGTCACGCTGTACTTACCCCTCGACTGCCAAAGGCCAAGTGGGCACTGCTGTTCTCAGCAGTGGATGCGGGGAATTCATGATGGACAAACCTCAAAAGCTTCAGAAGTTTGGTTCAGTTAGTCATAAAAATCTTTGGGAGCAGTCTGCTTCCCCCTGCTTCCTCCTTCCCTATTCATCCTTTCCTCCCAGCACAATTCAACTCTTTTTAGGCTGACCACGTTGCTCTCTTAGAGGTTGGTGGACCATCTTTGGGGTAG
This sequence comes from Mesoclemmys tuberculata, assembly GCA_007922155.1. Classification (NCBI taxonomy): domain Eukaryota; kingdom Metazoa; phylum Chordata; order Testudines; family Chelidae; genus Mesoclemmys; species Mesoclemmys tuberculata. Next base: position 42,146,696 of record ML675604.1, on the reverse strand, counting down.
CCCACTCTCCACTTCCAGTGTAGGATCTCTTTGTGTTCCCACTCTTCAAAGCAGCAGGACCCAGCAACACTTCCACTTGGGCCATTTTTCTTCCTGCTTTCAAATTCAGTGGCATTGTGGAGTTCCCATCCAATGTACAACTTGCAGTGCACCAAAATCCCTGAACAGGAGGAAGGGAACATATTCCAGAGTGTGGGTTTTGTAATCCTGCTGCGTGGTCTTGAGAGGTAATTGCCCCCATGTGCCCCTGAGTCTGAAGAACAGGTCTGTTGAAGGGGGGTGCAGCTGCAGTTCAATGGTCCAGCCCTTAAAAAAGAGACCTAGCAAGAAGGGATTGAAACTCAACAACCCCAATCCTCAGCTGACCAAGGAGGTTATTACAGATGTGAACTGCTCCTCCCCACAGTGGAGACATATCAGAATGCTCCTCGTCCTCTAGCTCCAAGAATGAAGAATTAACACAGTATATTTTACTTAATCTACATGTGAAAAGATAGATCGAGATGTCTTTACAACACATTCATTATCCTGACTGTCCTATGTTTCTATAGCCTGAAGCTTTTATCAGGATTTCAGCACATGAAATCCTACTGAAATTATTGGGACTCCCTGTTAGCAGATCCTCATACAGGATCAAGTTCAATGAAAGCTTTTCCTCTTTTTGCTTTAAAAGCTATTAAAAAGATATGAAAAAGATAGTGTGAATAGTAAGTAAAGGCTGTGTCACAAGCCAAGAATGAAAGGAAACGCCCCGTAATAGAACTGGGTAACCATATTTGCATAGCATGAAAAACCAGTAAAAATCTGGCTTTTCTCCAGAAATGTTTGCAGTGTATTTCATGTTGCAGAAAAGCAGCTTATTGGCTGATTGGCCAGTTTTGAAAAGCAGATTGGTCTGGAAGAAAGAGTGTGCATAAGCAGAGCTAGAACGAGAGCTTTCATTTGATGGTAGTGAAGCCATTTGTTGTGCTAAGAACCAAGACCACAATGCAGGGTACCTAAATCCATATTCAGGCAATGGAATAAATAAGACCCGATTTTCAGAGGAGCTGAGTGCCTGCAGCTCCCACTGATTTTAGTAGGAGCCCTTTCCTTCTTAAAATTTGTCCCATCAAATGACTTGCACAAGTGCATGTCCTGACTTGGTGACAGAACCAGGAGTTGGGTCCTGGAGTTCTAGGCACCCGTTTTCTATTTGTGCTGTAGGAGAAATGGGGCTGTGGATGGCCACAGAGTGTTTCTAGCTCCTAGAAGGGGTAGGAGTTGCCTTGCATTACCTGCAGTGATGTCTATGGCTGAGTGGTGCAGAGCTGGTGGTTTTTGGAAATAGGCATGTCTGTTCCTCCTTGGCTCTTGAACAGAAGGTTGCTTTGACACACGCTTTCGAACTGTGTCTGTAGGAGAGGGCACCAAAGGCAGGACCCACCCAAATTTTTATATACAGGAGAACCTCAGAATTACGAACACCAGAGTTACGAACACACACCTCATCTGGAACCGGAAGTTCACAATCAGGCAGCATCAGCGACCAAAAAAAAAAAAAAAAAAGCCAATACAGTACAGTACTGTTTTAAATGGAAACTACTACAAACACAAGGAAAAACATCACTTTTCTTCTGCATAGTAAGGTTTCAAAGCTGTATTAAGTCAATGGTCAATCGTAAACTTTTGAAAGAACAACCATATTGTGTTATTCAACATTATGAACATTTCACAGTTATGCACAACCTCCATTACCGGGTAGTTTGTAAGTCTGAGGTTCTACTGTATATAAAATGACTCTCTCATCTCTGTCCAAAGATAAACAAACACTAGAGCTATTGTGGGGGTAAATCAATCTGTATAGCTGGTGCACTCAGCAGTATTTATAATGATATCTGTTACAGTTCTCATTCTGAGTTCACTTGTGACAGATTTACACCATTATAACTATTGACCTCACTGGATTTACTCCTGATTTATACTGTTGTGAGTTCAGAATTAGGCCCTCGTTTTTATAAATCTTTTATTAGAGTTGTGTCTGTTTTCTTTATAGACACTGGACCAAATTTTTCTTTCCTATGTAGACACAGATGGAGTTGAATTTGTATGTCTGAGGTAAAAATTTGGCTCCGGAACTAAACTAATAAAGGCTACATGTCAATAATTAGATCCTCTGTGAGTGTAAAATGGCATTGCGCCATTGAATTAAATGGTTTGCATCTTCAGCTCTGCTCAATCTCATTTCAACCATTTTGTTCTACAGAGCTGGTTTGGAAAGTTTGCAAGAACAGGATTTTGTATGGGATCCTCAGTACTTCATGGGCCAAATCCTGCAGTCTTCATTCAAGTAAATGTCTCATTGACTTTGGCCTCCTGTTTCCAGGCAAGTTGAAAAAAGTCTACCATAAATAGCGACCTCCGTTGGTAATTCTGTTGCTAGACCCAGCTGTTTCTAGCAATGAGGAGGAATGTGAAAATGAAAAACAATTAGGAATAAAAGAGCATGACTATATTTTTCCAAATGCCAAAAAGCACTGTGCTTGAATTCAAGTTTGGGGTGAAGTTTTGGCTTCTTATGGTCTGTTCTGTTACCAAATCAATTTGCCCATCACCAACCTCAATGCTATTTTAAATGAATGCACTCCATTCTCTTTTGCTCACTTAAGTTTACATTAGGGACAGAGTTTATTTCTTTGGAGTCAGTTGTTGATGCTTTTTTCAGGGTTGCAGTGTTTTCTTTCTGAATCCCTCTGAAATAGACTTTACCAGATTCTATTCCAAGATAGGAGAGTGCTTGAAGCACTGGTATGTGTTTCATGGATCTGTTGACTGCATGTCCTCATATGCTTTCCAAGAAATTCACATTTGGATTTCAGCACAAGAAGAGTTATGGCAGGGGTTATCCAACACTTTTTGGAAGTGGATTTGCTTGATACCAAGGTAAGGCTTGCCAAAGCTCAGCTTGCCAAATCATAGCTCTGGAGAATGTGAGAACCAAGAAATCAGCAGTTAAAGCTGGATTCTGGGAGGTGCTCAGCTCCCAACTGAAGTCAGTGAGGGGATTGAGGGTTTTAAACACAGTGGAGGAGCTGCCCAGCATTTCACAGGCTAAGATACATGGCAATGATTGTGTTGCTTCCCCGTCTCACATTTACCTAACGGTTTAGTGGGTTATTTTTTAACAAAACCAATAATCTGTTTTAAAAGGAATGTCTCTTTCATGGGCTTTTGCATCTTATGTAACACTTAAAGATATAAATACACTGTTACATTTTATTCTCTGAAATTTGGCTAAAACCTTTCAGTTTTTCAGACCTGATTGTGTCTGGCTAGACAAGTTCTATATGTACCTTTAGGAGACAAAAGAACACTCCTGTACTTTGTGTTCTAGACCACTGAATACTGTAACGGAATTACTGCTGAATATAATCTTCCTGTTTAGAAAAGGGTTTATTTATTTGTCTTAAAACAATAGCCTTCCTCAAAAACAGCAAACAAAACCCAAACTAACTAAAGTTGGGATTAGGACTTCACAAGATTTAAAAATGGCCATGTTTCCACATGTTCGCAAGTACTTTGTTTGCGCAGATGCACAATGTAAACCTGTGAACAAATGACACCTGCAAATGCACATGCATTTTTTGTTGCCCTAAGTACCTACCTTATTGAAATATCAGGCCTTTTGTGTGTCTTCCAGGGCATTATGAGTGTATGGGGTAGCAAACCAAAATCAATTGGCTTGGAATGTTTTATGTAGAGTCTTACATATTACTTTACATATATTGCTTGTTTATTGGGATGCTGGTTCTACCCATAGCAGTTTAAGCCTGAAGAGAAGTACAGCATTTATTAAGTGTTATTCTTTCCACTGGGTGCTATATTTTAACTCATAAAGCTTGTCTACAAATGGAAAACTGATTGGTACAGAAAAAAAGATGACTATACAACTGATCTTACATAAAATGTTCCATGCCAGCTGTACATCATGTAATGATCCTTACAAGAAGATAATCTAATGTGTTCTGTCAACACTATCCATGCCTTTGACCTAGCTGAAATTTTGTTGGCCACCAACTTTGCTGCCGTCCAAGGCCCCCATCTGATGGGCTAAATCAGACAATAAACATGCACCTCTGGCTGTTTGGTTGCTTGAATGACTTTGTACATTGGAACCTCAGTTTGAGCAGAAAAACAAATTCTGAAATATAGTGCGTCTCCTGGATTTCTTCACCCAGCTCTGTCTGCAAATAGCAATAAATTTATGTATTTACTGTATCACTGAGGCCCATTCTAATAAGTGTTTACTCAGTGTTTCCAAGGAAAAAAGCAGTTCAAGTTGTTACCATGACAACCACTGGCTCTGAAAAAGCATTAATAACTTTTAAAAAATCTCTTCAAATTGTTCTAATCTTAATTTATTTCTGTGTGTCACAGCTAAATGCTGGGCTAGAATTTCTCTGAGAGAAGTTGAACTGCAGCATTTCATAGAGGAAGTGAGTGTTAAGAGAAGGCAATTAAATATCTCACAACTAGCTGACATGTATAGGGGATGGTCATTCTGACTGAAGACCATGGAGATGTTTGAGACTGCTCCAATCAACACGCTGTACAACTGCATACCTTATTTGTGCAGTAACTTCATAATGCTTGTCTTACTGCAGTCCTATGAGTAGGAGCCTGGACACCAGACAAATGAGGGCAAATTGGCCGCTGACACATTTAACTGTGGTTTTTAATTTAAACATCTTAACTAAGGGCTGGATGTGGAGTGCGTTTTGTGAACCAAATTTTTCCACCCTTAATCAGGTTGAATAGCACCTTACTCCCTAATGGTGTAATGGTGGCATTGCTACCAAGCCCAAGCAAGGGGTTAGCATCACATTGTGCTACCCCTGTTGCTGACTGGAAGGCAAATTGTGACTCCAAGGGCAATGTGCTTCCTATGGGGCAGCAACATAGCTATACCCTCTGTGGTACTGTTGTGTTCCCCAGAGCTGGTTGTAGGGACTGGCAAGCATGGTGGTTGCTCTGGCAGCCAATTTCCAGAAGGCACCATATTGCTGTGCCACTCTGCTGATAGGCCCACTTTTTTTCTGGCTGGCTGTGGTTTTTCTCAGCGGATCGCAGAGAGACCAGCACCAAGATGTTTTCTATCCAAGTTGGCTGGCCAAATGACTAGGGCTGCTCCTGACTTCCCTTACCTCCCCCATCCTGCCAGCTCCCACCTCTTTGCATAAGAGTGAAGACTTAGTAACAGCCTGAAAAGTCTGCTTTCTGCCGCCTGCTGCTCCTATGATCTGACTAGCCAAGACAAGCTGGGCCACAACCTTGCCTGAAGTAGTCTTATTGAAATTAGTAGCACTACTTGAGTGTGTAAGGCCAATAGGATACACCCAATAGATGGGAAGCTTTTTTTCCCCTCAGAATGTTTTCATGAAATATCTGTTCCAATTCCAATATCTCCCTTCAGTGAATGGAGCTTGCACGTTATTGACAGTTGCTATCTAAGGACTTGATCCCTTCTCAGGCAAGGCTCACACTGAAGTCAGTGACTGATTAAGGAGTTCACAATCAGATCCTTTAGCAAGGGTTATTCATAGAAAGATGCACATCGACTTCAATGGACATAGATCAGGCCCTTATACAACACAGAACTTCCCAGCAGGAGGCCAAGCCTTCACCCGATGACTGGACTGAGAAAATTTGATGAGATATAGGCAATCTTATATAATCACGCACAGAAAACAAATCTAGGCAGCATGTGGGAACACCTCTTTTTGCCTATAGAGTGATTGTACATTCACATCTGGGTGTCAGTCAGTAATTAGCAGCAGCCTGTTTTGAGTGCCATTTCCACATCTGGGAACACAACAACATCCTAGCCACTAAAACTAAAGACAAGGAAAAACAGCAAATAGGACTTGCATTAAGCTGCACTGGTTTCACAACTACATGTTACAGGTTTAAAAGGACACCATCAAATGTTTTAGGCCCCAAAATGGAACCTTTTTCATAGGAAGATAAATATCCCACGCTTCCCTACAAAATAAAACAATGTATGTATCGCTTTTAGTCAAAAATCACTTTTATAAAGTCTTCAGAATTGGTTGAAAACATTTCACATTTTAAAGCTTTAGAGGGGAAAAAAGGGACAGCTCAGTAGCTTTTCAAAAAATTGTCCCTTTTTCAACCAGGTGTGCATATATATACATGCAGAGTGTATATATTATAGTGCTGTATGTGCCATATTTTTTATCCATTAATAAATAAGATGACTAACACTCTGGTCTTCTCCTTGGTCTTTCATTCATTCGCCTTCCATTCATGTTCCACAGCCTGATTGAACCACAGCTCACTGGGGTAGAACACACTTGTCCAGATCCCTCGACTAAAACTGAGTGGGGGTTGTGGAGGTCCAGACAACCTTTACATGAAAGGTTACAGGGTTCACTCTGGTTTGAGAACATCTGTGTGAAATTACCTATACACTAGTAGTCTTAACAAAAATAAGATTTTTTTGAAATACATAGATAAGAGAATTAAAAGGACAAGAACAACAATGGTTTGCTTAACGTTTCTAGATTTACATGTCTTCTAAACTAAACTAGATAAGGCATTTTCAGTTTAATTGCACAGAAAAACAAGAAAAGTGCTTTGCTGGCATTCCTTGAAAACACACTTCCTTCAGGAACTCTCTGTTTAGCCTGGTGGCACTGGTTGCTTTCCAGAGAACACCTCTCCTCTTGCTTTGTGAGCTCTCTTATCAATCCCCCTCCTCACCCCTGATCCAGGACTACTAACTCCTGCTTTCTAATCCTATTTTCTTCAGTCACCGTGTAACAGGTTAGCAGGCCCATTACATGAAATTGGGCCCAGCGCTCCTATTCCAGTCCAGCTGTGCCCTAGTTTGGTGTAATGAGGAGGGTGGGGCTGTCTCTGGGAATTAGAAATAGGTTGTCCAAAGGCAAGAGAATTCAAAACTCAGAGCTCTGAGAGTTCAAAAGGGAAGTAGAGCTGGGATGAGAATCTCAGGAAGCAGGGAGTGGTGGAAGTTCCCTGGTAGGGTGGAAGAGCCAGATCAGGCTGGTGAAAGCTAAAGGCAGTTTGAGGGTGGGCAGAGGGTTATCTACAAATTTCCCTAGCCCAGAGAGCCACAGCCACAGAAAGCTAGAGGAGGATGAAAGCTGACGGGAGCAGAAAGAGATGCCTTGCTGGCTCTCACATCCAGAGAGCTGAAGTCAGAGGGATGAAAAGGAGAGAATGATGGAGGGGTAAGAACTAGAATCAAACCTGAGAATGAAGCCGAGCTGGAAGATGGTGAGAGCTGCTGGAGCTGTACTTGGTGTTGATGGACTTTTGGGAGTTGGAATTCTGCTATAGTTGTGGAACGTCTTGTAATAAATTAACCCCACCATGGGCTATTTATGTGTGGAGAGTGTTTGTGGGGGGGGGAGGGGGGAGGGACTATTTCTGGGGCCCACTGAAGGGAAAACTGAGGCAGGTTCACTCTTTTTGTGCTGTGGCCTGCCACCAGAAGGTGTTCTAGGAGGACATGCCTTTTGGTATTATGGTGAAGACTGTGTGATAGGCTGCTGAGAAGAGGGGAACTGAGGCAGGGGGACTTCCTGGCAGGGACCCCCAGGAGACAGTTGCTTTACAATAGGGTTTGGACACACTATTTTATCTTGGAGATGTACATTTGGAACAATGATTAACAGCTCTCTTTCAAAGGCTTAGTGACCTATCTTAGCTACTACCTGTCAAAGGCTATCTTGGCTGGTTGAACCTAGTTTCAGTCAGGTCTCTTGCTAAACCTCCCCTAGGCAATTTTCTTTTGCCAAGAAATATGAATTATGGCCTGGTGTCCTCCCACCCACCTATCAGGACATGACTAAAGTCTGTATTGACAAATAATTGGCCAAGAGCCCCTGAGCTTCTTCCTCACACACTTGGGCCTCCTGGGCAGTGGCCAGGCACAAGTGTAGTCCTCACGTTCTCCTGAAGACAAGAGCTGCCATCAGTTAGTGCCACCAAGGGAGTTCAGTGTAGTGGGGAAAGGAGAGGAGTAATGGCACTGGCTGGATATATAGGTAGGATTATAGCGCATGCTCCTGGTCCCTGTGTGCTCTAAAATGGACTGAGCCTCCACTTCTGAATAAACATAAGGCCAAAGAGCATACAAGCTATGGGAGGACTATCATTTTGTATTAGTTTTATAGCCCTTTCCATACAAACAGATTGATGGGAAGAGTGGTTGGAAAATTGCTATCAAATCAAAATCTTAGCATGGAAATAAAAACAATTTTCCTGAACAATGATGTCTGCTTTCTGACCCTCTATAGAGTAGGTAGATCTTACTCATACAAATAGTCTTTAGTACAACCAACCATCCCATTGTTTTTGGTGCAATTAGATGTGTGAGTAACGGGTTAGTAGGACTGGATGCGAAGAACTTACAAGACATTCATATGCACATTATAAAAAACAATATTAAATGAATATAATTCTTGTGAAGGGTGCAGATATTTCCAGTTCGCAGAACTCTGGCTTGGACACTGACAGGAAAAGCTTTGCTATTCCCTGGTGGGGTCCCCTCAGTCCTGTCTTGGAGCATCAAGCTTGAGGTGAAGAGACTACCATTTGGGGTGAGATCGTAGCTCATTCTCCCTGTCCATTCTACTCTTAGTCTCTTTGTTGAGATAGCCAACAAGTATGCCTATTAGTGCAGCTGTGGTGGTGGCTTTTTTGTGCTGGGAACACCACCATCCCTTCTGCAGGCCACCAAAAAAGCTGTCTGATGTTTATGCATTGGTTGCCACTGCCCGGAGCAGAATTTGAACTAGTGGGTACAGGTGTTTTAAAAAGTGCCCATTCCAGGCTCTCCAGTGGGGCAACACCATGGTGTTCTAATTAGTATGTGAGCCAATGGGGCGTTAGCAGCATTTAATCAATGCTTTCGATAAAAATATTAGCTTTTAAAAGTTGCTGTGACCAGATTTACAGTTTAGGGAAGAAAAAGAAGACTCTATTATTAAAATACCCTCAGAGCTTTTAAACTTCTATTCCCCAAATGAAAATCAATTATAAGGATCCTGGAAAATGTTTCAGTCCCTTTCTTGTACAATAATCTAATCCTGAAGACTGCTCTTTGATTCCCTTCTGTAATATTTTGGGTTTTTTCCTCTTGTTGTTTTATTTTACTTATTCCCACAGCCAGCTTCAAATGACCTCAAGAACACAGGGCAGCTAAAAGATTGCTTAAACTTCTTAATACTTTTAATCCTTACTTGTTATAATTTGATTACTGAGACAGATTTTCTCTGTGGGCCTCATATTAAATCACTTTCAAGTTGAAACAAACCAGAAATCCTTTTAACTTAACAGAGCAAGTATTCAATATAAGCTAGTCAGACGTAGCACAAAGACTGTAGCACGTTACATCATGTTCTTCCTGCTTTTTAAATAAAAGGCAGACACCAATCAAACCTACATGTGAATTTACCTTCATAGTGTAATTTATTTACCATGATTATATTTTGCAAGTATATTAAAATATTGATAGGGATAGTGGTAGTTTTTGGAGGCTTTGATATATTTGCTAATAGTGCACTGGTTTTGGTATATCTTGCCTATTTTGAACATGTCCGTAAAATGTTCAGCTTTCAGGGAACACATTTCTGCACCAAATGAAAAATATTTCCTGTTCTTCCAGGACAACAGTATAATTGAGCACACAGCATCATGTAAAAATGACGGATTTCTTCTCCAGTGGGGGCAAAAATGATAAAACAACATAATCTGGAATTCAACAATAATAGAAGGACTTATTGTGAATCAGGTATTTTGAAATGTGTTTCTCATGGAAATTCATGCAGAAACGTTAACATGGAAAACTGTCTGATACTGTGCGTTCTGCCCATCCAGCCTCTGACCAATAACGATGATCAAACCGATCTCGCTTATATCTGTAGCCACTCAAATATTGTGGGCTTGAGAAATTCAGCTTAAACTCAAACCTTACTGGGTTTCCATTCTTCTAAAGAAAGTGTGAGGGAAAAAAAATTATCCAAGAGGAAAAAACAATGAAAAATCAAGGGGAAAATGCAAGCACCATTCTTCAATTTCTGGGGAAGGGCAATGCCATTAGTTACTCTTGGGGCAACTGAGGGGAAAGAGGGAATTAAATCAGTAGATTAGCAATAATTTATCAATATGAATGCACGTGACCCCTTTGCCCTGTCCTGGCCTGCCCATTCATCCCATTGGCTTGCCCAGAGTCTGTCCACTTTTCAAGGATAGGCCCAGGCTGCAGAAGGAGGATCAGTCTGCTAATGTTAGCTACAGCTCTAAAGTCCAGGCTGTAACTCAGCTATTTAAAAATCTATTTGGAGAGAACATATTAAAAGATTGGCATTCAAAGTGTCTTCTACATTTGAAGAGCCTTCAGAAATATGAAAAAAAAATCAGTGTTTGACGGTAACCTGAGAATTTTGTAATAATAAATATCAAGCACTTTATCAAGCTCCCTAAACACGCAAATGAATGGCCTTAAGGCCATGTGTATCCCCAGCCATAGGGATGACAACACTAATATCACAGGCCCTGCCCTAGGGTGGCATTTCTATGGGCATAACAATACACTAAAGCAAGTGTCCACAATACATAGCACCGGACTTAGATCCAAATCCCGTATGTTTGGAGGGCTATAGGTATTAGTGATGTTATCTATGGGTGCAAGAGAACCACAGACCCCTGAGGACCTGAACTCCAGTCTGGATAGGAGAAAAGCCCTTTCACCTTTAAAATGCATTATTAGAAATGGGCTGAAATCAAAACCCTTAACCTAAATCCTTTGAACTTTAGGGATGATCGAATCCAGATTCAGTCTTTGTTGTTATAGATATATATCTATATATCTATATATGTGTGATGACTAGGGATCTCAAACCATTTAAAAATAGTGATTTTATTTTTAAAAGATATTTCCATTCACATACAGGTACATGAGCACAACAACAAAAACTCCTTAGTATATGGCAAACATCTTTACTGCATTCCTATAACTTAAAAAGAGCCAAATACATCTCTTTGAAAATTTACAAAAGTAGAAATTGTTTCCAGGTTGAAAGCTTTTATGCCAAGTTTAATCTGCAATCTAAAACTTGAAAAAAAGGATTTATAATGAAAATGACAATCCCTTACATTTAATAGTACTAACGCATATTACTGTACTTTATGCAATAGGTTTAAGCTTTGGCAGGCTTCAGTGTGTTGGTGACTGGGAAGCCAGATAATGGATTAACCACCTGAGGTGTTCATGAACCCAATTTTGCAGGCCTTTCATATATGCAAAACTCCCACTAAAGTCAATGGAAGTCTTATCTGGAAAGAGAGACAAAGTACTGTGCTTTATATTACGTTAGAGCAAGGGAATCTACCTTAATTAATTGGATTTGATATGTGCATTTACAAGACAGGATATCAAATTATTTTACCAATTATTTTTATTACTGGAATATATTTCACTTCGTTTCTGAGTGCTAAAATTAAATTAGAGGCCTGATTTTCCACTGCTTTGCCATTTGCGTCATCTTTTGCACATACAAAAAGAGGGTGCAAAATGCTGCTAGATTGGTATGATGGCACTTTACACCCACTCCGAGCTGCTATAAATTGTGACACAATTCAAGACAATGGAGAATCAGTCCCAGAATCCGGAGTAGGTTAAGGAGACTGGACTTGTCTGCATTGCAATGTAAACCTGAGCGTTCGCCCAGGCTCCAGGCAACACCCCCTTGTGTCCACACTGCAATTATGCTAACCCAGGGAGGGATCAAATCCTGGGTGTCAGGACACTGCAGGACTGAAGAGTCTTTGCTCACGTGAGGTGGAATCAAGGGTTTGGTCCCTATTGCTTTGCAGTGTAGACTCCGATCCCGAGAGTCGGCCAGTTCTATCCCAGAGTTACTTGAGACAACTTCCTTAGTCCTCTTTACGCCAGCAATCTGCAATGCACTGTATTGCAAATGGAAGCCACCCTCCCTTTGTGAAGAGCAGCAGCATTAACCCATTGTCTTCTGATCACCAATCTCCAAGCACAGTATCAGAGAGCCTCCAGGATTTGCCAGGGAGACTGATCCCATCAAGGCTTTTGCAAAGCGTGCTGCCTTCTGGTCACACGAGCACAGCCAGATTTTGAAGAATCTGTGGTGTGAGGCCAGTAAAACTGCGTACTTCAGCAAAAGCATGAGGCAGGACCATGCATACTAGCGGATAATTAAAAAGCTGGAAGCCTCTGCAGGTTTTCCAGACAGGTGATCAGTGCAGGGAGTGAATTAAGCGGTTAAAGAGCGAATACGGGAAGACCAGGGATAAGAATTGCACCTTGGGCAACTCGCCAACAACAGGCCCATTTTATGATGACTTTGACCGGGTCATGGCACTGCGCCCAGCACGGAGCCAACAGTGCTTCATGACGACCTGGTGAGCCGTGACGGGGCACTGCTGGCCTCTGAATCCAGCATGGGGCTGACTACAGCCAACAGCAGGCTCCCAGCCAAGATTAGGAAGTGACTCTTGTAATGAAACCAGTCCCAGAGCAAGCTGTGGATTAGGTTCGACAGCAGATTTTTGGTCCCTACTCAGAAGAGCTGTTTGAGCCCTTCGCCCCTTCGCCTGCAGAGAATCAGGTGAGTCCATGAGTATCCACACTTATTAGGTGTGTGCGTCTCCACATAGCTACTTAATAAACAATAGCCCTCTGTTTCTTGTCCTATTTCAGGACCCTCAGCCTATACTGCCTGCTGTTCTTCAGGAATTCGATCCCTGGTCCAATGTACCATCACAGACCGTCTCAAAAGGAAGCGTTCCCATGATGAAGTACGGTTGATGTTCTTGAGAGGGCAGCTCAGCAGATCCAATACCAGAAGAAGAGGGACAAAAGACTAGAACAATGGCCTGCTGACATACAGGTGGAGACGCTGAGGCTTACTGCCCAGGTGGAGGAGATTGTTACAGCGAGGGAGCTGGCACGTGCAAAGCAGTTCCTGGAACAGGAATGAGAGCTAAGGGAGGAGGACAGAGCTAAACAGAGAGAACTCTTCCAACAACTTCTGTCTATAATAATCCCACTGAATATGATGACCCTAAAAGGTACCTTCAGCCTGTACGCCTTTATACCTTAGGCCCGGAAGGTGAATGAGGGTCCTAAGGGGCCAGGATTATTAGTCTTCTGACACCAGGTTATTAATTAATGGGAATAACCACCCAAAGTTGCGTGGGGTCTTGGAGTAAGCGGCTCCGCTTCCCCAGGCCTAATGTGAGGTATTATTAGAAGCTTTACAAAAATATTCAAGAGTTTGATGTACTGAACCACAAGAGACAGTTTTTATTACAAGGTAACAACCAAAGGTTAAAACTGCGAGATATATAATTAATAAAACAAACAACCTACATTAAAAGCTAGAATCTGGCTTAGGGTTTTTGGAATGAATAGAAGATAAAATAACAGTCATTTGAAAAAAAAACTTAGAAATACATTACCACCACGATTACTGCATCTCCGAAGAGAGGTCCGTATTCTTAACCACTACTACTCTTAATTGATTACTTCACCTCCAAAGAGGGGTTAATTCGTCTGAACCGGAATCAGGTTGTGACCCAATGATTGCCGACTTGATTATTTTTGTTGTACAACTATTAAACTATTGATTATGACTATTACAAAATTAACTGAGTGCACTGAAACTGAGAAAAAGAGAAAAGAAGCGAGCAGTAAGGAACACAGAACGAGCTTTTACCAGAGACTGGTAATGTCGCCTGCTTAAAGAGTAGGAAAGAGGGAAAGGCAACTGAGCTTCTGCCCTGAGGCAGTGTCAGTGCCTAAGTCCTCACGACCCCATTGCTGGCCAGTACACCAGATTCTCCGATCTGAGTGGACCGTGGAACAATCTTTACAGATTGAACCCTTTACCTTAACTCACTCTTTCTTTATATATGTTTTTAGAAGCACCTCAGCATGCTACCTGTTATTTGCCAGATTGACAGGATGCCAAATTATAACACTGATGATTTTTAACTGAGTGAGCACAACCGCTAATTTGAATGCTGTTGAACTTTAATTTAAATGCAGTTGAACTCAACCGCTAATTAAAATGCCGTTGAACTTTGGAAGTCGGAAATGACTGACCGCAAACTTTTTCCTATGACTAAACTTCTTCCTATGACTAATCTCAAGCTACTTCCTGTTACAGAGTCAGCTCAATTACAATTTCCAAACTTAATATTAAACACTAGATTATTCTAATTTGCAAAAAGCATGATTACTTGTACACTTATGCCATTACTGCTGAATAACATTTTTCTACATATTGATTAAACTTATTGATTGAGCATAGGGAAGGTGTTACAAAGTGAAGGGATCTGAAGGGCCCATTCACACAGCCCAGCAACAGCGTGGACAACTTCATGTCAGGGCAGCCCATTTGTTCAGGACTTCTGAATGGCTGGGCAGGGCAACTAAACCCTGGGCAGCCTTCCTTCTTTCACCCCTCTCCAGTGGAAACCTCCATCATTCTCCCCCGCCACAAAGTGAGGGCTAAACCTGTAAAAAGGGGAAAGGAGAACTTGGGACCAGGGGACATGCAGCAATAGGGGGATTGTGTTGGTTTCTGTATTAACTCTAAATTCATGGTTTCAAGGAGTTTGGTGTCAGAGGAGACCATTAGTTCATCTAGTTTGACCTAGTATAACACAGACCATTGCATTTCACCCTGTATTAAGCCCAATAACTAGTATATGTGGCTAAAGCTTAACATGTTTGTCCTAACATATCTTCCAGAAAGGCATCTAGGCCTGATCTGAAGACATCACGATATGGAGAATCCACATGTCCCTTGGTAGTTTGTTCCAAAGGTTAATAACCCTCACTGTTAAATTTTTTTGCCTGATTTCTAATTTGAAATTGTCTGAAGTCAGTGTCTAGCCATTGGTTCTTGCTATACTTTTCTCTGCTAAATTAAACAGTCCTTTAGGACCAGGTATTTTCTCCCCATGAAGGTATTTATATACTATAATCAAGTCACCTCTCAATCTTCTTTTTGGTAAAAATAAACAGATTGGACTCAAATCTGTCACTGTAAGGCATTTTCTTTGTCCTTTGGATATTTTGTGTCACTCTTTTCTGCACCCTCTCCAATTTTTCAACATCCTTTTTACAATCCAAAACTGAACACAGTATTCTAGTATCTATCTCACCAGTGTTATATACAAGGGTAAAATGACCTGTCTGCTTCTATTCGCTGCTCCCATGCTTATACATCCAAGGATTCCATTAGCCCTTGAAGCCACAGCATTGCATTGGGAGCTCAAGTTGAGTTGCTTCTCCACTGTGACCATTAAATCCTTTTCAGAGTCACTGCTTTCCAGGATACACTCTGTAGTCATTCTGTAGTTATGGCCTGCATTCCTTGTTCCTAGAGGTATAATTGTGCATTTTGCTGTATTAAAGCACATTTTGTTTGAGTAGGCCCAAGTTACCAAGTAATCCAGATCGCTCTGTACAATTATCCTGGGCTCATCACTATTTACCACTCTGCCAATCTTTGCATCATCTGCAAATTTTATCAGCAGTGATTTTATATTTATTTGCATATCACTGATGAAAATGTTGAATAGCATCAAGTCTAGAAGTGATTCCTTCTAGATATACTTCCATTCAATGATGATTCCCCATGACCACTACTTTTTGAGATGTCCGCCAATTTTTAATCCATTAACATGTGTTTTATTGGCATTGTGTAGATATAGAACTACAAAGATTTCTTTAGAAATCACTCCAGAAACATTTGCATTATTTCAATTTTTATAAAATCAATAAAATAACATTTCTAAATTATGGCCAGTGTGATACTGCAATATCTTTAGAGGTCAACATTCTGTTAAGGCATCATTTACAATTACTTTGATGGGCTCTTGATTGTTAGAAGTGGAAAAGACTCATTTGCTCATCCACTCCACCTACCTTCATGTGCGTGTGGATATATATTACTCTGATACCATACACTAATTCCTGTAGATATTTTATCTCAGTGAGTTGCTTTTAAAAGAAGTGCATATGTTATAAAGAACCAGATGCTGTTGCTAACCTTTGCCCTTACACATGCTAAACAACATAATTTTGAGCTTTTTAAGATGTACAAGTTGTTTAGATATAAACCCCTGCTTTGATTAAATTCTACTAATGATTTTTCATCTTTGTAGTAAAACACGGAGTTTATGCGGCTAGATAATGTTACAGTTTAATTTAAAGCTGCTGGGTTTTTATAAGACGACTAATAAAATCTTCAGTGGATTTCATGTTTACTTGTAAAAATCTGTAAATGCCACCTTAGATTATGAACCAGAGATGATTAGACAGAATTAACACGCTAGTCCAAAAAAAAAAAAAAAAAAGCTTGAGACCAGAATATCTAAGGGATACGTTTTTTCACATATGATTTGTATTATTATGAAACATTGGCTTCAGAGAGAGAAAAAAAGGAGAGATCTTTCTGGTAAATGGAAGCTCTTGGCAAAGGAGATATAATCACTGTGAGAGTTACTGATGTCACACCTCTTTGGGGTGTCACCTGTATTTACCCATTAGAGCTTTGTGAATTGGTCACAAGTACCTCTGAAACCAGGTGAAATTCCTTGCCTGTTTTGCTTCAAACTAGAATCCCAGCCCTTATTTCTCAAAACAGTTCTTTAAGCTTTCAAGTGAGCCTATGTTCTGGCTAGAGTGAACCAGGGCAAATTTATGGTTGTGTGTGAAAGAAACTCATTGGTTTCAGGACATTTAGTTTGGATTAGAGAGTCTGAATTCATTCAAATACAGAACTGAGAACTAGAGCTGGTAAAAAAAAAAGTGGTGTCAACTTTTTTTGTGTGCACATTTTTTGGTTCTGTTTTCATAAAAAACATTCTGGTTTTCATTAAAAAAAAAACCCCTTAGAATTGAAATGTTTTTGGAGAGGAATTTCGACAGCCTCCCTCCACTTTGTGTGTGTGTATGTGCGTGTGTGTGTGTGTGATGAAGAATGATCAAATTGAAATTTCATTGGCATTTTTTTCATGTGGGGAAAAATCATTTCCTGAACATCTCTACTCAAAGTGAAGCTATAGGAAGTAGGGTGAAGATCAACTGGTAATGATGGAGACTGAAGAAAGTATTTGCACAAAGCAGAGTAAATTGAAACTTGCAGGTTCCTCACAGCTTTAAAGTGCCTGGCTGACATAGAATTCTAATACCATCCTGATAAACAAGGAAACAAAGAGCTGTTAGATCATCAACAGGGCAAGTTTTTAATGAAAAAATATGTAGACATATTGTGGTTGACAGACATTTGTTTTAACTGTAGTTTGCTTTCAGCATTTGAATGGTTAGCATATTTTTACTACTGTAGGTAGTGTGGTCACTTCAGTACTTCATAGATTTTAAGGCCAAAAATCTAGGTTAGAATTATCTAGTCTGAATTCCAGTATATCTCATGTCCTTACATTTTACCCAATGACCCCAGTATTGAGCCCAATAACTTGTGTTTGACAAAAGCATAATTTGTATTTGGCTAACATATAAATTCCAGAAAAATGTCCAGTCTTGATCTGAAGACATCAAGAGATGGAGAATCCATTACTCTCTTTGGTAGTTTTTTCAGTGTCCAGTCACCCTGATTATTAAACACCTGCGCCTTATGCTGATTTGAATTTGTCTGGCTGCAGCTTCCAGCTGTTTCTACTTGCTATGCTTTTCCCTGATGAAGTGGGAGTAAGAGTGATAGTGTTTTTCATAATTTCCCATCCTAGTTTTCTAAGCCTGGGCATTTTCTTCATTCAAGGCTCTCTTAAAAGCAGAGATAATTTCTTGTTCTGTATTTGTACAGCATCTAGCACAATGGGGTTCTGGTCCATGCCTAGGTGCTATAATAGTACAAATAGAAATGAGTTCATAATTAAATCAAAACAGCAACATAAACTCTACCAAGGTCCCAATCCTGCAAATCCTGTGTTTTGCATTGCTCACTGAGAGTAGTCCTGGTGACAGTGAAACAACTGCCAGCGTGTAAAATTAAGCACTTGTATAAGTCTTTGCAGGAATTGGGGGCTATTTGTCATGCTGTTATTTGCAGCCACATAGCCAGCAATGCCAACTTCTACCACTTGTCCAGCTCCCCCCCCCCATCCCTTTTTGGATGGAATGCCCTTGCTGAATTGCTGCACTATGTTCTCCTCCTTCAAATCCCCCTTCTCCCGTGATACTTACAAGAAACTAGCCAATGACTAATGGCTACACTGAAGGGCAACTAGTGATTCCAGTAGTTTATATTTATAGAACAATGCTAATGCAAAATATTAATGGAACGTATGTTTTTATATCTCTCCCCCGCCCTTCATTTGTCATTCTTTGGTTATGAGTTCTTCAGGTCAGGGACTGTGTGTGTGGACAGCACCTAGCACGTTATTTGTTGTCCGTTACCATTGCCAAATAATGTCATAGTAACAATTTAAGCATAATGTGGCTCTATGGATAATGTGTGTATGCATAATGTGAGGAATCAGACGGTCCTGTATGACTTACATCTAATTTTATATCTGGAATAAGAGGAGTTCAAATTAATTCTGTTTCCCTTCTCAGACGTATTCAAACTTTATACAAATAATTGGTAGACTTCAAACAAATATATGCTTCTCTGAACTCATGCAGACAGGAAAGACAGATATTGCCTACGCACATATTTTCTGTGAAGTTAGAGAGACACGATTATGACCAGAGCCTAGCGGCACACATACGTACAATGCATGACAAAATTTCCTTTTCACTCCAAATAGCTTTGAAAGTAATCTCAGATGGAAAATGTAAGAACAGAAAGGCAGTCTGCTCTGTACAGTATCTCGTTTAACCATTCACTGCTGTTAGTTGGGGCAATCTTAAAGTACTTTATGCTGATTAGAAGAGTCTGAGTAACTGACTGCCCCACTTTACAGTTTTCCCCAGTATGGGCCTTTGTGTCTTTTCAGCATTGTACATTCACTGTCTGTATTAAACCTCAGATATGTTTGTGCTAATGGAATCCTCACAGGACCTGGAATGGCTATTTCCTCCTCTAAGCAGTAAGGGACACTATTTGATACAAATTCCAGATTTAACACTGAGAAAGTGGGTGGGGGGAATCCACGTCCTGGGATGTTTTTGCAAGCAATGGATTATATTTGTCCATTCAGTCCATCATGTTTTCCTTCTATGACATATAATCTTCAGCATATTACATGAAAACACTATAATTTGAAGGACATCTTCCAGGCTCCATTGTTTCCCACCCACCCACCATCCCCTTTTTAGAAACAACCTTCTGGGAAAATGTACTGATGTCTTCTCTAAGTTATACAACCCCTTAATACATAGTTTGAGATGTCTTGGACAACCAGGCAGTTTTTTTTTGCTTCCCACTGTGCATATAGAGTATGGGGTAAGAGAAATGCCCCAGGCTGGCACTATTGCTAGATGCAGGATCAGACACTTACTCTCATTCAAGTGCTAATTTTAATAAAACCTATAACAGCTTTTTAAAAATCACTGTGGTATTTATTTGCAAAGAGAAGATAGAACCTCTCTGCTTTCAAGTTTTTCTCTCAAAAGAGGGATGGGCAAGACATTGGACTGGAAGCCAGGAAACCTGAGTTCTATTCCCATCTGTCATACACTTGAACTAATTATATAGCCCAGATTTTGAAGTGGTTAGGAAGTCCAGGAGTACACTCAGACAGTTCTATCACCTGCTCCTAGGGTGAGTTCTAGCTGGTCTGACCCTGAGGCTGTACCATCTAAGTACCCACTAAGTTTGTGGTCCTCAGTTTGTAGGCCTAAAATGAGGCCTAGAAATGCTCAGGAACTGCAACTCCAATTGATTTCAATTGGACTTGTGGATACCTAGCTCGTTTGAAAACACAGCCAAGGTGTCTCAGTGTGGGCACCCCAAATTAACGGACAATTTGTAAAATGTAGTCATTAACATCTGTGTCTCCTGTGTTTCCTCATCTGTAGGTATCATAACGTTCACCTTCCTCACAGGAGTAGTAGGATGCTAAATTCAGTAATGTTTTTGCAGTGCTTTGAGATTCCCCAGGTGGTAACTAGCAAAGAACAAAGTACTGTTATGTAAATACTGTAGCTCTGAAGTTGCAGAAGGAAGGGAATTCACCACTCCCATTGGTGAACAAGAGAAAGAGCAGCCCAAAGCTGCATCAGAATGTCAAAAAAGACAGAAGCTCCCCAGGGAAAGGATCTTTCTGCTGCCATATAGTGGAGGGCTGCTGGATAGTGCAATATGGCCACAAATCAAGAAAAAGGGACTCCTATTTTCTGACAAGGAGTTTGTTCCATGTAGTAGGTACTATGCTCAAGAACCCTATGTGCTATTAGTCCCAAGCCATTGAAGACTCTATAAAGTGGTAGCAGCAAAGTGGCTCTTCACTGGGGTTTCAGAAGGCAGCAATAGAGCTGATTGAATTCTGATGAAGCGTCTCTCTTACTCCACTCAGCCAGCACCAACGAAGCTGAAATCACTGCAGCTGGGTTAGATGGTACAGCCTGCGGGTCAGACCAGCTAGCACTCACCCTAGGAGCAGGTGGTAGAATTGTCTGAGTGTACTCCTGGACTGCCTAACCACTGACAATGAATGGTGAGTGGGATGTAGTAGAAGAGGAAGGGAGAAAGTGACTGTTGAAAGGATGCTGGTTTATTGAATGTTCACACAAGTGGATGAGGAGTCAAATTAAAGGGCTATTGCTGAAGTTACTGTCAAGATGGGTGTTGTTTATTATTTGTAGATGTATATTGTTGCTGTGTTTTTCCAAGTTTAGTACTATTGAAAGATTTTAAGGCAAATAAAGCATCAGGGTATACTTTGGCAAGCCCATGTGTGGCAATGCAGATGTTCCAGGTTTGGGGGTAATGAGAAGTTTGGACCCTGGTCTTTAAGTGAAAGATGAATATTTAGTGCCAAGTAAACACAGATGAAAGAGTTAAAACAAGACACATGAGCATTATTTACAAACCCATTAAAAAACTCAGGTAAAAAATGTCAATTCAAGCAACGCTGGAGCCTCTCACTTGCAGGTCCCACCATTCTTCTATGTCCCATACTTAGCCAGGACTTCTATACCAGATGGGGGTGGGTTAATTCTCCTTTCTTGAAGAAAGAGATGGAATAGATAATGTGTACATAGCTGGTGGGTGTGTGTATTAAGAAGTCAAATGAGTAGCCTTATCAATGCCTGCTAAACAAAGGGGAGGTTCCCCAGTGAGGGTAGAGCTAATGGAGCAATGCCTCCTGACTGAGAAGGGGGCTCCAGTCTTCCATTCAGTTTAGTTATCAACACAGAGTTCTCAGTCTTTATGGAGCACCTCCTGGAGCAGTGGGACATGAACAACAAACAGCTCAGTATGGCAGGTGAGACTCATGGGCGCAGTCTGGGGTTCTCTGCTCGGTGTCCCCTTCTGGCTCTCTTTTTCTTAACCTGTGACCCCCACGCCCTTTCCTGTTTTTTCATCTGTTGTCCCCCGTAATTAATTGGACCTGGGTCCAGTGGCTCCGCCCCTAGGCTGGGGGGGAAGCCTGTAGCGGTGGGTGGGCTTGTGCCCACCCACCTACCTACCCCAGCTTCCAAATAGAGCATTAGCAGCCTTATTCTTGACCCCCAGGATGAGAGACCTAAACCTGAGAAGCTCCGCTCCTTCAGATGTAGCCGCTTACTAGCCACCTAGCTAAACTTGCCATTAATCCCACCTGAGTTTCCCACGATTTTTTCTTAAAGCCCCACCCCTATAAAGAAGGGTGTCTGGGCTCCCACACTGGAAAACTTTCCTCAGACTTCCCTTCTGAAATGTTCCCATATAAAGGCAGAGCAGACAGCGAGTCACTCACTCCTTCTTTTCAGGAAACTCTAGCCAGACTGCTACAAATCTTTTCTCCAGGAGGGAATGCTGTAATAGATAAGTAAAAGGTTACCCTTATAAAAATTAAGCACTACCCATTGAAGCTCAAAGTGTGCCAATGTCGACAGCACTCACTGGTCTTCTGCCTACACCCTTAAAGGTAACTTCACAGATAAAAAGTGGAAAGCAAATGTAATTCCTCCTCCAAAATAGAGTGCTATTATTTTCAGGTTCCTAAAGCCAGGTGCACTACTAAGCATAACCTCAGTAATTGCTGGTTCCTGTAGCAGTAGTATGCTGTGTCATGCCACTGATGGCAATAGGATTGAGCATAATTGTGGCATTCAGACTTACCTAATTGAATCTCTATAAGAAGGTAATAGTGCTACTTACTGAAAAGTGAGTGTATGGGCAAAAGGGCACAAAAGAGGTAGAGCAATGGTTATGCTTATAAGTGAGGATGTAACAGCCACATTTCTCCTGTGCATCAGGATTCTTCTCCCTCCCTCCTCATAGGATGTTGTCTGTAAAATACATTACAAGATTAGATTGTGCAACTGTTTCTGATAGTATATTTTCCAGAAAAACTTACTCATTTCTATGGCTCTAGTATCTTTTCCAATATCCTGAGCAAATCTTACTGCAAACTGAATTTTGGCCCAAGACTGAATGTCTTTTGTAGCCTTTATTTTGGTAAGTGATAGACACAACATTCACGCTGTGTTATTTGTAAATTGAAACTGCTCTGAACCATTTTGACTGACAAGGTGAACCCCAACCTGAAAAATGGTGCTTTATCTTGTTTGGGGATCATGAACAACTCCAAATATCAAAAGGCTTGGTTTTGCTATTTGGCTAAATAGCTTCAAGTTAAATGTTTGTTCCAATTTTATCTATGCTCTTGTACTTGCAAAATCAGTTTAGACTTTTATAAAGCAGTCACTTTCAGGTATCTTGGCTTATGTATTTCTGGTAGCCAAATTGTTTGAAGTGAAATCTCAGGAGAAAAGCTTCAGGAAATATGAGATATGTTGTTGATAATTGGTCACCTGTGATTTTAATGAAGGAAACCACAGCTTAAAATAAAGAGTTAGCTTTAGAGGTGAGCAAATGGTGTAAAAGGTTTTTCTGTGAATATTAAAAGAAATTTGCTACTGAGTTTTACTGGTAAAAATGTTTTTTAGAAAAACTAATTTTAAGCTTAAACATAAAATAGAAAAGTGAATTTGGAATGTGCTTTCTGTGAACTCACATTAGAAATATAGAAAGTTGCCAGTGACTAGCTTGCATTCTATGAACAGAAAAAAGAAAGCCAGAGAATAAATGTATATGTTGGGAGGCAGTGTTGCCCAATGGATAAATCCTTGACAGGGACTCAGGAGATCTAGGTTCTCTTCCGGGATCTGCCATGGATTTGTTAGGTGAGCTTGTGCAAGTTATGGCACTGCTCACTGCCTCAGTTTCCCCATTTGTTTAATGGGGATAATGATGCTGACTTCCTTTTGTAAAGTGCTTTGAGATCTATTGATGAAAAGTGCTATACAATAGGTAGGTATTGTTACATACTTGCTCTGCTTCAGTCAATATATTCACATGAGATGCTTGAGCTCTTCTTCGGGAAGGTATTGAGTAGTTGACTCTGCAATGGATATTTTTGCCTTAACTTGCTGATACTCTGAAACTTCCATTTTTGATTGTGGATTTGTGCCTAGCTCTTGGGTTTTATCTCTGGGTAGATGGACAGAACAGAAATTTATTCAATAGTTCAAATATATTGTGCTGTTAGAGAAATCCTGATGCTTGTCATCAGGTAGGGTTCTCCCCCCCCCTTTTCATGTGTTCTCTTAATGGGTATGGGATATGCTGAACGTGCTCTCAGATGTTGTTTGGTTTAACTGTGCTCTATGCAACCGGGAGCATTGTAGCTACTTTGTTTAATTAATGTTGATACTGAACAATCAAACACTCTTTGCAGTAGAGAAACAAATGACTTCCATATGCATACAAAGTCCCTAAATAAATCCATCAGAGATGTTGCCTGAACTATTTTTCTTCTAACATTGAGAGAATGCTGGCACAGTGTTAGTACATAGCATTTGGTTAGCTAATAATACATAGACATCTCTGTGGTTTGAAAATGGGATTATTCCCACAAAATGTTAAACTATCCGGCTATAGTATTTGACTCTGATATCCTAGGTTATTGAATTCTACAGACTTACTTTTTATGTTTGACTGACAGGTTAGGCATAAGAGGTAACTAATATCTACTATAAATGCTGGCAAAATGGATGTTAGGGGATTCAATCCTTTGAAAAGTACATTTTTCATATTAGCTTTGTCATGCAGGGTTTTCATACAGCCATCCATTGTTTATTATGGCAAAAATCCCATTGAGTGCAAGAGGGCCAGGATTTCACTATAAGGATTTAATTAGTGATTCTAATTAAGGCCGCTATCCTGCTAACACTTCAGTATAGGTACCTTACTTTACTCAAGCAAGTACTCCTGTTCAGGTCAATCATGTGGTTAAATGTTTGCTGGATTGGGGCTTCACTTTGGGGTGTGGCTTTCAAATCAATGTCTTGGGTATAGAACAGCCAACAAGCACTAAAAGAGAAAATCACATGCTGGGTTGGTGCTTTTATCCTATTTTATTTGCTATTTGGTATTTAAAGGCAAATGTTCACTAAAGTCACTACGTGATATAAATAGTCACAAGTGCTTGGTCTTAATGAAGCTGATGGTGGGCTGTCCAACAAGTAGAGCTGTGTGAATAATGGAGTTTTCAGTTTACTAGAAATTTCAAACAATCAAAATAAATGTATTCTGGATAAAATGAAATGTTTTACTTCAGTTTTAAGCTTTAAAAAAGATTAAGTAAATTTGAAGGACATTTTGAAATAAAAAGTCACTTTGAACGGGAAAATCAAAATGTTTTGTTTAGAAATTTCAGAAGTGGAATCCTGTAAGGACCTGTTCTAGTCCAAGTACTGTTGAATGTTTTTATTAATGTCTTGGGTAATGGAGGAGAGGGTATGCTTATAAAATTTGTGGATGACACTTAAGCTCGAAAGGGTTGCAAACACTTTGAAGGACAGGATTAACATTCAAAATGACATTGACAAATCAGAGAACTGGTCAGAAATCAACAGGATGAAACTCAGTAAAGACCAGCACAAAGTGTATTACACTTAGGAAGAAAAAAATCAAATGCACAACTACAAAATGGGAAATAACTGATGAGGTGATAGTACTGCAGAAAAAAATCTGGAGGTTGTAGTGCATCACAGTTGAATAGGAGCCAATAGTGTAAGGCAGCTGTGGAAAAGGCTAATATTCTGGGATGTATTAACAAGAGTATCATATGTAAGACACAGGAGGTAATTGTCCCACTCTGCCTGGCACTTGTGAGGCCTCTGCTGGAGAATTGTGTCCAGCCTGGGTGCTATGCTTTAAGAAAGATGTTGGCAAATTGGAGAGAGCTCATAGAAGAGCAACTAAAAATGATGAAAGCTTCAGAAATCCTGACCTATGAGGAAAGGTTAAAAAAATTAAACTGGGTATGTTTAGCCTTGAGAAAAGAAGACTGAGGGAGGGGACCTCAGACTTCAGATGTGTTAAGAGGATGGTGATCAATCTGATCTATGTGGCCACTGAAGGTAGGACAAAAAGTATTGGGTTTCATCTGCAGCAGGGGAGATTTAGGTTTGATATTAGGAAAAACTTTTAACTATTGTCAGGATAATTAACTGGAATAGGTTGTGGAATTGGAAGGTTTTACAAACCGGTTAGACAAACACCTGTTAGGGTTCGTTTAGTTTTACTTGATCCTACCTCAGTGCGGAGGCTGGACCAGATGACCTCTCAGGATCCCTTCCAGCCCTAAGTTCCTATAACTCAGTGAAAGAAAACATTAAGACTTTTTAAAAATGTCAACAAAAAAAGCTCTATTAACAAGTGGTTTGGGGGGTTGGGTTGGTTTAAAAACTTTTTTGAGGGATGGGCGATATTGAGAGAATGAAGATCTGGTGGACTGTTTGTGAATGAGGATAGAAAGATAGCTCTTAAAATTTACTAATTTCCTTAGATAACTAAGTATTTGTAGTAAATAAATAACAGCATTAAAGGTATTTCCAGCAGCATGTACAGAAAGGTGCAAGGGAATAGTGCAGATACTGAGGTAACTGTATCTAAAGTGGAGATATTGGACTGGTCTACTGACCTAGTGGTCACTACAATAAATGGGATGATGATGATTTCCAGTCCTAGCCTCTCAGCTGTAAGGTTGGGAGCGTTGCAAAGGAAGCTTTGTACTTCTGAGGGTAAGGGCAGAAGAACTTTCTTGTGCCACTGCCTAGTAACTTTTGTTGCTGCCTATAAGTGACACTCATCCAGAAGTATGGCATCTGTGGCGTGGGAATGTTGGAGTATCTGAGAGTTAAAGTGGATCATACAAATATCAACTTAAATCTACAAAGGTTTGAATTCCTACTTTGCTAATATCTAATGATACCATAAGGATAGAGTTTGGAAACCTGCAACTATTAAAGTGGTGCACAAGTTAAAACAATGGATACACAGTCTAATTATTGCTGGGAATTTTCAGACTTTAAGCTATTAGAAAGCATTTTATCTCCCTGGAAATAATTATAAACTTCTTAACTGAAGTGATTTACTCAAAAAAAAAATAAACCTTGAACCCAAATGTATATGTTACTCACAGGAAAGCAGCTCAAGAACTTACTATTCAAAGGGAAGATTGTGTGGGGTGGTGGGGAAGGTGGTACAGATCTAAAATCAAATTAAAAAAAAAAGTCTGTGCTTTACATTAAACCAACCCATTTTGATAAGAATCTTGGCCTGAGGCAATTTAAGCCATGAAAAATTAACTCCCCAAGCACTCCTGTCAGAGTCTAGTGATGGAAGGATCCCTGTAAATTCTTAATCTGCCTTTCTTCACGGTAGGACAATGTAGTTCTATAGAAAGGAAGGTCAAGGAACTGAACCCCCACAGTAGGTATCCAAAAAAGCAATCAAGCTAAACTAGCAGGGATTGGATTCCAGCTGAACTCTGTGGTGACGGGCTTTTCTCTTCCTCCACAGGTACCTTACAGAAGGAAAGATTCCTGGGACTGGTGGTTTAATTTCTCTGGCTACCATGCTAATCACATATGTCCCATAATTACTGTCTTTCTTTCTTTTCCCCAGACTGTCATTCTTCTGTCTTTTAGCTCCATCCAACAGGCAGACAATGTGGACACAAAGGCCGTGCAAGCTGGCTAGACACCGGATGGAACTCCAAGCCTCCATGACACACACCCCATACCGCACTTTCTCTTTCAGATATTTAATTTGCATTCTTTCCCATCAATAGCCAAATGTTCTGGGGATGCTTTCCATTTCACCTCATTAGATTATATGTCTGAACATAAGACCCATTGAAAGCTGTGAACCAGTTCAAGGCCCTGCAATGTGTGCCCCAAATAGGCCAGTCGTACCGATTGCACAAGGCAAGCATTTGGCAATGTCAAGCTTGACAATGTTAATCATGCGTTTTCAGGTCATGCCAGTGTCCGTTTTATATCAAGCCCTTCCTTCGTCTTATTTACTGTACAACAATGGATTTTTCAGAAGGCAGAGCAAATAGGCTTACAATGAACTCCAAAGATTTATGGTGTGGAACAATGGAGGAAAGTAGGGAGGTTTCAGGTTCCTTTAATCGTAGTCTAATACTTTATTTGTATCACTTTTCTAGCTATGCACATGTAAAGTAGGGAGAAAGAGACTTACGTGGTTCTATGTTCTTAAAGTCCAAATGGCTTGCCAAAAGGCTTCTGTATGGGTCTATTAGGTGGCTCTCCCGTTAGAACTTCTCATTGCCATGTGAGAGATTTGAGTTTGACTTCAGCAATGGCAACAGACAAGAATGCTATAGCACGGTAATTCTTCATCTGTGTCATTCTGCAGACCACTCATAGGAGTTCCATGTGTGGTCCAGCTTCCGGTCTCCAGCTACACTGTTCCTGGTATGATCCTTTCTAATGACCACCAAGAAAGGCTCCAAGGGCCACTGGTGGTCCCCAAGCAGACTACAGTTTGAAAACTATTACTACAGAGAAATCGCTGGTTTTGGGAAGAAATATCATGTGTCACTCTGCAGTGACTATGCTGAAGTGTGTCGTATCCAGAATTTCTTAAACAGAAGAAAGATCTTTATGGGCTTGGGGTTTAAACTGAAGGGAAAAATTGACAGGACCCAGCTTAATGACCTGGATTTCTGCATGCAGATGAGAGTAATTTTGTCATTTCAGGAGGAGGGTGGGTAATGAAATGGTATGTTAGGAATCAGGACGGATAATATAATCAAATTATAAAAATGCTGAAGCAAACTTCTCCAGCATCTTTTTATGGTTTTCCCCCTTTTTCTGTTCATTTGGATGTTTTGCAATAAATAACACTTTTAAAGTATGTATTTTTCATGTGGAGCAGTATTTGGAGAAGTCTAGTTCTATTATCGTTTCATAAGAGCTTAAAAAAAAGAGAGAAAAACATTAATATGGCACATGAGATTCATAAAATTCTCAGAAAGAAAATATCCTAAAACCCTTGAAATGGAGAGATGGGGCCAGACCAAATCCCTGCCTTTGAATAAGCCAACCATATGGAACTTTGAAATGTAACTAAAATGGTCACTTCATCTTTGAGAAAAGATACACAAATGTTCTGGAGTTCCTGAATTAGACAGCTGATTTGAAACAAATCATCTTGTGTGCTTCAATTGTGAAAATACACCTTTGAGCATATACCTTTCTCCCTGTCTGGCTTATAATAGACATGACTTTGACTTGTCAAGTTTGGGTCCAGATCTAAATTTTCCTATAGCACATGGGCCTGTGGGTCCAGGATTTTGGTTTGAATTCTTCTCTACATACATGGTCAGATTGTCTGGCACTGTGCCAGTATGAAATTGTGGGGGGAGAGAACTTGGAGCAGAAAGCTTCCTGCAGCCCTGCACAAGTTAGAATGGTCTCCCTTCAATTTTGGCGAGTGTTGCAAGTGCCCATCAGATCACTTATATGAGCAGCTTAGATATGGATGAAAGCCTGCAACTCACACTAAAATCAGTGGCAGTTTTGGATGCTCAACACTTCTGGAAATCAGGCCACTTTTATTTAGGAGCTATCCCATTTTAGACACTTGCATTTAAAAATGTTGGCCTTTGCTTTTAGAGGTCAGCTAACTTAGCCCCATCCCATATTGTATATGGTGCTCCCCTCATTGACACATTCCCTCCTTCAAAAATAGGTGCTCGGATTCTGAGGTGATGGGTCTGATGTATGAATTTAAAAAAAATAGAGAAAATAACAGAATGTAGTTCAAGATGCAATAGATTTATAATTTCTTGCTGCCTTAATACTTACTAGAATGATCTGCTGATGTTAATTAAACTCTCTGTAGCTCACAAGCTTAAAGAGCTTTCTTTTAAAGAAAGCTAGTAGGTTGCCTGGTAGGTTTTTTCCAAGTTAAGTTGTATCAGTTATACTATTATTCTAAATTCTTTCTTGTTTTTTGGCTGGGAGATGCTCATAATTCTTGACTCCTCAGGCCAGCTTTATGGAAAGGGTTGACTGAGAAACTGGTCCAGAAATTTCAAAGAAAGCATCATCAAAATCTTTTGAACCATAACTCAGCTACTTACAAAAAACAAAGCTATCGTTTATCATTGAGCTTTATCTTCAAGCACTATCATCTTAAAAGTGACTGCTGAAACTGACCAGCTTTATTAATGACCTCATGGCTGATAACTTTTGCAGCTTAGTTAGTGTCTTTCAGTCTGTGAGGATGCTCTAGGGAAACAGATAACTCTCTGAACCATTGTAAGAATTGGATTTTTATGCAGAAGTTTACTGCCCTCTAATTCCTAAATAAGGGCATAGCCAAATTCTAAATATTCTACTAAATAAAATTTTCTAGTACATGTAATAAACTCTAGTGTTCTGGCTGAACTGTGGATGGGTTCCCTCATAAATGCAAGAAGGCACTCAATTTTTAAACAAGAAGAGGAAACTCTGCTCTGAGGAATAAGCAGCCTTGTAAGCCACGACATAAAAGTAATCTGAGTATGTAAACACACAAGTGCAAAGAAAGGGCTAGATCTATATAAAGAGAGGAAGCTGGTGACCTCTGAACGTAAGTAAGCAAAACTGCCACAAAGAGATGCACTCAGTTTATAGGTATGGGTGAATATTGAGCTGTGGGCCAGGTTTGGATAAGTTGTAAACTGTTAGGGGAATGAACCTGGTGCAGGGCAAGCTCACAAAGAAAGGGGTGCTGTGGCAATGCACCCTGCCACATCTTTTTCCCCATTCCCTGCTCGATGCATAGGAATATGGAAAGTGCCAGACAAATGTTCTGTCCAGTCGAGTGGATCATTAGGGAATTACAGTCCATAGAGGAAGCTTCTTCCTAATCCCATCAGTCTGCAGTTGATTTATGCCCTGGAGTATAAATACATCTGTCCTAAATGTTTTTATGCTAATGTAATTCTGGATGTTATCCATATAAATATCTCATCTCCTTTGAATCATGTGAAGACCTTGGCCTTAGTGATCTCTTGTGGCAGTATTTTTCTTTTATTACTGTTAAATATGTTGACATTGAATTTCATTTGATGCCTCTCTGTTCTATTTTGACAATGTGTAAATAATTGGAGTAGAGCTGGTCAGAGAAACTTTAACAGAACCATATTCAACTGAAATCAAAACACTTCATGAAATCTGTTAATTTTATTGGAATTTTGTTTCAGAAGAAAACAATGGAAAAAAGTTCCGACAATATCAAAGTGCCCACTTCAAATTTCATTTTGAAACAGCTTTTTGTTTGGAATTTTTTTATTTTGTCCCGGTCCAGGCAACAGAAAAATGAATCATGGTACAGTTATGTGCAGTTACTGAGCCTCTCCAGAGGAAGCTGACAAAGTGCAGACGTTTATTGGTGAAGGACTTGCATTTCAAAAATAACTACATAAAAACAATGAAGTTACAGCCCGGCCCAGGACTGCTCTGCAAGGTCACCAGTCCATTGCAAGGGAATCCAGTTCTTTGGTTTCATGTGCTCCTATGCCAACTGGGTCTAGATAGAATCTAGTCACTACTTCTAGTTCTGCCACCTCAGACCCCAGAACTGGTGTCTGAGACCTCCCAAGCTCTTCCAGTTCCTTACACTTGTTCCATCGAGGCCTTTGTGGGCACACGGGGCTTTTTGGTTTAACCCCTTTGAAGGCAATGTGGGAGGAGAGCAAAGAGCACAGG
Source organism: Mesoclemmys tuberculata (assembly GCA_007922155.1). NCBI lineage: Eukaryota > Metazoa > Chordata > Testudines > Chelidae > Mesoclemmys > Mesoclemmys tuberculata. The sequence continues at coordinate 42,115,426 of ML675604.1, read as the reverse complement.
TTTGGCAAAGGAATTTAATCACAGGAATTTAAAGCATTCAGAAGTTACAGATCTTGAAAAATAACAAAGGTCCTGTGACACAACATTCCCTAATCTCATCTTACCCTTTCTGGGAGTCTGAAATTTGTTAGCATTTCAGGCTGGGCAGAGTCCGTTCTGCCCTCTGTCTCCTACAAGTCCTCCTGATGTTGATTTGGTGATGGCCGACTTCCCTGCATGGAGCAGAGCCCTGTTTTAAAGTAGTTTATTATGCTGGCCCCTGTGTAGAAAACCCATTGTTTCAGGAGGCTTCAGGGTTGCTCAAAACCAATAGCTCCAGATGGTGTTGTCCTTCTTTCAATGAGGTGTCAAACACCATTTCTGGGCAAGCTGTCCAAATGCAGTACAATAGATTGTCTTTGGGCATGTCCAGGCTTGTTTTCGCTCATGGTGCAACACAGGGTTCATAACCTGACACAGATATATCCCACTCTGTCAGAATGGTAGTTGATTGCCAAATTATTCTTTTAATAATGAGCATAGATTCTTTTAATGTCTGAATGCTAATGATGAAGGCTTTTTCAAGTGCAATGTGTTTATATAGCAAAAGCCAATTAGTATTTGAAATATCTGTTTTATTTTTGTTTGCTCCAAAGAATAGTTATTTCAGAGGGGACTGAGCACATAGACTTATTTCCCAATGTAAGCAATAAAGTAGTGCATTTCCTGTACTCTCAATGAACCTTCTGAGAAATAAATGAAGCCATATATTTGATTAATTTTTAATGATTTTCATAAAGAAACAAAAAATACAAAAGGTAAAACGACTTGCAACACATGCCTGTTACCAAATACTGCATGTTTCACAGAATCTGCAATAAAATTATGCAACTTTCAAACTTGTCAAAACTGCAAGACAAAACAAAAATCAAACAATCTTACACAGCTGTAACATGTTAGGGTGGGAATAATAATAAAAGACCTACACAAATAAAGGAAAAGAGAATGAGGGGACTGGTTGACGGGAAAGGAAAAGGCAGAGAGGTCAGGTGGAAAGGAGTCTGTTATAATAGTTCAAATATTGCCATTCTTTATTCAAATGTATGAAGAAATGGTGTCCAAATTTCTTCAAAATCACTTACTTGCTTTCTGCGTTGATAGAACAGTTTTATTTTTCCCTGCTAACTCAGACTGGTCCAAATACCATTGCTCTACTCTGGGCATAAGCCCACTCCTCCATTTTTTCTGAGGCCAGGAGCTTGGTCAGTTCAGCCCTCGAGCTGAAAGCTTTGTGGTGGAGTTCCCTCCAGTGTAGTATGCACACAACCTAGGATATAATTTTCGGCTGAGGTTTGGTTGCTGAAGCCAAGCACTGTTTTCACTCTAGTGCCCACCTCTTCCCACAGCTGCCTGACTATTGGACAGTCCCAGGGTTCCTTTCTCTTTATTACAGTGCTACCAAACATCAGAGGACAAGGCCTCCATCTTGCACAACTTCTGTGGTGTCTAATAAATTCTTTTGCTGTATCAGCCATCGTCTGAGATTCACAGAAGTATTTTTAACTTTTCATAATATGGTTTGCCCCTGGGGGTGTTTTAAGGTTATGATAGCTCCCTTTCTCACACTTTCAGAAAGAACTTCAGACAAATGGAATTTGTCTTCATTAGTAAAGCATACATCGTGAACATGGGCCTAGGAAGTTTATAAAGCATTTCCAAGGTTCCCAGTAACGTGGGGCCTCCAGGAGTCCTAGGGTATCTGGATCAAGTTGATAAGTTAGCAAGTGTTTTTAATTGAAAGTAGTGCCTCTTTGCTGAGGGTGACATTTCATGCCATTCCTTAGAAAAGAGACAAAATGTTCATCCTTGACAAATTAGGAAATCCATATGATGACATTGCTCAGCCCCTTCTTGCATATTATGGGTTGTTTTCCCAATTTGCAGGTCTGTATCACCCCAGAAAGGAGCTATTGTGTGAGGGGAAGGATGAAATTGGTACTTCTTAGCTGGGGTAGGGCAGACCATTCACACAGCCACCACAAGAGGCACCTTATTTTTCTCCATCAGACAAAAAGAAGAACTGAGCGTATGTGCAAGGGAACTGGACGCGTTAATACCCATTCCATACTGATCAATGGCTCGATTTCTAGCTGGCAGATGATCACAGGCGGAGTGCCCCCCAGGGGGTCAGTCCTGGGGCTGGTTTTGTTCAACCTCTTTGTTAATGATCTGGAGGATGGGGTAGATTGCATCATCAGCAAGTTTGCAAATGACACTAAGCTAGGGGCAGTGATAGATACCCTGCAAGGTAGGGATAGGATACAGAAGGACCTAAACAAATTGGAGGATTGGGCCAAAAGAAATCGGATGTGGTTCAACAAGGACAAGCGCACTTAGGACAGAAGAATCCCATGCACAGCTACAGTCTGGGGACGAATGGATTAGGTAGCAATTCTGCAGAAAAGGACCTGGGGGTTACAATGGATAAGAAGCTAGATATGAGTCAGCAGTGTACCCTGGTTGCCAAGAAGGCTAATAGCATATTGGGCTGAATTAGTAGAAGCATTGCCAGCAGATTGAGGGAAGTTATTATTTCTCTCTATTCAGCATTGGTGAGGCTGCATTTGGAGTATTGTGTCCAGTTTTGGCCCCCCCACTACAAAAAGGATGTGGACAAGTTGGAGAGAGTCCAGCGGAAGCCAACAACAATGATTTAGGGGGTTGGAGCACAAGACTTATGAGGAGAGGTTGAGGGAGCTAGGCTTGCTTAGTTTGCAGAAGAGAAGAATGAGGGGGGATTTGATAGCAGCCTTTAACTACCTGAAAGGAGGTTCCAGGGAGGATGGAGCTAGTCTGTTTTCAGTGGTGGCAGATGACAGAACAAGGAGGAATGGTCTCAAGTTGCAGTGGGGGAGGTCTAGGTTGGACATTAGGAAAAAGTTTTTCACTAGGAGGGTGGTGAAGCGTTGGAATGGGTTACCTAGGGAGGTGGTGGCATCTCCATCTTTAGAGGTTTTTAAGCTGCAGCTTGACAAAACCCTCACGGGGATGATTTAGCTGAGGATAGTCCTGCTTTGAGCAGAGATTGGACTAGATCACCTCCTGGGGTCCCTTTCAACTCTAATATTCTATGATTTCCAGCCATGTAGGGGTAAGGGTATTAGCATGTTGTAACCAATTTGACATCTGTGACATGATAAAAGCATAATAGTAATTTTGTAGGTCTGGGAGCCCATTCCCCCACCCTGCTCCTGGCTATAAGGAGTTAGAGTTTAAGTGATAGTCATGGGTGTTGAGCAGCACACCCCAGAAAGGCTCTGATGATGATATTACATCTTCTAAAATAAGGGATATATACAGGTAGGCCACTTAGCATATAGAGGTGCCAGAGCAGAATACTCATTTTTATCATATTAACCCTTCCCCACAGGCTCAGGGTGAGACAATGGCACCTACTTGTATCATTAGTGATTTCACAGAATACAGGATCTAAGTTTATCTTCACTAGTTTTGTATTGTCTGTTGGTATTTTTATACCTAGGCACACAACAGCATCAATTTGCCTATGGAAATTCCATTGAGGAAAATGCCCCACTACATGACTACTGAGAGATTTCCAATAGTTCCAATTTGGCCCAATTTATTTTGTTGCTCCAAATTTCTGAATTAGTGATGGGAGGGCTGAAATAGTGATTTCTGTCTTGGATATATGCAAAAGGGCATTGTCTGCTTATAACATTAATTTATACTCTATGGAAACAAATTGTATGGCTGGGATATCTTGAGGAACCCGACTAGCTATTGCCATGGTCTTAAGAACTAAATAAAAAAGTAATGGAGACTGGGCAGCCTGGCCTGGTACCTTGGAAAAGGCTGAAGGTATCTGTGCTTGGTTGGGTGAGACAATATCAGTTGGCTCAAGGAACTAAATACAGGTCTAAATCCAAATTTTTGTAGGGTATAAAACTTATACCTTCAGTCCTTTCTGTCAAAAGCTGTTTCTGCTTCTAAGGCTAATAGAGCTTGTGGTTTGGGGTTGGTTCACAGCTATAATATCACTATGTTGTCAAAGGTTATTAGAGCCATAATGGCCTCTGACAAGCCCGACTAGATTTGGTTGTGTGATAGAACTATAACCTTCTCCAATCTCAGTACCAGACCTTTGGCCAATATTTTTACATTACTATTAATAAGTGAAATTGGCCTATAATTGATATCTCTCCTTGATGTAGCAATCACTGATGTTAGGGCTCCTCTTAGCATAGGAGGAAGGATTCCCTCTGGGACTGACTCATTAAACATGTACAACAACTCTTAACACAGCCAAATGGTCCAGCATCTTCACTTTATTTCCTGGAATGTAAAAGGTCTCAACACTTCAGTTAAAAGGGAAAAAAAAAGCGTACTCATTACTAAAGACAGGGTGAGACACAGGAAGTAGGAGGTGACAGGGAGGGCAGAAATCACTGTCCATGTAGCTTAGCAACCCATGCTGGTCTTCTCTTCTGTTCTGCTGTTCCATAAAGGGTACAACTGTGTTGTTTAGTTCCTGTGCAGGTTTCCATGAAGTCTTGCAGGGAGAAGAGTCATTTCTCATGCTTCCAGCACATGGGAAGTCAAGCTGCTGGGCTTTGAGGACCCCCAGCAGTAAGTCATGGCAACCGACCGGGGTCCCCCATTGGTACAAATTTTAAAAAGTGGTATTGGAGCCCTCAAATTTCTACAGAGCAACAGGGAGCTGCACTTTCCTTCTGGTGATCTTTTGTCTGTGTTTTTGCCAACCTAACGTGCAGGTTCATGTTGATCTGTCTAGTTAACATTGTTAATTGTTTAATTAATTCTCAGCACAAATACATGAGCAAATGTACTTCTTATTGCTAATACACAGCTTAAATATATCCTTTCCACAGTCAGTTCACTCCTATGAGATCACTTTGAGATGAAATGTCCCATTATTTCCTTTACTGGGGTCCTTCACATTCAGCCTTTTGGCAATTGATATACATGCCCCAACAGTTCATAAAGTATAAACTTGGAGCAGCAAATAAGTAAGTTAGTCTCAGTAACTGGGTAATTTCATAAGTGCAGCTAGGGCAGACATAACAACTGGGAAGTAAACTTGGTATAAAACAGAACAGGTACTCAATTCACTGCAGGCTGTTTAAAAAACATTCTGCTTCTTGTGGCTTTTGGAACAGATGTACTTCCTCACCAACCTTGATGTGAAATTGAGCTTGGAAACTTATAAAATATTTGAGCCCTCACTACCTGGCAAATTCCCTTGTTCTTCTAAATGCTGATCTCTGTTCAACCACGTCTTTTGCAAAAATCTTGAAAAATCATTATCTTGTTCTGTGTCATCCCTCAAACAGTTCATTTTTTCCCCATGAACTAGCTGAGTTATTTTTCTTTTACAGTAAATCTGAGGAATTTGACAATCTGTGCATGAAGTTTGGTATTTGAGGCTGGCTTAAGAGCCAAGGACCCATGAACTCTCTAAATCAAATTTAAAATAATCCAGCAGGCTGAGCACTTCTGACAGGACCCGGGGAACAAGTTTTAAGGGGGTTGCCTTTCTCTGCTCCTTCAGGTATTTCTATAATTCTCAGATTATCGTAGCAAGACCTTTCCTTGAGGTCTGCCACTTTACATTTAAGAAAAGATAAATCTATGAGGCTTCTTTGAACATGGACAAAGAGCTTTTGTATCTGATCTTCCAACAGTGATATTCTCTCTCCTGCTTCATTTTCTTGCCCTGTCAGCACTTGCAGACAGAAAGTTAATCAAGGAATAGTCAATGGTATTGTGGCCTGGATGTCTACTGCGTCTGCAGCAACTTCTCCAGCAGGGCCATCTGTTACCGAATGCACAATTGCAGTCACATCCTATACATTATACTGTAGTAATCTTTGTACAAAATATGCCCTGTGAGGTATCATTTGAAAACTACTAACTCACTGGTCAATGATATCATGGTGAAATGTCTGTAGCAACATGGCGTATATAAAGTTATGAAATCCCCCTGGTACAACATTAAAGGCGCATGTTCAAACTCACGTAGCCCAAATTAGGTGGAACTGGTCAAGCAGGCCTGTCTTAAACAAAGAGATGTGTCTTTACCTCAGTTTGCTGTACATAGGGTCCTTGGACAGTGAGAGAGTGAAGGAAGAAGACAAAGAAAATCTGCACTGCAGCATACACAGGTGAAAAGAAACAGCATGACACCTGTTCCCCACCAGACTTGATGGCTCCTTGCTCTCAGCTGGAAAGAACTTTATCTAAGGGTCACTCTCAGGAAAATGAATTTCAAAGTGTGACTGAATTATCAAAGTGAGAGGCAAAAACACCCCAGGTTCTCTTCCAATTCATCTCTCTTGAACCTACAAAGACCAAGGACTCCAGCTCTTTGATTCAGGAAGGGATCCTGACCTGAAGTTTGGTCAGTAATGCTGTTGGGAGAATGTGAAGGAATTCTACCTTGAATCAAGCCTGGTTTGTAAAATTTTAGCATCAGGAAGTGTTCGATCTTTATTTCTCTTCTAACCATTTCCAACTTTAATGCCTTAATACTTGTACTCACTTAAAATCTCTTTGCAGGTAAATAAGCCTTTTTTGTTCTTAGTGTTGTGAACTGTGTGGGTAACGCCATTTAAGGTGGCAAGCTGTTATGTATTGTTCCCTTACAGGGACAATGGACCTTTGTTATCTGAAGTGTCCAGGAGAGAGATGGACACAGCAGTACAGAATACATGTTTCTGGGGGGGAAATCCAGGACTGGGAGTGTGATGGGGTCGTTGTGTATGGGGTAACCTAAGATAGCCAGAGTGTGACTGAAGTGTGGCTTGCAGGCTGCAGCTATACACAGATATTCAGGGTGTGACTTGCATGCTGGAAGGTTGTTCATGAAGGGCCCATGAGGGAGCCACAACAGTGAAGCACTGTGAGACTGAAAGACAAGGGTGACACAACTCCTCAGTGATCAGGATTGAATCCTGGAATGTCATACCATCAAAGAGCTGTTGCTGAGGGTACCATATATCTTGTTCGGAGGGGAGGGGTTTTGTCGACCCTGTTTTGGAGCTACTCATGGAAGTCCCAGTAGATAAAACTTTGCCAGATTACATTCCGGAGATTTTGTTGGGTGGGCAGGGTCAATCCGATACCCTGGACTCCGGTTGGAAATGGATAGTAGCGGATGGCTCTAGAGCTCAAGGGATCCACTCCTCCATGCTGCACAGCACCCCCTGGAATCCTCAGCAAAGCCAGATTAGATAGGAACTCAGAAATGCTTATTATACTGTGTTCCCAAATGTAAACTCTCATCCAATCCTCAAGAAATGGATGGCATTGCATATATTCAACTTCTCAGCCATACCTACCACTTGTACCAGAAGAGGTTTTGTACTTCATTAGCAATGGGGAAAAATGCTGTGTGCCAAATTCAACCCATGTGTGACTCCACTGAAGTCAACAGGTTTACACCAGTGCTGATTTGGGCACAATATGGATAAAGCACAAATATTTTGGCACTTGCTTAGAAGCATCCAGATATTCAAATACTCACAGTAAGCAGGACTAGCTCAGCTTGTGAGGGTAACAAAACCTGATTCCTACAAGTTCCATGTGCAGAACTTAGCAGCTAGCTAGAAAAACTTCAGGGCTTGGTGGCTGAGGTTCTAGCATTGTCATTTGTTCTCCTCCTAAATTTGTAGCACTACAAAGAGCCTTTGTACTGGTCAAGCCATGTTTCTGCTGCATCTCTGCACCCACTTCTCTTCCCCTTCAGTCAGCCTTACTTCAGTGCGAGGATATAGAATCATAGAATATTAGAGTTGGAAGGAACCTCAGGAGGTCATCTAGTCCAACCCCCTGCTCAAAGCAGGACTATCCTCAGCTAAATCATCCTGGCAAGGGTTTTGTCAAGCCTCAGCTTAAAAACCTCTAAAGATGGAGATGCCACCACCTCCCTAGGTAACCCATTCCAATGTTTCATCACTCTCCTAGTGAAAAGCTTTTTCCTAATGTCCAGCCTAGACCTCCCCCACTGCAACTGGAGACCATTCCTCCTTGTTCTGTCACCTGCCACCACTGAAAACAGTCTAGCTCCATCCTCCCTGAAACCTCCTTTCAGGTAGTTAAAGGCTGCTATCAAACCCCCCCTCATTCTTCTCTTCTGCAGACTAAATAGGCCTAGTTCTTTCAGCCTCTCCTCATAAGGCTTGTGCTCCAGCCCCCTAATCATTTTTGTTGCCCTCCGCTGGACTGTTTCCAACTTGTTCACATCCTTTTTGTAGTGGGGGGCCCAAAACTGGACACAATACTCCAAATGTGGCCTCACCAAGGCCAAATAGAGGGGAATAATCACTTCCCGCGATATGCTGGCAATGCTCTTACTAATGCAGCCCAATATGCCATTAGCCTTCTTGGCAACCAGGGCACCCTGCTGACTCATATCCAGCTTCTTATCCACCGTAATCCTGATATCCTTTTCTGCAGAACTGCTGCCTAGCTCGTTGGTCCCTAGTCTGTAGCTGTGCATGGGATTCTTCCGTCCTAAGTGCAGGACTCTGCACTTGTCCTTGTTGAACCTCATCAGATTTCTTTTGGCCCAATCCTCCAATTTGTTTAGGTCCTTCTGTATCCTATCCCTCCCTTCCTGGGTATCTACCACTCCCCCTAGCTTAGTGTCATCTGCAAACTTGCTGAGGGTACAATCTACCCCCTTTTCTAGATCATTAACAAAGAGGTTGAACAAAACCAGCCCCAGGACCGACCCCTGGGGCACTCCGCTTGTGACCAGCTGCCAGCTAGACATGGAACCATTGATCACTACTCTAGCCAATTCTCTATCCATTTTGTAGTCCATTCATCCAACCCATACTTTTTTAACTTGCTGATAAGAATACTGTGGGAGACGGTATCAAAAGCTTTGCTAAAGTAAAGGTATATCATGTCCACTGCTTTCCCCTCATCCACAGAACCAGTCACCTCTTCATAAAAAGCAATCAGGTTGGTCAGGCACGACTTCCCCTTGGTGAATCCATGTTGACTGCTCCTGATCATCTGCCTCTCTTTTAATGGATTCCCTGAGGACCTGCTCCATGATTTTTCCAGGAACTGAGGTGAGGCTGACTGGCCTATAGTTCCCTGGATCCTCTTTCTTCCCTTTCTTGAAGATGGGCACTATATTTGCCTTTTTCCAGTCATCTGGGACCTCCCCCTGTTGCCATGAGCTTTCAAAGATAATATCCACTGGCTCTGAAATCACATCAGCTAACTCCCTCAGCACCCTCGGGTGCATTGCATCTGGCCCCATGGCCCAATCTTTCTAAATAGTCCTGGACCTGTTCCTTCAGCACTGCGAGATGTTCACCTCCTCCCCATTCTGTGCCGCCCAGTGCAGTAGCTGGGTAGCTGACCTTGTCTGTGAAGACAGAGGCAAAAAAGGCATTGAGTACCTCAGCTTTCTCCACATCCTCTGTCACTAGGTTGCCTCCCCCATTCTGTAAGGGGCCCACACTTTCCTTAATCTTCCTTTTGTTGCTAACATACCTGTTGAAACCTTTCTTGTTCCCCTTCACATCCCTTGCTAGCTGCAACTCCAATTGCTCTTTGGCCTTCCTGATTTCATTCCTGCATGTTTGAGCATTATTTTTATAATCCTCCCTAGCCATCTGACCAAGCTTCCACTTCTTGTAAGCTTCTTTTTTGTGTTTAAGCTCACCAATGACTTCTTTGTTAAGCCAAGCTGGTTGCCTACCACACTTGCCATTCTTTCTGCACATTGGGATGGTTTGTTCCTGTGCCCTCAATAAAATTTCTTTAAAATACAGCCAGACCTCTTGGATTCCTTTACCCCTCATATTTGCCTCCCAGGGGATCCTGTCCATCAGCTCCCTGAGGGAGTCAAAGTCTCCTTTTCTGAAGCCCATGGTCCGTATCCTGCTGTTCATGGACTTGTTCAGATTGCTGAGTGCTGTGTATGTTTCTCCACACAAGTCAGAAGTCTTTTGTTAGGCTTTGTCCTCATTAGCAAACAAGGTGTGTCCTTAACTTGAACTAGCTAATGTGTAATAACTCACACAAGGTAAAATCCTAGGGAAGATAATGGAGTTTGCAGTTTTTACAAGAGGTAGCAAATTGAGTTAAGGACTATGGATTAGTCTAGGGATGTGGTTCCCAGCCTGTGGCCTGCGGGCCAAAAGTGGCTCATGGCTTCCCTCCCATTGGCTGCAGAAGGGAGCCATTGCCTAAGGATCTGGGCAGAGCGTGTTTCCATGGGGCTAAAAAACCGTTGCAGGCTCCTTGCTGCAGCTAAGAGTGTGGGAGATCAGTGCTTCTCTCCCCCTGGCTGGAGCATGGAGCATGGCAAGCACTCCGCGTAGGTCCCTAGGTGCTGGGGTCACTACTGGAGCCAGAGGGAGGGAAGATCAGAGTTCCTGTCCCCCAGCACCAGTGGAAGGTGAAGCGCTCTGCCTGGATCCTTTGGCACTGGAGCCAGAGAGAGGGGAGCACTGATCTCCCATCCCCCTCGCAGCAGAAGGGAGCCACTGCCTGGGGGATCCAGGTGGTGTGCATGGGGCTACGGGACACATGCTGTTTCCCTGCTGCAGCCAGGGAGATGGGATATCAGGGAGGAAGCAGCCTCCTCGCTTAACTCCTTCTGTCTGTCTGCAGTGGGGATGGGGTCCTCCTGGCAGAGACTAGTGGCCCTTCAGGGTTATATAAATGATATCTGTGGCCTTCAAGCCAAAAAGGTTGGGAACCACTGATCTAGGGTCTATCTTGACCTGCTAACCATGAAAACTATAAACTGCGTTGTCTTCACTAGGATTTTACCTTCTGCTTTGCCATACTTTTTTCCCTAGTGAAGATGCAGATGAAATTCTCAGAAGTCCAGAGGCCTAATTCTCCACTGCCTTCTACCTAGCATTGTCATTTACACTTGTGAAAAGCAAATGTAAAATCCTGCTACATCAGAATTCAGTTCCCACTCTCACGGGTCAGTAGCATGCTCCAAGTGCTACGTTTCCAAGAACAGATGTAAATTACAATGCAAGGCAGTGAAGACTTGCTGTCAGTTACACCTGGGCAGAGTGCTTGGCAAATGTGAGGGTGAGTGGTGATTGGTGAATTGATGTGACAGTATTTTTATATTTGCATTGTTCGGGTGTAAGTGACAATGCAAGATGCAAGCCGATGAGGTAGACACATGGTAGCCTAAGACTCCATTTTGTGACATTAGCCTTTAAATAGTGTGTCTCATAATCTAAATGTGGAACTGGAGCTACTGCACGTTTGTGATATTAAAATAATTTTCTTATGGCTGTGTGTGTAGTTTAGTGTGTGTAGTTTAGTTTAGTGTGTGTAGTTTTCTGTGACCACGGGGCTAAGCATCAGCATTTCTGATGGCAAAAAATAAGCAACAAGGTAACACCAGGTTTGTGTGGGATGGCGACATATGTAGGTTTAAAGCGGCTGAGGCACTTTAAAAATAAGGTACGGTTGAGAGGGGGGGCCATGGGTATCCATGAGGTTTCTACTTTACCCTGGCAATTCATTTTCAGTAGTACTGTTCGTCAAAAGTAATAGGTCTGGGTCTGATATTAGCAGCCTGTCTTTAGCAGTGCTGTTTTTCAGGTGAAGTGATTTTGTGAATGACGGAAAACATGGTCGCAGAGGAATCCCCCTTACCTGACTTCTCGATCTAGTATCTTGTTTGCATGTCGTGTCTGCTTTGGGTACTGGCAAGCTGCAGTTTATCATAATGATTCAGGGCATCTTGAATAGCGGTTTGGATCTGTTTCTTATGGAGAACATATCGGGTCAGCCAGCAGATTCCTAACTGTTTCAGTCTGTTTTTCTGTAATAAGAATGCTATTACTAAAGTGGTGTTGTTGCTCAAAATTTCATTATGTTGCACGTGATGATGGATTTAAAAGCAAAATGTTGCTATTTAGTTAAATAAAACACAGTCAACATTTTTGCTAGTTATTACAATCATTATCGAGCATACATGGAAATATTTACAATGTAAACAGACATGGGATGCCTTCCTCCCACTTATGGCTCCTTCTGGACTTGTAAATTACTTCACCTTCCCCTTCATTGGGATAAAAGTCAAAATTTGTTCTTAGTACAGCATGTATAGTACATCCCACAGAAGAACTTTAGGGGGAATTAACTTCACATCCAAAAATTACAATGCATATATTACACACTGTAGGAAAAAAATTGGGACTATTTCTTTTTACCCCTGTATATATATTTTTTTTTTTTGCTCTTTTCCCCATTAAAGTAATGCATTCAAGGATTTGTTTATATAGTTAGTTACTACCTGATAAAGCAAAGCATATGAACTGAAACCACCAACTTTAAATCAATGATGGCCCTGATATAGAATCTTTATTTAGAAGCAAGTTTTAATATCTGCAATTATGATAATACCTAAGTGAAAGCAAAGATCTGTTGTTTGGTGTGTGTGAGAGAGAACTGAAGACAAGCTACTTCTCCACTGGCCTCTTCCTTAGCTGTAGTCACCAGAGACAGAGTGAAATTTCTGCTGAAAAAGAATGAGCCACGTATTTTAACCAACCCTAGTAACTGCTATTAATAAAAGACTGTGAACCTTGGCTAATCGACATGGGAAGGATAAAAATAAATAAAAGATCACATAAGAGGGATACTAACTACACATGCCATGAGGAAATTGCACTGAAAGGAAAGTATGCGGAATCTTTGGTACACAGAGAACACGTAAATCTTGCAGCAGTTCTTGCCCAGCTACAAGTTGACTGGTGGAAGCTCCACGGTGTAACATTAGTGTCCATTCCTTAATATCCAATAATATATCACTTGAAAAATAAACAGCAAGATAAATGACAGGACAGATGTCTAAAGAGGCAGAGGTTAAGGAGTGTTAAACTGTGTTGGACACTATCCGACTTGCTGGTGTTAAATTATGCTGCATGTCCTAAGCTCCCTCCCTGTAAAAGGTCAATGCTCGGGGTATGTTCTCAGATGATTTATGAAATCAAAGAATGGCCCACATGCCTATCTCTCTGGGAGGTGAGCAGCTCACAGCATTGTCAACTACAGCCCCATAATAAACCAAATTTAAACATCAGTTCAAACAATCCATCTTTATCGCTTGCTCCACTGCAAGAACTCCTCTGTCTTGTTATCACCAGCCAGCCATGGCACGGTGTATTGTTCTTTGTATGCATTCCTGGAGCTATTCAGTGGCCTCCATTCAAGGCTATTTCTCTGAGTCTCGGTAGAAAGGGACTCACTTAGAAATCCTTCTCTGGCTTCCGTATTCTATGTGGGAGGCTAGTTGTCATTAGACTGATTATAAAATGATCTGCCCTATATTTGTGGGACAGTCAATAACATATAGTTGATAAATAAAACACTTTTTCTGTGGCATTAAATTTGTTTTTATTTATTTTATTTACTTTAAGCAGCATGAACCCTAGTGCAAGGATGAACTAGATTCCATAATCTTAAAATCTTGTGTGGTGTGGTTGCTGTAGCCAATTTGTGTGCTGTAGCTGATGGCAACTGTCTATTGCTGGTCAGACTTTTCCCAAGGGACACTTCAGCAGCAATGAGTTCCTCTTTGTTTCTTTCCCTCAGATAGCATCTAGTCTGTTTACATGGGTCTAGCTTCAGCCAGTTGCTTTTTATTCAAGTGCTGATGCCTCTCAGGCACTTGGATAATTGGGAGATGGTACCATTTGTATTTGATGTAAAGGAGGGATAGCGCTTGAGTGTAACTCTGGCATTTGTGTTGATGTTGCCTTACAATTTCCCTCCCGCTGTAGTCTCCGATAGATGTTGAATAGTTTGGGGGGCAGGATCGACCAATGTAGGACTCCATAGGTGAGGTCTCCAGAGGCAGAGAAGCCATTCCTCTATGAAGAACTTCTAAGTTTGGTCATCCCTTAGTGTTGCCTGGCCTAAAACCGACTGGAAGGGGTTCAGGATGCTGGCAGAGGACATGTGTAGCTGAAGGTAGTTCTTCAGTGCTTTCTCATCTAGTTGGTTCAGAAACTGGAGATTAGATGTGGAGAAGTAGTTTGCAAGGTCTGTTATATTAAAATATTTTATTATATATGTAATATATAGCAGGGTATAAGGAGGTTTGGTGATTGCTGGAGTGTCCTTCTCAAAGAAAATGTTCACAATATCTGTTAGCTGGGACCACAAGTCCGCCTGACTGTCTTTCACTAGCCAGGAAAATCAGGGATCAAAGTCAGAAGTGTTGACTTGGATTTACTTCAGGGCTTCTAATACTATTTTAGCACTAAGATTAGACTGAATTTTGGGAGATAGGGTGTCATATTAATGGCTTAATGTTTGGTGTGGGACTTCTAAGGTCCAGAGAGATCATCTATGAAACAAGTTGCCTGTCCCTTACCGTGAGTGCTGCTGCATTCTGGAATTGAGGTTGACAATGCAATTTATGATCAGAATAGTTCAATAGGATGTGACTTAGTGGCTGCCTTAGTAAAGAAGTGGGACCCAAGGCACAGGGTTGTAAAAATTATTTGTGCTGTAATCTGTTAACATTTGTTGTCAGTGGCCCTCTAATTTCCTGCTTGCCTGCCTTCCTGATTATATGATGATGGAAAAGGTTGATGATGGTGAACAAGGATTTCGATCAATTTCAGGTTGAAGAAGTTAGGAAGATATAGTGGGAAGGGATCATCTAATTTCTTTGAGGAAAAGAAGTGAGATGGATGAGTTTGCAGAAAAAAGGATGAAACAGCCCTGCAAAAGTTTTGCATAAGTCCGTATGTGTAGCCAACCTTCCCAAAAATTGCACAACAAACTGGCATCAGCTACAAAGGTAACTGTATTAGCCTTATCAGTGATGGGACCCATAGAAGTGAAGTGAGCTGAAGCAACAACGAAACATTGAAAATAATTAGAGGCTGCTGCTGCTCCTCTTCTGCTTGCATACTTTGTCTGTTGGTCTGATACTCCTTGGTACAGGAGATGATTCAAAAGCAGCAAGAGTTAGGGTAATGGTTCCTCCCCCTTCTGGGATCAGTACTCTCAGGAGTTATTGGCATTTGATTAAGACTAAAGCAGATTGCCCTACACAGGAGTCTGAATGCTCTCAGATTGAGAGAGATCTGACACTCACTTCAACACATTTTGGCTAGTTTCCAGCTTTGAGACATTTTCTTATTTTGTTTCTCTGACTCCATTCCCATTACAAATTTAGCAGACAATGCATCATGCAGAGTACGAAGACATGAAGTAGAATTTATATTTTAAGAGCCACCAAGAGGGAATCTTGCTGGTGTCAGAGGTCAGTTACTTATGTCAAGACCACTTTATTCAGTAGCACTATAAATTCAGCCATGCCCCAATAAAGAAGCCCTGTTGGATTCCATATAGCTGAGGGTATTCATGTGTATTCCCCTATGAAAGAATAAGCCTTTTTCTGTGCTTGGTTTCACATGGGCTTTGAGAGTCTATAAACTCTTTTTTGGTTTTTCATGAAAAAAGATTAGATGTAGCCAGTAATTCTAGTAGCACTCTTAGAGTTTTAAGTCGTCTCTAAAAAATATGATTTAGAGGCAGTCAACACACTGGTGAGTCTTCCTGCTTTGTAATACAAATCATAGACCATGACACAAACTAATGGCATAACCAACTATTATAATGGTGCCCAGTAGCATGGGGATAGCTAAAGGGCAGTCAGCAAGTTAGAGCTGTGTGAAGAAGTTTTGCACTTGAAGTACAATGGGTAAACTGTGGCTTTATGCCTGTCTCATCAAACAACAAAAAAAGCACTTTTTGAAGGTTGAGTTTCACGCGACTTTTTTTTTTTTTTTTAGTTTTGTTGCCCAAAAAACGCATTTCCCTCTGTAAAGGGAAAACAATGCTCTTGTGTTACAGTGGAAGGAATTGAGATGGGCCAAAGAGTAAATAATACTTGCCGTGACATGTTAGCACAGGCACAACTTCACCCATGTGATCAGTAGCACATGTAACTGCTTGCAGATGGAGGGAGGCTGCACCAGAACGTGGGGGTATGGGGTTAGAAGACAAGCTGCTCGGAAGACTTGGATAACTCACCATGCAGAAAAGCTGCCTAATGTCCTATATAGTATACTGTGCTTGCTTAACCTAATAGGAGAGGCGGGGAATAAATTTGTGTGTGTGTTTTTGATTTAGAAAATAGTCATTACGAGAACTTGAAGTCTAGCTTGAAGTCCTCAGGTCTACTCTTTACTGGGTATCCTTGATTTGATGATCTGTTAGTTTAGATCAGGAATTCTCAAACTTTTTCTTAGAGCAGATATCTTAACAGAGGGATTGCCTTGAGGTCACCCCCTCTCCCATTCAAGTTCATACATACTCTTCTATCCCAGTCACCATCATATAACATCTCTGAGGCAACTACTGAGCTAAAGCTGACATGGAGAAGTGATAGCAGGAAAATCCTCTGTCATTTCATGCAATGTAGCAGCAGCAAATGAGGAGGAAAGCCAGCACTGCATGACTAGCCAGCCCTGAAGATCAAATGGAGAACCTGAATTTGTAAAACAATTGATGCAACTGTTGTCGTCTTTACTATGCACCTTTATTGGATATTATGAATTCAGGATCTGTCTACACTGCAATGTAAGCCCAGGGTTTGAACTCAGGTGTAAGCCTTACCCCCTTTCCAGCTACACACAAATTGCGCTAATCCAGGATTTGGACCTGAAGTCCCAGGACCTCACGGGGTGCAGATCCCACTCCTGAGTCAAGCTGGGACTCAGGGTTCAATCCCTATTGCTTTGCAGTGCAGAACCAGCCCCCCTGAACTCATACTCTAAGAGTCCACCAGAAGTATCCCACAATGCCATGGGCCAACTTTCTTTTGTTCTCTGAACAGTCAAGTTTTCCTACACTGCAGTGTGAACAAAGGGCTAGAGCAGTCATATTTTGGGAGGGCGCAAGGGAGCCTGGGATATAGTTGGTTGGACTAGGGTCTGCACACTGCAGTGCGGATACTGGAGTCGCAGGTTTGGGCCCAGGTTTACAGACTTTTAACCTACAGTTGACAATCAGCATGGGGTATGTCTGTGCTGCAACTAACAGTGGGGCTGACCAGCTGACTCGGGCTCACAGGGCTTGGGCTAAGGGGCTGTTTAACTGTGGTGTAGGTGTTTGTCCTGGGCTGGAGCACTTGCTATAAGACCCTGAGCTCAGGTCCCGACACCAAACATCTACCCTGCAATTGAACGGCCCTTTAGCCCAAGCCCCCTGACCCTGAGTCAGCTGGTCAGCCCCATTGTTAGTTGCTGCAGAAGGGATAAAGTATTATTAGAAACTTCTTTCTATGATCACTTCTGGCAACCAGTCTCTCTACTTGTATTTACAATGGATTTATTTTATTTGTCCAAGTCCTATATTAAAGAATATAGGATGCTTGCTGCATTAATTTCAACTGATCTTTGCACAATACATAGCAGCACTGAATGGAAAGATATTGGATAGCAAGAAGAATGTTTTCTTTTGAGTACTATGAACTTCAAAATGAGTTGTTCTGCCCGTCATTGCATATTAGCTTTATAAAAAAGAAATAAAATATTTAAAAGGTGTTCTCTTCATCTCTTACAATTGCATGCTGAATTGAAAGAGTTGGAAACTGAAACTGCTAGGGTTTGATTTAGTTAATATTTCTGCAAAATAGATTAACATAGTGGAAAATAAGAAGATTGATCTTGGTGAAGCAGGAGCCCAGAAGACTTTTTTTTCTTCTTCTATTTGAAAGATCACCCTGACAAAGTTAGTGAGGATGCCTGGAGCATTTTCTCACTCTGGGGTGTAAAAACATTTGTTCCTGGTTCACATACCCATTCTGAATGCTAGCCAAGCCCTCCATCTCCACCCTAATCCATCACTAGAGTAACAAGAGATGAGAGAAGTTCTGGACCCTGTCCTAATTCATGTCTCTAAGACTGATTTGGGATGAATTACTTTGCCCCATTATACATTCTTGTATTCAGAGGTTTTATATCCCAGCCATATGGGGTGCAGAAAGATGTGACTCAACCTCTCCGCCAAATTGTTTTCCAGTTATTAAATAACGGAGCGCAGAGTAACATGGCTGTTTTAATTCAACCCATGTAGCCATTAGTCTCCCAGTCATCCAAAAGCATCTCTACAGTAGGGATTAAAACAGAAGATGGGCTGTCCAAACTGCTGCGTTTCTGTTCTTGACAGCCACTGACTCACAGTGCAACCTTTGACAGGTCACTGAACCTCCCTGTGCCTGTTTTTAGGTATAATAATAATGCCTACCTCAAAGGCTTTTTCTGTGGACTAATTAGTGCTGCAAAGCACCTTGAGCTCTTCAGCTGAAAGATTCATGTGCTTCTTGTTGGCATTATCACCGCAAGTCCCAAGATGAAGACCAGTATCTTGACACTTACCCCTTGTCCTATGGGGATTCAGTGTAGTGAGCGGAGTACTGGAGTGATGTAATGCCTGTGGCCAATATTGCTTAGAAGTCATGCTGCTGTGCTGTGAACTAGCTGGAGTTTTACTGAGGTCAGTGAATTCATTCCACCATGCAATGAGTTGGAATATTCCAGCCTGGAAGTCGCAGAGGTGTATCTGTGGCCAGGACATCGTTTAACAGCAAGGGGAAGAGCCCATTTGCCAAATGCAGATGGACAAAGGTGTTTTTGCCAACTGTAGACACAATAGTACACAAAATTAATGTACCGAGTAAAATCTGTAGCTTTGTGCTTTCTCCCACGCTGCCCCACATGCTTGGGAAGAAAACCCCATAAACATCTACAAAACTACTTCCATTATCTATGTTCAATAATCCCTCCTCAAAACTCTTTTGCTGTGATGCCTACAAAAAACTTGATAACAGTTAGGCTGCTGGTGTGCTGAGGTTACTGCCTATCATGCCGATCAATACAGCGTCATTGTTTCCTTGTACTCTCCCAGTCTGCCTGTATCATGTATTGTCTCTTGTCTACCTAGATTATAAACCCTGTAGGGTAGGGATGGTCTTTCTGTTGAGTTTGTACAGCGCCTAGCACAATGAGGGGTCCTGATCCAGGACTCGGGTTTGTAGATACTATGGTAATACAGATAAAGATTAATAATAAAGAGCGATCAACACAAACAAATACAAAGAATTAGAACAGAACAACCCAAGTCTGTTCACACTAGCTTGCCTGCTCTCCCTTGGACAACACATATGTTTAAGGCCCAGATCGTGCCTTTCCATTGTAGAAGAAAAGCTCTGGACTTCTCCTTGCAGAGTTTTCTATGTATTATAATTTTGTGGGGGTGAAGGGTTCTCTTGTGCCACTGTGAAAGAAGTCAAGAGTACTTCCGTAAGTTTCAGATTTGAGTGTATTGAAGGGAAGTCAGGTCTGTGCTACCAGGTAGCGATTGTCCCCCTGGACAAACTACCCCCTCGCCTTTAAAGGGCAGAGTTCTAGAGCATTCAGTCATATTAACTCCTGAATAATATTCTGTGAAGACTGGGTGGAGATACTTCCCCACACATGAATTCCTGGACCCGAGAAGAGGTTTAGGAATCTTGACTGTAAGATAATGTTAATTCAAATACCCGAGGCATTGTAAGTAGATATGAGTTGGAACTAGAGCTGTGTGGAGAACAGAAATTCAGATTTGCAAAGAATTTTGAGATTTTGAAATCTGTTTTCATTCTAATTTGGAATACAACCCCAACATTTTGAAATTCTCAGAAAGAAAATGCCAAAAATACCATTTCTAAATACTGAAATATTTTTGTCTGGATTTTGACTTTGTAAAATTTTATTATCATAAACTACGTAATAAAAAATAATTGAAGCAGTCATTTTGAAAGGAAAAATCAAAACATTTTGTTCCAAAGCTGTCAGAACATTCCACTTTGACATTGTTAGAACTTTTTCACTCTATTTTTTCATTAAATAAAATTTTCAGTGAAATTAGCATGATTTCATGGAATGTTTTGATTTTGGAGAGAACTTTTACATCAAAGCTCTTCTGAATGGTTCTAGTCTGTATCAGATCCAGGTTCATGACTAACTTGAAATCCTCACCATTTTGCAGGATGTGTGCAGGAATAAAAATGTGGATGCTTTTGGAGGAGCATGGTTTGCGCTTCCACCCCTGAGGCCAGAGAGCCAGTGCCCCTGTTTGCCCTCCCCTTGTACATGCCCCTGCCATCTTCCGATTCAGATTTAGTTTCCTGTTTTTTCCCATTATAGAGAGAGGCCCTAATCACAAAATGTGCATCTGGGTTTGGATCCCAAACTTGCCCCAATGTCTTGCCAAAAGTTTGTGGAGAGTTCAGATAAACTATTTCAGTTTGGTTCATGTCTAAGTATTGCAATATTGTATTTCATAGATTTTTAGCTAGCGTTTCACTGTTTTTCTGTAAAACACCATCTATACATCTGCAAAACACAAACTACTGTGGAGACCAGACTATAATATTTGCTTATTATGGAAGGACGTAAATATTAGAGAAAGCCATTTCTATTTTTTCATGATGGAAATCTTCATATGCTTAGTTAAAGCAGAAAAGATGAGGAACTAGAAAGCAGGGTAGTTAAGTAGTTTAGATTAAAAAAATGCTTGCAACTATTTTTGTGAATTTCAGGAAAGCTTTGATTTTTTTTTTTTTTTTTTTTTTTTTTTTTTAACCTGCCTAGTTTGGTTCAAAGCAGAAGGAAGTCGTTTTTCACTATTTCCTCCCTAGCCAGCATTAAACATTTTCTGAGCCTGTTTTTTTTGTGATATTTCCGGTCTGATGTTGTTTAGACCAGTGAAATGCGAGTGAGCAATAGAACATTTTGATGCTCAGCTGGGACCAGACCCTGCTCCCTTCAAGGCAGTGATAAACCTCCCATTGACTTCAGTGGAGCAGGATTAGGTCTCTGGCAGGAGAAATTCAGGGGTACTGGAACAATTTGTATAGTGGGGGTGCTGAAAATCATTGAACCAAACTGTAAACCCTCTATGTGACAGAAACCACTTCAAGTCAAGGGATGCAGCAGCATCTCCCACACCCCTAGTTCCAGCACCTATGGATAAATCCTATGAACCTTTTGAAACTTGATCATCCATGTTAGGCCCTATCCAGGCTACATTTGAAATTGTACTGCTAACAACCATACAACTCTGTTCAAACTAGTTTCACTGATGGCTGCTAGCATAATCTTCCTGCCAATTGTTACAAACCCGTATTATAAAGGCTGTCTATAGAGGCTGTCTGTAACATAGTCTGGTTTGTATAGTTCTCAGGCAAAAATCTGTTCCCGCCCCTCTCAACCCCCCCCCTTTTTTTCAGGGTAAATGGAGCAGAACACTTCTAGTATGATTTCATCTGTGACTAGAGGGGTCTTTAGAGAGTCTGACTTCTCCATGCCCCACCCTAAATGTATAGCTTCATGTAATTGACACCAAAAGATTAGGAGACTAGCTGTTTTTCCTGTTTTAACACCTCTTAGTGCTGTCTAAACAATTTATTTACACAAAGCTTTAAAAACAAACAAGGATTCTTTCCTTCCAAGTGAATACCCAAGATTGATGGCAGCTGTTACTTGATCGATAGCCTGGGAAAAGGATGCGTGACAACCAGAGACAGGCTCAAAGTGCCACTTGGAAATCCGAAGTGTGGGAAACCCACATGTGGTACCATAGGCTAGGCTTTTAAAGATTAAGCCAGTTTTTCATTCAGTTCTTCGGACTTTCATTGTAATTTCCAGTTGACTTGAAGAATGTCCTTGTCTTAACATTTGTTCATTTTTATTGTGTACTAAACAGTAGTTTAGTCAGAAAAAGAGCGCCGAGTCACTTCTGAAAATGGGACTTTGGCTTTTAAGTTATTCAAGTGCTTTGGAAAACGTTACACTAAATAGATGATCAATTCTCCTATCTTAAATCAACCCATGAGAACACACATATAATAGGAATGAACTGACCTCTCTTGCACAATTCCTAGGGTCCCATACCACCATAGCAATGCTTAATTTGTAATGAAAGAGGGGCTGGGGCTCAAGCAACTTTTTTACATTCATAACTGATGCAGCAAACCCAGCGGTGCTGGGGATAGGAACTGCCAATCCTAGAGGTGCCAGGGCTCAGCCTGGCAAGCCAGACACAAATTAAGCACTGCACCATAGCCAGTCCAGCACCTTGGAGGTATTGGAGGTCTTAAAGCATACATTGAAGGCTGATAAAGTGAGTGGAGGAAGGTTGCTTGCTACCACTAATACTAGAACAGCTTTATATAAACCTGCATACATTTGTACACATGTTAAAACTATGTTAAAAGAATATTACGGTTGAAAGTCAGGCACTCACAAGTTAAGAAATGGTCTAAAGTTGTGTATCTGAAGTTTGTAAATGATTTCATCTTTCCTATCTGCAAAAGCCAGATCTCTGCATTGTGGCAAAGATGTATCGAGTCTATGACCTATTAGGAGGACTCACAGTAAATAATAGAGTTAAATTCAAGATAGAAAATACTAACCTTTTCTAAGTTAATGGACAGCAAAAGCCACTATAATGGTGGCTAAACAATGGATTAAATTCTGATTTTTGTTGTACATGAGTGTAAACCTGAAATAACTCTCTTGACCTCCGTGGTGATAATTCAGATTTAAATAAGATCAGAATTTGCCCCTGCAGTATGTGTACCATATTAATGTGTTTTCAGAAAGAAATAGATCATAGGCAAATGTCTCTAAACTAGAAACTAGTTAAAATAGTGTGGTGCATAAGCTATACCAGTGGGAGGATTGTAACTTCGGAGAGTATTTCATACATCAATCAGATGTGTAGTTTGTACAGTTCCTTCCCAACAGTTGGATAGGGTGCAGTTGAAGATACCTTCCATTGCACACTAACAATATAGAATAGGGATTAATCCTTCAGTAGCAGTAGGCCAGACAGGATGAACTCATGGGCCAAATTTTAAAAGTGGCTTCAACCTTGGGGGAAATCCTGGCAAAACTGAAGACCATGGCAAAAGTCACATTAACTGAAATGTGGTCTCCAAGGCTCAGATCCTGCAATCTGCTCTGCAGGCTACTAGGATGATTCGAGGAATGGAAAATCTGCCTTATGAAAG
>ML675604.1:41949635-42085389 GCA_007922155.1 Mesoclemmys tuberculata | reverse complement strand
TGTGTGTGTGTGTGTGTGTGTGTGTGTGTGTGTGTGTGTGTGTGTGTTCGTTCCCTTAAGTACGGAAGGGCGATGGCTCATTGCTGGAAGCATTTCTCTGTTTTCGTTACCAGGCAACAGTGCAAGAAGCCAACAAAATTTGAGGATTATCAGACTCTGTGATGAGGTTAAGACCACAGAAAGTCTCTACAAAATTGAGGACTCTCGACTTACAATGTCATCTGAGTTTCCTGCAAGCAGAAGAACAATTGTGCTACTAGGCAATTGGTGAGGTACTAAGGGTCAGTCCAGCCCCCATTGAATGGGGTGGCAAAGCCCCCACTGACTTCAGTGAGAGAATGATCAGGCTCTAAGTTGAAGAGGAAACATGCTCTGTTGGATGTTTCTGTGTCAGGAGGAAAAAGCTGATGTAGAGAGAGATTCCTAGGCATGTAGGTTGTGCTGCAGTCTATCTGAAGGAGGTGACAGCCCTGTGTATATGGATAACAAGAGTAAAGATGTTAATTGGGAGGAGCGAGATGTGGGGTTATAAAAAAACAAGAGAGGAGCAAATGTTACATATCTGAGAAGTAAACTACAAAGAATAAGTACATAAACACTAGCAATTTATTAAAACCCATTATTCACAGACTATCAGTAATATAATCCCTTAGGTGCAAACCTGTTAGGACCAGAATCTATTTAGGATAAAATAGATTGGCTGAATTCTTATCTTACCCATATGTGTCTGCTTTACCAGATACTTTGTAGCTTTTTAATATCTCAACTATTATAAAAATTGAATGTACCTTACTCAAAAACTGCAGGCAAACTAGAACTGGAACACACTAGAACTGGAACACAAAACATGCAAGTCATTATAAAACAGACCATGAAAGCTCTTTAGAAATTCCATTTGTGGGAAGAAAACTGTAGAATCTGAATCAGTGTTCTGTCTGAATCAATGATTGACTTGAGCCTGAATAAGTTTCAAATAAATGCAGAGAAATCTCCCTTCTTTAACTATTAAGCAACTATACAAGAATGAACATGGATTGTATACCTTGTAATGTGGTTGTCTATAATGAAGCAGCCTTTGTCCATTCATTAATAGACAGAGAGACCTTGTTTTCTTAGCCTACAAGAAGTGGGTGCAGTCTGATCATGTTGGTGCTGCTAATTCTAAAAGCTTTATAACTTCTGCTGATGGTGATAGTGGTTCTGTTGGGTGACGAAGAAAAGAGCTTACTCTGGATCCTTCCGTACCACAATCAGGACAAACAAAATCCACAGAAGACATAAAGATAAGTGCAAAACATCTCTAGGCATGAGAACCAATTCAGACCTAATGAAACTGAGTTCCATCTACTTATATCAGGTGTGAATTCAGGTCCTATTAGCCACTCTTTTTTGCACTTGAGTTCTGAGGGAGAAAATGGTGGGAAGTATTGCTTTGGAAAATTGTGTTGTAGAGAATTATTGAGAGAGTACTGTGTGAGGAAATACAGGAATCCAGGAAGAAATGGAATAAAGGAGAGGCATGCCTAATGCTGAGGGAAAGCATAATATGGTATATCTTGATTAACAAGGCTGGAAAAATCCCCTCTTGGGCTGTTAGTCCAACTTCCTGATTCAAACAGACAGGGCTTGATACAGAAGCTGTACTCTTTCTGTAAACAAATATCTAACCTTTCTTTAAAGCTGACTAGTGACATCCAGTGACTGTGAAGGATTCCACTTAAGGCATTATTCAGAATACTAGGGAAACAAATATTAAAGTAATGCTGGTGAGACTGGGTATTAATCTGGGTTATCTGCCCCAGAAATAGTAAATATTAGCCATGTGAGAGAACTCATCAGAGGCTGGTCTAATTTGCAGCTTCTCAGATTATATTCTTTGTTGCTCCATTGTCTTCCTCATTCTCCCTCTTCTCCCGCCGAAGCTGCCTTCCGTACACAGAGTCAATAACTATTCTACCAATTTTGTGTAAGTTGCATGGGAAACAGCAAGGTGCATGTTTCCTTGTGAATGATACGGACTTCAAGCATTTATGTGGAGCTGAAATTGTCCTTGAACGGGCAGAGCCCCAACAGGGTAAATGCCAAGTGGGACACAAATGTTAGGTACAGTTTTGGAAACAAGCATTCTTGTAAACAGCTTCATGAAAATGCGTCCCTGTAAATTATTCTTGTGACTCAGGACATATAAAATGAGAGAAGGAACCACTATAGTATAACATAACAATCCAGAAAGCTTATGCCTCTGATTTCTTCTTCATTAAATAGACTTGATAGGAGCTCCTGCTTGCTTTTGGATGGGAGATATTGAAGTATAATGAAGTGCCCTGTACAACCAAACTTCTGAGTTTCTAAAACAAATGTAAGCATAGATATTTGAAGGCAAAACTTGATAAACCTAGAAACAGATCTTCTGAATATAGCAAAGAAATATAAGTAGGTCTAGGGAAATGTTGCATGGCTGATGGGACTGGTTTATTTAACCAGGGTAATAACTTAATTGACTCTCATAGAATTAATCCTCACTCACTATTGTGCCACTGAGATCAAAGTGAGGGTGCTGACTTTGCTCTTATCTTTATATATTTAAGTACAATATGAAACAACATGCAGACTTTGTCAAATCAGAAAAAATAAGTCCAAGTTCACTTTATACTTAATCAAGGGGATCATATTTGCAGCAAAAAAAGATTATGCAGTATGCCTTGCAGCAGATCATATTGTTTCACAAGTATGGAATGGCTGAACCAAATACCTATCCCTCTAATTTAAGGTACAATGACATAGTTATGATTTCATCATAACGGTGTACACTGGGGTATTGTAAAAGGGGAAGGAATTCTTGCATTCAGGATCCTGTCTTTCACAGCTCCAGCAGGGCTCAGTGAAGTACCATATTAAGGGGTAGTTTAGAGACTGGGCTGAGGCGAGATCTATTGAAACAGACCTTTTTATATAAACTTGATTATTGTTGCGTCTATAAGGTAATGGCCCAAACTGGGGGTTTAAGATCTTTGTTTGGAACCTGGAACACATTAGGGCTTAATGGAACCATTAAAGCCCTATCTATGGCATATTATAAAAATAATAATGTTTAACCTGGTTGTGGTCCAACTGTGTTGTAACATAGAAGTCATGTCATAATCCTGTCAAACCATGTTTTAATTATACCTATAGTGTTCGGAGAAAAAACATAGATTTCTGTTATGATTATAATGTTTTCCCTTTTTTGACAATCAGGCTTGAGTGAAATCTAGCAATGAGCACAGTACTAAACCCAATAATTTTTCCTCTTACTACTGTTTTTTGACATCAAGTCATCAGCATGGATGTAAACACAGAGAATATTGTAAGAGAGCTGAGTAAGGCGAGATTTGGCCTAAGCATTGTAGATAGGTAGATTGACAAGTTTATCTTGCCCTGTGGTTGGAAGGCAATAATATACGACAAAAGGTAGATCTTGCTGAAGATTTATTTTATTGGTGCAGAAGATCTTCGTGACCTGATATTTACTAATTTGGACTCAAAATCATGAAAGAAACTCCTTTTGTCAGCCTTCATAAGTCTGATGAAATTGTAACGTGAAACCATGAAAGATTCTCAGAGAAGACTGACATTTTCTATTTCATAAATTGAGTTCGGGCGTAAGCCACAGGTTTCAGATATCATGCATTGTTAAATTTAGTGGGCACGATTCTCTTTTTTTTCTCATCTAGTTTAACATTGTTGTAATGCCATTGACTGAAGCTGGTAAGAGAGGGGAAAATCAGGTCCAGTGTATTCAGAATAAAAGGTGTTGACCAGGTCAATATTTGTTCATAAGTAAACTGTCTAATCTAGGATCTGTTTGCAGGAAATAATGATGGTAGCTGGGCCTCTTCCAGTGGTTTTTTTAACTGTCATCAAAATCTTTAATAAAAGCTCAAACACTACATTCTTCAGTATAGACATCCTTCCTCAGACATCAGCCCCCTTTTGTCTTTATGAATAAAATGGAATGTTTTAGTATTTAGCCCCTCTCTCCCAACCCCAAAAAACCAACAGCCCATCACCCATAAAAACCAATGGTCCTGATTGTCCAGTACTTGGCTATGGATTAACAAAAATGTTGCCTGAGTTAGAACTATATAATTTGGTCCGATATCAGTATCAAATGATTGGGCAACTTGATGTGTTATCCGTCCCCTCTATTAGACTTTGTTGAGTGAAAGATCTTTCTTTTTAAAAAGTGTTTCACCTTTTGCACTGTGAACCTGCTGAATATGAACTGATAGAATGTAGTCTTATTAGACTGAAGCCACAGCATTTTGGGAAGTGAACTGCCTCATTCATTTCATTGATATGTTAGATGAGAATGGTCTTACTGGGTCACACCAATTGTCCACCTAGCCAGTATCCCGTCTTCTGACAGTGGCCAGTGCCAGAAGCTTCAGAGGGAATGAATAGAACAGGGCAATCTATTGAATGATCCATCCGCTGTTGGCCAGTCCAAGCTTCTGGAAGTCAGAGGGTTAGAGACTTCCAAAGTGTGGGGTTGCATCCCTGACCATCTTGGCTAATAGCCATTTATGGACCTATCTTCTATGAACTTAGCTAATTCTTTTTTTGAACTCACTTATACTTTTGCCCTTTAAAATTCCATGGCAATGAGTCCCACAGGTTGACTGTGAAGAAATACTTCCCTTTGTTTTGTTTTTTAAACCTGCTGCCTGTTAATATCATTGACTGATCCCTGGTTCTTGTGCTATGTGAAGGTGTACATACATTTCCCTATTCACTTTCTCCACACCATTCATGATATTTATAGAACTCCTCCTTGAGATGTCTCTTTTCTGAGTTGAACAGTCCCAGTCTTTTTTCTCTTTCCTCATATGGAAGCTGTTCCATACCATTAATCATTTTTGTTGCTCTTCTCTATGCTTTCTCCAATTCTAAACATATCTCTTTTTGAGATGAGGTGACCCAGATTTGCATTCAGTATTCAAGGTGTGGGAGTACTGTAGATTTATATAGTGGGAATATATTTTTTCTTTCTTTTTATCTATCCCTTTACTAATGGTTTCTAACATTTGGTTAGTGTGCAGCAGCAGCCAAAATAGCTGAGTAGATGTTTTCAAAGAATTATCCACTATGACTCCAAGATCTTTTTCTTGAGCGGAAACAGCTAATTTTGACCCCCTCATTTTGTATGTGTCGTTTTGTATGTGCATTACTTTGCTTTATCAACACTGAATTTCATTTGCCATTTTATTTCCCAGTCATCCAGTGTTGTGAGAGTCCTTTATAACTTTCCTCAGTTAAGTCCAGAGCTGATAATCTTGCGTAATTTTATATCCTCTTCAAACTTTGCCACCTCACTGTTCACTCTCTTTCCCAGACTCTTTATGAATATGTTGACAAGCATGGGGTTCCCCAAGGACCTATCCTGGGACATGCTATTTACTACTTTCCATTGTGAACGCTGAACACTATTGCTACTTTTGTTTCCTATCTTTTAACTGCTTAGTGATCCATGAGAGGACCTTCCCTCTTATCCCATGACTGCCTACTAAGCTTAGAAGCCTTTGCTGTGAGACCTTGTCAAAGGCTTTACAAAGTCCAAGTACATTATACAATTGGATCACCCTTGTCCAAATCTTCATTGATCCCCTCAAAGAATTCTGATAGATTGGTGAGACATGATTTCTTTTACAAACCTGGGTTTGATTCCTCCCCAACATATTGTGTTCATCTATGTATCAGATAATTTTGTTCTTTACTATAGTTTCAACCAATTTGCCTGGGATTGAAGTTAGTCTTATTGGCCTGTAATTGCCAGGATCACCTCTGGAGCCTTTTTTAAAAATCAGCATTACATCAGCTACCCTCCAGTAATCTGGTTTGAAGGCTGATTTAAGTGATAGATTATATACTACAATAAGTAGTTCTGCAATTTCATATTGAAGTTCTTTTGGAACTGTTGTGCGAATACTGTCTCGTTCTGGTGACTTATTACTGTAGAATTTATCAATTTTGTTCCAAAAATATCTTTTTCTCGATACCTCCATCTAGGACAATTCCTCCGATTTGTCACCTAAAAAGAAAGTGTGGGGATCTCTCTCATGTCATCTGCAGTAAAGACCAATGCAAAAAATTCATTTAGCTTCTCTGCAGCAGCTTTGTGTTCTTTAAGAGCTCCTTTAGCACCTTGATCATCCAGTGGTCCACTGACTGTTTGTCAGGTTTCCTGCTTCTGATGTAGTTTTAAAAAAATTGCTGTTAGTTTTTGTCTCTCTTGCTGGTTGATTTTCAAATTCTTTTTTGGCCTGCCTAATAAAAACTCTAGCCAGCCAAGAGTAAAAATATATGCTCCTTTCTATTTTCCTTACTAGGATTTGACTTCCAATTTTTACAGGATGTCTTTTTGCTTCTAACTTTCTCTCTTATTCTGTTTAAGCCACGGTGGCAATTTTTTGGTCTCTGTGCTGTTTTTTGTTGGGAGCATGATGAAACTGTTTTCTGTTCCCTAACATACATGTTCCCTGAATGTCGTTAGTGCCTCTGCTCTTCTGTGCTAATAGTTCTTGTCTTAGTCCTCTGTATAATGGTATTGGCTCAGTCTTTGATGTTTCCCCAAATATATGCCATAGGATTTTTATTATATTATTTAATCCACTTCACAAAGCGCTACCCTAACCCATATTCTGTCACATTCTAAAAAAGTGGGCCTTTTACTGAGTTGAAAGCCTCTTCTGCATCCCGGGTTAGAATGTAATTCTCCTTATTAGTTCTCTTGGGATGTTGAGGAGTTGAGTGACTGGGAGCTCCCTCCACACTCAGCACTGCCCAGAAGATCACAAGGGGTAGCAGCTCTGCCAAGACACTGAGGGCAAGTCAGAGGGATACAGCAAGTGGCCTCACTGTTCACGTCTATCACAGACATGATGGCAAAGGTTGGCAACTCTGGATGAAAAAACACACAGAGAGAGCACGTAGGGCAAAAGAAAAGCTAACGAGTCAGAATCAGAAGAGGACTCAGAAGATAGCGAATATAAAAGTGGCAGTTACTTCCAGTCTAACTCTAATGCTGGAAACCTGTTTCAGCAAGCTTGAAGAAAACCTAAATGACCATCTGGACGGTCACATGAATGAACTACTAATACCCATTGTAGACATGGACTGTAGAATAACCAGCCTTGAGGAGGACATGCAGGGCTAGGAGGAGAGACTGGCATCCTTGGAGTCTGTCACAACACTGATGGGAAATTTGAAAGACATGGAAAATAGGGGCCGTAGGAAAAATATTAGGATTCTTGGGCTACTGGAATGGATTGAAGATGAATACTCCATTAAAATACTTTGAAACATGGATTCCAAAAGCCTTGCATCTGTTGATCAAATTAGATCAAACTAAGATGGAAAGGGCTTGCCCTATGGGTATGAATGCACAGCAGAAAATTGACTAGATTATGTTGGAGATCAAAATTCAGAGACCAAGCTTTGAATCTTGACACAATCAGGAAGCTGAAATAAATAGACTCTGTTGCCCTTCACTCTTATCAAAACTATTCTCTGTGTATGCGGGAAAATGGCTGAATTTACAGAAGTCTGTGAGGAAAAAGCTTCAGTTTGGATTTTGTTTCCTGCTACCACATTTGTTGTTAATTCAGGAACAAGGGAGGTGGTATGAGTGTGTGTCAGTCTCCGTGTATATCCCAGCAGTGAAACAGATGGGCCTCTCACATCCAGCAACACTGACAATATAATTCTAGTGGGGTATGGAGGGGAGGAAAAACCCCATCCTGCCCTGATCTTCTCTGCCCCTGCTCTTTGCACTGTACTGTCCCCTGCTCTTTGCACTGTACTGTCCCCTGTCCCCTGTTAGACTCTCCCACCGCTGTCTAATTAAAGGAGTAAGGTCTAATTGGAGGGCGCCGCTGCAAATGTTGCAGAAAAATAGGGAAGGGGTGAGTGGGAGCTCACCCAGTCTCCTTCCTCACACCACCATGATAGTCACATGGTTCTCAACTCAGCCCAAGTTAATTAGCCAAGTGAACCTTGGCTAAATTTCACCCTTATAATTAAAATCTGAAACAAGTTGCATGTGTATTTGAAACACAGGTTTTGCATGGTTCTAGATTTTTTAATTTACTGTCTATATATTATCTTTGTTTCCTAAAAAAAAAAAATAGAGTGGATCCTATTTTTTAACATGAAAATTTTAAACATCCTACAAGGTGTTCATACAAAGTAGGTTGCTTTGCTGTGGGTTTTCATAGGAACCACTACTAACATTTTAATATGACAACTGAGTAGCTGTATAATGTACAAGAATATGCAGCCAAATCAATTTGCTGAATGTGCATTTTAATGTTAACAAAATAGCTTGTCCTTAAATGTTGTCTTAAAAATGCTTCCAATGTTTTTATGGGAAAAGCAGTACAAAATCCAAAAAGCAAGTATACAATTAGTTTTTTCAAGTCTTGCAGATAATGGGCATGATCTTGAAGCAGATTATGTAACAATTTCTATTTTTAAAAGTTGCACATTAAAGTGCTTTTCAATATGTTAGACTGGCTTGTCTGAAATCCAGTATTGAAGCAGTGTTAGAGAGGTACTGTTAACAAAAATGATTACTTTGGTAAGCTAATGGCAATTTTATGCAAATTCTGGAATTTGCCACAGATTTACTATTTGTGGTAAAATTGTGGCAACGTTCTTAACAAGACTGACGGAAGATTGCCAGTAGCAGGAATTGTTGGCAACCTCAAAACTGCATTAGTGGCTATCATCTCAGATTACTGAGAAAATATAGTAGAGTTTGTAACAGTTTTAACCCTGAAGAGACACGTGTGAGGGAAAAGAGCAAAACCAGCTCATCTAACTCTCTACCTGGGACTCTACTGACCTTCCTTGTGGCGGAGCAACAATGATGCTTGGGAATTTGAAAGGATACAATTGGTGTTTGTTGATTTGGTGTTTTTGAATTATGCCCAAGTAATTCAAAAGGGTTTCCTGGTACATTTTAGAGTCCTGATTCTCCACTACAGTCCACTAGTGAAGTCAGTGAAACTCCATGCTGGTACAAGTGTCCAAACTAGATGATCACATGCTAGGATAAGAGCCTAAAATAGAGTCAGAATGAGTGTAAATACCTCCCACTCCAGTTGAATTTTATCCCTGAACTCCCCAAGATGTTAATGACAGAAAGTGCCCTTAGAGAACTGCTGTGGAACAGAAACAGCCTGAGTTCAGCAACGTTTATTTCTATAGTTTCACTCAAAGATAGACAATCCTATAGGATTCTAATTCAGTTTTGAGTCTTTGTTGTGCATAATGAGTAAGATTTAACGGCTATAAGAGAGTTGATTGAGCATAGTGAATGTAAATCTAATAGAGAGTTGAAATAACTGGTTCACTGAGGAATGGAAGCCCATTTTCTTTTTTAGTATTGAAAGTTGAACTTTTAGCCTCACTGCTGCTTGATAGTATTCTTATCATTTGGGGAGATGATGCATGAAATTCCTTAGCTAAGGATTAATTTTTCCTTTTTGAATTCTTATTTATTTATTTTTAACCAGTGGCCAAGATTAATTCTTATCATTGCTTTTAAACATTTAAGTTAATTCACTTTTTAACCTCAATGAGTCTTTCACTATGACAGACAGAATTTGCAACATATACCTCAATACAGCACTGCTGCTTGTTCATGAAGACTACTGCATCATGGATTGTTGTAATAAGCCATAAATCAAGTATCTCTCTCCCCATAAAGTATGGGTTGCAGTTGTTTGATGATATGGGTTCCAGTGCGGGGTGGTAGGTGACAACAAGGGAGATGTGGTCAGGAGAGGTCTTATTTCTGTATTGAAGTAGGTTCTCTTGGGGTATCTGGGTGGTTCATTACATGATGTGATTTACTTCTCTGGTGGAGTATGAATAGAAACTGGATTTATGGCTTTTTACAGCAATCTGTAGCTCACTACCAAACCACCATCCCCAACTGCTTTTCAGCCCCTTGTCCTCCCTGTGACTGGAGGGGTTTTAATGGGCCACTTTACCTTGAATGATCCCTTGAAATATGAGTTAACGACTTATGCTAAACACTCTGTTCAAACCTTGTATTTAGCAGTGACACTTTGAGTTAGTTTCCTAGACCTGAAGAAGAGCTCTATGTACGTTCGAAAGCTTGTATCTCGCCAACAGAAGTTGGTCCATTAAAAGATGTTACCTGACCCACCTTGTATGTCTAATATCCTGGGACCAATACAGCTACAGAAATGTTACATACAATTGTCTGAAAGTTGTCACACTGACTATTTTGTTTTTCCCGCACTCAAGAGAGCCAATGTTCTGGTAAAAGAATCTAGATTTTTTTTTTAATTCCTTGTGTTTTTGTCATTTATTGCTTGTTTACATAGCAAAATGTGCAGCACATTCCCACCATAGAGTGTTACTTCACATTAATGCTACTGGGTTTTAACCCAGTGTGCCATCATGTTTCAAAATGGCAGGAGGTTCCACAGAGCAAATAAATGCTTTCACTTCACTCTCCCACCCACCCCCCCAAAAAGGGTAGGCTAAGGTGGCCTTGCAGTCCC
Organism: Mesoclemmys tuberculata; assembly: GCA_007922155.1. NCBI lineage: Eukaryota > Metazoa > Chordata > Testudines > Chelidae > Mesoclemmys > Mesoclemmys tuberculata. Next base: position 42,074,812 of record ML675604.1, on the reverse strand, counting down.
GTAGTCTTTGGGCCCTACAAGGCCCTTATCTTCCATGATGCTATCTTAGTGGCATGAGCTCTGACCGGTTCTGCCCAGGAATTGAATTACAATAGGCTTCAACTCTACCTGAAAAGTCATCACAGCAGGAGCTGTGACCAGAGAGTGAAGTGTCTACCTGCCCCAGGTACTGAGACTGTGCGGAATGCAGGACCCATAATGGTCCCCCTTCTAACTCCATGTTTGTGAGGCAGAGAGAAAAGATAGGCAGAATGAGGACAGGATATATACTTCAAAGTCTTATAAGCCCTACTGACATTACTACTAATAGACTTTAGGGAATAGATCTGAGCAGCTTAAGCAAGGCAGGCAACAACTCTGACATCTTATGGCTTCTCCCAGTTGTGGGGCTGGTCAGAGACTGCTTTAACTTATGTCAGCTGGAATGGTGTCCTGGGGCCGAGACAAACCAGAGCACAGTCTATTCTGTTGCCTGTTGAACATCTGGCCCTGGGCAGTCACACACACAAAGGGAGGGGAGGGGAAACATAGGTGGCATGGAGGCAGCGTGACTTGAGCACCGGACTGCACTAAAGAGATATGGATTCTTTTCCTGGTTTTGTCACAGATATTCTGAGCTGCTTTTGGTGAAGTGACTTGAGCGCCCTGTGCCTCTTTCCCTTCACACCCCTTGTCTAGTTAAATGTCAAATTCTTCAGTATAGGGACTGTCTCTTACAATGTGTTTATGTAACCCACTGGTCAGTATATCATATATCTCCCTCTGTGCCAATCCCCAAAATGGTGGCCATCAAATTTGTACAGAGTCCTAATGAGATGGGGTCCTGATTTCAGATGCCATCTTTAGGTTCTTCTATAATACAAATAACTAATATGTAACTTGCTCAAGGTGAAAGCAAGGTAAAGTAGAGGGCTCTCTGTACATCTAAGATCTCCTGGAGAGATTGTGCCCTGGGATCTGGCTCTGCACAATCTCTGGTATTGTCTATCGGTCCTGATCCGATGCCCATTGAAGCCAATGGGAGTCATTACACTGACTTCAATGACATTGGCTCGAGCCTTCCCAGCACAACTGAGTCCTGAAATGCAGTACACAAGACAAAGGCCTACAAGTTACAGAACTAAATATGCCACACCACAGATCAGCTCTAATGAAAGACACATTTTTCTGGGAAAGCTGTTGAAGTGGGCACTATGTCTGTTTATGCTTATGAGGCAATATTGTCTAATGGTTAGAATGGGTAACTAAGTCAGTAATCCTGACAACTGTTTTGGCTTTGATAGGCTCACAAGTCGCTTAACTTCTGTTTACCCTTATGGGTAATGTGTTACAATCTACTTCACAGGGAGCACTTTATAAGCATTAATTAATTAAGCCTCAGCATGCCTTAATAGTGTTAGATGAAAAACACTATAACAAAGGAAACTGTTATTACTACCTGTTATGTGAATAAATACAGGATATGGGCTCTAAAATTCTTTTAAAAATATCTTTTAATGTATTGGCGTTCAAAAAATAAACCAAGTTTGAACAGACTTACTTTTTTTGCAGATTTGTTTAAAAATATATTTGCTGTCAAGTTAAGACTTTGTATGCCAAGTTACACCCAGAAAACACTTTTTACAGCCAAGTTATAAACCCTTCAAGCAGAGTATACAATGTAGAAACTCAGAGAATCTTAATTATAATAGTGCCAGCTAGGTCTCTTATAATGCTACCCTTATGATCTCCATCGTTTACCAGTTTCTGTTTGAACCTTCATGAGACCTGGGTTAGAAGGTGAATTTCAAACTTAGTTTTGGGTGTAGTTATTGAATGGTACAGTAAAGCTCTTAAACACACTGTATATACTTGGAAAACACTAGAGAAAGACAAATATTTCACTTGGCCTAAAAGGAGATATGAATCTCTCATAAAATACCTGTCAGCAAATTTAGTTAACGTATATTAATTGTCCAAGGAGTGGATTGATAGAATATTCCATTTTAAGATATTGATGTGGAAAAACATATATTGGTGTTGTATGGTGAATTTCATTAGATTCCTGTAACTCCTGCTTGCTTTACTTAAGGTATATCACAGAAAGGAATGATCCTAGTACTGGAATTTATTCTGTATTTGTAAAGGAATAATTTATCAGTAATATTTCTTAGAACTGTGCTAATCCAATATTTTGGTTCTCTGGCTGAGCTGTAAAGTTAAATAATATTTTCATTTTTGGGTTGACCCAGAGCAACATTTTTTCAAATTCTTTGTCAAAATTGATAACTTTGGGTCAAATGAAATGTGTCATTTAACCCATAATGAAACATTCCATTTATTGAGAGCTTTTTAACATTTAAAAAATAAAATTGATGTATAACTTGAAACAAAAAGTTGTTTCAAATTTTAAAAAAATGGAACACTGTTTTGGCAAAATAAATGCATCAAATTGTATGCCTTTATACCTTAGGCCCGGATGGTGAATGAGGGTCCTAAGGGGCCAGGATTATTAGTCTTCTGACACCAGGTTATTAATTAATGGGAATAACCACCCAAAGTTGCGTGGGGTCTTGGAGTAAGCGGCTCCGCTTCCCCAGGCCTAATGTGAGGTATTATTAGAAGCTTTACAAAAATATTCAAGAGTCTGATGTACTGAACCACAAGAGACAGTTTTTATTACAAGGTAACAACCAAAGGTTAAAACTGCGAGATATATGATTAATAAAACAAACAACCTACACTGAAAGCTAGAATCTGGCATAGGGTTTTTGGAATGAATAGAAGATAAAATAACAGTCATTTGAAAAAACTTAGAAATACATTACCACCACGATTACTGCATCTCCGAAGAGAGGTCCGTATTCTTAACCACTACTACTCTTACTCGATTACTTCACCTCCGAAGAGGGGTCAATTCGTCTGAACCGGAATCAGGTTGTGACCCAATGATTGCCGACTCGATTATTTTTGTTGTACAACTATTAAACTATTGATTATGACTATTACAAAATTAACTGAGTGCACTGAAACTGAGAGAGAGAGAAAGAAGCGAGCAGTAAGGAACACAGAACGAGCTTTTACCAGAGACTGGTAATGTCGTCTGCTTAAAGAGCAGGAAAGAGGGAAAGGCAACTGAGCTTCTGCCCTGAGGCAGTGTCAGTGCCTAAGTCCTCACGACCCAATTGCCGGCCGGTACACCAGATTCTCCGATCTGAGTGGACCGTGGAACAATCTTTACAGATTGAACCCTTTACCTTAACTCACTCTTTCTTTATATATGTTTTTAGAAGCACCTCAGCATGCTAACACTGATGATTTTTAACTGAGTGAGCACAACCGCTAATTTGAATGCTGTTGAACTTTATATAACTGCAGTTGAACTTAACCGCTAATTAAAATACGGTTGAATTTTGGAGGTCGGAAATGACTGGCCGCAAACTTCTTCCTATGACTGAATTTCTTCTTATGACTAACCTCAAGCTACTTCCTGTTACAGAGTCAGCTCAATTACAATTTCCAAACTTAATATTAAACACTAGATTATTCTAATTTGCAAAAAGCATGATTACTTGTACACTTATGCCATTACTGCTGAATAACATTTTTCTACATATTGATTAAACTTATTGATTGAGCATAGGGAAGGAGTTACAAAGTGAAGGGATTTAAAGGGCCCATTCACACAAATTAATTTGAAAAATTTCACCCAGCTTTAGTATCATAGAAATGTAGAGCTGGAAGGGACTTTGGGAGGTTATAGAGTCCAGCCCTCACAGTTAGGCGGGAACAAGTAAACCTAGATCACCCTTGACCAGGTTTTTGTCCAACCTGTTCTTTGATGGGCATCCCACAACCTCCCTTGGAAGCCTATTCCAGAGCTTTACTATCTTTAGAGTTAGAAAGTTTTTCTTAATATCTAATCTGAATCTCTCTTGCTGTAGCTTAAGACCTTACTACTTGTCCTACCTTCAGTGGACATGGAGAACAATTGATCACCATCATCTTTATAACAGCCCTTAACGTGTTTGAAGACTGTTATCAGTTCTCCCCCTCCTTCCCCGACCTTGCCCCACAGTCGTCTTTTCTCAAGATTAACATGCCCAGTGTGTTTTGTTTTGTTTTGTTGGTTTTTTTAAATCTTCATTGGTCAATTTGTTGCTGTTTTGTGGAGTCTCTCCGGTTTGTCCACATCTTTCTCGAAGTATGATGCCCAGAACTGGACACAGTACTTCAGCTGAGCAGGACCAGACAATTATCTCCTGTGTCTTGCATATGACATTCCTGTTAATACACCCCAGAATATTAACCTTTATAGCAACCATATCCCATTGACTTGTATTCAGTTTGTGATCCTTTTCTGCAGTACTACCCCCAACCCAGTTTATTCCCCATTTTATAGTTGTGTGATTTTTTTTCTGTACAAAGTTCACTTACCTTTATTGAATTTTATCCTGTTGATTTCTGACCAATTCTCCACTTTGGCAAGGTAATTTTGAATTCTAATCCTGTCCTCCAAATTGCTGACCAACCCTCTCAGCTTGGTGTCATCTGCAAATTTTATAAGCATACTCTCCATTCCATTATCTAAGTGATTAATGAAAATACTGAATAGTACCAGACACAGGATAGACCACTGGGGGACACCACTAGATAAGTCATTTAAGTTTGATAGTGAACCAGGGATGGCAGAACTGGGAGGTGAGTTAATGCTCCAACAATGGAAATATTGGGGGAGGGGTAGATCTGTTTCTGCCTGCCCAATATTTTCTGCCCCTACAAAACCTTATGGAGCTGAGAGCTGAATGGGACCTGGCTACATCCCGTGCATGCGTGCGTGTGTGTGGGGAAGGAGGTATAGTAATTTCATATACACTACATTTCCCTATCTTGCTTATGAGACTACCGTGTGGGGTCTATGTCAAAAGCCTCACTAAAATCAAGATATATCATGTATACTGCTTCCCCTTCTATCCTCTATGTCAGTAACTGTGTTAAAGAAGGAAATTAGGTTGGTTTGGCATGGTTTGTTCTTGACCAATCCACGTTGGCTATTACTTATAACCCTTTTATCTTCTAGTTGCTTACTGGAACAAATGATTAAACAATCCATATGAATCTTTCCAAGTATTGAAGTTAGGTTGACTGATCTATAATTCCCTGGGATCTCTTTATTCCCTTTTTAAAATATCACTATTGTGCTTGCCCTTCTTATGGGACCTCATCCATACTCCATGAGGTCTCAAAGATTGTTTCAGGCAGCTGTTTTAAATACCTTAGGGTCCATTTCATCAGGGTCTATAGACTTGAATATAATCTAATTTATCTAAACATTCTTTATCTTGTTCTGTCTCTATTTTGATTGCGGTTCCTTCACCCTTGTTAGTTTTGTGTTATGCATCTGATCACAATTTACCTTTTTAGTGAAGACTGAAGCAAAATAGGCATTATACACCTCAGCTTTCTTGATGTTGTCCGTTATTAGCTCTCCTTTTCCACTGAATAGAAGATCTACACTTTTTTCCTTCATCTTTCTCTTTCTCTGTTAGTCATAGTAGATAGTCTTCTAAACTTTGTTCTGACTAAAAATAGTAATAGGACCATTAAATAACTATTGGATATGTAGTTGAAATTGAAGATACCTTGTTAAGGAAGGCTTCTTTTTTTGGATTAAAGAGTCAGTAGGGTACAAAGAATACTGCAGGGCCTATTTGCAGGAGCAGTTGTGAATCCATTCCTACTCATTTATTTAGAAGCAAAGAATCCACCAATGGCTAGGGAATATGTAGAATTGCATACTAAATGCTATGAGAAGTTATTTGCTGGAGTACTCGCTGTCTTGTGCAATCAGAGGGCTGTTTTTTCTTCTAAAGCTCCCTCTTGGTGACAGGTCAGGTTACTCCTTGACCCATGGATGATGCTGTTGAGTAGAGGAGAATCATGGCTACTTGAGGAAAGAAGTGTGTGAGGGTGGAAATCTGCAACCCAGAACCTTCTGAAGGAGGGGGTGCTAGATCTAGGATGGCATAGGGCTCATGACACCGCCATCTCCCAAAAGAAGTGGGTAAGGACATGGCCAAGGTAAAGTCCCCTCTGTGAGGAGGGAGGGAGAAAGCTAGGGCTGCACAAACTGCTATAGCAACTGTGATGAGTGTGTTCCTATGCCCTGGCAATCCCCAACTGTCGAAATTACTTTGTGGGTAAAGGTGGCCTGTATCATGGCTGTAGTACTAGGTTTGCTATTTACAGTAGTACCCACTATTTAATAACTGTACCTATTTTGTGTTATTTTCTGGACCGTATGGTACATTTTAAATTAAGTTTATTTTCTTTAAGCTTTAAAACTTGACATCGAAGTGAGCAGCCTTGTGCCACGTGCTTCAGGAGCAAATTCAGTATTGCATCAGAGATGCCCCCAATCACTTGCCTGCACTCCAGTGTCTTGCAACTTTGTTGCCCCTTGAGAGATCATGGACAAAATGCAGGTTGAGAGAATAAATAATCTGGTTCGGACTATCACATGTGAATACATTTCACATGGCTAGCTATATCCCTACTGTGATTCCCTACAGTAAAAAGGTAATCAGCATATAAGCTTTGAGCTTTTCTGAAAGTATCTGGAGAGCTTCACTTTTCATGCTGGTGTAGAATCTCATGGTCAATACAAAAGAAAAGTTAATCCAAAAGTTGTAAAGTCAAGGTTTTCCTTTCAGAGTTAATGCACACTTAGTGGGCATACTATGAAAAATTCTATTCTTGTTTGCTCTTAGACAAATACCAGTGACTTTACAAATTATGTGGTCCTTGGATATCTGGTAAGACACATTGCAGGATGTTCTTCCAGGCTTCCAGCTACTTCTTCTGCAGGCATTCAAGCTTCATTACAGAAAGAATCTGAAAGTCTGTGGAAGTGCCTGGCAATGAAGAAGGGCTGTCCTTTGCTACTGAGCAATTATTATAGTTGCCAAAGGGATTTTGTACAATTGTCATTGAGTTATTCACTGGGAGTTGGTCTGCACAATCAAAGGTAGGGTGGCAGTTAGTACATGACATTCTTTCTCTTAAGAAGTGGGTCCACACTGTGGAAATGTTTGTTCAACACTCACATTTATCAGACAAATACAAAGATTGGTCCACTGTATGTATATTAAAGTTATCAAAAATATACTGCCAATGTTCTTTAGGTCCTATACTTCTCTTCCAACTCTTTGGGCCTGCCTCCAAAGAAATCAGTGAGTTTTGGATCAGGATCAAAAAATCTAGTTGGTACAAGGCTGAACACAATAATGGCATCCCATAAATTATGTAAAGGTGCAATTTGGGTGAATTAATTCTGCAATGAAAAGTTTAATTTTTTTCCTGATGATAGCTAAATGAGTAGACTTAATATTGCAATAACATAACTTTTTTTCATCTAATTTCCTTTGTTTTTAAATGATGGGAAGAAAAGCCTTAGCTCCCGCCCTAAAGACTTTCACAATTAGTTTGCACAACTCCTCTCACTCTGGGGATAATTACAATTAGTTACAACCAATACAATTGTGAAAAAATATTGCATAATTCCATAAGGGTGTAGGATCTTGGCATTTTTAAAAGTGAAGGCCCCAGTCCTGCATACACTTAAGTATGTACTTAATTTTCTTCCTCTAAGAAGTTTCACTGAGGTTATTAGGAGTTTGACGGCACATATGCAAAACACATTTTTCAATTGGATGTACATTTATCATTCAAAATATTTTTCAAGGTGACAGCAACTGTCTTTCCATGAAATTATTATATGTAAAGTTCGAAAACATAAATCTGCAGTTTTCTGAGATCTGTGTGCAAAAAAGTCAAATACTTCTGGGAAGATTTTTTAATAAAAAAATGAAAATGGAAGGGTTGTAAATGAGTCTTGCAACTTTAGCTCTAGAATTTGCCATGGTTCAGATATTAAAATGAACCAAGAGAGCATCTCTAATTGAAACCACATCCAAAATGGAGTTCTTCTGAATTAAAGATGACTTGTAGCTATATTTGTATGGTTCAAAAGCTGTCTTGATGGATTATCCAAGTGGATGATGATTTTTTTTTTCTTTGATATCCACCAAAATGAACAGCTCAGACAGTCAATGTCCAATCCTTTTTTGTTACTTTTATTGTTTTGGATAGAAATGGAAAAGTGATAGCACACGGGGTGCTCTAAAGCTATATTAGATATTTACGATCTTCATGTTTGTAGTAATCTGTCATTTGCAGGCTGCTTAAAGATCAGATAGGGAGTTACAGAAGACAGCGCAGTTAAATTTACAATCTTTTGCACTTCCAAAAAGTGAGTTCAGCACAACCAAATGTGAATGGAGGAAATGTATGATATTAAAACAGGCCACCAGGGTTCAGGAAGAATCATTGAAACTTTGGCCAACTGATTGTCTCATTGGCAACTTGCACAACAGCTGAAGATCTGCATCTGATGTGTGTAAAATGGAGCAGACTGTAATTACTTTTCTTTAATATGGATGTATGTCCTGTGGGGACTATTGCTCCCAGCATATAATTGCAAAATTGCACCAATCTCAGCCACTCCTGAGCTGAATGGCCTAAGAGCATGATAGATTACTTGGACATAAAAAATGGCTCATCCATACATGGTTTCAGAGACTGCTGGGAGAGGAATCTCTGTGTGTGTAAAGTAGCTTGCAAAGACTTGAAATGATACCAATGGATATCTCTACCTTGCTGTACGTTTTTAAAATTGGTTGGTGCTCATCTTTGTCACTGAGCTATGATATTGTGAGTGAGCGATTTATTACAACAGTACTGAAACAGTCAACCAAGAAAGTTATTTTCGTTTTTGGCAGGGAGCTTGTTACAGTAAAATATATTCTCAAAAATAGAGAGAGAAAATAGGCTGGCTCTATTATTAAAACATGAGAAAAAGGTGATGTTTTCAAACACATTAAAATTAAAGCATTTGACAAGAAAAACATAAAATGCATATTGCCTAGTCTCCAGTAATTAAACTAAAACTAGTAAAACAGAAAAGGTGGGGTTTTTTTTGTTTTTTTGTTTTTTTTTAAATAACCTTAAACATCACCTTAAACATCATGCTGTCTAAATGTCTGTCCATTAAGGCTCCAAACCATCAAAGAGAAGTAGATCCCAGTGCTTGTGCGGAATCCTACTGACATGGCTACATGTGGGCACAAGAGACTGCTTATGTGGTTCTCTTTCTAGGGTAGGGACCTTAAGTTGTAAATTGCTAGTGGCAGAGGCTGTTTTCACTGGGTGCTGCAGAAAGTGAAACTCTGAAATTCGTGTTTTAGATGCCTGTACATGAAATGAGTAAGTACACCTCGATATTCCCAGCTTTCATGAATGAAGTTTGAGTACATACCAGTAGTGATTTAGCATAAAATACACCAGAGGGATGTTGTAATTAACCATAAAACAAGCAGCACAAACCCAGAAAGTCTTGTTATTAGAGTTGGGGGCAAAATACAAACAAGTTAATATATAAAAATGCACCGTTAGAGCAGTCAAATAACCTTAATTCTGCCCAGAAGTGACACTGTATTAGAGGCATTTTATTGTTAGTAGTCCCAGATTAGATTCAGTTGTTTTCTAAAGACACACAAAATATTATATCTTTACCCTCATGATGCCATTGTAGGGTGAAGATCATGTTTGTGTGCTCTAAGTGTGCAGTTTCATATTTTAACATGGCTGGATTTCTTTTAATAATAATCTTTTACTGTGAATTCCTTGGGTTAAAAGATTTATTCTGGGGATAAGTGTATCTCTGCAGTGCATTTTACCCTAAATTACAGAAAACATTCTTAGCCTTAATGCCACTGCAACATAACTTTTTGTCAAGAATTTTTACTACATTTTTATATGAGATCATTAAACAAGAAACCCTAAGAGAATGTTACCATGTGCTTTCTCTAATGATTTGAAAACATTTAGAATTAATCTTAAGTCTTTTTCATTTTAACTTTCAGGGTCAGATTCACCAGGACACACTAGCTGCTTTATGCTGCTCTGGAGGGTAAAACAGCCAGAATGCAGTGGCCACTTAATATGGGTTTATGTCTGCTGTGCATTGCCAGAACAGCACAAAAATAGCTGAAGTGTACGTTCCAGTTTACCACTCTCGTCTGTCCTTCACGTTCATGTGTGTGCACAGCCCATATTCCTTCTCCCTTCTGCACCCTTCCACACCTCCCCTGTTCACACAGTTCAAATTCCTGTTGCCCTCTCTGCTGTGTCAATCAGGTGCACAGGTACTTGAAATTGAACTTTAATCCTAAATATTGCATTTAATTTTTTGATTTTCGTAACGGAAAGTTTATCAGAAGAGGCTATCCCATGAAAACTCCAGAAGAACTGCCTATAATGGGGCAGAGAAACTTCCATACAAGGTAGAAGGGGTTAATGGGCTACTTAAGCCCAAACTGAGATACTTGGAGCAGGTGGCAGGCTTCCAAAGAGAGGCTTAGAAAAAAGAGCCTGCCCCCTCTAAGTTGGAGAGAACAGATGTGGAATTCCCACTGTGGGAGAGAAGGCTGGCTAGGGCCAGGAATTGGGGAAGACTGGTATCTTGCAGATCTCCTGGAGGAAAGGGAAGTGTTTGTTTGTTCTTCTTGTTTTGGTCTTTGAGTGCCCTGGAAGGAGCAGAACTGTGGGTCACCTAGCTGGAGGGCTAAATCTCTGCCACCCAGAAGGCACTGGAGGCTGGACAGGGCAGAGGAAGAGCAGCCAAGAAACTGAGGCTGAGTGGCTGCTGCGCTGCACAATGCTTCATGGGAGCACTCTGGTTAGGGTGTGTTATGACACGGCTCTTTTTGAAAACAGTTAGGCATCACTTAGTTCTCGGTGAGTCTGAGGCTACAGGCTGTCCTTAGGGAAAATGATGGCCCTCTATGATATTAAGAGGCTGAGGTGAATAGTGTGGGGATCATGAGAATGGAGTGTGTGGCTATAAAATCGTAGTATTAGAGGGCACCGCATGGGTCATCTAGTCTAAGCCCCTGCCAAGATGCAGGATTTGTTGTGTCTAAACCATCCAAGACAGATGGCTATCCAGCCTCCTTTTGAAAACCTCCAGTGAAGAAGATTGCACAACCTGCGGCATAGTCCCATTCAAAAGTAATATGCTAGCCATTTTAAAAGCTCATTTTGCCCTGAGGTAGCAAATTCTTCCTCCTTTGCTGAAGAAGGAACTTTCAGTTATGAAGAATTACAACAAATATGGCCCTCAATTCAAAAATTTCTTCCAACGTTGCCCATGCATAAGACTTCAGGGAGTTTTAAGTACAAGGGGAATTTGAAGAGTTTGTTTTGTTTGTGATCACTTACGATAAAGCAAATTTGATACAGACAAAATGAACCCTTTTAAAATGGATTTTAACTCCTGCAACGATTAACAGTTGACTTGTAAATTCTCAAAATTCATTCTATACCCAGGTAGTGCTGTGACTTTGGAGAGAATAGCTCAAAACTTTCATACAGAAAAATTGTCGAATCTCTCAAGTGCAAAGCTCAACTCAACCTTAACTATGGAGCCATGAGCTGAGCCCTCACTAATAAATGTCCTCAGTCTGAAGGATTGAACCTGTTCAGTTATTATTAACTTCACTGGGAGCTGGGAATGCTTAGCAACACTAAGAATCAGGACACTTTTTACCTATAGGTGCCTAAATACACCTGTGATCTGAACTTTAAGCATCCAGGTTTTAAAGATTTGGCCGGTGGAGCATAGGCGTGCGCAACACATTTCATTAGGCTGTGCACCCAGGGAATTTTATTTATTTATTTTTATTGAACTTAACTAAACTTTAGTTGTTAATTGAAAAAACAATTAACTTTATTTAAAAAAATGCAAACTTGGCCCTTTTACTCTGCTGTGAAATCTCCTGGCAAAGTGGAATTCGGCAGCAGAGTAGGAGATTGGGACTCACGGTGGAGAGAAACTGGCCTTTTACTCTATGCCGCAAGATCTCGTGTTCCCGCGTGCTGACGTGAAATCTCACGGAATTTTACTCTCCGCCGCGAGTCCTACTCTCTGGCCATAGGCCGAACCAAAAAGGTTCACGGGCCACATCTGGCCCGGGCCGCATATTTGACACCCCTGCATTAGCGTGTGCCTGGGCATATCCAGCACACCCTGTACGCATGCCTATGCTGTGGAGAATGAGTTCTATTGCAGTACAAATAATGATACAAATAAATGCTCTGATGGAGTTTATAATTATGGTAATGAATGACTGTTTCAAAATCTGAATTCTTTTGATCTGTGATTAAAAAAAAAAAATCTGTTCCATTATCAATTCCTGTAAACTGACCTGTCCTCATAGATGTTGGATGATGGTAAATATCACACAGATAATGCAACAAGCTGGCAGTGGAGAAGTATGTTGCTGCTTCATTATCCTGTTTGGATTCTGTAGTCTTTAGGCTCAGTTGAAAACTAGACTTTAAGTTAGGTAACTAAATCCATACTTAGATGCCAAAAAAGGAGATTTAGGTTCTTAAGTGCTGATTTGGAAACCTAAGCAGTCTTCTGAAGTTGATATTCAGGTGATTAAATACAGATTTATTCACCTACTTCTAAGCATTCAAGTTTGAAAATGTTCTTGTTAGTATTGTGGACCAAATTCACATTGGGTGTGAATTGATCCCATTGGTCTAACTGGAAGTTAACACATGGAATTTGGCCCATCATGTCTGTGTTTGCAAGGGAATAGTAGACTTGTTATACAAGTACCTGAGTGAGACTGATTACAAGATGATAGTGCGATTCTGGGTATAGGCTTTTTGGGGAAAACTGGAGTGAGAGTGGATGAAGATGAAATCAAACACAGGTGGTACTTGCAGTTTGTCCCTTAAGGGCAGTACTGCCTAATGGTCTGTTCATCTTGCCACCTGGCATGGCTCTGTAAAGAGCTAAATACTGGGGAATAGGAAGTAATCCAGGAGCAAGGACAGTTTGGGAGGCTATCCTGTTACTGTTTCTTTAAGCCTTGCTGGAGAGGGTGGGCAAGTCTCCCCTCTCACCCAATCAATGGGGCTGAGCTGGAGAAGGAGACCAGCATAAATGCTGCTTCCCACCTAATAACAAGGCAGACACCTGCAGGAGGAGACTGCAAAACCCTCTGAGCCTGAGGGCTAAATGGGACTGGATGAGGTCCTAAAATGGGCTTAATTACAACCCAGCTCCAGGAGGAGCGCTGCGGAGTCTCCTGGTAAGTAGAGGGATGATAATTGCTTGAATTCCCTAGCTTTAGGAGGACAGCTGGGGCTCCCACCATAAGGAGAGAGACAGAGATGGAGAGAGAACCCTATGGGGACTGGGAACGCAGCTTGGAGGGCAGACTTCAGAGGAACACTCAAAGCCAGAAGAACCTCTTGTTTATATGGGACTTTTTGTCATGGATCCTTTTGCATGAGGTTTTATAATAAACCAGTCCCAAGGAGAGGATTATTGAATCAACCATCAACAGTGCATGAAGTGGCGTTATTAGCTTTCTGAGAAGAGAAACTGAGGCAGGGAGTACATGCTATCTCACTAGCTCAGTAGGGGGATGTTACAGGGGAGGGGTGCACTATATCATAGAGCCTATGACAAGTGGGTTATAGAAGTCGGAGTTACTATGGTTATTTTAAAGGCTTGACTGATAATTCGGTATAAAAAGGACACTAACTGTACACACGTCCTCTGCTGGGAATTTCAAATTCAATTCAGTATCTTTGGCATGATAGGGTGTATTACTGGTGAAGCCAAAGCCAGTACACCAAGACTGTGTGTATACAGCAGGTCGCATAACGGTGCTTATAGCTGGGAGAGTAGAACTTTTTTTCTGGTATGTCTGGAATTCAAAAGTAAATTTTGATTTACCTGCATTCACTAGCCTTCATTTTTCAGGAAGATTTATGTGCTCTCATCTTGCTACAGCAAATATTTATGAGGAGTGAATTTATGGGTGAGTTTTTGGAAATTTGGTTAAAAACTAATTTTAAGTTGTGGATAGAATACAGGGCTGGAAGTGAAGAGACTTGAGTTCTAGTCTTGGCTTGTGACTGACTCATTATATAGCTTTGGGTAAATCACTTAATTTCTCTGCACCTCAGTTTCACAGCCATTAAAAAGGAAAATAATCTTCTTAGATCTTCTGTTTAATTCCCCGTCCCCCAAATAGCAATATATAAAAATCAATGTAGCACATGTTAAAGGGATTAAAAACTGGCTAACTGATATATGGTGAATCATTATTATCTATTGGGTGTATTCTAGTAGGATCCTTCGGGGATCTCTTCTTGGCCCAAAGCCATTCAATATCTTTATCAGTGATCTGGAAGAAAATACAAAAATACAAAATAGTTGGACTGGTCAATAATGACGGGGACAGATCAGTTACATCACTTAGTAAGGTGGGCTCATCTATGTCTTCAGCATGTGTTTTAATACTCCCAAATGAAAAGTTGTACATCAAAGACAAAAGAATATGAGTCATACTTATAAGATTGGAATGCAGTGATGTTGAAAGGACTTGAGGATCCGGGAACATAACAAACTTGAAGATAACCTCCCAGTGGGATGCTGTCGCTGAGAGAGTGAATCCGACCCTTGGACACACAAGCAGGGGAATATCAAGTGGGAAGGAGAGACTGTATTACCTCCCTAGCTAGCATGAGTGAGGTCATTAGTATAGTACTTTATCTCGGTCTGGTTTTCATGTACCAAAAATATTGACAAATTGGAATTGGTTTAGAAATAAGCTAAAAGATTGATTCCAGTTCTGGAAAACAAGACATAGTAAAATCTTAAAAAGCTGAAACTCTTTAGAATAGATCATCCAAGAAAAGATTAAGATGGGACTTGATTAGTCTGCAAGTACCTATATGGAGAAACGATTTCGGGCTCTTTAAACTAGCAGAAAGAGGCATAACAAGAGCCAGTGGCTGGAATCTCAAGCTGGACAAATTCAGACTGCAAGTAACATGAACCTTTTTAACAATGAGAGTAATTAACCATTAGAAAAACATTAAATCAAGACTGGCTGTCTTTCTAAAAGACATACTATAGCTCAAATGAACATTATAGACTTGATGCAAAAAATGCTGAGTGAGATTCTATGACCTGTTATGTGGGAAATTAAATTAGATCATAATGGCTCCTTAAAATGTATTTTATTACTGCTATTTTATTACTAGCATGACTGAGAAATAAAACCACTATTAACTTTTTGTTTTGGTAACTATCAAGACTTTTATAGTACTTTAGGTTTAGGCAAAGTTGACCTCTACCTTACCTTAATCAGTATTTACATCTTGTGTTCAATAAATCTTGATCTCTCAACAGAAGGCAGTAGTCCTTGTTAGTATTATCTGCTTTCTGCATGGTTGGCAGGTTAGTACAAATTGTGAGCCTATTTCTGAAGTCTTTCCTTTGTCCCACGCTTTCTTTGAATCAAAATCTGTTTTGACTCCGGTCTGTGCTTGCATCTCCAACCAGCAATGGGGACCATTTAAAATTCTATTCTCACCACCAGAAATTGTAGTTTAAATTTACCACAGTATGGGCCTGGCCCTAAGAGGTGCTGAGCTTGTGCAACATCCATTAAAGTAACCAGGTATCCATCACTTCTTACAGGCCCCAGTTCAAGAAAGCACATAAGCACAGGTTTCATGCTTTCATGAATAGGAATATTTTCCTAAGCTGGAGCCATAATCATGCTATATTTGAGGTATTTCCCATTGTAAACATAAGGGAGACTGATAAAGGTTCAGTAGTGTCCATTTTAATGGTACCCACTCAATAAAGTGAAATATTGTTGTGAAACTATGGAATTTTTAAAAAATGACCCTTTTAATTGGGAAAGTGGAAGAACGGGCAAATACATTTAGTTGGAATATAGTCCAAGTGCAGAGACAATAATAGATGGGATTGAAAGATGCCAGTTAACTTCTTATCACCTTTGTGGATTAAAAACACAAGAGGTGGAAATCCTAGCCCTATTAGTGAAGCCAATGGCAAAATTTCCTTTGAGTTCAGTGGGCTGAGGGTTTCACATAAGGAAGCTTACCAGCAGTTTGTAATTTGAACAGGGTGGTGAAAAGCTGCCTCACTAAACTGCAAGTGAAAGTGTTTTCAGAATCAGAGTTCAAATGTTTATCTATGTGCTGTTTAAAAATGAGTTATAAAACAGGATGCATTTTCAGCAATGACAGCTCCAAAGCAGGCTACCCTTCGTGTAGGACAGAACACAATAACCCAAGTGAAATGCTACCTGTAAAACATCTATTTATTTGACCTTTCTTTTGTTGCTATTATTTCAATGACTATATACGAGAAGTTTAAATAAATTCATTTTATATTATACTATATATAATAGTTTAAATACAATAGTTTAAAATACAAGTTCAGCTCTCCTGACAGCTGCATGAACTAAATGAGTTGATGAAAGATTTGAACAGTTTTTTAGAATGTATTAAGTTTTTCATGACTTGCGCACACACACAAATATTCATTTGGTTACACATAGGAAATTCAGAGCCAACAATAACTTTGATTTATTAAAAGCAGGCCATTTTTTTAATGGGAAAATATGTTTATGCTATGAGCAGTAATGACTTTTTTTACAACTCTTTTACAGACTCAGATGAAGAGCAAAGAAGACTGAGATTGGTGATGGATTTTATTAATCTTGATTCTTTCTATTGGTGAACAAAATATTTTTTAAATGCTGCAACACTTATTTGAGTAAC
This sequence comes from Mesoclemmys tuberculata, assembly GCA_007922155.1. Lineage (NCBI taxonomy): Eukaryota > Metazoa > Chordata > Testudines > Chelidae > Mesoclemmys > Mesoclemmys tuberculata. The sequence goes on along the minus strand of ML675604.1, from coordinate 42,058,084 downwards.
AGTTTAACTGGAACATTTTATTTTTCAAAATATGGAAATCATTCTGCAAAAACTAGAGATGAGCAGGTGCTTAACTACCTCTAACTTTACCCATGGGTACTTTTGAAATTGCCCAAATCTCTAGAACTATTAACTAATTGCCAAGATGTTGGTAACATGAAATTATTAGCTATTTCCTCTGTCATATCTTGATAGTTGTCTGCAACTATAGTGTCTCTTGGAGACACCTGTTCTGATTCCCCCCCCCCCTTCATGTCCAGCAAAGTTTCCCACTGGAAACTGGAACAGAAGTTTTGTCACAGGGTTCTATTTGGACAAACTGCTGTTACCCTCTTTATGAGAACAGGTTTCTGCTCTCTCCCACATAGTACAGCTACCACGACCCACCTATGTAAGAACAGAGAAACTTAATGGAAATATCAAAACTGTTGCAGTATATACTCAAGCATCAGTCGCTTTCATACTCCATTTGATTACAAACATTTGGAAGTTGGCTTGGAAAGAAATGAATCTCACAGCAATCAACTAGAGTCTAAATTCTTTCAAGGGTTTTGGCTAAACATGATCTTTTATATCACAATGTGGTGTGTTCTCATTTGCTTACAGAACTGGAGAGATTAGTTGTGTAATAAGCTCCACTTAACTAACTGTTAATTGTACCACTGCATTCTACTGCCTATGATATTTGGACTACAATGCGGCGAGCTTTGTTCAGTTTTCCCTGGTTCACTTGCTCTGCTTTCTGCTCCCTCTGTTGCTATACTGGTGGTATGGCTGGGAGAGAGTGATGGTGTGAAAGTATATTTAAGGTTTGGTTTTCTCCGACCTATTAAGGATGAAGATATGGAAATTTGGGGAGACTCAAACTGTGATTAGGTGTTCTATGGAATGCAATAAACTATATCCACTACACCGCTACCCAACATGACTATTACGAGGATGGAAACCCCCTCGCAATTTCTCCTCCTTCCTTACTTTAGCTATAGGGATAGCCTGAGTATTGCCTCTCCTCCAACCATGGCTGTGTTGTGCACCCCATCCAGCATCTCTCCTCTCACACATTACTTCCACGTGTGGCATCCTATCCAGACACTTCTCACTTCCTGGAATCAACTGATTTCTGCCACACCCCTCTGCACATCCATTTGTATTGCAACATTGATACAATTGTCCACAATTTTTCCTCTTGGTGTTACTAGGATTGGCTTTTGGCTTAACTGAGGTGAGTATTTTTCCCTTACACATCTGGGCCTGAATGGACCAATATGGTGTCCCTGCCCAAAAGCTTTGCAGCCGCCTGATGCAGCTAAGTGCCTAGTAGGATTTTCCTCCCAACTATCTCCTTCCCCATATAAGACACATTCTTCCTCTCCACTTTACCCTTTCATCCTGTTATCTCTCCTTCCCTTGGATCACTCGTCCAAGATCTCTGCCAACATTTGGACTTGGCTAGGTGGGAGAATTTTTCTTAATTTCCTTTTAGTCCTTCACTCAACTTCCATAGCGATACAAATTGAAATGATCTGACTTGGCACCATAGTAAGTGTGCTTGTAACGCTGAATGTTTGCTTATAACTTATCAACATCAGCCCTCCATACTCTGTCACAGGAAAAAGAGTGATGCGGGGTGGCAGGCTACTTGTGAATACAGGCTGAAGAACCTAGGTGCAACTGCTTAACCTCTTTCTGAATATTACTATATCAGTAACAGGGCCTCTAGCTGCTCTATGGGTTAACTGACTTCATTAGCAATTGGCCTGGGCTCTTGAGCTATTTGCAATACTAGCTCTTTTGACAAGCAGGAGTAGGGAGGAAAAACTACAATTGAGTAGTCGTCACTGTGCATGGTGGCTTTGGCTGCACCAGTAAAGGGCAGATCTGTAATCTGAAATCTAGGAGAGTTTTTGAGCAAGTGAGGAGGGGTCATGCTGCTCATAAAATCCCCCTTGACTACTTAAGTGCTGTAGGATGTAGTTTGTCTCCTTCTTCTGGACAGATAGCAGATACTGTGGTCACCATTTAAATGGTCACCACTTTCCTACACAGTTACCTCTCAGTGGAATGTGAGATACCACAGTTATTTTCTGTTATAAATATGAAGAAATACTGTGCTGTTTCAGATATCAAAGTAACGTGACACTTCATCAGGGACCACTGTAGAGGACAGGCTTGACTCTCTGGCATCACAAATAATTGTGCTTTCATGTGATCCTCTGACTTCCTATTTTTCCCTTTCCATTTGTGGATGAAAGTGGTTACAGTACGAATTGCTGACTTTCAGTGACAAAGTTACATTGGGGGGGGTCTAATACTAAACGTAAATATGTTTCAGTCCTACTATACCCCCCTCCGCCCCCGTGCATATCAAAGTCTCAGAAAATTTGGTGCAATTCAGCAAGATTCTCAATTTCCATTGAGCAAAGAGAAGCTTGAGGTCTCTTGAGTGGGAGAAGCTTGCACAATAGTTTCTCCACACTATATCTCTCTCAAGCTAGTGCCACTAGCCTGTTAGGACCATATTTTACATGTATTTAGGTGCCTAAAGATGCGAAAGGCCTCTAGTGGCACCCTTCATAAGCTTATAGGCACCCATTTCCCAATGCAGCAGTCTCTATACTGTCTGCTTCGGCAGCTGCTCCTACCAGCTGGAGTATTTATCTTCACGGGTACCTTGTGAGGTAGAAGACTGTTCTCATTTTACAGATGGGGAACTCAGGGACTTAATTTTTCATACCTGAGATGAAGAAAATCTGTTCTTTCAAATCTGGCATCACAAAAACTATAATACACTAGTCACAATTGTATATAGCATCACAAAGCTACAGAGTAGAGAGAAGGTTGTTTGGGTGCCTTACTTGTATTTCCATTCACAGAGAGAGAAGGTGGGTTAAGTAATATCTTTATTGGACTAACTTCTGTTCATGAGAGAGACAAGTTTTTGGGCCACACAGATATTCTTCAGGTCTGGGAAAAGTAGTCAGAGTGTCACAACTAAATGTTCCACCTTGCATTTAACTGGGACATTGAGTACCTTTCACAGACCTGAAGAATAGCTTGGGGTGGCCCAAAAGCTTGTCTCACCAACAGAAGCTGAGTCAATAAAGATATTACTTCACCCATTTTGTCTTTCTAATATTCCAGGGCTGACGTGGCTACAATTATACTTCATTTCCATTCCTAAATATGTTTGGATTTCTTAAATTTTAACCTTAATTCTAAATTCCCCAGGTTTTTAATGCTTGTTTGTGGGATATTTGCAACATCCCTGTAATTTTTTTTATCCTTAATTACTGATGTATACTTCCAACCTTAACTCTCTCTGAACATATGCATGTAATCTCATACAAAATTTACATTCCCAGCTATGTTAAAATGGAGTACATACGAGTCAATACAAAATAAAAATATGTACTTTATTTTTTATCATGACACTTTAAGAAAAAAAAATCCTAGTAAAGAACTGCTGCCAGAGCCTGGAGTCTGAACCTCTCGGGAGGTGTGGGGAAACTTTTGGCTCTTGATTGAGACTTAGGCTTAGTGAAAGTTAAGCCATGGAAGCCCACAAGAGGAGCTACTGCCAAACCCACAAAAATTGGACTTTGTGCTGAAGAGAGCCCATAGAAAGCAGCCTTTCATTCTGAGTTTAGAGTACAGCAAATATTTCATTCCAATCAAGCCCAAACTTTGCTCCGTGCACTTTGCATCTTTTAGTTACAAACCTCTTCAGCTATAATATTTGCCAGTCTTCGGCATGGAGTTGATTTTTGTTGTGCATTCTTTTCTACAATTGGCAAATAGATATATCACACAATGCATCCATCATCCACTTTACGGTAAAATACTTCTCCTACCTCCATACAAGCAGGCATGTGTGCACACAATTTAATTTGCGGATCTTAGCCAACATAAATGTGGTGGAAGCCTAAACTCAGCATCAAACAGAATAATCTTTGGTAACCTGAATAGACCTTTCTGTGGAGGCCCTCTGGAGATAAGTCACCCATCTGGCAGTGCTGTCTCTTGGTGTTTTGTTTTGTTTTTGTTTTCCCTTTAAATATCTCTGTCTAATTTAAGAAGTGCTTTCTTGCTGGTTCTTGGCATCTTCTTGAACAAGGAATGTAAATTGAAAAGTCTGTGAAGATTAATGCTGGCACAAGATTCCCTGATGAATAATATATCAGGAGACACAGACGAGCTCAGTGGTCCAGGACCTACTGCCACAGTCTGTACTAGGATAAATGTCTCTGCTGTTTGAGACAAGAGCTTGTTATACAACACTTGAACAAATGTGAAAGTCAGAGGAAAATAGCTCAGATCTATCAACTGCTACAATTAATAAAATGTGCGAAAATATGTCAAATAACATGAACAAGTAATCTTTAAATGAAGAATGCAGAACAATCACTGACCTTAAAGAATTATTGGCCATTTTTATCACAATTTCTTTCATCCAGGTAGAGTATGCAGTAGCTATTGTATAAATAACACTTGTTTATTCACATATGTCTCAATCTATTGTTATCTAAATGGCTAAAAGAAATATTTACAGTGTCAGAATGTTTCTATTATGCATCACAACTGTCCAATCCAAAGTGTAAAATTGAGAGTTCCTTTTTAGACTGTGGATCTCAAACATTTTGTTGGATTTTGAAGGACACTTTCTATTTTCAAAATCTGCGAAGTGGCCTTTTCCAGAGTTTTTATAGGATTTATTTCCTCTTCAGTCATGAAAGAGCCACTGCTGTAGATACTCGCAAACAGGTATGTTAAAAAAGGCTAATTAATGTTGTTTATGAACGGCTCGATAGGTAATTTAAGAAGTGTCTTCAAACTCATTCCATGTACATTTGTCCTTAAAAAATAGCTTGTTGTTCTGAAAGCATATTTCTGTCGGCACATACTGCTATCTTGAAGCCTTAAAATGTCACCTGTTTTGCAGGAAGAGTGTCTCTTAAACATGAACTCAGTGTTAACGGGCCACTCTACCTGGGAATGATCCCTTACAATATGTGTGAACTCCTTACCTTGAACTATCTGCTCCGCCTCTCATTCTGCTGTGATTCTGCAACTTCTTCCTTTCCCAGAAGAAGAGCTCCGTGAAGCTTGCTTGCCCCTCTCACCAAAGGAAGTTGGCCCAGTAAAAAAATAATACTTCATCCATCTTGTCTCCATGTTGAATGTCACTCATCCCTGCGAGACAGGAACTCCTCTACAATAAAGAGGAAATTTTAAATGGGAGCTAGTGGGGTGTAATACAGCACTGGACTGGGACTCGGGAGACCTGCCTTCTTCCTAGCTCTGCCACTGACCTGTTGGGTGACCTTGGGCAAGCCACTTTAACCTCTCTGAGCCTCAGTTTCCTCATTTGTAAAATGAGGTTGATACTGACCTCCTTTGTAAAGACCTGTGAGGTTTGTTGAAGAAAAGTGCTATATAAACGTTAGGGGTGGGTGTGTGTGTGTGTGTGTGTGTGTGTGTGTGTGTGGATGCATACCATTTTGTATGTTACATAATTGAATACATAATGATATATACAGTATAAAATGCTTTATCAGCATCAGTTGGGGCTGGCAGTGTTTCTGCTGGAAAGGAGATCTCTCAAAAGTCCCTCGTTTTCAGACATTAACTTTACCTCCAAAATTACCTAAATTCCATGTCAAATCCTACTGGGCCTGTGCAATAATTGGACTGAGTGATATTTTTGATGTAGAAAAAGTCAAAGTCCATGACTGAATCTTGCTTTTTTGGGGCTTGGCTGCGGAGATGGGGGAGAGGGGAAGAACCTTACGACTGAGGGAGAAAGAAGAAACTTTTCTGATGCAGAATTTGTGTTTGTGTGGCTTTATTTTTTTTTTTAATTGTGGTTGGTGTTTTGAGCAGTTTAGGCATTTGTCGGAATAAGTCTGTTGTGACAATGGTTAAAAAATCAGTTTTCTTTCAACACTGGTCAAGTAATTATATTAAGATGTAAAAGAAAACAGTAATGCTACTTTCTCTTGCCTTTTGCTTCAAATTAGAGCATTCTCTACCCCTTCCTTACTTTTACAATGTAGACAGTGACAAAGGAGTGGGTAGGGGCAGGTTACAATAGGTCTTGGTCTGAGCTCTTCTTTATCTGGGCACTAGACGCAAGGTGAAGACATTTCAAAACCATAGTGATATTTTTAGAAGATTGTATCACAAACTCATATCCCATCAACCACATACAGTAACATTCTAAGTGTATGGTATAGTAATTTGGTTTTTCTTGAAAAACTGTTTATGAACTATAGTGTGTATCTTGAATGAGGATTTGGCGATGGATTCCATTATGTGTTAATAGCCGTTCCAAACCACTGTCTTTGAAGTAGATCTGGTTAAATTATTTGTTGTGAATAAAGTATCTAAAGAACTTAGCCTTTTTATTTGTTGACAAAATGTTCTTTAACACATTCTTAGAAATCAGCATCAGTTCATTATTTGTATTCACTGAAAAGTTCATGTGAGTGACCCCACAGGAAGAAATTTGTTCATAACTAATTGCCATGCATTATTTGATGCAAATGATAGGTCATTTAAATTGCATGACATTATTTATGCTCTGCTGAAGATGATGGTCATTATCATTTACCCCCCCAGCATTTTGAAAAAGACAAATAATGACCTTCCAGTATCAATTTTGAATGAATAATCCTGCATGCTAAAATTTATGGTTCAACTTTTTCAAAACTAAAATGTACAGTCATCTTAACACTTACAAATGAACAATAACCTTACAAATAATAGCAGAAGAAATTGCTTCATTTATTCACTAATCATAACTCAGTTATTGTATTACTAGACCATCTCTGCTATGTATTCACTGTATACAGTTAAAAGCATATTTAGTGAATATTAAAAGCTCTCTAATGAAAGCATTATTAGACTATAGAGTGGTATGCTAAGGGCAGTAATGGAAGCTACAAGCATCAAGTAATTAAAGATGGAATGGGTTAATTTCTCATAGCGCTTCTGTATGTAGCTATGGTAAGGTGAATTGATCTTTTGACATGCAGTTTGTTCTTATATACTTCTCAGTAGTTCTTACCAATGTAGTTTCCAGTATTCCCGTGTTACCAAAATCATGTCATCATTCCCTATTGTAACATCCATATATTTTGGTGTGGCTTATATCTGTGAATAGGCTACTAAATTAAAACAAAGTTCCCAGCCCTGAAGAAATAGGGAAATCATAAGAGAAAGCTAATGAACAATATGACAGGTCCAACTCTTCCCACCTGTAGCACCAGCCAGATGTGTAGCAGTAGTCAAATCTGATTTTAGAAGTATGCCTTACTGTTTCTGCAGTATGTTCCAGAAAACCATTACCTACCATTGTGCTGGCTGAAACACTAAAAACGATAGTAACATTACAGAATAGCACTAATGGCTTGTTCTTAATACCTCCCCCTCCACATGTACTGAATGAAGAAGTCAAAGTAATGGAAACAAGATTTCACTCTAGGTGCTTTAAAGTCCCTGGGAGTTTTGCCATTAACATCAATAAGGCCAGAATTCGCTATTATTATTGTATTTGAAGGGAGGATGGTCTTGTGGCTAAATCACAGGTTTGGGATTTGGGAGAGCTGGGTTCTGCTTACAGTTCAGCCAGAGGCTGCTTGTGTGAGCCAAAACTGTCCAATTTGTATCTCTAAAATCTAAACTTTACTGGAAATGGCGTGTGCTCAGTAGGTATGTAGATATGGATTTATGAGTTTAACTTTAGGAACCTGAGTTTGAAAATGTTGGCTGTAGTGTAAAATAGACAGCAGCAACTATTAGAACTCCATGGTAGACAACTCTGACCATATCTTGTCTGATGCAAGACAATTCAGATTGTGATGATGCCAAATAATTGAATGAAGAACAAGAAAAAAATCAATGTGGAGTCCTCTCCTATAATACCAAGTCATCGGTTGTGACTGAAGTTTAAGAAGATGGAAGCTTTAAAGCAGCTATTAATTACTTTCTGTGTGTTGACCAGAATTCTTGTGTACTAAAAGATCAAGATCTGTTTGTTCCCCTTGCTGAAGACCGGCATTCTGATAAACTAAATTGTACATTGCAGATGCTCACGCAAGATGAATCAAAGCAGTTTCTGAAAATAAGCACACATGAAGGTATGTACGGCTATAATTGCTTACCTCTTGGCATTGCATCTGATTTGGTATATACTAAAGGTCAATAGAAGAAATTTGACATGGTCTGCCAGAGAAACAATACTACCTGGATGACATCCTAGTTATTAAAGCACTTGGAAGAGTTTGCTAAAAAATTATAGCTTGCATGTCCAGAAAACTAAATATGATCCTTCAAGCCATCTGTGAAATACTTAGGACATTGTGTTATGATGACCGCATATATTGGACCAGATTTTCATTTCTGGCTCAGGAGCGCTCAGGGCAGCTGAGGAGGGAGTGCAAATGTACCCCTTTGCACACCTTTCTTTCTGTGGCTCTTGTGTTGGGCTGTTCCTTGCCTCCATATTAGAACAGAGCTGCAACGTTGTGCCAGTTACCAACTGCTGTGGTAAATTGCTCAAGTACAGGACCACAACTCCTTCCCAAGGACATACTCCTCATTCCAGGGTACTTCAGAAGACAGATGGCATAGGAGCTGTTGCACTGTCTCCTATGCCACACTGGTATCCCCACATACAGGAAGAGCTTCCAGGGATCAGACCCATAACATTTAGGACCACGTTGTGCCAGAGGAGATTGAAGTACGAAGTAGTCAGAGTATGACCCCAGATTGCTATAAAGATTGTTAATGCAGCAAGCCAACAAAATGTGACTCTGCTTCATTCATTCCTTCAACTACCAGTGTTAATGGAAAGTTTGGTAATGTCTGTTTAGGAACCAGCAAAAGGAGGGTTGATGGCAAAAAAGTGTATCTTCAAGAAAGCATAATATATGTTGTTCACAGCAATGTTTTTCATACGCTATGATTCATTTTTCCTTTGATGTAATCTCGTAGTACAACACAACATGATTTAGGAGCTGTGATCATTTCTGTGATGCCCGAGGGAAAGACCAGCTACATTTGCCTTGCAAACATTAAAGCTGCATGGAAGTAGGTCTCCTCCAAATGCTCAGGCCACTTTTTAGAGTGAAAAAATTCCACCATGACATATGATGACAAAATACTCTTATAAAACCTTGGAAGGAGGACACCTGAGAGTAATTTTCCTCTTATGGCATTTGTCTTTTTATATAAAACTTTCTTCCGGGAAGTGCTGAGTTGACACAGTGATGGGTGAGGTAGAAGACCCTGAATGGAAGATAATAGCAATAGCAACACCACGTCCTCCATCAAGGGCATAACTGATGGCTGGGCAATGGTCATTCATTAGTGTCACAAGACCTGTTACAGAGGAAGAATTTTTAATTGCCACACTGGACAGTTAAGGTATATCTACATGAGAATAAAAGACATGGCCCAACCATGGCTGGCCTAGGTCAGCTGATTCAGGCTCACAAGGCTTTGGACTGTGCAACTAAAAATTGCTGTGTAGGTGGTTTGGCTTGGGTTGGAGCCCAGCCTCTGAGAACCTTCCTCCTAAAGCTTGGGCTCCGGTCTGAGTCTGGACAGCTACACAGCAAGTTTATGGCCCCTCAGCCTGAGCCCTGCAAACTTTGGTCAGCTGACCTTGGCCAGCTGTGGGTGTTTAATTGTTACGTAGACATACCCTTAGAGAGCTATTTAGAGGTCAAATTTATCCCTGATTTAGCTGCATTGAAGTGATGGGGATCAATTTGTTCCAATGTTTGTTCCAAATGAAATGTTGACAAATTAAAAGCTGCAGCTTTTGGACAGAAAGTAAGTTAGGACCCTTTTATCTCAAGTAAGTGAGTACACTGGGTCTGAAACAGTTCTGAAAATGCCTTAACTCATTTGGGACCTGACATCTAGATAGCGTAAAAAACAAATCAAGCCCAACTTTGGAACTTTCACTGCTTTTCCAGTGAAATCACTAAGTCATTAGTCCTCAGGCTGACTTAATGCTTAATTGAAGGTATGCATGCACCCACCAGGGTCTGGGCCTCTCCCCATACAACCACCCATCTACTAAAGAGACCTGAGTCCCCTTTCTGTTGTCCAATGTGGAGGGAAGCCTAGTGGCCTACTAACCTCCTCCAGTGTATTTGAGAGGCAGTTAGTAAATTAATTTCCCTTCTTCCCCAGCATATACTTGAGACACCTCACCTCTCTCCCTCCCAGTGTCTCCTCTTTAATCTTCCTTCTTTTCATGTCCCTCCTAAGCCTTCCAATGTAGCATTCCTCTTTCTTTATTCCACACCACTCTTCCTCTTTTTCCCCTTTTTTCCCCATCTGAGTTCTGTGTGAACAACTGAACTGTTTTGTCCTGATACAAGAGGCTTGTAATGAAGTGGAGTGCAATTCCTCCTTTTCTGACTGTTTTCTGACTATAGTCTTCCTTCCGTTGGCATTTTGATAAAATGCCAAAAAATTGAAACAATTTTGTGGGGTTTAAATGAAACATTGCATTTTGACATTACCAAAACTTTTGGTTCAATCCAAACAAATCAGCAAACTCAACATAAATTCATTAACAGTCTCAGTTGATCTGAAACTGCATTTTTTGGGCAAATAAACTATTCTTTTGAAAAGTTTTGCCCAGCTCTACCTTACACTCCGCCATGAATGTGGAGCCCTATAGAAACAGATCACCAAAATATTGAAAATGGTGCTATTATTTTAATATGTTTGTACATCCTGTTAGTCATTCTAGATTTCTGGATCTAGACTTGAAGAATAGGCACAAGTTGACCCTCAGGGCACACCTGCAGGGGTTGCTTTTGCTTCCAACCTTGTGAATGGATGGTACAAGACTCAGTTCATAAATCTAGCCCTGCAAAATAATGTTCTTTCTTTCTGTTCCTCCCTTCCTCCCTCTCATCTTGGCATTAACTTTCCTTGGCTGTTTAAGTGCAATTTTCCTCTGACTCTAGTTAGTTTTGTTTTCTACAAGGTGTGAACAGAAAATATTGGCAAAAAACTTTTTCAAAGAGCCTTTGGTTAGCTTCATAGTAGCAAAATGCAGAGGAAAGCAGAAGCACAGGATAACAGTCCATGCTGAAGCCTTAGACAAATTAACTTGTTTGTAGCCTTTATTGAAAATCCTCTTATTGGTATCTCCATTTAGGTGGGACTTACGGAGCTCATATTTGTCAGTAGAAGCATTCATTATAAAACAGAACAATGAATGGAATTTTCAAGTATACTGTAGAATTAAATAAAGGTTTTGCTAGCTCCACAACAACCACCAATCATGCAGTGAGCTCTGTGCAGTTGGACCCTGATGACTATGTGAGCTCATTGCAGGATCCTGGTATAAATAGGCTGAAACTAAAATGGAAAACAAGTAGAACCATAGAGAAGGCAGTTCTGAAAACCTCACAAAGTCATGGCAAATAGACGGCACAGAAGATTGTGACATAATTGGAGCTGACCAAAAATAAAACCCTCAAAATTCACAATGTTTTGGTTAGAAAAACCAAATTCATGCAAGGCTTGTTGTTTTCATTTGTTCATTGGGAGAGTTTAGAACAATAGCAGCAGAATCTCATAAAGTGGAATGGTTCTACATGTAGGGAAATGCCATAGTGTTGTTCCTCACTAGAGCTGGGTGAAATGTTTGGACAAATCGTTTATTTGCAAATAAATGCAGTTTTGGGTGACCCAAAACTCATTGTGTATTTGATATGAATTTGCCAAATAATTTTGGCAAAACCCACACAACCTCCCCCCACTTTTAGGGCCATTCAAAGGAGAGTGAGGAATGCTGATGGCCTCCTTATAACCTTCAGCCTTATAACCTGAAGGCCCTTTACCCTGGACATGCAAGACTCAGGTTCAGTTCCCTCTTCTGACTGATGTGGAGCAAGGATTTGAGCTTTGAGTCTCCCACTTGCAACAACTATTCAAACTATTTATTTATTTTACTGCTAGTGAACTGAAAAATCAGTTATACGTCTAGCTCTATTTATTAACAAGGCCCTGTGTGCAAAGCTATTGATTGTAAATGTAGAAAGAACTAAGTGTAGCAAATTGTTGTTCTTACTCCCCCAAGTCTGAGATCTGTGTCAAATCTGGGAATGCTAATTGGCTACAAAATCATTCAATATCAATCATCATCAATAGCCTTTCATTTTACCACGATAACTCTAAATACCACACCAACGGAGTATCACTAATGCATATAATTTACTTGCACTCTCTCAGTGGAATGCTAGTCACACAGGTTCCAAGCCCCACAAAGGGAGAGGGTTTTTTGGCTCTGGTGAGTTTGGAGGAATTAGGCTGAGTAGCAGCCTGAAGCAAAGAAATGTGTGAAGCACCTGTTTTAGGTGGGAATAAGAGTTAGGCTGAGGCTTGACCCGAACCTGCTGAAGTCAATGAAAGACTCATATTTTCTTCAATGAGCTTTGGACAGACCCTTTAGATATTGCAGGGTGAGATCCCTTAGATAAACTGAGGGTTCAACTGCTAAGCAATGCAGATGTGGAGGCTTTGCTTCCATAATGTTTAGGAGCTCCATGTGGCAGGTGTCTTCCTGTAGTAAACAGCTCTGGCATGGCTTCGGACCTGCACAGAAACGGAAAGTGGCTGCCATGCTGACCAGCTAAGCATTGCTCCTGCATGGCTTAGGAGAGCTAAAGAATAGCTGCTTCATCCTGCAAGCCCCCCCCCCCCCCCGCCCCAATAAGTGTGCTTTAACCCTTTCTGCACTCCAATTCTAAGAGGTTTCACTGCATCCCACTGTGCCCTTTTTAAGGGCTACAGAGTAAGTGTGGGAAACCTACTTAATTTCCTTTCCTAGGGAAAATGGATTAAAAAAGAAAAATGGTGGGGGAAAATAAGTTGAGGAGCTAGAAGACGGCAGAAAAATAGTCACTGTTGGGCGTTTATGTGAAGTCAAGAAACTTTGCATCACAGCAAAAATCAATTATGTGGCCACTTCTGTGCCCACATAACCACACATCACATTCCCTTTAGCCGCTTACATTGTCCTGGATTCTGAAGAATGCCTTTTGGGAAAAAAGGCTAATTCCTCTTAAACTCCTCTAGTTCTGTTGCCTAACTCTCCCTCCTGGAATATGCTATTTACATTAGTGGATTGCCAGGAAAGACTCCTGACATTGGAGAGTTAATTAGATCCAAGTATTTAAAGGATCTGTATGCAAATATATAGCATGAGGGAAAGACAGGAAGTGATAGTAGTCTCAAGCCGTTTCTTCAGCATCATGATTGGCAGAGTCAATAGGCACATCTGGTAAGTGACTTGAGGGCAAGGTCTTCACATATGCTGTAAAATTGTAACTGTGGTCTGTAGAGAGGATAAGGGCTTCTTAGATCTGACATTATATTTACCAGGCTCATGCTCTTCTAGCTGGAGAGGCCCTTCACCCTGTACTATAAACAGAAAGAAATCAGAGGCTCTCTCATGCAGGGCTGTTGGCAGAGCACCCTGAACTTGTTTCAGCCAGAGCACACTTCAGCGTCATGGTCAGTGAAAGTCTCTGAGCTTCAAAGGTGAGTCCTGTGCTCAAATAGAGACATTTCGATGACCCAGGACTCCTGGCAGATTTGGTTTCAGACACTGGAAGATTCTCAAAGGCACTTCAGCTGCATTAAAACTTCAGCAAACTGCAGTAGATCTAGTAGACGAGACTTAGAATATACAACCAGCAGTATAGCTAGAGTCTGCATCTTGATTTCACTAGAACAGATGTTATCTGCAAGCAATTAACATACTTGTCATCACCAGTGAAATAGATACAGAATCTTCACGTTTTTTTATCCACACTAAAGAAAAGTGTTTGTGCACAAAGCAAAATTTCCACATTAGTATTAAAATAACATTCAGTGAGGCGAGCGGCATGTGTCACTTCTTCAGTTCCTTCCAGTAACATTTTTTTAAAAGAGCAACACTGTAACACTTAGACCAGTGCTGGAAAATAAATTTCAGCACCAACATATGCATCTGGTTCAACAACTGATGATATGAAGGCTGTATTTCTTTGCTCCCTTATTGTGGCTTTCTAATGTTGCTGGCTGTTAAATGTATACCAGTAGCAGGGCCTGAATCTCCTCTCTCCTGTTTCAGCTTCAGTGTAACCCCATTGAACTCAACAGAACTACTTCTGATTTACACTGGGATGTGAGGAATCCAGCTGCAAAGTCACACTTCTCTGATCTTTTGGTTTTGTTTTAAGAATTTGACTCCACTTTGCAGCTGTTACAGCACTCACAATTAGTGAATGCCTAGTTAAATGATTGTGTTAACAATTGTTTTAAATACCATAATGACTCCCCACATTGATTTAGATAAAATAGAGATTTATCTGACTGGAATTCCCAATGAGTCCAAATGTCACTATGCTTATTCTAAGTGCCTCCTCTTTCTAGGGCCTCTAGACACAAGCATGACTTGGACCACTAGACCAGGGGTTTTCAAACTGGGGGTTGGGACCCCTCAGGGGGGGTCATGAGGTTAAGACGGGGGGGAGGGTCACAAGCTGTCAGCCCCCATGCATGCTGGTAAGGATGGCATGACATGTGGGAAAGGGGGTCATCATTTTTGTGGAGGGGTTACAGCCTGAAATATTTTCAAAGAGGGTCCCAGCAAAGAAGTTTGAGAACCCCTGCTCTAGATTCATTTCACATGTGCCAAACATCCATCAAAGTGAGACTTTTCAGTCATTCTCACTATTAACTTGGGCTATCAGAATCATTAACAGGCTTGTGCTTCATTATCACAAGGCTATGTATACCATTTCAACTCTCTCAGAAATCCAGTTCTCCTATCAGTACTTAAAACTATTTAAGTACTTGCAACACAGAATTGTGTATATTCCTGTATTCAACAATACATCTGCAAAAATGATACATAGATCATATTAGTAATTGTAATCCTACTGAGGGTTGTTTTCCCATTTAAAGGTTAATTCACCTTCTCATTTTTGGGATAGTAATACATTTATAAATACAGAAATTCAACATAGGCACCAGTTTGCTCAAGGCCGGTTTAGTCAAGGCTCTGAGAAATAAACCTTAATGTTTTCCAAACTCTTGCGTAGCGTCATCTTCATAAATAGCATTTCCAAACTCTGACAATATATTAGGGTCAGGACTGTTCCTTTTCTTCAGTGCATTGTCACTGTGCTAGTTTGGCTGGCTTTTTTGTGTGTGTTTTTAGAATGGTCTTGCTGTTGAGGTATGGGACTGGGACTTAGAAGATCTAGCTTCAATTTCTATGTCTGCTACAGATATCTATGGGGCTAAATCACTTAATCTTTGAGTTCATCTATAAAATGGGAGTAAAATTCCCTTCCTCCCACCATTTGTCCTGTCTCTAAGCTCTTCAGGGAAGATACTGCCTCTCACTATGTGTTTCTATTGTGTCAAAAACAACGGCACCTCCATTTTGGTTGACATCTTTAGTTTTTACGACAATACAAATTACTTATGCAGTGAGGCAGGAAACTTGACTTGCTTCCTTATTCCTTTTAAAGGGGTGATTTTACAGGTGGCCTGTACTCTGATCTCAACCCTTTGTGAAATGAGAATCAGATCATGTTGATTACATTCACACAAGCAACTAACATTTAGGGAGCCCTACAGCGAGCTTCAAGCTGTTGTTCACGAGCTGATGAAAGAGGAGGATTGGATTTGAAGTTATCCAGCTTTAATTTCACTCCAGTCAAACCATCCTGGCCCAGTATCATTAAAAACATAAAGTGGGGCAGCATCCTTGTTGTTTAGTGACGACAATAGAGTGGAAAGTGGCTGAAATGCAGGACTCAGAGACACCAAATCTGGAATGAACCAGGTGCATTTAACTCTATCCGGCATAACAAAGTCTTGAAACCACCTAGAGTAGAGAAGTTTCCTTTTAAACAAAGCTTATTAGCCTGCTACCAATCCACAAGTCCTCGAATATTTCTGTGAACAGAAAATGAGGTATTGTGCTCTAATGAAAATCATATTGGAACTGTTCTGTATTACCCAGTGCAACCGGAGTATGATTCTTCACTTTTCTTTCCCTCCTCTCCTCCTCCAAAGCCCATTTATTTACATTCCAATCAATCTGGTGGTTGTTTCAGTGGAACCCACTGAAAGTGAATCATTTGCACTTCACAGGGAATGTCTGAAAGAATAAAGTTGTATTTCATCCTATGATAGTCTATAGGATGGTCTGGCAAGGAAACCGACTGGTACAACAGGTATTATGTACCCTTGAGAGGGAGAAGATGAAATAATGGCTTCTATAATTTTACATGCAATTGGTGCTTTTTCATTGAATGTTAGTGATGCCTTATTCATAACAATGCCCATCAAAACCTGTACACTTTATTTTAGCTTAGCAGTGGGGTGTATGAGAGAGAGAGAGAGTGTATATTTCTGTGCCATAATTATCTTCATGAAATGCTAGAATGTTCTGTGGGAGCATTGTGTTGTGTTGGTGGCTAATATCACCCAGTGTTTGTGCTGTACCTAGGGACCAAGTCCAACCCACTGAAGTTGATGGAAAGACTCCCACTGACTCCAGTGGGGTTTGGATCAGGCCTGTAATACATTAGAAATATGCGGCCTTTCTCTACTCCATTACTCTAGTGGTGGTTGTTGCATAATATCAAATAAAGGAACTGTTCTTCTGATTCACCAGTAATAGTAATTTTAAGATGCTAAAAGATATGAGATACTATGTTAGACTTTAAAGCTTTTATTCTTCAGTTTTTAAATTTTCCATATTTGTTTGGAGCTTGCGGAAGATGAGATAGCCCTAGTGATTGGAAACACCTGTTTACATTCAGAACAAGTAAACTAACCTCTGCATATTGCTGTGCAATAATGCTGCAAGTGTAACTTGAAAGGACTATGTGGAGCAACTGCTGCTGTTATGTAGGAGTGTTGGGTGTACCTGTGCATTCAGAAGATCCTCTCAACTTTCACATACCAACACTGTCTTCTGCAAGTAGAAGTAGGTTTAGGTTGGGTGATGAGAAGTTATAAATAGCTTGTTTAACACACACTCTCCTTGCATTAATGTGCAGAGCAACACAAGGAGCACCTGTCTATGGATGAGGGTCGTTAAGTTTCTGTGTCCTTTCAGTCTTTGGCCTCTCTGCTGAGACTGCCATCAAAGGTGCCTATTAATTGTGGTAATGGGTTTTGTGATGTGGAAACATGTTCAATGGAAACTAGGCTGAGATCAAATCCATGTCATATCAGCTGCTAAACAGTGATGGTTGGTATTAGCTCTTGGTGTTGATCAGCACTGGGCCAGTGACCTACAGATGGAAGACTTTCTACCATTACCAAACCTCTGAACTTCCCAGCATATGTTTTTTTTTGTTAAATGCTAACTTTAAACTCTGTGTAGTTGTAGCCGTGTTGGTCCCAGGAAATTAGCGAGAGAAGGTAGGTGAGGTAATATCTTTTATTGGACCAACTCCTGTTTGAGTTCTGTGTGGTTCAAAACCTTGTCCCTTTCACCATCAGAAGTTGGTTCAATAAAGTTAGTATCTCACCTGCTTTGTCTCTGTCAACTTTAAAATCATTCGTTAATGCATGCATGATCCTGGAAAGATGGTAGAATGAATGTAATCAAAGCTAAGGTCTGTCTACAGTAGAAAGCATTTGCTGATATAGCTATAGCAGTTAGTGTTAGTGGAGATGCCAGTGTAACTTATACTGATTGCCTGGTATGAAAAATTGCAAAATGTTACATTCCTAATCAATGTTACTGTTTGGATAAAAGTGTAGACTTGGCCTAAGTTTCAACATAAAATGAATTTTTATGCTTCACACTAACACTAAGGTCTCTTTAACACCCTATAATCAAGGTAGATCACAATTTCAATGGTTGCAACACTTCTGGTTTCTAAATCAGTTTAGTTAGGGACTGAGGCTTGGTGTACACTACAAAGTTAGGTTGACGTAAGGCAGCTTACATTGACCTAACCCTGTAAGTGTCTATACTACAACATTGCTCTCGCCAGTGTAAGTCACCCACCACACTGACCTAATAATTCCATCTCCGTGAGAGAAGTAATGTTGAGGTTGATGTAGTTAGGGTGACGCAGTGTCTATGTAGATGCTGCATTATTTACATCGCCTATTGGTCGTCAGTCCCACTGCTGAGGATCGCTGGCTGTCAGCCCTCAGCAATGGGGATTCAGCTGTCAGTGGCTGATGATGCCCCACACAGTTAAGTTGGTGAAAGCGTTCCTGGTGAGGATGTGCACCACTGACAGGGAGGGGTAGCGTGGACATGAATCACCGCAGTGATTACTGTGGTGGCTGTATGTTGACCTAACTTACATCAACTTAGGTCTTATCTACACTACAAAATCGGCTCAGAATAAATGTATTCTAGCCTAGATAGGGACTATTTTCTAACTGTTTGACCTCATCCAAATCCATTGACTAAACTGTGAGTTTGTCTACCCAGGGGGTAGAATTGGATTAAATTGAGTTAAGCCAGTTTGAGCGCTTGCGTACCCATGACACAATTCATCACAGTGCCCTAACTCTGCATTTATCCTGAGCTCTGGAATCCTCCTTCAAAGCGAACCAACTTTGATGTGAATTGAGCTAGTGTGGTCTATTGTTCACGGGCATGCACTGCTGCTGCAGACTCCTTTGGCAGCCCAACTGCTATCCCATGCTGCTTTGTGGGCATTTGTTATTGATCTGTTTACTTGTGTGCCCTCCCTTGCTCTGGTGTCAAATCAACTGGATGACCCCTCTCCACTTAAAAACTGGTGTGGGGCCAGAATTTGCCCATTTGCTCTTGGATTCAAGTATATCAGCATTAATGTGATATTGCTACAGAAGCCATACAACAAGCCTCCAGAAGCCTCTAGGAGCTGTGCTGAGACCCTGGATCTCATTGCCATATGGGAGAAGCATTGGTACAGGAGGCTGTTGTGGCCAGCCCCCGGAATAAAGACTTTTGTGGACATTGCTAAACAGAGGGGACCACAACTGGGATTTCTACCAGTGCAGGATAAAGACCAAAAAGCTCAGGAGAATGTACATTAAAACCAAGGATGCCAGGCCAAAGGTTTGGTAATGGAAATGTGATCTATCCATGTTTTGAGGCGGTGGACAGGATTTTGGTCAATTATAGCATTACTGAGCTCAAGAAGGTGATGGTCTGCTGTCCCCCTGAGGAAAAGTACCAAGAGTCACTGGGGGATGAACATGAACAGTCAGTGAAGAGCTGTACCTGGAAAGTGGGATCGCTTTGGGACTCACAACCCTGAAAACAAATGTAGGAAGGGAGATCTCTAGCCAGAAACTCAGGCTGGTATTGAGGCAGATCCTATTGAGGGAACTTTGGCATATATGGATCTATGTTAAATAATTACAATAATACATTTTACCATGCTGTGCTGCCATATTAGCTTCTGCTCCTGGTGCCTCACAATTGCAGCCATTTTTGGTGCTGTGAGCTAGGAGCTCTTCTGAGTCTCCAGCCAAAGCTTCCTTCAGACCATGATGTCCATTCAACCTGCTCCCTTCCCCATACATGTTTTCAAAATGGTAGCTACCCCTCTGGCCAGCCAATTGGTCTCTGACTGGGAATCATTTTGAATCCCATGCCATGGAGGGCGCATCCCCATCTACCTATTTTCCTTTCCCTTCTATGTATTTGTCCTGCCCATCAATCTCCTGGGCATTGCCAAGATTTATAATCTGATGCAGCTGTACCTTTTCCATGATGTCCTGCACTTACATGACAATTGGCTACAGACTGGTGGCATTCAGGGTTGGCCAGCTTCCAGATGGTAAAGGTGACCTCACTTTTTAATGGGGATGAGCTCCACATGTCTATACTGCTACTGCAGCTCTGGGGCTTACTCAGTACAGATCTCTAAAAAGGTTGCCTTCACTACCCTGAAATTCTCTGCCACTGCTGGTCATCCCAGGTCTACAGAACAGAGTCCTTTGGTGGGAAAAGATTGGTTTCCCGAACCCAGACACATTGTTGCACAGTGCAAAGCTGCTCCAATAGCTACTGTAGTAGTAGTTGCTTGGTGTCATTATCTTATTCCTTGTCCTGATTCCTCTGCCACCGCTGATGCGCCTGCTGCTTCTGCCACATCATCTGCTGGGTGGTGTGGTGGTTGAAGTCCAAAACTGAATTTATCCAGTATTGAGTGCTGAAATACAGCTTAAGCAGCCTCACCACATTCCTGATTGCCAACATATTGGCGCAAAGTATGGTTGGGTCCATGCTCGCTGCAAGCAATTCAAAAATGGCACTAGCCAGCTGAGAGAGGAAGCATGGGGGATGGAGACAGCAGAAACATGGATTTTGTTTTTTTTTTAAATCTAAACCTGCCTGGCTTCTGTTAAGAATCCACAATGCACAGAGAAAAATCCAAGAATGCACACTGCTTAGCAGCAAATCAAAGGTCCACAGGATAATCTCCAAGAATTTGACATACATACATAATACATAGCAAGCCCCTGCTGTGTGTACACAATGATGCAAATTGAAAGAGGGTACAGCCTTCCCATGTGCATACTATTAGCGTGGCTCATGTACACTGCGTTACACAACCCACATCAAATCAGTCTGGTTTAAACCCCCCAAGCAGCTATGTGTAGACAAGCCCTATGTAAGATACCATTTTAAGAGGGATTGTTTAAGCATATCTCTCAGCTCTGCCCAAATTTTCATGTGCAACCTTGGGCAAATCACTTAATCTTACTATGTCTCAGTTTCATCTTTAAAATGGGAATAAGACTTCCTTTCTCTGTCTTGTCTATTTGGACTATGAACTCTTCAGGGCAGAGACTGACTCTTAATACCTATGAGCAGTTCCTTGTACAATAGAGCCCTTATGCAATATGAATAATAACAAATTAATAATTGCTACAAGTACTGATTATTTTAGAGGGTTTTTGAGCTCCCACTATAGAGAAAATCCATGCTGATAATAGGCTAAATCCTCTTGAGAAACAGCATGGGGTTTTGGAGACTTGTGGTGTCACATTTGCTCAGCCATGAGACTGCTTCTGTTTTATAAAACAGAGCGCTCCTGTCTGGATGTAGTTATTAGGAATCCTAAAAAATGTCTGAGGACTGCCTGGCTCTTCCATGGCAGTACACTCTATAGGCTTGCGCACACAATCCAGCTGTAACAACAAACACTGAAAAAGTTAATTGTTGTCTAGAGTCTAGTTCCTTTAGCATTGTTCAGGTTTATTCAGTACTAAAATGTCACTAAATAGATTACACTTTCATATGGGCTAATGGCACAAAACCAAAGCAAAGACAAAAATTATTCTTCGGCTCAATGGGCGGAGTTGTGGAGACTCCATGGCTGGTACCCGTGGAGCTGAAAATGTTATGTGAATGGAAACTTTAATAATTAGCACTCTGTTGCCATCCTGTAGTTTCATAACTGTCTATGATATAATCCTTTGAAGACTGCAGTCAGGATTGGCATGCTCAATGCTGACAGGGCATTTTGTGCCAGGAAATGCAGGCTGCCAGGGTCAATGAACTTTGGGAGATATAAGCAGAAACAGAAAGTCAGTTTGGTATCCATCACTTGTGGGAATTCAAAGGACCAGAGCTCTTGAAATCACAGAATACTGAGTCCCTCAGCCAGCCCATGGGGTTGAAATCTTTGGGAACGGAATATAGGTGTGAAACCTGCTTAGGCAAAGGTGGTAAATTGCTGAAGTTAACTTTTAGTCTTGAAAGCGGATTTTTACTTTGTATTTGTTTGGAACCCTTTCTGTCCACACTCCTTATACATGGCATCACAATCCTACTCCCTTTTGTTAAATAAACTTGTTTTACTTTTAGTATAAACCAACACAGTGCTGCAATTGAAATAAGAGTGTTTGTCAACTCTGAGTCAAATTAATCATATTGTCTCTTTAATGGAACAACAAACGTAATAACTTCTGTGAGTGTTCCAGGAGAGGGCCATATGCTGCAGGGAGACATATCTGGGGAACTCAGGAGTTGGGGTTCACTGTTTGTTAGCTGCAAGGCAAAGTTGGGATTGGCTAGACTCCTTGCATTTGCTGGCAAAACCAGGCAAACAAGCTGGTGTGTCAGGGAGTTGTCACACAGTTAAACAGTAGCAGAACTCTTGCTTGCTCAGTCTAAGAGGGGTAACACAGTTACTTGCAATTCTGGGAAATCCAGCAAATGGCTCTGGGGAAGTTCAGGGTGGAAAGGTGCTTGGGGGTCACTCTGCAAAAAGTAACCAGTTGTGAAACCAGGGTGCGATCTGCATGCTTGTCTGCTGACTGTTGGTATCTGGGCTATGAGCCACCGAAGCCCACTATTTAAGGCACCCAGAGTTGCGGGGCAGGTGAGGAACTTTACTAGTCTGGGTTGAATCCTAAGTCATCACAGCAGCACTGTGGGGGGGATGGAAGAGGCCAAAATAGTAGATGGGTGACAAAAATAGCAAGTCATTAGAAATATAGTGTGTAATACCACCGAGCAAAACCTTTTGTGAAAGATGATTATCCTCCAAGATGATTGAGTCTCATAGATTATACCGTTTAAGACAAAATGGAAAACCTGACCCCAAGTTGTTAGGCTGTGTTCTTGACATCTCTGTAAGGACATGGGGTTGAGTAAGCAGTGCTCCCACCTTTGTCCCTCATCCATAATTAATAGCAATGGAAATGGAGAGTGTGGTGTGGGGAGGAGGGCTGGTGGGTACATTGGCATTTCCCTTCCCATTATCAGACTCGAACTGCACCTACTGGGTTAGAACCCTCTGGAGCCACTGCAGATGTGGTACTATCAGATACAATAATATGAAGAAACCCCAGGTCCCTGCCACTTGTGGTAAAGAGAAAAGTTCCTCACCAATGGCAGTAATTGGGGCTATGACTGAACATAATTGGGCAAATATGACACCCTGTCCAGCTGAAGACAATAGTACTTAGTAGCCAATATGTACAAGTGCTTGGAGACTCTTTCAGGAGAACATAGTAATGAACTGCTTCACCCATCAGTCATGTAAATGAAGATATTAGAAATTGTGTGGCAAGTCAGCTCCCCAGTTACCCATATAAAGATTTGCTGTCATGGAACAGAATAATCAGTGTTGAATAAGCTCTGTGCAAGCCTACCAAAAAGATGGACAATTAATCCTGGCAGTATACGAACAGCTGAAAGTAATTCAGAGCATCAAGCCCAAGTATCATGCAGCACCTCTAGTTCTTATTTTTCTGATATCTCGAAATAAATCTATAGTTGGAATGCATAGCACCTCCGGCTTCTCTTCCAATATTCTGCTTGCCCTTCCATTTCCAGTACATAATTAGAGAAAATGTTTATGTGTTTTCCATAAAACAGTCCAATATTAATGACAGCAGGAAATTGATGGCAATTCAGGGTTACTAAAAGGGGTCTGTCATAGATCCTGATGCAAACCATCCTGACATGAGATTGCCAAAGAAGTGGTGGCGTCCTCTTTCCTTCTAGGATAACGCAACACGTGGAAACAAATAAACAAAATTTAAAAAATAAGCTTATCAGCTCTGCAATGCTCATGAGATTAGACTTTCAGTTCAGTGATGCTGGCACTAGTACAATATCAGTTAGCATGGACTGCACAGTAGCACATCTCTACATTGGATGGGGCTTTTATGCTGTAGGACATGTGTTTTCTGATTATTTTTTCCCTTCCTTAATTGCACTTCTTTCTCAGCAACACATTTTCATTAGTAACTTTATTTGGCATCACTGCTGCCCACGCCTCTCAAGTTAACCACTTCTGCCTAAATAAACACTACACATACTTAAGGGATAATTACTACACAAATCCAAGGTAGGCCCCATCCTCTAAAGCAATCAAGTTATTCTGAAACTAATAAATATGTCTAGTTCTTTCTATTAAAATCAGAAGCAGGAAGACAACTTGGTATATGCC
Source organism: Mesoclemmys tuberculata (assembly GCA_007922155.1). Taxonomy (NCBI): domain Eukaryota; kingdom Metazoa; phylum Chordata; order Testudines; family Chelidae; genus Mesoclemmys; species Mesoclemmys tuberculata. The sequence goes on along the minus strand of ML675604.1, from coordinate 42,034,112 downwards.
AGATTGGCTAGTGAATAGTATGTGCTTGTCTCATTACAAAACAAACATATTTTAAAATTTTATTTTATAATAAAGAACACAAGAAATAGTCTTTATTTAATTAGCTGCACCAAAGCCATGTTGGCAACTGAAGAAATAATAAACTAAAATTGTCTCATGTGTTTCTTATTATATAATGAAATGGTGATGCAAAGGACAAGCCCACACCAGTCACCAGCCAATCTGGCTCTCCCACAGCACAGAACAAGAAAAGCATCACTGTTTTTCATTGGAAAAGACAGAACTTTAACTGCTCATGAATACTAACCAGCTTATGGAACACGTTTCAAGTTAACATTGAGATCTCTGCAAGTGGGATTGTAGGATGATATTTCTAAGGCCTGATCTACACTAGAGAGTTTTGTCAACAAAAGTCAGCTTTTGTTGACAAAATAATGTTGGTGTACACACTACGTTCACCTCCCTACCAACAAAACTGCCCTGTTTTTTTCAATAAAATAAAACCATCTTGACAAGAAGTGGAGGGCTTTTCTCGGCATAGCTAGTGTGATGCAGTATCAACATAGACACTGCGTCCCCTCACAGCGGTTGAGGGGCTGTCATTCTTGTCAATTTCACCATTCTGTGCGAGCTAGGACGGGGGAAACCTGGGGTGGCTGAAGCCAGATTCCCAGCTGTGAGCCAGGGAGGGGAGAAGTCCCCGCGTGGATGCTTCTGGCTGGGACTGGGGAGTGCGGGGCATCTCTCCACAGTGCTCCTTGGTTGGTGGAAGCGCTCCTGGTAAGGATGTACTGCACCGACCCAAGGAGAGCAGTGTGGCCATCCACCACCTCTGTAATCTTATCTTATGTTGACTTATTTTTTTAGTGTAGACAAGGCCATTATAAGGCTTTGTCTGAATTGGGATAAACGGTGTGCAGGCTAACATGCTCTAACAGTCTGTAGACAAGACACCCTGCCTTTTACATATGCTACAATGGCCAACTAAAAGCCTAATGAACTCCTTCCAGGCTTTAACTAGCTTAGTTTGTGTTTAAGTATATACTGCTTTGTCTAACTCTAGACTTCCAGAACGAGTTCATTATGACTTGTTAGCTAACACGTTAACATGAAAACAATCCTAGTGTAGACAATGGATAACATTTTCAAAAGCACTTCAATGGCTTAGATGCCTAAATCCTATTGAAAGTTAATGGAATTTAAACTCTGAAGTCCTTTATGCAGTTTGAAAATTTTACCTAAGGTGTAACATTACTGAGGTTGTCTTCAGAGAGTGGGGCCCCTTTGTCAAAGTTGGGTTTGGGGGGGTTATTTCTGTATACAGAGTATTTTGAGGATAACGAATATTTTGTTATAGTCCGACTGAAATATATCCTCAATGTTTGGATGGATGTGTTAGTGAACATTGGACTTTTGTACACAAAAAAGTAAATCAGTTTTATGATTTGGTGCAGTTTCAACTTTCCAATGGTGTGGGGGAAGGGGAGAGGAAAGAGAATAAGTGAGAGAGAGAGAGAGAGAGAGCACGCAAGTATGTGTGTGTTTGTCTTAACCATGGAGTCTCCAGCGCCCTTCCTTAATATGTATATCTTTAATTTATGCTGATGTATTTAAATCTATGGAAATCATTATAAAATTATGGGGCACTGATCCACTTCCATGGCTTAAACTATTTAAAAGCACATGTTTTTCATTTACGTTAGCTATAGATCTGTTTTCAGCAGACAGGAAAACAAACAGATATAAACTGATTTCACTGAAAAGATCAAACATAACACAAGGTGAAAATTCATTGTTCATGTTTTTTTCATTTGAGATTCACTCTTAAATGTTCAGCCTTAGGCTCAGCCTTTTCTTTTAAGAGGTTAAAATAATTTCTCCCAAGAGAGAAATAGAAATATCTTACTGGACAGATCCTAACGTAGGAATAACTTGAAAAAGGCAAACATGGCTAACTGGGCTCAGATATTTTCTCTGATGTTACATTATTGTCAGATGTTTTAACACTTTAGTAATGATTGCAGCAATTCTCATTTTGTATTAATCACTGATGATTCCCTGCCCCATCTGCACATACCTGTCCCAAAATATGATCTCCTTAGTTACCTGAGGAGAGGTATGTCTACACTGCAATGTAAGCCCACTGTTCAAACTCAGGCTTGAGCCTAACCACTCTTCCTTCTACACACAAATCAAACTAACTCAGGGCTAGGACCCAGGCTCTGAGGACCCCACAAGGGTGGAGGGTCTGAGCCTGAGTCAAGCCTGGAGCCAGGGTTCAAGCCCTATTGCTTTGCAGTGTAGACGCAGCCCCACTGAACTCTTGCTCTGGTAGTTTGTCAAAAGTATTCCACACTCTCATGGGACAACTTTCTTTGTCCTGTGAACAACTAAGTGTGATGCACAAATGATCCACACTGCACCATAAACAAAGAGCCAGTGTGGCCACCTTTTAGGAAGGCACTATGAAGTCTGGGATATGGGTAGTTGGACTCAATCCTCCATAATGCAGTATAGATACTGGAGCCCCGGCTGGGACTCAGCGTTCGACAATTCCTAACCTGGGGTTACAAATGAGCATAGCCATGCAAACCCTAGGTGAACAAACCCAGGGTCTGCTAACTTGAGTTCTACTACCCCTGGGCTTACACTGTAGTGCAGACTTACTCCAAAGCTATGTTGACACTGAAATAAAAGACCCGCAGCATGGTCGTGGCTGGCCTGGGTCAACTGGCTCAGGCTTGGCCTGCAGGGCTAAATCTGGCTCACAGCCTGGATTTGCAAGAGACAAACTCTTTTTTTCAGCTAAACTAATGCTACGATTGCTACATAACCACGGTGCCTAGGATTTCTTAGCTGTTATTGCTTAAAAGGCTGAGGTAATGATTAGCAAAGCCAAGATGATATGGGGACGTGCGTGGGACGAGGTATCTCTCCCCCCTCCCCCCAGCCTCCCAGGCTTTGTTCTATGTTCCAATAATAGACAAATGAACCAATTCACATAAAATAAGAATCAGCCCCAGCACTTTTGCCCATAACGTGAACCAACCCTGAACTGAACCTTTTTAGAAACTTGAAAATGTCCAGTTAACCGTTTTCTTTCTTTTCATGCTCTTCTTTGCTTCCCTTGCCTGGTCAGGGTTGGAAATGAAAGTGATGAAATGTTATAATATTTACGTATTTATTTACTGTGTGTCCAGCTGAATAGACCATGGAAGTACCACAAGATAGGCTACTCTTATGGTATTTCAAGCCCAATCAGAGGAAAGAATTACTGGAAATTCCACAAGAAACCTTGTTTTTCCCAGACTTCCAGGGTAGTTTTACAGATCAAACATGCTGAGATGTTTGGATGAGGCATTCAATTATTGAGTGCTCAGCCAAGCCAAAGTAAAACCTCTGAATCTGTAGATGTTTATTCATTTCTTTTCCACTCTTCAGTAGCAACAATATTCAGGTTAAGTCTTACTCCACAGCTGAGTTTCTACTTGATCCCCAGACAACGCTTTGTTTTCCTGCAATGGGAGTTTCACAGAAATTTGCTTTAATTGATTTCCTCTATTAAATTACCCAGATTCCTGCATTTTTATTCATATGTAGTAGTAACTTATTCCATGAGTGTGGACTACTTGTTGTGTATCATGAACCGGCTTTAAGAACAGTTATTATGCTGCAGAGAGAGAGAGATCACTTGAACATATTCTGGGCATCATAACTCAGGCTGAATAGCATTTTACCCTGTTTGAGGAGTCTCATGGATTTAAGGGGAACTTTTCATAAGGACGGGTAGCTAAATTTGGGCTTCTGTGATTTTAAGAATTAAAAAGCTCCTAACCGCTCAAATTCATGAGTGTTTTTTTTAAAAATTCAGCGTATTTTTTTTTATTGTTAATGCTTTTCTGTGCAAGAATTAAAGTCAAGCTTGTTTCCAGTTATTTCACTAAATATAATTCATTTTCAAAGTCCTACTCATTAGAGATGTTATGCTAACCCTAACATTAGCCACCCTTGCAATGTTCTGTCCTCGACTGGTTCTTTCACTGCAGTAGATGCACATTACTTTCTTTCTGGCCTGATTTTCACTGCTGTCTTTAAGTGCTGTCCTCCAGGGCTGCTATTGCCCTTTGAAAAATAGCAGATGTGCATGTGCCATGTGGCATGTTAATATTTTATTATTTGTACTGTGATGGTACCTAGAAGCCCTAGTCCCACTGAGGTTGGGACTGTCCTAACACATAACAGAAGTGCAATCACTGCCTCAAAGAACTTACAATCTAAGTAGACGTTGATGCGGTGGTATTGCTCAGTGGATAGGGGACTGGACAGGAGACACAAGTTCTGCTCCTAGCTTTGCCACTGGTCTTCTGTGTGACGTTCAGCAAGTCACTTTGCTTCTAGTTCCCACATCTGTAAAATGGGGGGAAATATGTTAAGTTTTCCTTGTAAAAATATTTTGAGAACTAGAGATGAAAAAAGCTGTAGGAAAACCAAGTAGTATGGTGGGTTTTTTTTTTTTTTTTTTTTTTTACTATCGCTCGTTCAAAATTGGGGCACCATGACTCCTCAGTCTATCAAGAAAGAATCCAGTAGGATGAAATCCGTTAATTCTGGTGCTCTAGTCTCACCACTGCAAAGAGCAGGTGGGGCTCCAAAAATTCTAGAACTTATGCTGTTGTGATATTTGTGAAAAGCTAGGTCAGAGGTACAAAACCTCCGATATAGCTTTTCAAAAATAAAATAAAATAAAATAAAAGTGGTAGAACTGAATATCAGTTTTCATTGGAACACAAGCATATATGTGTAATTTAAAAAAATATATTCTTGCATAAAACAAATATCGAATGGACTGACTTTTATTGAGTCTATATATGTATATCCAAAAGTAATTGATGGGTTCTCATATCTTCATTTGTAATCCCATCATGTGCATGTAATGAGATGAAAAGTCCTCAACCATATGGAAATGAATGGCCTGTCCAAAGTCAGCCTACTCCACAGAGATCCCTATGCGGAGGGACAGTTTAAAAAAAAAAATCCATTCAGATATACAGTAAGCCTGTCTCACATGATGTTGTAAAGCACTGTGAGGGTCTAATCTTTACATTTGAATATTCAATTAGAAGGGGCAAAGTCTGCAATACCAATGGTATTAGTCATGTCTGGTGGGGCATCCAATACCAGATGTCACTTTTCTGATCTTTCACGCTCAGCCCTTACTGTTTTTGGCACGTGAGAGTTCACATCTGAGTACAATTTAAGTTTGTAACAATACAATCAGCATGTCTAACTATTTTTTTGCCTTCCTCGCCACTATTTTGGAAGCTGGAGCTATGGTGTCTCTCATTTAATCTAGGAAGCTAGTAACCTCCCCTATTCTCTTAGTCTCATTCTTGTGAGGTGACGCTGGAAGAAAAACCCTTCTGTTATTTGACAAATGTTACTGTTTTTAAAAGTAAGCATGTTGTTTATTGGTTAATCAGTCCTATGTCTTTTATCATGGTTCAGGCAAGGGAATTTAAACATTAGAGCAGTATTTTCCACTAATAGTCCATTATTATCACTCAGCTGGCGTGTTGTGATTTGCATAGCTGAACAAATATATATGGACATCTTTTACTTAAAAAAATTTTTTTTCCAAACTTAAAATACTAGAGGATATGGTTTGCTACTCTGAATTGATACAAGAGAAATGATTTCTTTATGCAGATAACCCATGTTTGTTCGTAAAATTCTCAGAAGGGGAAGCCACACGTGACTCGAGGTTATGGACCAAAGTTAATAACTTGTCATAATATACCTTGCAAATGATTATATAAACCAGAGGAGATATAGAGAGGATATGCACATATATATATTTAAGCTGGGATGTTTAGATACTGGGAACAGATATTTTGCATTAAGGATAGGTATTTCCCTTGTTTTCTGTCCTATAGTAACTCTCTGCATCATCCCACTGATGTACATGGTCTGTGTTTATTCTCTTTCTCTTTGGTTCATCAATCACTAATTTATCTGCTCCTTTACCAGAGATGTTCTGTTTATTTTACACATTAAATCTCACATTGAATGGGATGGTTCTAATGAAGCATCATTGCTCTCCAGAGTTTCTGTGCTCTGTAGGCTTCATAGTCCAGTCAGTTGTGTACAAGACATTTTAATCCAAGTTCAATGTGTAGGTGATGCCATAGGGGGAGCTAGTGACTTGATTTGTGCTGTGATGCTGTCAATGTGGTGGTGACACTCAACCTTGCATTTTCTGTCTTTTGACCCTGATGGCATGGTTGTATTTCAGTGTTTGTCCAAAAAAGTGGTGTATGAATGAGTTCAAATTAGATTAAACTGTTCAATATTTGGGTTTTGATTGTGTGTGTGCATTGACTCCCTATATTTAGTGATGAACATATTTGAGAAGTTGCAAAACTAGGTAATCTCATTATCAAATTCTATACTTGGGTGCCATATAGTTAGATATTGAGAATTAATGTTTGGGTGCCTATTGACCATGCATCATTCATAAAGCACTTTTGGATTCTTTTGGGTGGGATGAAAGATGCTTTGTATCAATAATATTAAAAAATACACAGTACATTTTTTTCTTTGGCATGTATACAACTAGCCATGACTGTAAAACACTATTTAATTGGGCAACAAAAATTGCATTAGTTATTTCTATATTTTAAATAGAAAGGCCATTAAATTTTGTTTTCCTTTTTTAAAACTGTCAATTATACTCAAAGCTGTAAATACTTTACCGATAACTCTTGATAATTATTGTCAAATGGGGGAGACTTATTCTGTGAAACTGTGTTACTACTCAATCTTACTAAATACTGCAATCTTTTTTGCAGGCATTTAGTTTTGTTGTTGTTTACACCTAAGTAAGCACTTAGCACAAAGGGCCCTGATCCTGACTGAGAGTGCTTCTGTATCAGAAATTAATAGTAATTATATTCTAAATGGAAACAGGAAAAGCATACCTTTGTTCCAGGGAATTATATTTACTTCCTTTTTGTCACCTGTTGTTGGTCTTATCCATTTAGATTCTAAGAGCTCTGAGGCAGAGATGATCACCCATGAGAACACACAGTGCCTAACACAATGAGGCCTGTTGAGGCCTCTAGTTGCTATTACTATAGAAATAATAATAATCTGGATCCTGTAGGTTACAAATCAATAAAAGTTCAAAGACAGACTAACGGAAATAGTATCCTCTTCTTGATAGATGGACTGTGGTCATAACTCTGGGTCTGAAAGTGGTGCAATTTGGTAAATGCGGCAGTGTACTGATGACAAGCCTTTGTACTATGGTGCTTTTGCAGATCATCTGTTCTGGCTTTCTGATGTCATGGTCTTCTGTTTGTGACATCAAAACCATCCTCACAGCAACTCATTGAGTTGTCATGCGCTATCAGAGGGTTTCGATTCTTTATGGCCAATAAACAGCAGGAGCAGATTAAAATGTTTTCCCTCCCCTCCCACACACCTGCTCAAAATATAATTTGTTGTTTTCCTCAGCAATGAAAACTGAAATATAGCTATAACATCAGGATTGTTTCTAAACTGAAAAAATATCAAGTTTTCCAGGTGTGACCCGTCTGTGCCCAGGGTTGGCACCTGATAATGCCAAGGTCAGGGCAGGATGTAAAAGGAGAGCAGATTCTCCCAGCACTGTTGGGTGACACTGAAGTCAGACTTCCCCACCAGCCACAAACAGTGCTTTTGATTCCCCCACACTGGTTATCAAGAAGCCACTATACAAATACACACAGCTCCCTTTACTGCATTTCAGTCTCTGGCTCTCAGTCTGCCACTAGGTCCAGTAAAGAGACCAGTCATTTAAACTCTATGCTCTTTACTAGAAAGGTTCTCTCTGATCCCAAAAGACCAGCCACAGTACCAGATCAAAATAAGTTTGGATCTTACCTAAAATATCACGCTGCCAGCCAATTCTTTAGTAACTAAAACTAAAGGTTTATTATAAAAAGAAAAACAAACAATAGGAGAAATGTTAAAGGATTAAAGCAATCAGATTAATACAAATGATTTGAAAGTCCGTATACATCATGTTTCTAAAAGAATTGTGGAGTTTGTAGGCTTATGTAGTCCCTCTGGTATACATCCAGTACCTGGATGGGTCCAAGTCCTTCGGTTCAGTTGCAAAGTGAATTAATCCAGAGGTGGGTGGTGTGTGTCTGCAGCTGGACAGGAACAAAGACAAAATGGTTTCTGTAGTTTGATCTTATATACCTTCTGTCTCTGTCCATGCGGCCTGTAGGCCCTTACAAGAACGAAAATGGAGTTCAGAGTCACATGGGCCAATCCTGGTAACTCTTCAGGTATGCCTTTTGTTCCTTCCTGGGCCTTTTGCTTATGTAAAGGTCTTAATGGGCCATTAAGCGGGCTATCGTCCTGCCGCCTCTCTGTCTGGGGTGTGTCTTACACAGCATAGTTTGAAATACAGGGATATCAAAGATGTCCATAACTTCCATAACATATCACACATGAACATAAACATTATCATCTTACTTAGCACATTGTAGCCTTTCTAACAGTACCTGACATGGCATATCTCACATGGATTACTATGATTTTGACATACTGATCTCAAATAACACAAATACCCCCCTTCCCCTCCACTCAATCCAGTCCGCATGACACCAGGAACCATTAGCAACCCTTTAAATCACTTTCAGAGCAAAGCATCTAACTGGAGATGGCCCTGCACAGCAACATTGGGATTTGGATCTGACCTTTACCCAAGTCTTAGGGGAGTCTGGATTTGGCATTCTGATTTTGGGCCAGTCTCACACACAACAAAACAATAAGAAGGCCTTTCTGAGAGGGGGGTTTGCTAAAGTGAGGCTTTATCTCAATCTGCTTTTTCCTGGTTAAAACATGACCTCCCACAGTCATGAGAATCAGAGACCGAGGAAGGTTTTCTCCAGTGTGCAGTGGAGGGTTTTTTCCCTTTCCCAAAGATGTGGGATTATGTAACCTAATAAATTGCTCTCATTACAGAGCTACTGACAGACAGACATAATGGTTGCTGCCAATGGGCATGTATGCTGAAGGTGAGCGTGCAGAGGGAATTGTGGAGCAGAGTGACGGATGGATCACCACAAACCAGCTGGTAGAAGGAGGTCATGCCTTTTACCGAAAAGCAGTGAGATAAGGATGTGAGCAGCATGGAGGGTGACATCCATCAATCAACTCCTTCATTATAGAAAGAATGAGCATTGTGGGTCCTGGGGTAGAAGAAGGGAGTAGTCATCCCGCACCTCACAGGTGGCAACTCGGAAAAGGCTAACCTTTCACATTTCCAGGAGCAGGAAGGATGAAGAATGTGTTTTGAATGAATTACCCATACACACATAATCTCTTCCTTTCATATGAAGGGCTTTTTTCTTCTGGAGAGAGGAATAGAGTTTAAACATCTCAATTTCTTAAAACTTTTTTTTTTTTAATCATATAGGTTTGGTTCTAACTGGGGGGGGAATGTCCTTTTTGAATCTCTCATAGTTGGAAACAAGCCTCTTCATGGAGAACAGATCCCACATTTTATCTGTAGTTCTGTTACCTTCCAGTATATATCATTTTTTCCTCCTTGCTACACCTTGAAATGTAATGGATAACTTTAAGACCCCTTGTGGCATTTTAGTCATTTTATGCATGAATAAGATTAATCAGATCAGGCTTCAGGGCATAAATTATGGGAGTTGAGAGAGTTTAGCTCTTTCCTATATTTAACCCTGTACAATTGGCTAGGTGCATTAAGGAGCATTTTCTCCTTTCCTCTGAAATACCAGCCACTGTCAAAGACCGAATACTGCCTACCACTGGTATGGCAAGACCTGTGTTTTTGTTCTAGCCAGTGAAATACAAGAAAATGTGAAAACAGAACATTTCTTAAAAGTGTCTTTAGCTACTCTCCTAAATTAAATAGGATGCTATAGTATACTGCTTTGCTATCAACTCTTTGGGTCTGGTTGTGGAACCCTTACAGATGTTCACCCTGTGACAAAGTCCCATTGATGCCAAGGGAAGATCTGTATATCAGTGCTTGCCAGCCTCAGCAAGGACTCTGCAATTGGGCCGATGTGTCTAGAACAGTGCAAAAACCATATGAAAAGTGACCCCATTACATTTGGGGGTTCTCACACATCTTGTGAAACTTCTTAAAAACCTTCTACATATGTGAATTTTGCCAGACATAGATGAGGGCACTTTCTTAGTTCAACTTTTGTGCATCACTGCACAGAGGCAAGTCAAAGTTCAAAGGGTGCCATGTCTTTTCAGATGGACTTTGAGCCCATGATCTGCAGTGGGCTGATTACATCTTTGACCAGGCAGTTGAACCGGGAGAGGATGGGAAGTCACACGGGCTTTGGAAGCCAAGACTGTATTCGCATTTCAGTTTCACCACTAACATTAAAATCTGTAATTTAGCTGATAGTGCATGTGAAAGAGTATAATGCTGGTATAGTTGTTATAGGTATTGCAGTTTCACAGTGCTGATAGGGAGGAAGACCAAATCCTCTAATTGTTACTCAGACTAAACTCTCACTGCTGTCAGTACAAGTTTTGTCTGAATAAGGATGTAGGGATTTGGCCCTGTTGGTAGACTAATCTGTCAATGCTCAGAAGAAGCCAAATAAGGAAGAGATGCACATTAAGTAATGAGGTTCTTTTTTTTTTCAGTCTCTTCTCCGATGATAACCTCGTTTTCACAGATGAAATCGACCCGAGAGAAAGACACCTCCACAGAGTGGCTGTGTTTTTTGTGTCATTATTTTCCCAGTGTTCACACCATGAGCGTACTATAGAGTAACTTCACCTTTCTATGTCCAAAAGCACCAGTGATCAATCAGATCAGAATTTAGACTGAGCTAACAGTTTGGTTTTTGTGGCTCATTAAAAATAACCCATGGGACCAGTATCTGTAGCATTGCTTTTGCTTACAGTTTGCTTCTGCTTCCAGTTGTTAACAGGGTTAGACAGGGCACAGTTGACACACTGGGAAAAATTCTTGTTACACTGATGCAACACAGTTAAGGTCAGTGAGGTTGCCCTAGTGTAAGTGAAGGAGACATTTCCCCCCCAGAAACCACGTAACTCAGGCATAAATGAAGTTAAATTATTCTCTGTTTCAAAGGTACCTCAGTCTAAATCTGGAATAAGTGGATCAAATTATGTCACCGTCCTGTAAAGATCAGGGGGTCAAATTCAAAATTTGAATAACAGGTGTAATGAAGCTTCACCCACTTACATTTTCTGATCTTTATCAAGGCTGTCATATAAACTCAAGTATATTGTTAAAATGCAGTATAATCCTATCTTCAGAGGCAGTACCAAATTGTCAGGGAACTGTAGTGCTATAAAAAATATCCCCCAGTATGATCACACCAAAATGTATAGGAAGTCGTATAGCTGTGCTAAGGAAATTCATGTTCATATCTGTCACATAGTAAAATAAAGCTTTCCTATTATGGATTAGCATGTGGTGCATCCAGATGGGTGCAGCAGAGAAAAGTTTTCCAGTGGCCCATTAGTCATGTAAGTCTCTCATAAGTGTGCCTATTTGCGTACTGCAGAGTCATTGTGCAGTGAGATTTATTTGTACAAATCAGTTCGCAATCTCTCTTTAAATCGTACAAACCTCAGATACAAATCACAGTTGGTACTGCACAGTGCACGTAGATGCTATAACGTTACTGAGTAGTGACATGACCTGGAGCCTGGGCTGTTTGGATGAAGATAATGGTCATGTGTCAGGTCTGATAATATATTACTCTGCTCTTATACAATTCAATATGCAAGAGGCTTCTGAAGTAGCATGTGGGGCTAAGACTAACACCCAGGCTGTGGAAAGGAAATGGTGAAACAATTTACAGACCTCATTTATTTATCTACCATGAAAGAAATGCACATGCTACTATCTTGGCTAAAAGGCAGGGCAGCAAAACAAAAGGGATTTAGCGCACAAACCTTTGAAATCCATTTAGAATTTTTCTCTTTGTTACTTTAATTTCAGAGTCCAGTGCTATTATTAAAACCAAATCTGTGTCTTCTGTACGTATATACGCACGCATGCCCATGTGTATGTACATTAGACCAACAATCAAGAAAAAACCTTGTATCAAATACTTCTGGGAGACCTCTCAAATTCCCCTCTTCCACAGGCCCCATCCTTCCCTCAGTAGCATTTCTCAGCTTTGACTCCTGCTGTTAATTGATCCAGTTATGTCTCAGTTGGGCATGTGAACCATATCCATGTAGGATATTTTAAGCCCTGAGGAGAGGTGTACCTTGGTATCAACCACAGCAATGTAGACCATTTCTTTGCACTAAACAGTGTGGAAAATATGCTGGAACAGACAGAATGCAGTCCTAAACTGTAGACCATTTACACTAATATCATTCAGTTTTGGCTTTGTGTAGAATATCGCTGTCTCAGGAACTCTTACTCCTTGAGCAATATTCTACTACTATTGCATTTGGATCCTCTTCGTACTTGTATAATATAATGGCTTGAATTTAATTATTATAGCTCTTTGTGCCACTCTAGTCTGGGTTGCAGGTGTAGAGCATCAATCATACCATTGATACTCAGACCTCAGTGTTTCAGGAGCCACATTAGCAATCGACTTTTTATTAACTAAAAGAGCCACGGTAGTGAGAATTCATTGTTTTATTTTCTATAGTACTATATATATTTGCTTCTCGCAGCAAATAAAGTAATAACTTAGTGTAAGTTGATAACTCTGTTGGTTAATAATATAGTAAAAGCATCCTGATTTGATTAATAACTTAGACTAGTTGATAATTAAATCACACAGTGTTTTAATATCATGTGTTGCAAAGAACTGCAGGCGACACATTAAAGGGCCACTTGCTGTTCATAAGCCTCTGTTTGAATATCTCTGAACTATACTGATCCTGAAGGTAAGAATAATGAATAGGAAATACCTGATGAATTCTAAAACCTAAACAAAATAATAGTTATCGCTGTCCTTCAATTATGGCAAATCAATAGCTTCCACGATGCTCATCCATTAAAGTAGTTCCAGTGACAAAATGAAGTAGCCATGCACAGGCTCATTGATTGAGCGAACTCAGGTGTCCAGTGTTTGCTAGGTTTTCTTTTTCATAGTATTAAATGCTCCCAGAAGCATGCCTGGTTTCCTGTTCCATATCTGGTCCATATTGGGACCAGATCCAAAGCCCTTTGAAGTCAGTGCAAAGACTCCTACTCAATTCAGTAGGCTTTAGGCAAGGCCCTTAGATTTCTAAATTATCTTCTACAAGCTTAAAGGAGGAGATATGTGCAAAGTGTTCTAGTTAGGAAAGACTGCTGTAGTCATTAAGAGTATCTGGCAATAACTGGCTTCATTTCGACCTCTTGGAAAATGATAATTCTGCCATTTCCTAGCTTAGAAAAAGATCAAAACTTTTGGCTGAAATATTGTCATATGCCCTTTAAAATTCAATCTGTTGTGTTAATTAGTTATGTAAACACATTTAACACTTCTAGAGACAGAGCAGCACAGGGCTGACTGCGTAGGTGAGAAAAGATCGTAGTGCAGCTGTAGTAAAGTATTATGGTAATTAGTGTTAGTCTCGTAGTTTATCTCGGGGAGTGGTCTGTTAAATGGAGTAGGGAGAGCTTGGGAAAACCTGCTTGATGAATAAGCACAATTTTGAAGAAACAAAGCTTGCCAGGCTGAAAGTCGTTGGCATTGGGATCTGGTGGGGAGGGAGCAGTGAAAGGGGAAAATGATCAGAAAGTTGTTGTAAAAGTTAGAGATGGAAGAGGACCCATGAGATCATCAAGTTCTCCTTCCTCCTTTGCAAGAGCAGAAGCTAGCCACCCCTCATCTAGGGATTAAACAGACTTCAAATTTTTGTTAAAGATAATGTTTCAAAATGAGCAGGTACAGAGTCTAAAGGAAAGAGCATTGAACATCCAGGCAGAAGGGACAGGTTATTAGGGGGTACAGAGTTTGGAAGGGGACATAACCTGTGGTATCCTGGATGGGGTGCAGCGATACTTTTCACGGTGAATAGAGCTAAGGGAACAGTAATTCAGGAACATCACATATTACAAGGGTTACATGTGCTACATTTGATCTTAGCCAAAAGGCTAATTGTCTTTGGGGACTCCATCAATCATAGCATCACAGATGTTCGAGAGGGAAAAGACATATTAATTCAACTAATTTGTACCCTGCTCCACCCCCTCCCGATTCTGCAGGATTGTTATCTACGGTATGTTTACTGGTGTTTTCTCCAATCTAGTTTCAAATGATTCAAGTGACAATCTTATGCCATTTCCCTTGAGACATTATTACACTGCTCAATAAATCTCACCGTAAAGACACTTTTCAGGTAATAGGAATTCAGGAGGTGCAAATCCCTTCCAGTGAGTGTAATACATGGTTTCACATTGCACCAGCCTGGCTCTGTTGGTTGTGCGGGAGGGTGTGTGCCTGGCCTTTTCTCCACCATACTCCTCCTGGACTCCTTTGGCCGGTGATCTATAACCCTGTGAACCACAAGGAGGGAGCAATAGCCGTGTTCCATGGAGTGCAAGAATTGTATTGTGACAGGCCATTGTGTGAGGTGCAAGGGGAAATGGGTAGTGAAACTTCCTTGTAATCCCCTCGGGTGCCCTGTGCACCTACATAATGGCCAGCCATAATCTATCCCTTAGCGCTCACATGATTCCAGATCTCAGTCCTTATTGGCAAAGCACTGCCTGGCCTGGACCCAGGATATCTAAAAGATCAACTAAAGCTCCAGGATGAAGGCACTTGTACGTAGCAATCATATCTTCCTTTTGTTGTAGCTTAGCTAAATTATACAAATTAATTAACGTAAGCCATCCCTATAAATCAGTCCATCCGGCTATATAGTTATTTTTGTTGCTATTTGTGACTCTGGAGTCATGATGATAAAGACACTTCAATCCCCAACTCATTTGGCTCGGTGCCAAGGTTTTTTCCAATTCACCCATCACTGCAGGCTTAAGAGGCAGATGGATGACAGTACCACTAACAGACTAAAGCTTGTAAGCTTGGGGGGGCTTGTCTGCCAAGATTTAAGCCTTGGATGAACAGCTCGTTACTAGCATTCTACTTTTCACAGCAATTAAGTGAAGAACTATGGCACCTGTTCATCTCGTTTCCCTTCTGGGAATTAACATGCTGTATGGGAAAGAGATTTACATGAAAAAAAAATTTGTATCAGTTCAAGGGAAATAAAATTACATCTGAGGTTAGTCAGGGGAAAGGAAGACTTCATGAAGTTACAGAGTTTTGAGAAGAATTGATTTCACCCAGGGGGGGACTAAGAAGTCCCATATAATTTAATTTTAAGTAGTTATTCACGTTTCATTGCTAGTTCTTTCCATATCTAAGGCATACTTCTTGTGCTCCAGTGAAAGTCGTTAAAGAAACCTTAGCTGTTCCTATAAAACCCTGACTGCTCATGAGAACAGAACTGCTTCAGTTTGTATGAACAATGTTCTAATCCATGCTGCTAGTCTGTACAAAGTCTCTGAAATGCACCTGCCTTTGCCTAGGGATTGTCAGTGTATGTCAATTTAAACTGCCAACCTGAAAAGAGTCATTATTATTCTCCATGCAAAGAATTACCTCATTCTGTCTAATCAACCTGACAGGACAAACCAAGCCATCTTTTAAAATGTATTCTGTTTACAGGAAGATGTGGATATTAAGACAGCATGTAGGTGCTGTTGGTTCCAATTAAAATCAATATCTGTCCTGTTGTCTCTAGGACAGCAAAGGGCTGGCTAAGGGGATCCATCTGCTTGGCTTTCCCAGAGGAGCTCAAAACAAGTGAATGACCTGCAATGTTTATTATTAAGTTTTCAAAGGGAAAGTTGTTTTGGTCTAATTGAAGCAATAATATGAGAGAGGTTATTTCTGGTCAGTTCTCTGCTGTTTTCACTCTAGAGAATATATTCCAGGTGTTAGCTATGCAGTGCTATGATCCAGTATTGACTTTCCCTTGTGTTTAGGCACGCTAGTGCCAATAGACCAATAAACTGTAGTTATGAGCGCAAGCCAGCCCTGGCCTTTCAGAGAAACATTTTTAGTTAATCATGTAGCAAACCAGATGGTTAATGGCTGCTTTCATTTTCAAAGGGTCCATTGCCCAGGAACGAAGTAATGTGACTTTTGCAAACCTCTAATCCAATTTTTTAATCTGCTAGAGTTCCCCTTTTTCTCCTGTCCTTTGATTCATCTGAAATTCATTCATTAAAAGAGCAACTGTAATAGGTTGTCACTCCACTTAAACCCTTGTGAAAGTAGAAGTTAATTGTATCACTTCTGTTGTTAGACCACATTTTACAGCTAGAGCCTGGCTAGCAGAAGGAAGCATGTGCCCATAAGATATGTGAACTTTAACAAGAGGAGGGGTTACACTAGTTAGAGAGATTACAGTCCTTTTGAGGCTTCCCGGGCCTCATGAGATTCCCATCTCATTTTCATGAGGCTCCTGGACAGAGAGCAGTCATATAAACTCACTTTGTCTTACTTCATTACACAGCAAGCAAAGATATGGAATGCTCATCAGCCAAGATGGCGCATTTACATTTTAATCAATGTATGAGAGCAGGTATCTTCCCCCACAATTAACTCTTGTAAGAAAATGTGGATCAATGATTGTCGTCATGGCACAGCGTGTCTGTCACAAGCTTGTGTGCTCTGGATCCCCTGGGGTGTGTTCAGCTGCTGGAGCCTCAGCAGGTTTCAGCACTGGTTCCTCTCCTGGCCTCTTCAGAACATGTCCTGGGCACTGATCTGTCTGCTACCCTTGCTAGGAAATGGAGCTCTTCAGCCCACCTGCCTAGGTCCCCCAGGATCATCGCTGACCTCTGAGCTACTACTCCAGATACTTAAACACACCATTCTCCCAGGACTCCACCCTAAAGGTATGAAGCTTCTGATTTACAGTTTAACTCTCTCAAGGCATGTAGTAGATGTAAAGCAGTCAACACACACACACACACACACACACACACACACACACACACACACACACTTTGCACAGTCTACCACCTTTATGCTCTTTTATACTTAATCATGTGAAGCAGAGGAGAGGACAAATCATACAACACAATAAATGCTAACACATAGCCAAGCTGCATTTGCGCCCTCCATGTGCCTCGCGCCCCCCTCACTTCCAGCAGGTACAGATCCCCCCCTCCCTAGGGCAACTGGGGGATAGAGTCAGGACCCCTCCTGCCCTATGCAGGGGGGTGGTGTGAGGCAGGGGGTGCAAATGTAGGCTTGGCCCCCCAGGTGCCAGAGACCTTCCATATGCCACTGCCTGTATCAGACTAACTAAAGTTCCAGAGGGGGTAGCCATGTTAGTCTGTATGCAGTAAAAACGAGAGTCCTGTAGCACTTTAAAGACTAACAAATTTTATTTCTGCAGGTATGAGCTTTCGTGGGCTGTAACCCACTTGCATCTGAAAGCTCATGCCTGCAGAAATAAAACTAATTAAAGATTCATTAACTAGGAAAAAAATGAGTTACTTAAAAGGGTAAAGCAGGTGGACATACACACACAAATGAGGTACAATCTTTACCTTCAAAAGGTAATAGAAGCTTCTGTTATAAGCAAAATTTTATGTTCTTTAGGGCTAACTGGAGCCAAGCAGCATGGAGATCTCTTGCTTCTGGTTAGGAATTTTTGCCCCTCAGAGTCCAGGCAGCTTAAAGATACCAATTTCTCCTTACTAGGCATGTTTATTCCCTTCCCCTAGCATTCAAGCTATGATGGGAGGCCATCTTGTGCAGATAATCTCTTCAGGGGTGTGGAGGTAGGGATCAACAAAATATTTAGTGGCTTTCCTAATGGCTGTAGATCTTCTTTTATTGGGGAGCAGATAACACCTCTTGTAGTAAACTAGCATTTCAAACTTGGTAATGCTTCTCTCCTGACTGTAAATTCCCCACTGTTTTAGCAAACATTTTATAGTTTACCTTATAACATGGACTACTGATATTAAAAGTAGGATTAATACACACAGCATCTTGCAAGCATTCCATAAAGTCTAAACACATTCTTATAAGTCTAATATCTATTTGAACAATACTAACACAAAAGTGAACCAGACTGGTTTCCGGCTCTGCGTTAGTCTGTAGGGCTCAGAGCCTTTATGTGAGCTGTCACAAAGTCAATGACAAAACTTCCACTGTCTTCTGTGAGATCAGACGTAGGCTCAATAAACAGTTATGATCACGTGAGATGTATAAAAGAATGGAATCCTGTGAACAGAAACCTTGAAATAAAGCAAAATATCGAACACCATGTACAATCACTTTAGAATAGAATCTATGCAAATCCTGCAAATTCTTTTAAGGCACCTCAGTTTAATACTTTCCTTCAGCCTTTGAATAACCTGCTTTATGGCATAATGTCAGCTGCATTGTATAATGAAATCTTTATTAATCAAGAGACAATTCCATCATTCTCTGCTGTGTAGGAGGGGGACGCAAATAATTGTTTCAGAATAGGAATTAGTTGATTGACAGTCATGATAAATTGATAGAAACCTTTTTTTTTAGATAAGACTTGTCACATGAGGGCCTGATCCTCCCAGATTTGCTGTTTTTTCTTTAACTTCTTAATTCCATATGGGGTTAAGGCAAAGAGGTCTAAATAAATCTTGAAGTTTTTCCACTTGGTTTACCTGATCCTTCAGCAGGAGCAAGAAGTAGCTGATGTCAATCCACACAGAAATTGAGAAAATAGCTGCCATAATGGTCCATGCTCTCTATACAAGTGGCCATGGGGTGCCTATGTCTAATTAAATGCTTTGCTTCCTGTTTACATTAAGGATTTTAAAAATATTTTGATTAGAGAATGCCTTTGAGAGCTATGAACAGGTTTACACATTATTTTATCCAAATCAGGAGTTATGTAGGGAGAGGAGAGGGGAAGAAATGGCTGGGGTAGCAAGAGAAGAGAGAATGCAACAAATGAATTACTTAAGAGAAATGGCCTATATTTACTGTATAATAAAACATGACTTGAGTTTCTTACCCCTTGTGTGTGGAATATGTGATCGGGATAAGATGCCTATAAATTATTTATTAGAAATTGCTTCTCTATATAAAATTGTTCCATGGTTTCACTTTTCAACTAACTGTCATTCCTTAAATTATATCTATTTACTCTACATATTTGACTCCCTCATAATCACCATGAGTCCAATGGGACCTAAGAGTTTAATCCAAACTCTAAGTGAAATTTTTGGAGTTTAAGCCCCAGTCCAGCAAAGCACTTAATCCTGTGTTTAACTCCAGCCATATAAAAAGTCCCATTGCTCACATGCTTAAAATTAAGCATGTGCTTAAATGCCTTGTTGGGTAGGGAGAAGCTGTAGATGTGATATATCTTGATTTTAGTAAGGCTTTTGACACAGTCACCCATGCATTCTCATAAGTAAACCAGGGAAATGTGGTCTAGATTAAATGACTATAAAATGGGGGTAAACCTGGATCAAGTCCTCATGTGACAACTCCTGTTGAAATTCTAAGGTTTCCAACAGGGAAATTAGGGTGACAATAACCGTGAGATAACAGGAAAAGATTCAATGACATGAGTAACCACATAAGATGCAACTGGTAAGTAAGATGTGGGGGGAATGCAGCAGTTTAAATCCAATAGGGCGAGAGGTTGCAATGGAAAGTTCTGTGAGCCACAAAAAATAGGTCATTGTGAGGCAACCGATATTTTGCCTACTTTACAGATGGGCCTGAACCACCCTCCCCAGAACCAAACCCCCAAGAAGTTTGAGGAAATTCAGATCTAGATCTCACTTTCATTGTGAGCTTTCATCTCTTAATATGCTAAACCAAAACCCTGGATCATAAATTCTGAGAAAATTAGGCTCCAGATCAAAGTTTTATCTCCATTCTCTGTCCTCTGCCATGGGCTGAAACAAACCCCAAAGATGAACCTCTCTGAAATTTTGACAGAATTTTAAAGTTTGTTTTCCCAATGCATAATCTTTATGTACCAGCTCTCTGAACAATGCCACCACTTAAACATCTCATCAGGGTAAGATTTCTTGCATGGAGGAGATTTGTCTGTGGAAATTGAGGTAGCAAGCCACCAGCAGCATGTGTATCTATGTGCACTTTGTAAACAGTCCATTAGCCTAGGTGCAAGTGAAATGAATCTGAACTCTGCCACTAGAATGCTGTCTCAAAAGGTGCCACTTAAGAGCATTTCTGACATCACCCCAAGCCCTAGATGAGAACTGAAAGTGAGAAGTGGGCTAGAGGTTTTTTTATTTTTTAGTGAATCAAGCAGTGTTTTGTTTGAAGAGAGTCAGGGTTAAAATAAATAAATAATCCAAGTCTATGATATATCTTGGTCTTTAACCAAGAGGTCTAGCCAAAAAACAAGAAACAGTATCTGAAATGTTCGTAAGGGAAGGAGGCTGTGCCAGCACTCATCCAGCAATGTCTGAGATGAGGGAGAATTTCACATATGATTGCCTGAGACTTGTTGCCATTATCAATTATGCTTATTTGATATGCTCAACCATTCTGCACACTGCCAGAAAGACAAGATTTCTCTGCAGCTGCAGCTCTGAAGATCTAAGAAACGTTACAAGGAAAGGGAGTGATGCCATTGGCAGCCAATGAGATGATTCCAGATGCACCTGTGCCGTTCTGGACAAAAGCAATTTTTACTTTTGTGCCCAGATCTGGCACTATGTGTATGTCACTGCACAGTGGCTGTCACTTCTCAATCCCAGGGACTCATGCAAGTAAAACTTTGCCGGTAAATGAACTGCCCTTGCTGCGTCCCCACCTTTGGCAAAGGGCAGCAACATTTTAGAGGAGCAAAACAGATGGATTTAAGCATGCCTTTTCTTTTGCTCGTTACTTAATATGAGAATTTCCTTTATCTTAGGGGAAGCTTATGGTTAGCTAATGTGCAGATGCACTCAAGGGCAGGGCACGGTGACATACCCTTTGTATGTTACCATCTCACCACTTAGGGGGGTGTCCATAATTGCAGTTCTGATGCCTCCTTTGTACAAGTCATTGCAACAGTCACCAGAGAGCTCTTAGCTAAGGTGTGTAGTGCGGGTGATGAGGCTATCATACTGTACCTTTATTCTGATCACCCAAGAGGCAATACAACATGTCAGCCTGGAATCCATTAATAATACACTTGGCATTTTCATTGGAGGATCTTAAAGTGCTTAGCAAAAACTGAGGGGGAGATTTTCAAGATTGGGCTAACTCTGCTCTCACAGAAGTCATTAGGCCAGCGCTGACTTCAATAGATGCAGAGTTAGACTGAAACTGAGGCCTCTTGAAAATCTCACCCTATAAATGTTTAAATCCCACAATAGCCTGTGGGTCCCTAGATAGTGGATTGCTCTTTAAATCAAACTACTAAGGGGTTGTCTAAACAGAGAGGCAGTACATGGGAACGCTGCAGCACTCTAGCCTGCTGTGCATTGACTGGCCCTGCTATGAGGCACTGAAAGTTCCATGGTATGCTTTGGTTTACTGCTTGCTGTGCACTGACTGACTGAATCGAGGAGAGAAGCCGTAAGACTAGATCACGAGGGAGATCCATTCCAGGGTTATCTAATTTGGGAGAGGCTGTAGGCAGACCCTGTGTGATGCTAGGCAGCTCCGGCTGTGTTCATCACTGTCAAAGATAGCGATAGATAAATAATACCCTGTGTGTTTACTGCACGTGAATCCTGTCTGTACCTCATGATGAAAACTCTACAGCTCCATTCTGTAGAGAACCTTGTGGGAAGGGAAAGAGGGAGGGAACTTCTGTGCGGCTTCCCACGTGGAGTTTTCTTGAGATTATTTCGACATTTTTGTTGGGAGGGGGAAGGGCCTGATCATAGCCTTGCTTCTCCTTCTGCTCCCATTGAAATCAATGGTGCAACTTCCACTACATGAATATCCACACAGCAAGTTTGGGGCCCGATCCTGCAGAGTGGTGAGCACCCTTATCTCTAAATGAGGGCGAGACTGGGCCCCAAACTCCTGACGCCCTATCCCAGCATACACAGGTCTTACTATACGTAACTTTGACGTGGAGCTGAGGCGGGAGAGGAGACAGAGCTATCACTCACCTTTTGCAAACGGGGAAACAGGCACAGAGATTCTGGGTAAGCTTTTCTAATGTGTCCAAGTGACCTAGGCTCCTAAGTCTCACTGAAAGCCAATGGAATTTAGTCTCCTACCTGCCTACGTCGCTTCTGAAACTGGGACTTAGGGTCCAAAGTCACGTAAACGTGTTTGAAAATGTTACCCTACGGATGACACGGCAAGTCAATGGCCGAGCTCAGGCCACAATCCAAGTCCCCTGATTCCCAGTCCTGAGTTATAACCACTAAATCAGAGCTCTTCAAATCCATTTGGCTTTGGAGCAAAGATGTCGTGCATCAAAGATCCCAGACACATTCATATACTAAATAGTCAGCTCATCATAAGAATTGCTTCTTTGTGGCTTTGATGGTAGTGACCTATTCTTCATCGGGAACACAACATTAGTTTTAATGATGATCCTGTCTAACACTGGGAACTGAAGCACAAGTAACTAGCTTGCTCTAATTGCGCTAACACTTAAACATGTGTCTTCCAGGGTTTTAGAGTTTCTGATCGTGTTTTTCTCATTAAGGGAGATGGTTATTACTAGAAATTATTCAAAACTCAACAGATGTTTAGAAATGAACTAAAGAAAGTTTCACTTTGACCTGTTGGAGAAATGAGCATGTGATGAACATCTGTGTATTCTTTACATTCTTTGCCAGATGTTCTGTTGCAAGAGGAATAAGGAATAGAACTTAACTTGGGTAAAAACGTAAGTGTTCCTTTTAAGCAAGGGTCCTTTACTGGAGTATGTTTTTGTGGTTAGAGAAGGGAACAGAAAGGCAGAATTTCTGGGCTCTATTCCCTTCTTTGACATTGACACAAACTGTGTGAAGTTGAGGAAGTCACTCAAGACAGATTTTCAAAAGTACCTACGAATTTTAGGTGTCTTAATTTTTGAGTGTCCTCCTTGAGATAGTTAGGGCCTAATTTTCAAAAGTTTTAAGCATTCAGAACTCTCATTGACTTCAGATCAGATTTGTGGGTGTTCAACCCCAACTCTTTGACCTCTATACATCATTTTACCCAGCTTGATATGAATGTAGTAATTATAAACCTCATTGCTGTACTGTGAAACTTATATAATGTGAAGGATTTTGAGCTTCCTGGATGAAAAGTGCTATGCTCTAGCTATATGCAAGGGATTATTACATTATAATTGAGTGCTGTTATATAACGTTTTATTATTGTTCTTGCTTTTTCCTGAAAAGACAGTTCCTTAGGCATGGATAACTATGTTGTCAATATAAAACTTAAGACAAATTCACAGTCCTCACATCTTTTAGTGATTTTTCCTTTTGTATCATGTATAAATTGCTGCTTACAGGCTTTTGTTTCAGCAGGTTAAAGAAAAAATAGTGTTATTAGCTGATGATGTAAGCTTGTTTAAATGAGGTGTTTCCTCATTTGTAATTGATTTTGTCACAATCATGATGAAATTTCAATGGACTATAGAGTAGATGAGTTTTCATGGCTCAAATCTTAAAAATCTAGAACAAACAATCCTAGATTCAGCATTGAAAATAATAACCTTAAAGAATTAAAGGAACTGGACCTGCTATTTCTTAATAAAAAAGAAATACAAGGGCATTTTACAGTAAGGGTCCTAAAACCACTAGAGCTTGCAATAATGTTGTACTACTGGGTCATCTGGAATAGACAATTAAATTTAATGAAAGAGCTGAGTGGTCAGAGTGATCAATTAACACAGAAAAAGGTATGGCATGACTTGAATACAGTCTGTAAGTACCTATGAGGGGAACAAATATTAAATAATGGACTCTTCAGTCTAGTTGACAAAGGTATGATACATTGGCTAGAAGTTGAAATTAGACAAATTCAGACTGGCAAGAAGGTGTACATTTTGAACATTGAGAGTAATTAACCATGAGAACAATTTACCAAGGGTTGTGGTGGATTCTCCATCACTAACAATTTTTAAGACAAGACTGGATGTTTTCCTAAAAGATCTGCTCCAGGAATTATTTTGTGGAAGTTCTATGACCTGTGTTACCCAGAAGGTCAGTCTAGATAATCACATGGTCCTGTCTGACCTTGGAGTCTGTGAATGCTTATTTTTCATTTAGCTCTTTTGTGAATATTTGTGAATATATCTAGTTTCTAGGTTTCATTGTGGCCCTCTAGTTACTACCGAAAGAAAATAGTAGTATTCATATTGCCTTTTTGTCTTCTCTCCCCCATTCCCTTCATTCATTCCTCTCAATTTCTCACCATCTCAAATATCAGCCTTTACCTCTCTCCCCTCACTTTTTTTCTTCTTCATTTCTTCCTCCCTTCTGCCCCCACCCATTTTCTGTGTATAGTTGAACCTCCTTCTCCACCTTAGATATTTGCATGGTCCCTGCTCACCACAGCATTGGAATGCCTCTGCAGTATTTGAGTACGTGTCAGTGACATTGTTTTACAGCATACAACTTCCCTGTTAAAGCAGTTTCATTATATCTGGATCCTGAATAAGTATGTGCCAATACTTAGTGCAAAAGGGTGAAACAGACTGGGGAGAGTCAACCTGAACCCTCAGTCTTTTTGCTTTTATCTGGTTAAGGTTGCTTTAGCAGGTCTGATGCTGCACCACCTTGCACCTTATGTGATCCTTTTATGCTCATGGACAGTGATTGCAACATAGCTGTAAAACACTCCAGGTCAGGAGAAATGACCTCACCAGGTGCAAGGCAGTAGAGAAACAGACCCATCATTTTTAACAGGTTAATGGAATTCATTCATTTGTCTGGTAGCTCAATCAATACAATATTTCATTTCCCACTGAAGATGGTAACATAGACATGAGCACGTCAGTACAAATACGAGACAGGGGGGGACCGTAGAAAATACTGATGAGTGCTGTGTATGTATACTTTCTCCCCATTCTTAGAAGTTGTTGCATGCCCTCAGCTCTACCAGTCTCTTGGTGGGATTGGTGTCTTTGGGCATGTTGGCACTGCAGTTAGCCACCTGCAGCTGGCCTGTGCCAGATGACTCAGGTTCACAGGGCTTAGGCTCTGGGGCTGTGTAATTGCGATGTAGACTTCCAGGCCTGGTCTGCAGCCTGAGCTTTGGGATCCTCCCACCTACAGGGTCCTAGAGCCTGGGCTCCAGTCCAAGCCTGGAAGTCTACACAGAAATGAGCCAATCCCATAGCCCAAGCCAGCTGGCCCAGGCTAGTTGTGGGTGTCTAACTGAAGTTTAGACATGGTTCTTTTGTAGATGTCTGTGTATTTTTGTCTTCAGGCACCCATTCACCTTAGGAGATGTGAATGTGAACCTCCTAAAATGACCAGCTCCTTGCATTTTAAAGAAATCATAGTAGCACCAAAGAATACCAAACAAAAGTAACAAAAGGCCTGATCCAAAACCCGTTGAAACATTTACACTTATTTCTTTTGGCTTTGGATCAGGTCCCAAGTGTCTAGAATTCAATTTCTCGTACAAATGTTTATACATGCACAGTTAGTACAGTCAATGGTCAGTCGTATCTAGTGCTGCTCTGCAAATAGCTTTGGGCCTCAGACAGACTGCATGAGTAAAAATGAGTACAAGATTATTGTCGGCTCCAAGTCACGCCATGGACTTGTTGTTTGGATAATACAGTTCAGAGGTACAGAGGATAATCTCATCATAGAGACAGGGTGACCAACTCTCACTTATCATCCCTCTGGACACTTCCTTTTTAGCTCATTAAACCTTAATTCTTCATAGGAAGCAGTTTTTGCAAATCTTGTAATAGCTTGGCTTGGCATTACTGAACATATCTCTGCCACTTTTATCTGGAGAAACAGGAAAAGTGACGTTCCAACACGCAGACCTAGAGCATGGGTTTATCTCTCCATTAGTTTATTACTAGTTCTAGTTTGATTTTCTACATGCTATATTCTCTAAGGACAATATGTTTTTGAAAAGCACCAAGATAAATGTAGGTACGATTTTCAATATACTTTTTCCAAGTAATTCTCTCACTCTTTATTATGTTATGGAAAGCACCCTGCTCCTCTAGGTATTGATTTCCCAAAATAATCCACTCCCTTCACTGTTTGTAGAAAATTTCCTCAGTATTCCAGCCCCAAATATTCAAAAATCATGAATCAGTCGTCCCAAAATCATGAGATTGTTTTAAAAGAGCAACACACTTCTAAAATATGTTTGGGTCTTTTTTTTTTTTTTTTTTAAATCTATCTGCTGGTGTTATAGCCATTTATATTTTCAAGTTTTTCTTCATAACTCTGAAAGCTAGAAACTTATTTTCTGATACACACAAACAGCCGCCACCCTGAGATTCTCCCATAATCACATGACTCCTGGCTTTGGCTTTAAGAAAAAAACCAAATATTATAAGATTTGTAATAAAATCACAAAAGTTGGCACCACTGTAACCTGCCTGTAACAACTTAGTTTTGGTACAATACTGCTACTATTTTGTATATAGAACTTTCCATTTCAGTAACAAATTCAATTTCATTATCCACATGTAAATGCATGGAAATATTATTCTTTACTGTTACTTAACCTCACATAGACTCAGATTCAGCTAAACTCTAAACCATATGCTTAAGTGTTTTGCTAAATTTAAGTCTTAGGACCTAATCCAGTGCCCACTGTAGTCAATGTAAGGACTTCATTGACTTCAAAAGGTCTCAAATTGGGCCATTAACCTGCATTCACCTAAACTTTCTAGCTGTCTCTAGTACAACTGGTGCCTGAAACTAGCATTTTAGGTTGTTGGTAGATGATATTGATCAAGACCATGTGGAAAGAACCATTTTTTGTATGATGCTTAAGCTGTACTGTAAAAGACAGGGAGGCAATCCGTTTTGAAGAAGAGCTTTGTTCATAAATCATCAAAAAGATGAACTACAAATTTCTGCAGTGGAAGTGCGTGTGCATGTGTGTGAGAGAGGGAGAGCAAAAATAATATATTATCGAGTATATTACTTGTAGTTGTGTGCATGAATGATGGGATTTTATCTCTTTTTTAGATAATTAGGAGAGGAAGGTGGCAAACTAAATCATTAAAAAGTAAGTTCCTCACTCTGTGATAAGGGCTTAGATTTAGCCTGAATTATTATTTAACAGTGCCCTTGCAATGTTTGGTTACTTAATATAAGGTATAAGATCTAGGCCCAGATTTTTTTATAGGTAGTTAGGCATTGCTTACCCAGTATTGGAGGGCTGGTGGCTTAGACAGCTAAATCCCATTTTCAAAATGTCTTAGAGTAGATCTACATTGCAAAGAAGAAACCTGTGGTGTTGAGTTTCAGAGTCTAGGTCAGTTGACTTGGGCTCACGGGGCTCAGGTTGCAGGCTAAAAATAGCAGTGTAGATGCTTGGGTTTGGGCTGGAGCCCAGGCTCTGAGACCCTCCCCGCTCACTGGGTTTCAGAGACCAGGCTCCAGCACAAGCAGGCACGTTGACACTGCTATTTTTAGCTCTGCAGCCTGAGCTCCCTGAACCCAAGTCAACTGTCCCAAGCTCTGAGACTCCGCTCTGTGGGTTTTTCTTTGCAGTGTAGATGTACTCGTAAGTAGACCGAACGTCAATGCTACGTGAACCAAAGCCTCCGTGCCTTACAGAATATGGGCCATAGTCCCTGCCTCTGAGAGTTTACAGTCTAAATTGCAGACATGTCAGTAGTAAAGATGGCAAAACAGTTGGGAGAGGATGGCATGAGGAAGGGCAATGGTTGCAGTTATATGACCATGCAGCTGCTCAGCTCAGCCTCATCCAAATCCCACTGAAGATTTTCATCAGCTTCAGTGAAAGGCCGTTCATGCTCTCTACACACCTTGAAGGCTCAGATCCTCACTTCAAGTGAAACTCATATTTGTAAAGCTCTCTGCAAGGAGTCTCACGTCCCAGTCTTTAGATACTTTTGTCACCCGTTGGGTTCCACCATGAGGAGAGATACAGGGAAGTGGTTTTCCTGTCATGTGAAAATGTTTAAGATTTTCCTGTTCCACCTTAGAACAAAACTGAGGTCAGGTCTGCACTTACCTGAAAATTTGGCGGCAGTCGATTGGAGTTACGCAAGCTATGCGGAGTAGCTTGCGTAATTCCCGTCGACTTCGTAACTTCTCTTGTACATGGTGTCTTCACTGCGCGGCACTGACGGGAAATGTGTTTCCGTCGCCGCACTGCTACACCAATTGAGGGGATGGTTTTATTGCATCGACTTCCAGATCGATTGTACAGTTCTTCACTGACCACGCAATTGATCTGGATACATCAATCTGATGGTGGCGAATTTGCTGCTGTCAGTGAAGACATACTGAAACCGTCTGAAGTTTTTCATGACACAGAGAGAGAAACACTCTTTCTGGAGTTGCCAATAGTGGGCAGGGCACTTACATGGGGAAACCCAGGCTTAAGGTCCTGATTTGCCTGGATTAGAGTACAGACGTGACCTGGGTCCCCCACATTGCTGGTGAATGCTATAATCACAAAACCCTTTGTATGGGAGTCCTGTCTGGCCATTAACTGCCACATAGGGACACGACTATAAATCTCATGCCACCACAGGGACAAGAGATTAGTTTCATCATAAAATAAGTTTATTATGGAACAACTACCATCTTTGTAATTAAGATTGCAATTGATTTTTCATTATAAACCCAAATTTGGCTTCCTTCTATATAATCCACAGTAAATTCATATGGCCTCAAAATTCATAGGCTGGAACTTGGACCAAATAGAACTTTTCTAAAAGAAAACTGTGAAAAGAATTAGATAAGAGATTCTTGAATTGTGGCACTCTAAAAATAGAGGTGTTCAGAAAGTCCAGCATGTTCTGGTACTTTGTAGCATGAAAACAAGAAGAAGGTGAGAGCTCAAAACTAAAGGTGGTCAAAAAGTCAATTATTTTAACATTAATTTTTTAAAATCATTTTTCAAAATTTGTGCAAAAAGCCAGGGTTTTTGTTTTTGTTTTTTAAATGACAAACCAGAAATGAAACTTAATTCTTTTTCAAGTTTTTGGTTAAAAAAAATCATTTCGTTTCTAATTTTGCACTGTTCTGTGGAAATCTTCATTTTGGTCAAAAAGGCCATCATTAATTAAAATCTCTCTTCTGGATTTCCCTGGTTGAGATCTAACGCCTGGGAGTCAAGGTAGTTTTGGAAGCTTTGTTTAAGAAATGCAACCTTAAGTTTTCATTTCCCTAGTGTCTCATATATATATAAAATTAACGTTAATGTTCATGAAAGATAGCATGTACTCAAACTATTGATATGCACCAGGAACCTTAACTTCACCTTAAAATTGATGGTGGGGTTAAAATACTTATTTAAATTGTTATGCTCTTAGCTGATCCAGGAAAACCAAAACCTCTTCTGGGGTAATTATTATGTTGTTTAACAAACCACTTCCTCCACTCAAGCAAACTTCTAGATGTACAATATTTTTCAAATTATCCTAATTTTCCTTTTCCTGCTCTTTGATTGAATAGTTGACTGAAAATACACATATATGTATATATAGCAAAACCTATCGGAACTTTGTCCCACACTAAAATTACAACACAAACCCCACCTAATGTTAGAGCCTTACGTGAGCTTTTAATATTACTTTTCATTTATGTTTTTGGTTTCAAAGAGGATTGGAAACATACATGCCAGAGTCATATGTGAAAGCCAGCTCTAATCATATCTCTGTCCAGCTATCTTTTTTTTTTCTTTTTTTTTAAAAACAACAACAAAATCTGCTTCATGAGATTTCTGTCCCAGTTGTTCAGAACCAAGAGGTTAGGATACACTAGATACGCTTCAGATTAGTATTCAAACTATTGTGCAATTTAACAAACTGGGCTAAGAGTCTGACATTTATATTGTATATATCTATCCCACTTCCCTCCACAGGATAGTATTACTACTGCATACCTGTGTTCTAAGGTTTATACTGCTAATTGCTGAAAGAGATTGACGATAGGGATCTGTGCTTTTGGAGTAAGTGGATCTATTAGTTCTATTTCCACTTCCACTATAAAGCTCTGAATGGTCATGGTATGTAGAGTAGTGACAGCCATGCAGTGCTATGTGGCCATGAGCTTGCTACAATATGGTTAACATTAAGATGATAGTGTCTTCGATCCAGTTCTGTTTTAATTTTAAGAGTATTTTTCTCCTGCAATCCCCCCCAACCCCATTAAAATCAATATAAAGAACTTACAAAAAGAAAAAGTATAAGGAACTAATGAAGTTTAATCAAAACTCCAATGGATGGAAAGAATGTAAGTGGTACAGAAGAGTAAACCATAAGATTGCTCCTTTTTTCTTCCACAGACTGTTGAAAGTTTATTCAGCTGTTTCTGATGTCTTTAAACTCTTTTTTTTGTTCAAGCATCTGTTCTAATTTTTTCCCTCTATGAAAATAGACTACTCCTGTCTGCAGCACTTTGGTAAAACAGTTATCTTGACTTCTTGCTGATTGCATGCAAAGAGAATTTAGCCTTCAGATTTAATAAGCATATCAGGAATATTCTTCCTCACATATTAAAAGGCTTGGGTTTCAGAAGGCTGTTTGCTTTTCCCCTTCAGAGCTGAAAATATTATCCCTCCATGAGCACTGTTTAAAACCCAAGTGTCAATGAACCAGGCAGTGAAATGACAGTTACCTAAACAGATTTGCGTCCATTTTAGGAAATTCCTAATACTTTTCCCCATGTTTTTTTTCTTGGATACAAAGGGGCAGATTGTGCCTGGTCTTGGGTTGGTGCACAAGGAGGAGGGAGGGAAGAGAATGCAAAGAACCCTCCCTTGTGCCTTTTCCCTCTCCTCCATTGCTATACACGCATTTTTCATTTGTTGAGGGGCTGGTCATAGTCCTACCTCTTAGGCGAGGGAGAGCAAAGACTCTGAGGGTGAAATCCTGGCCCCATGAAGTCAATGGGAGTTATGCAATTGACTGAAATGGAGCCAGGATATCATCTCAAGCATAGCACTAGTGAGGAGAAGCAGAGTGAAGGCTAGATCATGATCATACATCATCTGTGCAATAGCAAACCAATTACACTACAGCAGTGGCTGCTCTGAGCCACTTTATCTCAGAGTTTCCAGAGAAGTTGTGCTTCTGCTCTATGCTCATCATAGCCAATGACTTCACAACCACAGTTTAACCTATGTCAGAGACCCTAAGCATAGATAGCATATGCACACTATAAAATCTTGATGTCTTAAAAGATTTCAGAGAAACAGGCAGTCTTCTGTGATTCTCATCCACAGGGCAAGAACCGCTGGATTGATGTATTGTTCCTTCATGGATTTGGACACAATGATTCTAGAGAAAATGCAGATGTGAGGAAGAGCCCTTGCCAGCCATTATTCTCTTGTAATCGATACCTTTAGTTTCCTCCATGCTCCAGTGCAATCACGTAATTAGGAGGGTGGGTCAATTGGCAGTGCGAGCTCTGCCTCTCTGGTTCTTGCAGTGTGGTGCTGCCGGACATGTAACTACGGTGTTAAATTCAGAGTAATATAATTGAGAGTTGCAGTATTTTCAGTGTGTAGATGACACCCTGCTTTTTGTTTCTATCTTTCCCAGCTCAGGTAAAGCTGGTTGGAAACTTTCTGATGAAACAGGCAAATGCTAATTTGTCAAAATCTAAACGTTTCACAGGACTGTGTAACAGGCAGTGTCAGGAAAGGCTTTTTATGTCTAGAATAGAATTTCTGGGGAGGACACAGACAGACACTTCACACCAGAATAGTGTGGTTTTGAGTGCACTTGCCTAGAGATCGGAGACTGTGATGTTTAAATCTTTAGCCTGAATCAGGCAAAGCTGGGTTTCAGCCTCAGTTTCCCACCTTCCAGGTGGGTGCCCGAAACACTGGGGTTGCAGATCTCGCAGTTCTTTTGTTTTTGCATGTCTCAGTTTCAATCCAACGTGGAATGGGGAAATGTTTGAAACCTCAAAAAGGTTCATGGGACAGAAAAAACATTCCCACCAGTTCTCAGTTGAGTGCCTGTCTCATTGGGATTGAAGCTGGCTAAATTCAATCCAGAAAACCGAGCAGTGGTGTTGGAAGAAGCAACCAGAAGAAATGGCACAGGTAATTTCTGCCTTTTTGACTAAGGATGTGCACCTTCCATTTGTCACTCCTGATTGCAACTTCAGAATCTGGTTAGAGTTCCTATTTCTGCCTGGATGATCAGCTAACAGCAAAAACCAGGACAACCTTCCTTCATTTATGCTGGGCCAGAGGACCTGAATGTTTTTCAGCTGCAGAGAATGCTCTCCTATATTTCATGCCTTTGTTAGATCATGCTTAGATTTCTGGAGTGGGCTGCACCCACACTTAAAATTCATCCTTGGGGCTACACTTGAAATGCACCAGGAACTGAAGCTGGTGTAGAATGCAGCAGCCCACTTGTGAAGCAGAGTATTTTATCACAAGTATATTACACCAGTGCTTCATAAGCGGCATGGCCTGACTGGGTTGCTGGATGGAGTTGACAGTGTTGGTTTTGATCTATAAAGTCTGTAAATGTCCTGGAACCTCCCTGCCTCTGTCACTGGAGGAGCTGAGATCAGTTGAAGCATTAAGTCGAATCTGTGTCCCGCCATCAGGGGCTGAAGCCCAAGCCCAACCTAGGGTTGCCAGATGTCCGGTTTTCAACTGGAAAGTGCGGTCTAAAGGTGACCTGTACGCTGTCTGGTCAGATGTGCTGACTGGACACCAAAAGTCCAGTTACTGCAGATGGGCGAGGGGAAAAAGTGTCAGGCCACCAAGCCATACCAGCCCCTGCTCAACCAGGGCCACCTCCTACCTGCATCTCGTGGGCAGGCAGACTCTGTGTCAGGGACTACAGCTCCCATCCCAGCCCTAGAGCAGAGGGAGCCCATCGTGCAGGGGGAGGGAGGTAGAGAGGATTGAGTGACGAGAAGGGGGGGCAGGCAGCAAGCACTGGGGGAGGGGTGTCGAGGAGCAAGTGGGGGTGGAGTTTTGGGGAAGAGGCAGAGCAGGGACAGGGACTGGACGAAGAGGCAGGGCCTTAGAGGGAGGAGGTGGAGCAGGGGGCGGGGGGAATTTCTGACACTGCTGCTATAGTGCCTGGTTTTCAGAAATTAGAAAGTTGGCAACCCAAGCCTGCTGCCCAGGGCTGAAGCAAGTAATAGTTTTGTGGACCCCCCTGTGGCGTGGGCTCCAGGCAATTGCCTTGCTTGCCATCCCTAATGCTGACCCTGCACTTGTAATCCCCTCCCTCCAAATCCATCCCATGAACCCCCTGGGGATCTAAGCCACCCCCTCCCTCTCCTTCTCCTGGGTTGAGACACACAAAGGAGATGGCAGCAAAAGTGGCAGACTCTCGTCTGACTGATCCAAAGGCAATCCAGAACCAATACATAAGCTCTCTGCGGGGTTGATGTGTGGGAGAGGACTCATTTTAAAGCCTTAGAACTTGATGTGAATTCACTGTGCCTTGAAGGTCCAATAATGAAAGAGGAGTTCACTTTGATTTGAACAGAGATGTTAAAACATTCAACTTTGCATTTACCTGCAGTTAAGACTGGAGCTAGCTACCCATTCATCTTGTCCCTGTAATTATCATCTTAAAATCAGTCACTTCTGGCCCATGTGAAGCATCCTGGAAATCCTATTGAACTGCAATGTTTGAACAAAAGGCATCTCCCTCAGTGGGTGACAATGGTTAACTACACATCTCAGGCACTCCAAGATCATGTTGTTTCCACAAGTTTTTCTTGTTTCTTTACTCTTTAGATTTAATGTTAGATGGTCTGTTTGTCTGTTTCTCCTGACTGAAATTTAAGGCAAACATTTTCAAACTTGGGCACCTAATGGTAGGCCTCTAAATCCGTATTTAAACTCCACATCCCTGCAAATGAAGTTATTTTTATTTAGGCACATAGATATGGATTTAAATTAAATGCCTGATGTTAGGCACAAGCTTGAAAACGGTCAGCCTAATTGCTTATCTAGAATGAAGAGGTCTAAGGTGCTGACCTCCTTTGAGATACAGCAGACCTATCAATCTTCTTGCAGTAGCACTCCAGTCATCACACTTTCAATCAAGAGAATAAACAAATGAGTGTTCTTAATAATAATAATTTAAAAAAAAAACTATTCACACTCAAAGTTGGATCATAACTCTGACCCCAAAATGTGACCATTATCAAGTGGCTAAAAGCCTAAATAAACTTTCATCTCAAGCACTTGGATAATAGCAAGGGCATGTCACTATATGGTTTGTGATAAAGAATAATAGCCATTTTGGCTTTGAGTTCAGTCGTTTCACGGTTTGGGCGCTTGGACAAAAAAAATGTAATGTTCAGAGTGGAATGTGGGAGGGTTCTCATTAGGTGGGGATCAGTGGGTCAGATGGAATGGTTAGAGGTGGAGAAGATGTATGAAATCTCTATGTAGGTCACAGGAGAGAAAGAGGAATGGGATATGATGTCAGTGATGTCACATCAGGAATGAATTGGGCCTGTTGTGTTTCCTAGACCTTGAGGCCAGCTAGGACCAGTAGATCATTTAGTCTGATCTTCTGCATATCACTTAATATTTTCTCAAGCACACTAAATCAAGGAATGTCCAACTTAAGATGAAGGCTGCTAATCGCTGCAGGCTGTGCTAAGCAGCACCTACTGCCTGCGATCCCAAGTGCAGATAGCCAAATAATGGCTACTTCTTCAATCTTATAGGAAGGGCCTCTTTACCCTGTGGCCCTTAATGTACTGGTGCTACAACCTGGATAGGCATAGAACAGTGCTTGGGCCCAAACACTTTATTTTATGGAGCTGTTACTGGGGAATAGTTAACAGCATTTTATAAGAGCAAAGGCTGGATGGGAGACTAATGATGGCTGAATAAGGGCCCAAATCTCTGAGGTGCTGACCACCCCCATGTCCTATTGCCTGACTGATTGTTGAGGGTGCTCTGCACATTTCAGGAAGCTCTTAAGTCCTTGCAACTTCAGGACCTAAGGACTCAATCCCACAAGCCCTCCCCTGAGTATGGGTTTGCAAGACTGGCCTCTAAATCAGGCTTCCTGTTCTGTGAAAGACATTGCTTCTGAAACATTTCTCATATAAGCCTATATTATTAAAATAATGGAATTACATGTGTATTCAAACAGCAATTATTTAGAGGAGGTTTTATGGCCAAGTGTGATATCGGAGGCCAGACTAGATGAGATCACAGTAGTCCTTTCTGGCCTCGAATTCTTTGAATCTGTGAATTTCCATAGTATGATTCATTGACTGACCCTGATACAGTTTGCAAGGTCACTCCCCTCGTAGATGAGATCAGCACAAAATTCACATGACATTCATAACACCAATATAATTTTTTTTTTGTGCTACGCTGAGCCCCGAATCCCCAACAGTTTATTAGGGCACTGGTCTAAGGGCTTCCTAGCCTAAGTGGTTCTGCAATTCATTTGCAAATTGTGATTAAAATTACAGTACCAGCTGGGAAGAGCAATTACAAGTTCTTTCTGGAAAATTGCATTTCCAGCTACATCTAT
Source organism: Mesoclemmys tuberculata (assembly GCA_007922155.1). Classification (NCBI taxonomy): domain Eukaryota; kingdom Metazoa; phylum Chordata; order Testudines; family Chelidae; genus Mesoclemmys; species Mesoclemmys tuberculata. The sequence goes on along the minus strand of ML675604.1, from coordinate 41,998,442 downwards.
GATGGTTGCTGTCAGGCTAGCTCCAGTAAATGTATTCTTTGGCTTCTCCATGGCAGGAGTACAAATCAGACAGCTGTTGTGAGTTCTTCTACAGTACCCTTCTAGTGACCTGAGCCATGAGAAGGAGGGACCCCTCTCCCTGTCACTATCTGGGTGGGAGAAATTTAACTCTGCTCATAAAGAGGGGGCTATGCACGGTGCTGAATTATGCACAGCCGTTTTCTAATGCAGACTGGTGTTCCCCTAGAGAAGGAGCTGTGACTACTCATTTAACACAGGATTTCAGATTAGACTGAAAACCTGGATCCCAGAGGAAAAAACCCAATACTCGATTCAACATGTCACTCAGCCTCTTCCCACATGCTATATAATTACCACATGAACCCTGTGGCTGGAAACTTCAGTTTCTCAGTAAAGCAGACATCTGACCCAGTCTTGCCATAGAGCAGAGGAGTGTCAATCTATTTTGATTTTAAAAGACAAAAAGTCATGGATGAAAGAGAGTGTAAAGATTTACAGTTCTGTTTTTAATTCATCTCAGGGTGTTGATTACTAGGGGCACTAAATCAAGCCGCATCGCCTGCCTGGACATAGAACACCTGGGAAAGAAAACCTTGATCTGGCTGGAGTACAGTGGGAGGACTCTAATATTATAGGGTTGCAAATGAATGTAACATGTTACCTGTAATATTCCTTTTGCCCTGCAGATGGCTGCCCTGAAATTGTGTGAGTGACTGGGAGCAGGTGGTACAATTGTCAACAGAATATGGTCCTGCAGTGACATGGATTCAGTAATGACCTGATAGCATGGTCACTGACCTTTGTTTTTAAAACACAGATATTTTATAAATACAAAGCAGCAGACAGGCTGCAAAAGCTGTCTGCATCCCAGAACAATGCTCTTGCACAATAATAATTCCATTTTGCTTAAAGCAAACCAAGAAAAAATTACACAACAGCTGAGGGGAGCGCTGATTAATTTTGAAAAAGTCACATTCTGGCTGGAATGAAAAGGTCTACCTAGGTATTCTCTTCTCCACATTCATTCTGTAGGCTTGATTCTGATCTCACTGATACCTGTATAAATGAGAGATGGCTCTACTGCAATCAGTGTGAAACACGAATCAGAAGAAAATCAGGTCCTGCACGATGTATGTACTACTTAATGCACATCCAAAGCTTGGCTAATGCTTTTTGAAAGTCAAAATCAGTTCAGTCAAATTATCTTCACTCAGTTCCCTTTTGAAATTCAGATGTTGTTTTCTTTGAAATCTGTGGCCCACTTATTTATTGAGAGTGACAATTTCTTCATGGTCTTTAGCACTTCATGTAATTTAAAGTGCTGTGCTCCAAAGTGCTGTGCTGGGATATTTCAGATGTTAGAATCACATTACTGAAAAAATAACCCAACAGAACAAAAGAACTTAGATGGTGCCAGTTTAAAAGTGAACTCTTACAACTTTGTAATAGAAGCAAGACTTTAACAACCCAGCTACATCCTGACCTCATGGAAGTCAAGGAAAGTTTTGCCATTCAAGTTAATGGGAGCAGGATAGAGCCCTTGTCACATTCACCTCTGCAATCTGGACTGGAATATCACTGTGTCACCCCAATCCCTCCACTCCTGGGGCCATCTTGCATTTGCCTCCCTTTGTGAACCACCGCTCCTGGGTCAGCCCATGCCCAGCCAACAGCAAGCCAGCAGTTCCTGACCTAGTGAATGAGAGCTTCTGGCCAGTCACTCATGGGATTATGCAATGATGTCACCCCCAGCCAACATCTTCTGTCCCAGATGCAACCCTAGGAACTGCCATCTTACAGAGTTCAGTGCTGCCCACTGGACTCTGCAAGCTCATTGGTTAGTCAATTTATCAAAGAAATTGATATGCACCAGCTCTGTCACTCTAAATGAGGTCTCTACACACTGCTTTAGATAAAACAATTAGGTATTAAGTACAGAAATATTTGACGTGATTATAAGCCACAATAATATGAGTCAGATTGATCAGGAAGAAATAAAAAGGTAAATTGCATTCTAAACTACAGTTATCCTTTTAGTAGCCTCGCAGCCTTTGATGTTATCTTCCCACAGGCTGGTTGATCAGCCTCCGGGCTCCAATCAGGCTCTCCCCACCAAGGTCAGTCTTTCAGTTGCTTGATGTTGCTTCATAGATGGATTCCCAGGGAGAGCTCCAGAGACAAAAACACCTCCATCTTTAATATGTTTCCTCATCACCCTCTGGGGTCAGGTGATTGGCCATGTCTGGCATGGTTTCCTCCACTTGAGTCAAATGTGAGTCACCTTATCAGATGCTTAGGCCAGTCCATTGTACCTCTCACTCTGCTTTGTGTTTGCCTGGATCTATTCAGGCCATATGAGACATACATTTGGGGACATTACATAGCAGAGTTTCATAATTATGCATGTGACATTTCAAGAAGCATACTACCATAACATTAATGTTCAGCATGTCATAAGCATTCCAAAAACACCTTACATGAGATACTTTGCATTAAACAGTACACAGTCACACTATAAGGGTGAACATGAATGATACACAAATCACACCATATGGGTGGACCTGGAGTACAGCATTTCACAATCCTATGTTACACAGAGAGGAGGCTGGGTGACAAAGTTCAGATAAGGATTCGTACTTGAATCCAGTATTAGGTGTTCCACTTTGGTCTCATATATAGAGAAGCTCAAGTCACAAAGTTCTAAACTGAATCCAAACTTTCCTAGAGAGGGATTGAATCCAGTGTTCAGGTGCACAACTAATATTACACTTAAAAATTAGGTTCAAATTGTGCCCTCCAGTGGAAAATCCTGGGGGAGCTCCATAACCTTGGGGGATGTGAAAATTTATGATGCGTCATGCAGAGAAGGGGGCAGAACTTGCATTCCAGAATTGAGCACATGTAGAGAGTTTCAGGGCAAATTCACTATGGCGCAGTAGTGGACTATGGCCCAGATGAACTATGCACCATCCTGCTCAAAACACACACTATCCTTCCATGGTAGCTCAGTTTCCTTAATTCTTCACAGCTTCTCTGTCCACAGCTAGACCAAACTCACTTCACAGCTGGTGTCTGAGAGTGTATATTGGCAATACACATGCCATGAGATAGTATTGGCGTGGTCATCAGTATCTTTCACAGGGAAATCTGTATAGGTTTGAAAGAGAATGATGCCATGGACAGTGGCTTGCCATGATCCTGATTCCAAAGGCGACATGTTGGATGCAGGGGACATGTGAAATCACGTGCCCCCCTTCCCAGATTTTATGCTTGGCTTGTGCTGAGCATGCTCAGTAACATCTGATGAAGGTATAAGTCATCTCTGCCTTTTTCTAAGATTGTTCACCTCTTCCTCCTTCCCTCAAAATTTCTGAGTCCCAGACACATTGTTTTTATAGAGAATCTTCCTTGGGGAATGGAGGGAAAGTGGATGTTACCATTTTGTCTCAGCTGCCCTCCCTATCAGCAGACTTTTGGCCAATGGACCAGAATTCCAGCTGTTTTCATCCCCCACATGACATAAAGCAGAAGGGATGGTGCAGCCATTGCACTGATGATTAAGTCTTTTAAACGTAGTAAACTGAGGAGGCAGGCGGTTAATGGAGAATTGCACTGCTTGGTTCAAATGCTTCAGATGACACAGTACTTCGTAAATAAGAATTTATTTTAAAACTGGTTTTTGGTAATGGATGTGTTTTTATATCTGCTTAGTTCCACCGTTCTTGGTACTCACCACGGTAATAGCACTCTCAGTAACTATGTAGGTCTGAATATGTAAGACGTAAAGATATTGTTAAGCTCTGGTTTCACTTTGGTTAGACAGGACACCTGCCCAACCCCTGACACAATTTAGCCAATCTCTTTGTGGCAACAGCAGTCTGTTTATACAGGGAGGTTATGAATTTGGTCCTACTTTGAGGTAGCAATTATTTTTCTCTCTCAATTTTTTTTCATTTAAATTTTAATTGGCAAGTTTAATTTTTTTTTCTCCTTATGTTGAAAAGTAAGGATTTCACTGAGAATTGCCATCACGCAGCTACTTCCCAGCAGGATATCTAGTTTTCTGATGTGTTCTCATAACTGAAAGAAAAGACATACCACAAAATGCTAGTAATGTTTAAAAAAAATGCAAGCAGGTTGGTGCCAATCTGAATTATGTTGATATATGCAATTTGTAAGAATGTCATAGTCTAAATACCCCCAATGAAAAGGCATTTTTGTGGTATTTCTACTGGAACAAACTCAAGGACGAGTAATGTGGCAATATTTCTAGCTGAAATACTGCAAAGAAGCATTTTTAGGTAGAATAGAAGAAATAACATGAGAGAATTCTCTGGCCTAAAAGGTCTTTCCTGCCATATTTCCACTGAAAAGCAGTAGGTGGGAACACTTTTAATAGGAGATATGGGAATTTCTCCAGAGTTAAACTTCAGGGGCATAGTCCTCGGTAAAAATAAATAGGATAAAAAGTGGTCTTTGGGGGAGAGTCTTACAGAACTCTCTGCCAACCAATTCATTAACCACAAAGCAGGCCGCATCTCCTTCTTCCCAAGGGTGAATTAAGACTAAATGAGGTCTCCATATGCTTGAGTATTTCCCATCAGATGCACACAAAGCGGATATAAAAACAATCAAAGAGCCACTATCAAAACTGCAAAAATACTTACAAAAATATTCAAAAGGCCAGCATCAACAATGCAAAAAATGCACACAGAAACATTTAGGCCCACTTAATAAAATGTGCTAACAATGGCATGCGTGACCTACCCAGAGCTTTCTCATGACTGCACTTGTAGTCAGTCATGGTATTGTGCATGCCAATTACTATTTGCATATTTAATTGGTCATATGTGTGCACAAAAGCCTGATAAGGCATGCACATTGTGGACATTTTCCTGAAAATCTGGGTCTTAATTTCAAACCAATAATGTCTCACTTATTCTACTAAATTAGTGCACCCTCTGCTTCATGTGAAAGAACATGGGCTGTTTTACCTGCTGCCAGGTCTCCCCTTCCTCTGAGATGCTCAAGTTTTCCAGTGTCTCTTGAAACTTGCTACAACCTTTTGTCGTTTTTTGGTATGGCAAATGAGTTGGCTTCAACAAAATTTTCCCAGTGGAGGGGGAATCTCTGGTAGTATAAAGCTGACTCTCTGCCTTCCCCATCTCAATTCCTGGTGCAGGAGGAATACTGGGGTAAAGCAGCCCTTACACTGCTTTAAATTGCACCAGAAACCAAAACAGCCCACGAGTGCATTCAGAATTAGGCACTGCAGGTGGCTCCTTGCTGGCTTCCTCCCTTTTTCTACATCAGGCACTGACTATTTTTTTTTTAGCCCATATCTTTTCCTCAACCTCCATCTTTACTCTAATCTCTCACTTCCTTTCCTCTTGCAAGATGCAACAAAAGAGCCAGTGGTCTTTGAAAGGAGATAGCTAAACTTGTGTAAATGCATCGGATCCCATTAGTATTTTAAAAACTAAGCAAGGCTAGACCTAGTTAGTACTCAGTAGGCAGACTTCCAAGTTAACATAAAATGCCTGCAGGATATACTTAGCTCTCTTTCACCAATCTGTTACGTACAGACTTCAAACAGGATTAATACTACTATAAAGCCAGATTTTCATGGAATTTGATAGCTAATACTCCTGTTTTAGGAGGCGAATGTTCAGCTAGAATGAGATCCTCCCTTACACAGATCCTTAGTTTGAGGATGAGCATTTCGTTACCTCCCTCTGTATTCCACACTGCTTCTCTCCAGATCTGTGTTTCGTATCTATATGTTCTAGAGTATATTTATGCAGGAGCAGGCCATACCCTGACGGCAATGGCAAAACCACCATTCATAGAAATGATGCAGAAGACAAATAACTTCCAATAATTCTTGTCATAAAGAATAAAGCTATTATACTCTCTAAAATCAAATAAAACAACAGCCAATTAATCTGAGAACCCGGTTTTCATCCTGCAGGTCAGTGCATCAGTGCTATTGCCTGTGCACGACCATGTGCACGTGGAAGTGGTTGATTTGCATGTGCATATGGCGATGGGCGTGAGTCTAGCCATCTGTCTGCAAAATTGGGTAGAAATCCCAGACTCCTAAAGCTCAGTTGCTCCAATAAAACGTTGTCAGCGCCATCAAATGGAAATTAATTTTGAACTGGAGAAAATAGCCAATGACATTCCCTCCCTCCTCCCTCAAATTACCATTTGACCCCTGCCCTAGAACTTGTACACAAAATGGTCTTGTTGGAAAGAATCTGACTTTGGAAGAGGAACCCTCCGACATGTTGGCTTATGGTGAAATTGGGGAGCAGGGCCAAGACCAGGCTGTCTTCAATTGTAACCCTGGAGAAATGAGCATTTCTCTGAAATGACACATCATGACTTGGGCATGATAAAGTGCTATCCCAGCGCACATACCCCAATTCATTTTAATACATGCTACAGGCTGATGACTTTTTTAATAGCAATAAAGGAGCTAGTCTCCATATGCTGAGAGGTATTAAAAACAAAACTGCTACTTGATTTCTGACAATTTAAATATGAGTTGCTATAGTAAGAAGGAACAGCCTACCATGCATTAATAGCATATTACATCACAATATTCTTTCCCTCCCCCCCTTGCCACTCACAAACTTCTTTGATCATCCCGTGATGGATTCAATAGGGGGTTTCTTTGTGTCACTGGAGTAAATTTGTTCCATTGTGCAGATGCTCCAAAAGCTCCTATGCTTGTGATGCCTCCTTGACAGTAGTGCCTAGGGAAACACAAAAGCTACAGAACAACACTAGGAGACTCTTTAAGAGTGTTTATTCGATTTTCATTTCATTTTGTTAATTGACGGCAGCACTAGTAATGTGCTGAAATGAACTCTGTCAAAATAATTTTGAACATCTGGAAACAAAAACATCCAGCCTAACTCCTCTCAATGCTTTATGTGGATTATAGGTACTTTGAAAACAATTCCCTTGATGTCATGTATCCAGTAATGCATCATGCCATTCCCTTATGTCACAATGCAACATACTGTATCCATAGAGGTTTCTGTGCTTTGTTCAGACTGAGCGCTCCCCATCAACTGCAAAAGGCATTCTCTTTTGGTTAGCAAGACTTAGATGGAAATAGCCACATTACAAGGGTGTTTTTCTGAATATTGAAATTCTGTTGTTTGAAATTTGTATTGTTTTCATACTTTTCCCTTTGCGAGGTATTCCTGCTTTAAATAAAAAAACAACAAAGAGTTTTTGAAAGGATATAAACTGTCACGTTTCAGGACATAAATCAACCTCTAGTTATTGTGGTTTAGGAGGAAACTTTCTCTGTGGGCAGGTTATTCTGTATCTTCTTACTGCAGGATTTCTTGCACCTCCTCTTGCAGCAGTTGGTGTTGGCCCCTGTCAGAGACAAGAGACTGGATTAGACCCAGCAAGGCATTTCCTATGTTCCTATATCCTAGACTGAACATCAAAAATAATTGTATATTGTAGGTATATGAGTATGTATATCTTTAAAAGATTTCCTTCTCGATGGCCCCATCACACATGTACTGTTCAGTGAGCGCTGCATGCAATAAGAGTTCAATTCTAATGTAATTAAAGAGCATTAAAAATATAATGGTTTAGATTATGCCCCCTCCTCCGTTACATAGCCTAAAGTGGAATAAGGAATCTTCTTGGCGATGTTTTGGGCACTGTGTGAAAGAGGATCCCAGGGTGGCCTTGCAGGAACATGGGGGGCTGCTTCCAAGGTGCTCCCCATCTCTCAGCCTTCAGGTCTGCCAGTGTGGGATGCTCACAGACAAAATGTGAAATGCCCATATTTTGTTGTGTCTCACACCATAATTTACAAATGTTTTCATTTATTAAATCTGTTTGCAAAGAATGTTTTCTCGTTGTGTGAATTAAGTCAACCAGTTTTTTTAAAAAATGGAATTTGGGAAAAAACAATGTCTGTCACATTCAGTTGTAACGATCTCCTGCCTTCAGATCCCTAGTACAATATCTATCACATGAGCTACAGGAGTGATTGAGATCTCTTCTGTAGAAGTGCTGGGGACTTGACTCATACTTTCCCAATGGATCACACAACTAACTTCTAGACAGCAGTAGAATATTGGAGATCAGACAGGCCAGGTTCCCTGGCTCCAGGAGCAGTGTGTGATGTAGTGATTGGAGATAGGGCAGCACAATTTTTTCACACATTAATTTGGAAAGGCACACCTAGAGGCGAAGACTTGGGTCTGCCCTATTGGATTCTATTTCCAGCTCTGCCTGAAATGACCGTGTGCAACCTCTATTAAATTATTTGTAACAACGCATGTGTTTGTGTTAAAACTTGCCTGACTAGGTTTGGGATACAAGGTCTTGGTCAGTAGTGAGGGGTGTGAAGTGCATGGAAATATTAAATAGCAATCAGCGTGGATAAGATTTATACTAGTGGGATGAACTCCTGGCTCCACTGAAGTCAGTGACACAACTCCCTTGACTTTATTGAGTCACCCATGGTCTCCTGGCTCCCAGGTCAATGTTCTCTCCCCTAGGCTGTTATCTGTGGAGTCTCTCTTTCATGTTGGGGAACACTGCTTGCCTGTGGCACAGCAGTACATGCTCTGTATTAATATATATTCAGCAAAACGCACAGTCTGGTACACTTGGGAGGTCTCCTGCTTTCCCTGGGAACAAGTTGCTGAAAGGGGACAGAGCAGGGTGGAGAGGCTAAATGGCCTTCCTAAATGGCTGTAACAAATTACTTTGTCCTCAGCGCAGACCTAGAGCTTCAGAGGCATTGTGGCTCCCAGACTGAGTGCCTTCTGACACTCCCATTCCCTTTTGGGGCTGGTTAGCTCCACCTCACTCCTTACTACAGGTGCCGTTTAGCTCCAAATGTTTTAATCCACACATGATTCTTTGGGAAGGCTTCCATTTTGTCACTCCTATGGCTTTGGTATATGAAAGCCTCAGGTTCTATTAGTGGAGGCCTTTGTTTAGTTGGAAGTTTATCTGTCTTTATGAGTGAAGCTGATGGTATTATTCAGCGTTACAGCTTGTGATTATTTTGCTGTCACTTGCAGCCAACATTTGTTTTCAACCTGTCGTCTATTTATTGTTTCTACTTGACCCTGATTCCTTCTCTTTTTATTGAGAGCAAGTAGAAATTGTTCATCTGAGTATTCCCTTTGTTGACATAGTTTTTTAAAAGGCATTGGTGTGAACATAGTCTCTAATGTTCTTCCTACAGTGCTTGGCTTCTGAGAATCAAGGAGACAAATATGAATGGACATTTATTTAAAGAGCAAATGCTAACTTATTTCAAGTCTTTCCACCATCTGTGTGGGCAGAATGAACCCTGCTGTTTGGAATTTACTTTCCTGGGAGCTGGGGGTGCTCTTTCTTGCAAAGATGCATCACCAGCCTTGTTCTCAGAGCTTTGTGGAGCTGTCTGTCTAGAATTTCCACATTATAGATTGCTCTTGTTTTGGTAAAGTTTGAATTATTTTCATTAGCTGGTCACCCGCAGCCTGCTCAGAGTCAGGCTAAAAACTTCAGACAAGCACTACAGCTTTTGCAATCAGTCTCTCTCGCTCTCTCCTGTCATCCCCAAGGAAATGAAAAGCAGGGAAGTTTATGCTTCAGGTTAATGTTTTAGAAGTATTTGGGCAGGAAGCAAATGGACTTATTCATAAGTTCCTGAAGTATGGTTTGTTTCAATCAAGACGGGCCCAACTTTTCTGAGAACCCTCAAGAAAAGTCTGGTAGCAACTGCACAGAACCAGGACGTCCCTCTGGGATACAGCCACCTCAGTGCACCGTGCGCCATGGTAGGAGACAAGCATCTGTTAGTAGAACTGGGGATTCTGGTAGAAGTCTGTTTTTTTCATGAAGTCCTTTCTATAAGTCTGATATAAGACTTAAATGTGTCTTATGTAAAAATGTAGAGTCACACACAGCACGCTTAGGTGTTTGATTTGGAGCTGGAGAAAAAGGAAATGTATAGATTCAGAACAAAGCTATTTTTAGACCTGCTAGGAAGGGGATGAAGGAAAAAAGACATAAGTGACCTAATTCTCTGACACCAGGCTTCAGCTGTGTAACTCCATTGATTTTAGATGAACTTTGGTGGAGGATGCTTAGCACTCTTTAAAATCTGGTGGGACATATTTAGGAACCTAATGTTATATATCTATGTACTCACTATTATCCCCAAGACGTACTAAAGGGATTGTGCGTGCCTATTCTCTGCAGCTGCCTGTGCTAGGAGTGCAGTCTCTGAGCATAGTTCAAAAAACTCTTCAATGCAAATGGCAAATTTGAACCAGTTCCATATCAAACAGGTAAATGCGGTAACTTTTCATAATAAAATACAATCATCAAAAGAATGTATAAATTATATTGCAGTTTTATTTTGATATAAAAAATGTATTTATTCTAATGAGCCCTAAAATAATGACAACTGGTTACTGAATCTTTCTTCACTTGAATTTATTCCTGCAGGGGCCGCATTTAGAAAGGGAGCATGGAAACATTTATATTATTGAATTAAACTTGCTTCACTTCAACTTGACATTCTAGGAATAGAGCACTAGTGCAAATGAAACAAAGTCAAGTGAGTGATAAAAGACATGTTTCATTCCTAATGGCAACCACTGCGCAGTGCCTTCATTTCACTGCTTTCTGTTATTCCGACCACATGCACTCTTGTATGCTTTAATTCTGTGAAGCATTTTGTTACATAATTTGCTAAATTTACTATTTGAAATAACATTACATTCTTTGTTTTTTTGGGGTTTTTTTTTTTTTGGTTTTTTTTGCATGTAGCAATAAGGAGACCTCACTTAAATTAAAATTCCTGTGGCTTTCCTAGGAAAATAACATACCCCATTGTTATCATCATGAATGCTGAAGCAATTCATCATGATTAGGAAATTATGTTCCTGTCTCTACGCTCCCTTACGTGTATGCCTGAGTCAAATCCAGGAGAGTGTTGGCGAGGAGAGGGAAAGAGAAGATACTTCGTGCAGTAGGAGCCCATAGGAGGGAGCCCTGTAGCTTTCTCAGATATCATTTTTCAAAGCACATACATTGGAAGAATTCTCCTAGTTCTTGTTGCCCCAGACCATATTTGGCAGGTTGACCCCTGCTGTCTGGGCCTTCTTCTGCTTTCTGTCGTTTCTCTCCTTGTGTATTGCTTTTGCTGTCTGCTCACCTGCTTTTTGGTTTTCCCTGATCATTTTACATAAAGACATGTATAATATTGTTTTGGTTTCGTTTCACTACTTAGGACCATGTATTACCCTGAAACTGATGGAGTTCTCCATCCAAATCAAAGGAAATAAGTGGCACTGAATGTGGCAATAAGTGAGTTAATAAAATTGGAGTCTCTGCAAAATGTTTGCAGGTTTCTATCAGAAGCCAAAGACATTCTGTGTTGGAAAGACCATAAGTGTATTTTGTTTCTACTTACAATTATATGCTTTTAAATGGAGGACAGTCTACTTCAAAAAGAAGCCATTGGAATATATATTTTAAATTCTCTTTTTCTAGCATGCATTTTCCTTTTTGACTTTCTAAGTTTGTCCCTTGCCTCCAAGATGACTGGAAATATGGAACTTCTCTTCCATGCAGAAGTGTAGGCAACCTTCAGGGTTAATGCCTGTGTTCGTCACGCTCTCTCATCGCATGAAGATGTCTCGTCTTATACACCTGAACAAGTGAGAAGACCTGAGGTTGCTCCCAACCCAGGCCTCTTGTACATAGTGAATATTACAGCTGCAAAACTAACAGCTGGCTAAGGTTCACTTAAATTGCCAAAATCAAGGTATGATGATTATGAATTCTGTTTGATATGTAACTGACGGACTGCAGACTCCATTTTGAAGGTGCAACCTTTTGCCTTCTCTATTATCCTCTCACCCTCCTTGCTGGACTGAAATTCCAACAGAGGTAGTGGCAAATATAACACTAGTAGATTACTAAATCATTTTGGTCTTCTATTCAGAAAGTAAGCACCTTAGACAAGAGACTGGCTTCTACCCTGGGGAACTGGTTTGTCAGAAGAGAAGTCACCTCAATGCCAGGTCTCTAACCTGTTGAGGCTTACCATAGAATCCCCTAACTGGAAGGCTAAAGGGCAGAATTTACTCAATTTGCACTCTTCCTTCAGCCATTTTTCATTCGTTTAAGGTGAGAGAAGTTGCTGCAGGAGCTGGCTAATGTGTGTGAGGGGGAAGAGGACCTTACCTACCTGAACACAGGTGGTCCCCCAAGGACTTTCAAGGGCAGAGCGAGGGAAATGTGTAGGGTTTGTTATTTTTTGTGTGGATCTGTGTATTTCTCATGTGCTTAAGTAAAAAGCAATAATGTGTGAGATGTCTGTGCAGTGTAAGCCCATATTATGTGCTACATCTGTCACATGCTCTCTACGAGAGTTAAACTAACTAAGAGGCTTACATCTTGGATGAGGTTCTGGGAGCAAGTGTGTTTAAGGTACTGGGGCATCTTGAGAGTCACTTCTGGACCCAGAGGCCTACAGCAGATGGGTGTGGGGCTCCATTTCTGTGAAGAGGTAACGGACTGAAGGTTCATGTCCAGAAAATATGCTAGAAAGGCCAATGGAGGAAACACTGCTACATCCTGCTGAGATCCAGGGAGTTTAAATACCCAGGGATCCAGAGCCCAGCGTTGTGGTGGACAGCCAGTAGGGAGAGCCCAATTGGATCAAGGATATTCAGAATTAAAGTGGCCGTGGTATCCTTAATTCAAACCTCTTTTGTCTGGCTTCATAACACATAACGTCTATTATGCAAAATTCCACCTCTGTGGTGAAATCCCTTGGTGTTTAGATATTAGAGTAGGTCAGAAGAAGAAGCAAAAAAAAAGGACAAATGTCCAAGTTGTTTCCATACTGTAGAATTTGAAACAGAGCTATTGTGGGTTTGTTTGTTTTTCTAGAACAGTTGTTATTTTTGTCATCAAAATTTTTCCTGAAACCAGTATCGAAATGGCTATTGAAATATGATAAATGAAAAATGTCAATAACCATTTTACTAATGGCTTTGATAAGGCCTTTGATAAAGTTAATAAAATATGTTAGAAATTTGTGAAATACAATTTTTTTTTTAAAAAAGTCAAGAGATTTTGTGATCACTTTTGGTGAAAAACTTTTAATTTGAAAAATTTCAGCCAGCTTTGCTAGTATATGACATCTGCTAGGCACAAAGGGCCAAAATCTCCAATCTGTATAGGTGCCATTCAATTCTGATTCTTTCACTAATAAGGAAGGGCAGAATCTAGCCCAAGAGAATGCAGTAAAATGGAGGAGAAACCTTAACTCCAATTCTTTTTGGTTTAAATTAGGTCCTGAGCTACACTTGGCTTTTAACCTCCTCCTCTTCTCATGAGACTGAGCACATCCTCTACTACAATATATGGAATACATCCAATATGCACAGGCACATGGTCCCGGGATCCTGCATGCATGGCCAAACTCCGACCTCCCAGTTTGTATGGCAGTGTGTAGTGGGTGAGCCTACCCAGCCAGCTGGCTAGGGTGAATCAACAAGCTGGAATTGGCAAAACATTTTTTTCCACATATTTAGAATATTTCACTCAGGAAAAACCTCCCAATATTCAACATCTGATTCTTCAGACTGTCCTGGGAGATTAAAATAAAGGAGAAGGCAACATTAAGTCATACATATTCCAATTAAAAACAAACACAATGGGTCAGATTCCATCTTCAGTTTCAGCCACACTCAAGTCTCTGCAGTTGCATGAGAGAAAATGAGGATGGAATTTGACCTGGTGCCTTAAAAAAAAAAAAAAAAAAGAGAAAGAGAGAGACAGAGATGGGTAATACAAGCATGAGATTCAAAATGCAGCATTTTTCATCTTAAAAGCCTTAAGGTAAAAAAAGGATCTCTTATCGAGAGGTATTTAGAGTTGAGGTATGATAAGAAATAATTATGTGGTTTTGGTTTTGTCCAACAGTCAGATTTTGTCCTCTGATGGCAATGCATACTGTGTGGCAAATGATTAAATAAACAGATAGCTACTCAGGCAAGTTGCTTTCAGTTCACTGAGAAGCCAAAGCCACTAGAATATTTCTACCCACTGAAAGAAAATCATTTGGTTATACTGTGATCACAGAAGGCTCTATTCATCAGGAAGAAATCTCTGTGGCAGAGGCTTCTGCATCCTCCTTACCTTTTCAGTGTAGACATTTGGCTGACATGATGAACCAGTTCTTTGCCAGCTCCATAGGAGCCTTCATCAGAAAATCAGAAAGAAAATGGAAGATTTCAAACACAAATGCTTTCTTCTCCTCATTCAGCTTTCTTCACCCTAATTCTGATTTTATTTTGAAGATCTCTCCTTGTGTGCCCTTAAAAGCTATTTAATACTTAATATTTAATACAAATGCAGTTCTAGACCAGAGGTGGTCAAAAGTCAGAATTTCTGGTTTGGGGGAAATTTCAAATGGGAAATTCCAGGGGGAAAAAAAATCATTTTCACAAATGTCAGTGTACGGTGTTTCCAAAAAAAAAAAAATGCTTTCTGGGACCCCGGCAACTGCTAAGTTAAGTAACATGATTCTTGTATGCAGTGTTGTTGTAGCTGGGTGTTTCTCAGGATAGTAGAGACAAGGATCCACAGAAGAGCTCTGTGGATCTCGAAAGCTTGTCTCTGTCACCAACAAAGTTGGTCCAATAAAAGTTATCACCTCATCCACCCTGTATCTCTAAGGTGGTTCTTGTCAGTTTCACTTATTTCTGCCCAACAGTGAATAGAGTTAGCACTAGAACTCCCAGGGCTTCCAGCTCCACAGAATCTGCATGGTGGGGCTGACTTAGGGCCGTAGACCGTGAAAGCCCAGGTTCCCCCACAGCCCTCCAAGAAACCAGGCAGGCTTCCATCAGAACCTGCCTTTGATATGCCAAAAGTTTGTCAAACACAAGATGTTTCCGTGAAACGTTCCAGGTTTGATTAATCGGCATTTTCCAAAGAAACTCTGTTTCACTGGAAAATTCACAACTGGCTCTACTGGAGATATGAGTATAAAGGCACAGGTGGCGAAGCCATAGATGTTGAAGCCAAAGAAAGAATAGTTTCCACATTCCCGACGGTTACCTATGACATGTACAAACACCTGTAATATTCCTGCACAGTCTCTCGCCTACCTGCACTCATCTGTTAGCATGGCATCATGCCCACCCACAGGACAATAGATCATTTGTTACACTAGCTGATGATAGAGTTGAAAGGATAGCCTGCAGGGATTTATAAAAGAATGTGCTTTAATGCATGTCCATACATGCAACATCTTTTGAGTTCTGTGTAGTATCATCCTCTCTGCTTAATCTCAGAATCCAAGCTTATTTCAAAACATAAGTGCCTGCTATGTCATCTGCATACCACATTGCACCAACATTGATAAAAACATTAAACATTTTAAAAGGTAAAATGCTATGAGACGCCCATAGAAATTCTGATCTGGCCCTTATGAGTGGATCTTGCATTTGACTCACAACTGAAAGACACAGTGTTAGCCTGGAAAATACTACTCATGCCATTTTACATTTTCAACTCCGTGTGACTCATTGCTGCCTTACTGGCCAAAAATGATTCTTTACTTCAGACAACAGCTGACAATCATAACATTGGTAAGTAAGAGGAGAAATGGGCCCATCTAAAGTAAATCAGGAGAAATGGAAATAGAGTTAAACCACTCTAAAATGGTATAAGTACAAGGAAATTGGGCCCAATAGTTCTGCATCAGGAATATGCAATGTATGCTTTTAGCATACCTAAAAATATTTCAGAATTTCAGTGTAAAAACTCGAGTTTGGATTAGAGATGGCTGTGTGGGCTGTTGAATCCTCTCACCTGCTGCCATCACCTCCATGAACTTCATTTTAAGAAAGAAAATGCTACTTTTGCTTTGCACCTTTTCTAACATAATTTTGTGTTATTATTATAAAGTCTAGGGGCACCAGCTGAGACTGGGGCCCCAGTGTGCGAGGCACTGTACGTACACATAAAAAATAATCCCTGCCCCAAAGATCTTACAATCCAAAGAGAAGACTCTGCTGGGAAACTGAGGCACAGAAAACAAGTGACCTACCCAGAATCACAGAGCTGGGGATTGAACTTTTCTCCCCTGCCTCCTGGTCTAATGCCTTAGCCACAAGGCCATCCTCCCTCGCGCTACTACACCTGCATTATTATGATTCCACACTGAGCTTCTCCAGCATTGTATGGAAAATATACTGAACAAACTTGCAATTCAGGCTACGGCTACACTACAAGCTAGGGGTGTGATTCCCAGGTCATGTAGACATATTCATGCTAGCTCTCATCTGTGCTAACAGTAGGGGTGCTGTGGTAGCACAGGCAGCAAGGGCATAGGCTAGCCACACTGAGTACAAATCTGCTTGTATCCTGTGGGTATTCACTTGGGGTGGTTTTGCTGCTACTTTTAGCATGCTAGTTCCAACGAGAACTAGCACGAGTACGTAACTGGAGCTGGGAATCACATCCCTCATTTGTAATGTTGAGGTAGCCTAAGATTGGTTTACAAGCTGTAAAGATGATAATTGGTTAGCAAATAGTATGCACGAGTGCGAGCAAAGATTTTAAAATCAGTTTGCTCATTGTGTATAAATACAAGCATGCAATTTAATCTGTCAATGTACTTGTTAATTGTGAAACTCTGCTGCCATTGAGCCTAGTGTCCAATGTGAGAGCCTGGGGTAAGACTTCCATTGACTTCAATAGGCTTTGGATAAGATCCTGTGGACTGTAACTGTAAGAACAGTAGGACAATGGAACAGATTGCCTAGGGAGGTTGTGGAAGCTCCTTTGCTGAAGATGTTCAAAAGGAGGTTGGATAGCCATCTGTCTTGGATGGTTTAGACACAACAAATCCTGCATCCTGGCAGTGGGTTAGACTAGATGATCCTTGAGGTCCCTTCTAACCCTATCGATCTATGAGTCTATTAGAGTCATACTGTGGTTGGCTCCATGTTGGTGTGGCAAGTCCGTCTCACATTGTGTCCCACTATGGTGGCAGCTACAGTCAAAAGTGCAGACACTTAGTTCCACCCCTTTCCTCCTCAGCCAGCAGAAGGAAACGTACATTGCAGTGTACATGGAAGTAGAGAAGCTGTGTGCTTCCCCAGAACGCAGGTGTAACTCTAGATGAATCAGACAGGATTCCTCTAGGGATTGCCACAAACCCATATCCATAAAGCAGCCAACCGTAACGCAGGTGGTAGCTTAGGCTCAAAATCTGACCCTGACATGTGATCTTTAAATAGTGGGTTTAAAGCATTTTACACATCCAAGAAATCAGATGAAATCACACTTCATGTTTTAATGCGTGAACAAGAGAGTCCGATTTCTATGTAGGATCAAAAATACTGTGATGGTTCCGTGAGGGGAAGAGCGGTATCCAAGAGTTTATTAAAAATATGGTTGGGATGCCTTATGGAATTCCATTTACTTGGCCAGCATACTCAGTATTCATAAAAGGATCCCAGTGGGTAGAGTTGCTGCTCATTATGCTAGCTCAGCAGTGGAAAGATTGTTCCAATGAAAAAGAAATGAAAGCAAATACAATACTAAGTACAACTTTAAAAGGATACTACAAAGGGAGGAGAACCCCAAATTTATTTTTTTAAGTATATTTTATATAATTTTCTTGATTTATTTTTTAAAAAGTCTATCAACACCCTCAAAATAGCTGCAGCATAGAGACCTTCTCTTTTTGCCATGTAGAGACAACTCCCTCACGTAGATTCGTCTCCCTTGGCTTCTCAGTTATGTGACCTGCTCACCACAGATCTAAGATGCAGTATGATAATGGATGCAAACAAACAGATTAAGTGTCCTTCCATTTTGCCTGCCTTCTGGACTTGTAAAATAGAGTATTGGAAGAAGGGTCCAATGTACCCTGCCTGTTCACAAGAAAAAACAAAATGCAAAAAAGTGGCATGCACCTACGAATCAACACAGACTTGGCAGGTTTAATTTCAGCTTCTCTGTTGTCCCTTTAAGAAGAATTGGCAGGCTTGGTCTGCATGACTATAATCAGCTCTTTTTATGAACCTAAACGCTGATGTAATCTCCTTGTATGCCAGACTAATGTGCCAAATCCAGCCACAAATTATAGGATAGATAATTTGAGAATTGCCATCCGACAGCCAAAGATCACTGATACGTCAAGCAAATGTCAGGCAAGCCTTCAGGAGTGCTGCCTAGGCTTTCCAGACTAGATGAGAATTCATGGAGTCATGGATTCCAAGGGACCTAGTATGACCCCCCCTGTATAACACAGACCATAGAACTTCCCCAGAGTAATTCCTACAGCAGATCTTTTAGAAAAACATCCCATCTTGATTTAAAAATTGTCAATGATGAAGAATCCATCATCACCCATGGTAAATTGTTCCAGTAGTTAATTACCCTCCCTATTTCTTCCAGTTTTATGCCTTATGCCCTCATTGCCTTGTTTCCAGTCTGAATTTGTCTAGCTTTAGCTTCCAGCCATTGGATCATGTTATATCTGCTAGGCTGACGCGCCCATTATCAAATATTTGTTCTCTGTATTGTTACTTATGTAGGCACCCTGTACTTTAGGGGCCTACCAACTTAATTGCAGCGGGGAAGAGACTGGGGACTACAACTCCCATGATGCCTTGGGGAAAAGAGAGAGACTCTTCCCCTTCCAGGAGTGAGAGAAAGGCATGTGGCAGACTCCATTTTGGTGCTGGGGCGGAGGCAGCCCAGGCTCAAAGCTGCTGCTGCTGTGACTGCTTGCTGACAAGGTCCTAAAGCTGCTGTTGCCTCTGACCGCTGCTGGGAGCCTGCTGATGTTGTGATTTAGCACAGAGCTGCAGAGGGCTTGTACGGCAGGCGCAGCAGAGAGACTGACAGGGGCGGAGAAGAGGCCAAGACACAGTCCCTTCAAGCAGGGCCAGGACTACCAATCTCCAGTCTGATGCCGGGGCTGAACTGGTGCAGTGAACCAGAGTGCCCTCACCTACTACAGATCTTCAAGCGCGCCCAGGCAAGAAAGGGGTCAGGGTCTGAACTCTGGGGGAGTGCACACTCCAGAGGTGGGGTAAATAATGGCACTGTAAATGCCTGATAGACAGGTTGAATACTGGTTTTAATAATTGGTTTGTTCAACTGCCCCTGTGGTTTATGTTTAATTTCAGTCTGTTATGCCATGTTTCTTTATTTTGTTAAGTAAAGGTTGTTAACTCTAATTTAAGGATATTGGATGTTTAGTTTGCATAATTGCAATTGTTAAATTAGACTTATGTCTCAGATGATGATAATTTTAGATTAGGTCTAGTCCTGGCAGCTCCCAAAGCCACTATTGAGCGTGTGCAGGGGCCAGCCAGGGTGAGGCACCGCCAATTTTAATTTGTTTTAGAAATAAAGGGACTGCAGCAGAGGGGTGGACAGAGGATTCCCAACTACCCCACATCAACACTGGGATACTCAGGATCTCCTTTATTGTTAAAAACCTTAGGCGCCCTTGCACACTGATGAGTGTTGCCTGTTCCCAAGTAACCCAGTGAAGGAAGGGGGTTACACTTATAAACTGTAATCAAGTGACCCCTTAATGTCTCTTGATTAAGCTAAATATACTGAACTCTTTCAGTCTATCACTATAGAACACATTTTCTAATCCTTTAATCACTCTCATGGCTCTTCTCTGAGCCCTTTCCAATTTACCAACATCCTTCCTGAATTGTGGGCACCAGAACTGGACACTGTATTCCAGCAGTGGTCACACCAGTCTCAAATATAGAGGGAAAATAATCTCTGTACTCCTGTTGGAGAGACCCCCGTTTATGCATCCCAGGAATCCATCAGCTCTTTTGGCAGTGTTGCATTGGGAGCTCATGGTCAGCTAACAAGCCCCCGTGATCTCCAAATCCTTTTTAGAGTCACTGCTTCCCTGGATAGTCTCCCAGCAAAAGAGTGTGGTCTACGTTCTTTGTTCCTAGATGTATATGTTTACATTTAGCCAGATTAAAATGCATATTGTTTGTGTGTGCCCAGTCTGCCAAGTGATCCACAACATCAGTGACCTGTCCTCTTCATTATTTACCATTTCCCTAACTGTTGTGTCATCTACAATTTGCAAACTTTATCAGGGATGATTTTATATTTTCTTCCAAGTCATCGATAAAAAAGTTAAATAGGGTAAGGCCAAAAACTGATCCCTTTGTGACCCCAATGGAAACACACTTGCTTGATCATGATTCCCCATTTAAAATTACATTTTGAGATTTATAAGGTAATCAGTTTTAATCTATTTAATGTTTGCCATATTAATTCTATACCATTCTAGTTTTTTAATCAAAATATTGTATGGTACCACATCAAATGCCTTACAGAAGTCTATTACATCAGTTCTATTGCCTTTATCAACCAAACTAGTGATCTTATAAAAAAAAATCATATTATTTTGACAGGATCTATTTTCCATAAACCCATGTGGATTTACGTTAATTACATTACCTCCTTTAGGTCCTGTATTAGCCTCTCCATTATTTAGCTCGGATTCACGTGAGGCTGACAGAACTATAATTATCAAGGTCATCCCATTTACCCTTTTTAAAAATTGTCACGACATAAGCACTCTTCCCATCTTTTGGAACTTCTCCAGTGCTGCAAAACTTACTGAAAATTAACATTTGTGGTTCAGGGAGGTCCTCAGCCAGCTCTTTTAAAACTCTGGAATGCAAGTTACCTGTATCTGCTGATTTGAAACTGTCTACTTTAATAGCTCCTGTTTAAAAACGATATGAGGGAATACAAAGAGCGTTACCACCACCATATGATGAGCCTATATCATCTGTTTATTCCCCCAGATACAGAACAGAAATATTTATTGGACACTTCTGCCTCCACTGCATTATTATTGATAATTCTACTATTTCCATCTAGTAATGAACCAACATAGTTGTCAAGATTATTTCTGTATAATAATATATGTATTATATATAAACCTTTATAGCTTCTAAACCAGGTCAGTGTTTTATTCATCATGGTCTTCTTTCTTAATTGTGGGATTGTGGTTTTTTGGGCATCTAGTAAGGTGTTCTGAAATGATTCCCAATTATCATTCACATTTTTCTGATTAAATTCTTCCTCCCAGAAAATAAGGCTCATAATTATTTTCAGCTTTGTGAAATTGGGCCTATTAAATCACCAAGTTTTATATATTACTGGTCTAAACTTTATTCTACATACTAAAAATGTGATCAAGTCATGCTCACACGTACCTAATTAATTTTTAGTTTGGTGATCAATTCCTCTTTATCTTCTAGGACAAGGTCTAACGAAGAATTCCCCTGTGTTGGCTGCAATATTTTTGAGTTAGGAAATTTTTATCTATAATGTTTAGAAATTCCAAGGATGTGTTAGTGCTGGCAGCATGAGACCTCCAGCTAATAACACTCAAATTGAAGTCCCCAATGATCACTCATTTTTTTCCCCTTCACATTATAGAAAGATGCATAAAGAGCTTGTCGTCATGTTTCCTAATGTGATTTGGTGTTCTGTAGCAGACAACAAATAATATCTCATCTTGTGGTTTTTTTTTTTGGTTAGGACATTGATCCATAAACATTCAAGATCATTTTCCTATAAGTTATCAGTGACTTGGAAAAAGGCAATGTCATTTTTGACATAGAGTGCCACTTCCCTTCCACTATTTCCTATTCAGTTCTTCCTAAATAGGTTGAAACATTCAAATGAATTATTATAATCAGGCGAATCATACCACCAGGTTTCAGTAATACCAGCTAGATCAAATGTATGCTTGTAAATCAGCTGTTGCAATTCCTCTTGTTTGTTGCCCGGGCTCCTTGTGTTGGTATATAGGCAATTCCAGAATTTCTTCTCTTCGTGTCCTTTGGTTCCTGGCTTAGCTTTATTCTCAACATACTGAGTTTGTGCTGAGTGCTCATATCTTTCCTCCTTTTACCCTCCCTTTCTGCTATTAGTTTAATGCCCTCCTGACTACTCTAGCCTGCTGATCTTGTGGTGATTGGTCCCCTTTCTATTGAGGGGGAGGCCATCCAAACTATACAGCCCCGTCCCCACTGAGAGTGGACCAGTGTTGCACAAAACCAAAACTCTCCATTCTGCCTAGTGGTTCAGCTCCAGACTCTACTGCCTTCCTTAGCTCCTGGAACTGGAAGGATTTCAGAGAAGATCACTTGGACATTCTTCTTCAGCACACTTCTGAGTTCCTTGAAGTCATCTGCTTTCTGTGAGATTCTTGATCATCTTATCATCTCCCTTTAATTTTAAACTATCACTCAATTCTTCCTGTAATTCAAAAGTTACTTCTCCATATCAGCCCTTCTGCCTGTTTTGACTGAGTAAATTTGTGGATTCATCTCAGATTCCTTCAGTTAAAATATCTCCACACTTTTCTATGTAAATAAATAAAATAATAATCCTTGCTAGTTTTGCAGCTAGAAAACTAAAATATTTGAACTTTGATATTTCCATCTTTCTAAGTGGCTAAACCACAGTCACTGTGGGAGTTTCGGGAAAAAAATGTAGACAGTCCTTTCCTATTTATTTTTTATTTGTACCACCACAGCGTCTAAGAATCCTAGGTTCTGTCACCTCCTCCATATGAATTGCTGCTCCTCTTAAAGTTTGCAAGTGTCTGCTACTTGCTTACAGTGAATGCACAACAGCTGTGCAGTTCTGCCAGTTCCAAACACTCCAAAATTATTCATAAGAAGCCCCCTTCGCCCCCCAAAAACTCATGAGTTTGGGTTAAAATTCCTGATTTTTAAAAATAAATGTCGGTTATTTACTTTATTTATTTTCCGATTTTTGAAGGGCTTACATTTTCTAGCTTTTCTCTGCAACCCTAAAGGCTAGAAACTTATTTTTAAAATTTTTAAATGAAAGCTGTAATTCTTATGAAAGGACATGCCTCCAGGAACTGGGACTTTAAGAAAACCACCAAATATTATAAAACTCATATAAAATCATGTGTTGGTAACAATGAATCAGAGAACAACCTGGATGAGGTTCTCACTCCTACAGGCTGCTTAAAGGAACTTTAAAACCCAGATCTGGCTGAGGGAGAATTCCCTAACCTGGGAATTGAGAGACAGCTGCAGGCTTTTTTTTGGAAGAACCTGCAAGCTCTGGCTCAAGGGACATGTCTGGGCTCGAAGGAGAATCCTTGTACAACTCTACGCAAGCTGCTAGGATTCTCAGTTCCCGCAAGCTGTAAAACAGCCCAGGGGAGTGGGGTGATAAAGTAAAATAGCTTCTCAGAACCAAGTTTGTATTGGGCACCCCAAAAATTATGCTTTGGCCCTGCTCAGAACTGCCTAATTTACCTGGGGGGCGAGGGGAACACACTCTGGCCTCCACAGCAGCTCCGAATTAGGGGGGCATTAAGATGGCTTAAAGCCACTTTAACCCCTCTTCCCTCTGGGTTGAGAGTTTTGTGCTGCACCGCTGAAATGAGCAGCACAAGATCTCCCCCCATGTGCTGCCAAGATAGCATACGCATATTAAAACCTCATTAAAAAGCTTGACTGTTCACTGGGTATTAAAAGGCTGACTAGGAGATACTAAAGTAGATACAAGCCTCATCATCAAAGGTGCTGAGCAGCCCAACCTCCCATTGACTTTGCCTGAAGTTGTGGGCATTTCAGCACCTCTGAAAATTAGGCCCTAAGAAAACACTAATTTTCAGACCTGACTGTCTGTTCCCTTACTTTGACTGCTCCTCTGGCTTCATTGGTGTTATTCCTGAAGGCGTAAGAGGCAAATTAGAACTTTTGTTTTGAAACTAAACATTGAAGTGTCTGTATTATCATTTGATATAGACCAAGTTGAGAGATGAGTATATTCATCTGCACCTCTGTTTACTCAGAACAAACATTCTTGTCCTCAGAATTTCAAATGTTAAAATGTAACAAATGATATCATTCCTTCTGCGTTTGTTGCATGGATTGTTTTCTGCTTCTTTCTTTCCCCTTACTACTCTGATTTCGCAGCTGCAGTATTGCTGAAATGTTGATCTGAGAGTCAGCTGTACTAATGGGTGTGTGTGTGTGTGTATTTACATATTTAGTATTGTTGAAAAGTGCTAACTTGACAGCCCTAAACAATCAGGTCCTGTCTGCATCCGTAGAACGGATACAGCAGTTAGTGGCAATGCAGGCTTCCCCCTACAGCCTGCCTATGTGACTTGACTGAAGTAGATGAACTAACAGAGATGAAGGGGGTAGCTTGGTTCCCAGATCCATATTCTCTCCGCTGAGACTGTCAGTAAGAGTGAAAAATGTGCTGGTTTATGTGATGGGGATATAACTCCACTAGGAGTGAAAGATGGTGTTGAAGAGGCAGTATTTAGATTAGATTTAGGCTAGGGTTCAGAATTTGGACTTTGGGGTCAAAGATAAACCAGGAATACTTTATTATTATATTACTATTTAGCACAGTTAAAAACACTGAATTAAATTCTGCTCTTTAATGCATGTGGATAATTCCTATTGATGTCTGAAGCCCTATAAGTGTTTCCTGCTTTAGTGTCCATTCTATGCTGGCTGGGAACATTGTGAGAGCAAGAAGTGTATTTAAACATGGTTCTTGCTAACCTGCTTGTTGTGGTTGTAGTATAGAAAAAGCCATGCTTACCCAAGGAATAATTCAGTTTTCACATTCCTAAATTGCCTAAAAATGTAGAATTAAACATATTTAACAAAACATTTTCACTCTTCCTCTTCCAGACTTGACTTCAGGACAGATAGGGATTATCATCCAAATGAACATATAAGGGACGATCATAAAAGAGCAAATTTGGTGAAAAGTCTATTTTATTAGCATTGATACTGCCTTATATAGTGCTTTGTAAGCTGTATCTAGAATGTCCATTGCTTTCTTGGGGTTAGTGACAAAGGGTAACAAGCTTACTCCTGGTGGGAGAGCTGCAGCTGATGAAGAATGAGTTTAAAATAATCTGGGCAATGACAAGCTTGAAAGGTTCAGCAGCTTGTAAGCAGCGTGGACACTTGCTGACCCAGCTCTCTTTGCCTCATTTCACCTGATAAATGAGCACTGTGCACTGGGAGTTAGGTTCTCCCCCTGTGACTGTGCAAATCACTTCAGTGAATGGATAATTGAGTAAGTGAAGAGGATTTGTTCAGAGACCTTTCACATGGTTGCAGCTGCAGAAAGGATGGTGTGTCGGATGGAGACTAGCTTAGGCAGTCTCTTGTCCCGGCTGAAATTTGGGGAATTTAAGAAGGAAAAGAGACCTATAAATTAAATATAAAGGGCCAAATCAGCAGCTGACATCAATGGCACTATGATGATTTACATCCACTGAGGATCTTGCTCCTCAGGAACTGATTTTACCATTCATGGATAATTTGGGGCATATCTGCTAGGAGCGCAGCTGGTTCTTGTCTACAGATTTCTTTTGGAGAAGATTTGTAACTATGGATTAGCCTACAAATCCTTGATGCACAAGTCCTGTGAAGGTTTAAGTAGAGCTGTTTCAGCAACACATTTTGTGAAGAGACAGTGTCTCTCACTCTCTAAACTGGTAGAGCCAAGTTCAAGTTTCTACTCTGTCTGATTCAGAGAAAGCAAGGATGAAAATACTTTCCTCATAATTAGGCAGAGCAGGGACTTGAACCTGCGTCTTTCACATCTGAGATCAGTGCGCCACCCACCAGCACACCTAGGCTTGCTGAACTGAGGAGCTCAGGGTCTGATCCAGAAATGGACGTTCTGGTAGAGTTCTGAATTTGCAAAAAAAAAATTCAAAAGATTTTGGCTTTATTCCCCATGTGGAACAAAAACAAATTTTGAAACCTTGAAAGTTGCCATGAAACTGAATTGTTGTCCTCTGAGCAGCCTAACGACGTCAATGGGACCTGAGCATGCTGAGCACCTCACAGGATTTAGGCCTGTAATGAGATAGGAGATGATCAATATGGAACTGTCCATCACGGCCATTCTTCATCCCGATCACTAGTTGTATTAAAATGTAACCTATATAGATGCCACAATCTTCAGAAAGATCAATCCCTAAGACAAGGGTGTCCAACGTCTGGCCCGTGGGCCGGTTACGGCCCACCAACCTTTTTGGTCTGGCTCCTGGCGGCAGTGCGCACTGCTGCGACGTCTCACAGCATTGTACTCTCTGGCGGCGTCACGCGCTGCTGCGAGATCTCACAGCGTCAAGCGCTGCTGTCAGAAAGTACAACACTGCAAGATCTCACGGTGTCGCGCACTGCCACGAGATCTGTGTCCTCTGGCGGCAGCATTGTGCAGTACTATCATTCTTAATCATTGATCGATTCTTTTAATCATAAAATAGTAGTAGTTGTAGAAGTGAATTTACTGCAGTTTTTATATCGCTGATATCTAGCAAATAAAATATAATACTACAGAAAAATGGTTGTGTCTAGTATTTCGATTTATGGTATGTATGGCTCACTTGAAGTATATTTCATTCAAATCTGGCTCATCATAGCAAATAAGTTTGACACCCCTATCCTAAGAAATGGTCTTCAGATCAAAGCTTTACATTAATGACTGTTCTTTTGGGTAAAAAGTTGGTTATTTCACAGAATGAAAACATGTGACTCTTGCCTTTGGCTCTTGCATCTTAAAAGGAGATGCACCAATTTTCACATAACTTAAATTGTAATTCAATGCTAGAGCAGTAATAAATATGTACTGTTACAGCTGATGAAATCCACCTGGATTTGTCCCAACAAGACAAAATGAGTTGTCATAATGTGAGGATTATTATGACAACATATATATGTTTATATTATGGTAGCACCCCAGGGGCAAAAAAGGGTTGGGATCCCATCATGCTTGAGGCTGAACAAACATATAGGAAGACTCAATTCCTACTCTGAAGAGATTGCAATCTAATTAAGTAACAAGCAAATGTAACAAACAATGAGGGAAGGCTAAGGGAGGATTAGCATAGCAGTAATCTGATCATACAGTCACATAGGCTAGTTATGCATATGTTTACAACTTGATGGAGTGTGTGTATATATAGATATATATGATTAAATCTATAAATTTTAAATGTATTGATGCATCATTTTATACTTTTTGTATAAATTAAATAGATACATTTAATAACAAGCTTCATTTGTCCTCTGCTTTGCTCTTACCAGTTGGCTGTGTTCTCTAGAAGCGAGTCGTAGGCAGCAGTTGGATATTTTGTGACAAAAACATGATGTCTCACATTGTGTCAAAACATCTTCCCTCTGGGATGCAATGTGATGGCATTGCATCAAAACAAGATATCTTCGTGCCGTGTTAAAATGCTGCAACGTGATGACATTTCATTTCACTTGCTCCAAAAGTTGTTTACATCACAAAGTCAGACCATCTTAGAATGCCAGGGCAGATGGTAACTCAGTGAGCTGGGACCAGGGTGGGGGTGGTGGAAGATATGCGAACATTGAATGAAAGAGAAGAAAGATATCATAGCAAAATCTCAAGAGCCACCACAAAAAATTAAAAACCAATATTTCTGGAGCCATACTTGTAGAACTGTGGATTAATCAGTGAGACTGCCCATAATTTTATGATCTCATGGCAAACTTTAAAACAAAACCTTTTACCCATAATCCTGGCTATTTTATGACCGATCACTTCAGTGTAGTACTGGTTAAAAAAAAAATCACTGAAAGTTTTTTAAATGAAAAATGGCTTTTTGAAGGGAAATAAAATTTATGGAAAATGTTTGTTTCCTTTGCTATTTTCCATTTTTACTATATATATAATTAATAATATATATATATTTATATATACATAAAACCCCAACCCCAAAAATGTTGGTTTTCCACAAACGCACTAAGTTGCAGCTGTTTCTATGTATTAAAATATGGCCTAAATTCTGCCTTTGGTTACATCGGTATAAAACTGGACTGACTCCAGTGGTGTTAACTGAGATATTCCAGATAAAATATCTATGTCATTAAGAGCAGAATTTGGGCCTATATTTACAGATGAAGAAAACTGAAATCTTTCTGGGGTGGTTGGGGGGGAGAGAGGAGAAGGAGCTCAAATCCCATGGCAAATCACTCTGTCCCGTAATTGCCACCTTCAGGAAACTTCGCAAAGGGTTTAACTCTCTTTTGTAACATCATTTCCACCACAGCTCACTCTTTTAGATGATGATGCTGTAGGCACTGAGGCATTCTTCTGTATGGTTTTTGGAACTTTGATTTAGCAGCTGAGAAGATGCTTTGTAAAGGCGTCTCTGGATGCAGGAGAGATTTCTGTAATGAGCAGTGGCTGGAAGTTTAGATTTTGCTCTTGGGTTCCTGAAATACAAGATGGGAAAATGAAGACAGTTTGTGAATATGACATTTGAAGACAGATCTTGATCTGTCATGTCCCTTGATGCAGGATAAGTGTTAAGGCTAGCCTAATCATGGGTAATAGTTAAGTTGCAGCAAACAGCTCATGCAAAATCATAAGTACAGGTAAAAGAATGCTCCCCCACATCCCATGTCTGAAAGCTTGTTCCATAGGTTTTGTTGTGCTGTGTTTCATGGCAGATTCCATTATACCCATAGGAGTTGCCAAGGAGAAAATGTCCAAAATCAAATGTAACCCTTCTGCCAGATTTTGAGAGCAGCAAGAAGGGCAAAATCCAGTTTTCTAGAGGTTCCCTTAAAGTCTTAGCTATCACTGACTCAAGGCCACGCTCACAAACCTGGGAAACTATATCCATCACGCTAGGCACCCCAATGCACAATATTTCCTCATTCACGAGTGCTGAGTCCAGGGGTTGAACCAAGGATCCTTTAGGTAGGGGGAGCGAAAGAGGGAGAGACAACAGAATATCTTGGGAAAACCAGCAATTAATAAATCCACAAATTCTATGATGTAAGACTTCCGCCTTCCAGGGGATCCTAACCATAGTCCCACCCTCAGTCCGCCTGGTAATTGTGTGTGACTGGTGCATTCTAGCCACTACCCAGCTTTCCAGTCCCAGTTAGATGTCCTGGGCAGGAGAAGTCCAAGAATGCTGGCAGGCCAGGGTGGCACTGGCTGCTCTGGGGGCTCTGTCGCCTCACTCAGTTAGGCGGGAGAAGCTGAACAGCAAAACCTTTAGGTTCACAGTTTCAGCTAAGATTTAACTAGGCCACTATTTCCAAGTCTGTAAATTTAAGTGCACTTGCAGTTAAATGGGTACAATTCCCTCTGAAATCATTGGGGCTCCCAGCATACAGACCCAGGGCACTGCTTAAATGGCATGAGGGTTTGCAAAATCCCTAGGTGCTGAGTGTAAGGGCTCGTGCTGTCCCTTTATATCTTTCATGTACATAAATATTTTCAGAAGCATGCTCGCACATACACACTACTGAGCCATGCAAGTGCTAGTGGGTAAATTGTATCTACCCTGCCCTTCTAGAGTTCCACAAACAGAGCCCAGTTACTCTAGTTTTGTGCTGAGTTGAGTAAATCTCACTCAACATGTGAAGATTTTTCTTCAATCCCCCATTATGTTGCTTATTGCTGAGTATGAAAATATAATTGTTATATAAGCATCTGTTTTGTGTGGGAATTATGTGACTGAAGCATGTACTGTGCTATTTCCACATAATTTATTATGACATGCAGTTCATCAAATTGTTTTTCCTCTGCCTGTGGCCACCAACGACTCCTTTAAGCACCAGGGGATGTAGACACTCCAAAAGAGGGCAGAAACCATCAAAAATGTATTTATGTTTAAAGGTCCAGTATTTGATAGCTTGGAAGTTATTGTAGCCCTTGTCAGTCGCAGGTTATTTATCAACTGAAAATTTCCATCCAACTTCCTGCATTCATAGATCTTCACTTTACAAACCGTTGGGGGATGGGAGGGATATGGTATGAGACCAGAGTTTTGGTTTTACAATGCGTGCATTTTAACAATTTGTAACAACATTTTAATACTAGCTACAGCCTAAGCCAGAGTCCTGGATCCAAACACCCTAGCATTGAGAGAGTTTAGATTCAGAGGTGTTTTTTGCAGCTTGAGATAATCTCTAGCACTAAATGTTTTTCCCCTTTATTTTTACTATATTGTAAAATGACATTTTATAATAAAAAGGGGAGGTGATTTCAGGGATGAAAGAAGAGACTGCTCTGGGTAAATCATCCATACACAGAACATAAACTCTGTACCAGGACGTAGCCACACAAGCCATGTGACTGTTCTTTTAGTGGCTTTAACATTTTATTGCTGATTTGGGAGAAGCAAGAAACCAGTGGCAATGAGTGCTCATTTGAATAGTGCCCTTAATCAGTTCCATATGTTGACCCTGTCACCAATCCTTAAAGGCAAAAAAAAAAAAAAAATCAAAACAAAACAGAGGTGTTTTTTACATGGCTTCCAAGTGAGAGTCTTCATTCACCTAAGCCAGCATGCACATACTACTTTGCACCTGCATAAATAAGACATTGTTCTTTATCAATAGCAAGAAGAAACTCTATTTTGACTCATGCATAAAAAAAATAATTGTACATAAAATGAATGCAGCTTGACCATAACATTAGACTTGGTTATACGGATAGACTTAAAAGTTTGTCTTTAACAAGTATGGCTTTATGTATATTTGGAATTTTATTCTGTGTACTCTTTGGAGGGCATGGAGAAATATTTGCATTTAGCTGAGCACTTTAGCTGAACACTCATCTTCCCCGAGAAGTTGGTCTCAAACTGATTCAGGCTCAAATATGTTTTCTTTCCCCAACCCCTCATTCCTAACTCCGGGGAAAAAAATTCTGAAGTCAATGGGAGTTTTGCCTGAGTACTGACTCAGTAAAAGCTGAGTAAGGACTTAAGTGTGTGGATCATAAATATTTGCATTTGAAATCCAAAACAATATTATTTATACTGAAGTAATGCCTACTGGTTCCAGTCAAGGATTGTGCACCAATTATGCTAGGTGCTGTACATATAACAAAAAGATTACAATCTATGTCTGTAGCACAGGGGAGTACCACATTCAGACGTGGGAATCACAAAGTAACAATCAAATGGTAATACGCAGCAATCATAGGACTCCAGTTGCTGCACAATTGTTGAATGATTTGCAGATATCACCACAGAGAAGACTTTTAAAAGAGGACAACGTAGTTGCTTTGTTTTATGGAAAACTCCTTCCATGCCAATGACGGCAGCACGTGAGAAACCACACAGAGATTTGAAGGAAGATTGGATTAATAAGTGATAGATGTCTGGAATTGTTGGTAAAGAAGAGTACATGTATCCTTAATATTATTCCAGATTTTTTATTTTGGTGCATATCTTTGATCTCTCTAGACATTTTCAGGTTGACATAAACTAGAAGGGGTGGTATGGCTCAGAAGACTGGTAAGGAAATAGAAAGGTTTTCCATGTCCAGGCATCAGCTCTAGTTAGCAGTGACAATTCTTTTCCATTTATTCACTTGTCACTGTCCAGCATGAAATGATCTGATGGCGTTAATCCCATTGGATTGGTGTCCACCAAAAACCCAAAGGATTTTAAATTGAGGCTTTTTTGGACAGGCCCAGAAAAAGAGGTCAGGGGCAGGATTTGAAGAGCGTAGTTATCTTCTCATCAGTAGACGTAGTCTCTCAAAATCAGGCTTTGGTAGAAAAGTATATGGGAAGCTTGCACTGGTTCTGTACATGACATGGAATACATTTTGTACAGGACATTTGTCTATAGTGATTTTAATCAAACACCTTTTATGAGCATAAAGGTACTTAAAAAGCACAAAACCACACTGCATTTGAGCTTTTCTCAGAATTTATTTTAATATTTTATACAGGATCAATATTCTAGCTACCTAGCTATAAATGACTGTGAGTTTGATATTGCAAACTGCTGTACTGTTTTTGAAGTGTTCTCTCATTCCTGAATATTTCTGTAGCATTGTCTCTTTCCTCCTGTGTCCCTCTTTGCTCCTATGATAATCCTTCATCTTTGTTACTGATTTGAAATGCCGGAAAAATTATTTCATTCCTCTTTAATTACATCACTTGAATACAGTTTTACTTCTTTTCAGTAATACTATTCTTCTTTTCTAATTATTCTTTCAAAAAATCTACTCTTTTTAGGTATCCCCTTTCCCAACAATACTACGTCTGGGTAGTTCGTACTGTGCATTGTTCTGGATTGCTTGAGCTGTAGTTCTGCCTCAGGCATATATTTTCAGAGCACATAGTGCTGGGATAATTGAATACTGCAGCTTCTGGGATTAAAATTAATTTTATAACTGAGAGAGAAACTTTTATTCAGTTGGCAACCAAAGACATAATCTCCATAAATTAACAATTTCATTGCATGCTGTTTTATAGATTAAAAATTGTATTTGAAAGTTGTGTTTATATGATTTTAATCAGTACTTTGTATGCACAAATGCTGCTCATAGTACAATTGAGAAAAGTATTGTAATATCAGTAGTGTTAGAATTACCACAAATTTATCTTTTGAATACTACTATTAATTATTTGCATTATGGTAGGCATGGGCATCTGTGGGCCCAATGCAGCATCCCTGCTCTCTTATTTAATGGATCTGATTTTCTGGTGGTGTAAATGAACACATCTTAATTTAAATCTGTAGGCTGCACCCATTTACACAGCTGAACATCTGAGCGAAGCGGTGAATGGCCAGTGGTGTGGAGTGGAACGGCAAGCAGAGTGGGGTAGGATGGCGAGCCACCGACAGGGTGGAGCAGCGTGGTAAGCAGCCTGCAGGGTGGAGCAGGCTAGTGGGGAGGAGCGGGACAGGGAGCAGCTGGCAGGGCAGGGTGGAGCGGGGCGGGGCAGTGAGTGGCCAGTGGGGTGGAGTGGGACAGTGAGTGGCCAGCGGTGCGTGGCAGCTAACGGGGCAGACTGGACAGTGGCTGGAGTGGAGAGTAGCTGGTAGGGTGTAGGGGCAGGATGGGGAGTGGTGGGCAGCCAGAGGGGCAGGGAATGGCTAGCGGCCACCAGGGCGAAGCAGGGTGACAAGTGACTGGCAGGGCGGCTGCCAGAGCAGAGCGAGTGCCTATACAGCAGAATGAGCAAGGTGCTCCCTCTCCTGCCAGGGTGGGAAGTGAGCTCACACAGATGCACCTCTGAACTCTTGGTCTTCCCTGACTAAGAACGGCAATTGTGAATGAGGTGCAGTGGGGGGAGAAAGGAGGGGAATGTTAAAGGAACTTTTGGTTGCTGGTGTCAGTGTTTCCCCAAATTAATGCCGGGTTACTTCTCTCATTTTATTAAGTTTCTTTTGTACACTCGGACTCTGTGCTTGTGAAAGTATTACCTCTCAGAGGCGCCCGACGGATGGTGTGTGATTGTCCCAAGTGACTGGGTGGAAGCTCGAGAAGGTTTTGTGTTGTATTGTTGAAAAGGAGCCCCTAGATATTGAACCCGGCCTTTGTTGCTGGCGACTGCAACTGGCAGGCAGGTTATATAATAGTGCAACTCAGTCTGTAGCCATTAGTGCAACTGTGAAAATATGGATGCAGAGGAACTAGGGAAGTATCAGGGCCACCTACGGGGTGGGGAGAGGACCCCAAAGTGGGTGGCATTGCGACCAGGAGTCAAGGACCGCAGCAACGCTCAGTTGGGGCAGTCAGGCCAAACCTGAGTGGTTCTATGACCCCCTGTGCCAGGTCACAACACCCAGAGTGGGGAGCTGGGTCCACCCTGATGGGGCAGAGGCAGCCATTGCAATGTGAGTGCAGAACAGGCTCGCTTCCCAGCACCACCACCCTTGAAGCCTCCCCTCTTTTTTTTGTGATGTTTTTTGGAGGTTTTTTTGTTTTTTGTTTGTTTTTTAAAGGGTGAGAAGCTTGGTAACAGATTTTGCCCTGGACCCCAAAAATATTCTGTGTGGCCCTGGGAAGAATTTTAAATAAAAGTGGCATGTCCAGCCAATGTACAGTTAGTATTTTGCAATTATCTTTATGTTAACAAGTGTTAAAAATGCTGAGTGGGATTTTCAGAAATGCTTATCTTTGGCCTAAATCTGCTGCCTTTGAAGTCAATGGTACTGCTGACTTCAATGGGTGCCTACTTAAGCCAATGCTCAGTGCTTTTGAAAATCCTACCCATAGAGGTGAAATTCACTTGGTTATGGAGGGTTAATTCAAGCACCTCAGAACCAGTTAAACCTTATATTAGCCCTTGACACCAGGTGTGTGTGGTACAGATAAGAGCCATATGTCAACCCTGGCTGGCATTGATGGGGCCACTGAGGGCAGGCTAAGGAAGGGATTACTGAATCTATCTACACCTCCACTGCTAGTAGTAACACTGATTGTAATGACTGAGTAAATGGATTGTTACCTCAGGGTGCATGAAGTCCTATTAAAAGTCCTCATGGTGCAGGATAAAAGATGCTCTAGTAGAGCCCCATATCTCTTAAAGAGATTCCTTGTATGATTAGATGCCGCACATTTTCATTGCAGAGCCAGTGAAAAGCCCTGACAATTCATAATAGTTTTGCCCTTGTAGGTTATGGGGCCTTCTTTAAATGGCTGTTCAGACTGTTTGTCTTTCCTAGTGTGTGATTCAGATGAGGACTGGTTGCTTACCATCTGTTGGCCATAGAGCCAGGATGCAGAGGGCTTGTGCTTCTTTCAGTTTACCATGTGTGGTAGAACTATTCAGGAGAAATGCCAGGACTCAAAGAAAAGTATTGGGTTTGTGAGTTGGTACTTTCTGGGTGGTCCAATAAGTCTGAGATTTTTCCTGCATCCTGTTTCCACTATAATCTATTCTTTCTTCTAATATAATAATTTTCTTTTCCAAATTAAGGATTGTCGTTAAGATCCTGTTGCATTTCGTTCAGTCTGTGCCACTCTCTGCTCCAGCTGTCAATGAGGGAGCAAAGGAAAGAAACTGCTGATGGGGTGTTTCTCATGAGGAGTTGAATTCTCAACTTTGGAATTCAATCCTGGAATGCACAGCTTGTAATGCTGACTGTTAGGACATGCTGGAAGGTCTGTCTATTTTCCTAGGCCTCTGGGGAGAAAGAGAGCAGTCAGGGTGGGGTATTTGTTTTGTTCATCTGGTCTGGCCAGAAGATGTAATTTTGTTATGAGTTGGGTTGTTTGGACCAGCATTTGTGTTTGTAAAATATTGTGTGATGCTTTTTAACTGATGTCCCAGTTTATATGGCTATTGGATAGGTCCAGTTCTAAATACATGGTATTTTATTTAAATGAGGAGCAATTTT
The DNA here is from genome assembly GCA_007922155.1 of Mesoclemmys tuberculata. Taxonomy (NCBI): domain Eukaryota; kingdom Metazoa; phylum Chordata; order Testudines; family Chelidae; genus Mesoclemmys; species Mesoclemmys tuberculata. The sequence goes on along the minus strand of ML675604.1, from coordinate 41,963,158 downwards.
ACCAATTTTAGTTGTCATTCTGTCCAGTGTCCCTCGTCCAGAGGAACAGGGATAGCATTCCATTTATTTTTTCCATCACCATGGTCAGATATTGAAAGATTTATTTTCTCTTGAACATGGGGCCATTGTGCGTTTCTTGATCCATTTTGTTGCTTCAGTGTCTCTGGGTTTTGCCGCTATGGCCCTTTTTTGATGGGTTAAAGATCCCGAAAGAATCTTACCCATTCTGTAAAATAAATTTGAATACAAATCCTCTTGTTTGTAGATGGTTTTTGGCTTGAATGTGGTGATTGGAGTTGGAATTTACAGTGAATGCTTCTGGTTTGCTAGGCTAACACTATGTATATCCCCTCTGGTTTTTAACATTTCAGTAAGATTAATTTGGCTGGGGAACATTTTATGGGCCCCTTTCAATCAAACGAAACATTCATACAATTTCTTTTTTTTAACGTAGCCAGATTTGTTCTTCAAGACTCTAAAGATATATGATTTCTGTGCTCTTGCCTCTGTCTGTGTTGGTGTCCCATGGAAGATGGGGATAACAACAACTGGAGTATTATTCACTTCTAGGTAAACTGCAGTGCTTGTTCCAATTTCTTATTCAGTCAGGAGGTCTTACAAAAGCACGTGGGTAATGGACCAGCTAGTCTGGCTGAACAGTTTTGCAGGATTCAAATAAAAGGGCACTGCAGCAGCATCAGATAAGATGCCATTAATTACTGTTACTGTTACTCACATTTTTATTCTGAAACACAGTGGAAAAAGAGCAGAGAGCGAGTAAGATTTGTGCCTGTTAGAATAATAGAAGTAATACTATTCTGAGGGATCAGAGACTCTTCAGATAGCAACCAGACTCTGCTGAGCTGTTTGCTGGACTCGGCATCAGCAGGCTGAGGATATCCTGCTCTGTCTACAGCGGTGACAGTAGTACTGACAATGCCCCCAGAGCTCTGGTTAGTAATCCAAGAGTGGGTCTATCTTGGGTAATTTTGCACTGGGATAATGATGCTGATATACCTACAGTGGGGCAAACCCTGAGTGCTCACACTGATGTGACTCTGCAAAATCAGCAGTGCAGTGTGTCTACATTAGGGGTTTACACCCGTGTAATTACATTGATGTGATTACACCAGTGTAAATTTTCCTGGTCTAGACCAATATTTCCCAAAATCTTCCAGTCTGAGGCACACTTGTTTCAGTAAAAGATTTGTGTGGTGCACCATTCCCCATGTGCCAAAATTATTAAAACAAAACTTACTTTTAAGGAGAAATTTGAGCTTTCCTTGATATGCAGTCGTTTAATAGTGGCAGGAAATGTTGACAGTGCAGCTCAGAGCTCTTGATTCACTAAACTCAGATGTTCTTTGCTTGTTTTTTATATAAGTCAGTCTTGAAAAACTCATACCTTGAATACTGCATTCAGTTCTGGTCACCCCACCTCAAAAAAAGTATATTAGAAACTGACAAGGTACAGAGAAGGGCAACAAAAGTAATTAAGGGTATGGACCGACTTCCGTAAGAGGAGAGATGAAAAAGACTGGGACTTTTCAGCTTGTAAAAGAGATGATTATGGGCGGAATATGATAGAGATCCATAAAATCATTAATGGTGTGGAGAAAGTGAATAAGGAAATGTTATTTAATCCTTTACATAACACAAGGATCCAGGGTCACCCAATAAAATTAATAGGTAGCAGGTCTAAAACAAACAAAGGGAAGTACTTCTTCACACAATACACAGTCAACCTGTGGAACTCATTGCCAGGGGATGTTGTGAAAGCCAAGATGATAACTAGGTTTAAAAAAGAATTAGGTAAATTCATGGAGGATAGGTCCATCAGTAGTTATTAGCCATGATGGTCAGGGATGCAACTGCATGCTCTGGGTGTCCCTAACTGCTCGACTGCCAGATGATGAGAGTGGATGACTGGGGATGATTCATTCTGATTATTCTGTTCCCTTTGAAGCATCTGGCACTGGCCTCTATTGGAAGACATGATACTGGGCTAGATGGCCAAATGGTCTGACTCAGTATGGCCATTCTTATGTTCTTAGAAGATTCTCATTTCTACCTTGCATGTTCTTGTTCAGTTCATTGAGGTGGTAGAATATATCAACCAAGTAGGCAAGTTTTGTACACTATCAGTGATCAAGTCTGTATGTGAATTCCTCCAAAGTTAAGAACATTTTAATACCTCTCTCAGCTGATGCAAATGTCAGAGAACTTTTCCATGGGAAAGCCAGCGTATTTCTATGTGAAAAAATATAGTCTACTATTCTCCCATTTCCTCAAACAACAGTGAGAAAAATCGACATTTCAAGGACTGTTATTTTATTAAATTCACTATCTTTACTGCTTCACTGGACACTAAAGAAAGTTCTTCTGGCAATGATTTGGCCATGAGAGATACATGACGCAGGAAATAGCGAGTCACCAGCACATCTGGGTTTTATTCTTTGACCTTGCTTACAAATCCCTTCACTTTGCTAGTCATAGAGGCAGCCCTGTTTGTGCAAACACAAAGACAGTTTTTCAGAGCAGTTCTCCCTCCACAAGATAGACTGTTGTCACCCTGAAGATTTCCTCTCCAGTTGTTTGGCCTGGCAGTTGTCTGTAAAATAACAACATTTCTTTTATGCTATCTCTGTCAACATACCTGATGTTATCCATGAGTTGAGCATGACCACTGATATCTGTTGGTTCATCAAGATGCAGTGCAGATTTTCTGCTGGATTTGATTTTTTCTCAGAGCACATTCTCAATGTCAGCTGATGTCATCAATATGGTGACATCATATTATCTGAAATGGGAACTTTTGTGATTTCATAGGCGCAAATGCAGTCAAGCATTCCTTTCACCATTGCTTTGCATACTGATAAGATTAATGTTTCTGTGATTGTATGCGGCTTTTTTGCATTTTCTACAAGTTAAACAACCAAGTAGCTTCCTTCCAGAGCCTTATCAGAAACAGTTCCACAGTCTTTCACCATTTGCACTTGTTTTTCTTTCTGATCCTTCAAATTATTGAAAAAATATTTGTCCTTGTTGGCGTGGGGCTGATGTTTGCTTATGAGATATATTTTAACTTACTCAGTGCTACTGCATGGTTTGAGAGTTTCTCCCCACACATTAGACATTGTGGAATAGGTCAAGATGGTTTCCCTATAAATGAAAATCCAAACTGCAAATAACTCTCACAGTAGCATCAGCTCACCACTTTGACTTTCTTATGTTCATGTTCAGCTTCATTACTGAAAATAGGTATGGCGATCCCGGAATCTCTTTTCTTCAAATATTTGTCTATTTTTGAGTCTTCAGTTCGATATTCACCACTGCAACATAACGGCTGATCAGAAAACATGGCCACTATGTGATACACATGAACGTCAAGGTCATATACCATCCCCCTGTCATGATGTTCACTGGTTATCTCCTCCCTTGTTGGCCTGATGGTTTTGTTTACCTTTTATGTAAATTGCATTCCCATTGTCTCTTAATGTATGTTGGAAGTACCTTGAAGGTGGCAGAATCAATTTCCTTTGTCTACATCAGCCTTGCCTAGCAGATGTACTCTAAGAACATTAATTCCCAATTTATTTGTCATTTTGAATTTGTACTTCATACATACACTACACAATAATGTTAATGATCAGTATGGCATTCGCTTCCTATTGATATTTTACACAATACCTTTTAGATACAGGTTATGACAGTAGTGAGTTGGGATACACTGAACTGGTCAGGCCAGCTGAAATTTACTACCAGATACCTTTGAGTTCCTTGCCCTTTTGCTGTGGGATGCTATTAGGGTCACAGATGCCAAGCTGGGAGGGGCTACAAGCTCTTTGGAGGACAGGATTAGAATTCAAAATGACCTTGACAAATTGGAGAATTGGTCTGCAATCAACAAGATCAAATTCAATAAGGACAAGTGCAAAGTACTTCACCTGTGAAGGACGAATGAAATGCGCAGCTACAAAACGGGGACTATGTGGCTAGCTGGTAGTACTGTTGAAAAAGATCTAGGGTTATTGTGGATCACAAATTGAATGTGAATAAACAATATGATGAAGCTGCAAAAAAGACTAATATCTTTCTGGGGTGTATTAATGGGAGTGTTGTAGGGAAGACTGACATTCTGGGGTGAAATCCAGACCAGTGGGGGGCAGTGTCACTGCTGCCCTGAAACCATGGATGCCTTCAAATGCTTCACTATTTAGCTTCCAACTTGGCTAGCTCACAATCAGCCTGCCAGCATGCAGGTCATACGCTGAAGGTCTGTGTAAAGCCACAGCTGTGGTCCAGCAGCTCTCACCCCAGTCAGCAAACACCACCCACATGCTGGCTTCCAGCAGCCTTGGTTACTATTTTCAGAGTGACCCCAACATACTACTAGTCTGAATCCCCCCCCCAAGTGTATTCTGCAGTGTCCAGCCCTCTCCTGGGCAGTCCAGATATACTGGGTCTATTGCTCCTCTAGAAGGATCAATACACAACAGCTGGCTGCCTTAAACAGAGTTACCCAATCAATTCACAACAATGTATTAATTTTTATTAAAGAACAAAACAATATTATTTAACTATAAAGAATAGATTTTAAGTGAGTACAAGTAATGAGGCATTAAAGCCAGAAATGGTTAAAAGAAAAATAAAGATAAAACGCTTTCTAAACGTAACAAACTAAACTGGGTTCAAAGTGAAGTCCCTTGCCATGTTTCCAGTAACACTGCTGACCTAATTCTCGGGGCAGGATCTGCTCCCAAAGTCCAACAGCTGTTTTTTCTCATTGTCTTAGGTGAAAAGAGAGAGATGGACGGATAGGGAAAGAGAGCTTGGGGTGTTTTTGCTCCTCATTTTTATAGTTCAGCCACCCTTTGAAAAACATTTTCCAAAACATGACCCCTCGGTGAAGTTCTTTCCAGTTAAGAACAGGGAGACATGGTGTCAGGTGGAGGAAGGATACTTGGTGCTGTTTCTTTTCACCTGTGTATGCTGAAATATGGATTTTCTTTGTCTTCTTCCTTCACTCGCTCACTGTCTGAGGAGACTGTGTACAGCTTATATACAAACTGAGGTAAAGACACATCTCTTTGTTTAAGATAGGCCTGCTTGACCAGTTCTACCTAACTGGGACTACATGAGTTTGGACATGCATCTTTAATGTCATACAGGGGGGACTGCACATATGGTTGCTACGTATATTCCATAATGATGATATTGGCCAGTCAGTTATTAGTTTTCAAATGATGCCTCAGAAGGCACATTTTGTACACAGTGTTACAATAGTGTGTAGGGTGTGAATACAGAGGGGCATTCAGCCACAAAGACATAGGAGTTAGTTGTCTTACTCTGTCTGGCACTGGTGCAGCCTTTGCTTGAGCTCTGTGTTCAGTTGTGGCCACCATGCTCTAGGAGAGATGGGGACAAATGAAAGAGAGTCAGAGGAGAGCAATACAAATGAGGAAAGCTTTAGAAACCATGAGCTGGGAGGAAAGGTTAAAAAACCTGGGCCTCTTTAATCTTGAAAAAAGAAGAGTGGGGGGGCGGGAGCTTATATCAGTGTTTCAATATGTTGAGGGAGGCTAAACAGAAGACGGGGATTAATCGTTCTCCATGTCCACTAACGGTACGACAAAAAGTAATGGGCTTAATCTGCAGCAAGGGAGTTTTAGGTTAGATTTTAGGGAAAACTTTTTAACTACTAAGGTAGGTAAGCTCTGGAACAGATTCGAAGGGAGGGTGTGGAATCCCCATCATTGGAAGTTTTCAAAAACAAGTTGGAAAAACAGCTGGGTCATGGACAGTCTAGGTTTACTTGGCCCTGCCTCAGCTTAAAGTGCTGGTCTTTGACTGCTCGAGGTCCTTTCTAGCCCTACGTTTCTATGATCATTATCCCAGTTTTACAGATAGGGAAACTAAGACCCAGGGAGGGGAAGGTAACAAGGTTATGCAGGAGGTAAGTGGCAGATCTGGGAACAGAGCTGAACTCTTCTGAGTTGCAGTCCAGTGCTCTATCTGTTAGGCGATGGTGTATGTGGTTGTGGTACATGAACTGTCTTGTGCCTGACAGTCTTACGTTTTGATTTATCTATGCTAATAATTGATTTAACACATAATTGCAGATTTAAGCCAAAAGCCTTGGGGGAGGAAGAGAGGAGGATCTTCATATAAGGCCCTGATTCAGCAAGATATTTGACTGCTGTGAGACCACGCACCTGCTTAAAGTTAGGTATATGCGTAGGTATATTTAGGTTGGGGCCTAAATGTATTTTGAAAATGACCATCACTTAGTATCTGGGTTGTTAATCGCTATTATATACTGAAGATTATGAACTCCAGTCACATAAAAAACTGTGTGAGTCACTGATCATATCTGCACTGCCCCACAGTTCAGACTATGAGGGTGTGAAGGGCAGTGCACACCAAAGTGCTGCAGTGTAACCCCCACATGTGGATGCTGTGAGTGTGAACTTGAAGGTTCCAAATTCAAATTAATGTTGTTCACTTGAGTTCTGCATTAGTTCCAACTCAGGAAATTTAAGTTGGCTCCTACAGCATCCGCACGGGGGGAATTACAGAGCAGCACTTTGGTGTGCACTGCTCTTCACACCCCCTTAGTCTGAATTGTGGGGCAGTGTAGACATGCCTGTTGTTTCTGTTAACGATTCCACGAAGGTGAGCTTAAAGTAGCCAAATGTTGCTGAACGTGGTCAGTGATGGAGTTCCTTTGTCATAAAACACAGCTTATATTGGATATGGTGATCTGTATTCCAGAACCCAGCAACTTCAGGACCTGATCCAAAGCCCATCGAAAACAGTGGGAATATTTCTATTTAGGCCCTTAACTGAAGTGTTTTCTAGCTTTGAAAAGACTGGTAAGCTTTGTGGAGCTCACCAAAGAAAGCATTGCCCATGCATATCTCACTCAAAAGACACAGCAACCACCACATTCCTCTAATGCTTCAGTATCTGGAATCCCTGCAATTTAGGTCCCTAGTTACCAGTTATGCCACCAAAGTCAACATAACTATTTGCTTCAGTTACCAAATGTTTATTTAATACTTAGGGAATTCTGTGAAGGACAAAGGAGGATTGTATATTTCTTTAATAACGCAATAATTGTCAGGCTTCTTCAGAAAGCAGCAGCCAGCCATGTGGCTTTCTGTCTTTGCTATGTTATACAGTCTACTGTATGTATATATTGGGGAAGCAGGGCAGGGAAGCTGGGACGAGGAATACCAGGTGCTAGAAAATGAACAGAACACATGCCCAGAACACATACTCCTTTTTTTTTAAATGACATTGTAAAAAGAATGCTGTGCTTATGAAAGACTCACGGCTGATAATAGAGAAGAACATTTTTTTTTCTCTTACTATTTTTACTATTACTTTCCCACAGCCACACTTCAATACTGGAGGCAGGCACACCTGAGTTGGAGAATATTGCTTTTCTGCAAGTGCCTTTTTTCTACTTGGGCCTCTCTGTGAGCCTGTGATATGTGGTAAAGAACACCATGGCAAAGTGACTTAGTGTGGCCTGAGTAAAAAAAGCCTTCTGTTTAAGTGAAGGTTAAAGTCATTCCTATCTGTTACCAGTGGATCAGTCAGCATTCAGAAATTAGTTTTGCATTCCCACTTTTAGCTGTAAAACAGCATAAGGTCATCCCAGAGTTTTCTTTCTTTTCAAAGATCAGCATAAATGTATCCTAAATCAAATATAATGATAATTTCTATGACAGATTGTCTTTAACAAATAGTTGATTGAATAATGTAAAACATTATTAGAGAATTTCAGTATACCTGAGAATGCACTCCTAAAGTCAGATGTTTTCAGTAAAGAACAGTATTGTCTGTACAGAAAAATCTCAGCTGCTTGTAAAAACGGTGGGTTGGCTATTCTGACTCTCTGCGTCTGAGACCACCACCCCAGAAACTCCATTTTCATGAATGTCCTATGATTATAATATGTTCTGTATAAGGTATGTCTTATGTGGTATTATTTTAAAAGTCTTGATCTGCTAAACATTAATATCCTAGTGAATTGCATGTGCTATCATTATATGTGAAGTTATGAAATATTGTGAATATGCTACTAGAACCATGTTGAAAGGTGGGAAACTTCCACAAACAGCCTTTCAGGCACACAACAGTGAAGTGGCCAGATGTGCTAATGGGTCATTAAAGAAAGCCTGCTCTTCCAAAACCCGTCCCTAGAGATTTCACCAAGAAAGCATATACACAACAGAATACTGACTGACCAATAAGGGCGAGTCTCGCAGGGCACAAGCATCTATTGTTCCAGCAAGCTGGAATGACCTATAAAAGAAGGAGAATGACATCATTACTTGTCTTCACTCTCCCACAGCTAAACACCTGAAGAAATGCCTGAAAGACAAAATATTCTTGAATGGAGGAAGGGGGTCCTAGGCTGCAAGGCAAACATAGCCTGTGAATTGAAGAGCTGCAAGCCTGCTGGTACCATCCCTCAGGGCAAGACATTTCTAGATTCAAATCCTGTTAGAATTTAGATTGTGTTCTTAATTTTATTTCTTTGGTAACTACTTCTGATCTCTTAAGCCTACAATTTATAATCACTTAAAATCTATTTCTCTGTAGTTAATAAACTTGTTCAGTGTTTTATCTTAAAACAGTGCTTGTTTTTGAGTGAAGTGTTTAGGTAATCTGCAGTCCGATTAACAAAAGTTGATGCGTGATTTCCTCAGATAGAGGGGAAAGCGGACTCATTAATAAACTTGTCCGGCACAAGGCGGTATTATCTCGGGATGTGTTCCTGTGTTGTTAGGCTGGGAGAGCTGGGGGAAACTGCATCCATGTTTGCTCTGGGAAAGCATTCTAGGTAACTCAGTTGGATGTGGGGCGCCGGCTGCTGTCATGTTGGGTGATAACAGGGTCAGGAGGGACTGTCTGTGTGTCATCAGCAAGAGTATGGTAGAGAGCCCACCTCAAGCTAAGGAGTTAATAATGGTACCCAGTGGTTCCATAGCTCCCAGGTAGTAGTACCTGAGGTGGTCTGCATACTGTGACAGCTATGCACCCCCTTCTTTGCCTATGCTTTCAACCATGTACACAAGCACATTTAACTTCTGTATAAAAAAGTATAGAGGAGTTTTAATTTTGTTAATATTCTTCAAACACTAATTTTCAAGATATATTTAAATTCTAAATGCTAAGGGTCAGATTGTCACAGGTGCTCAGCACTCACAACTAGAGCCAGATTTTCAGACGAGCTCTACCCCCTGCAACTTCTGTTTTTCTCAGTGGAAAGTGCTGGGTGCTTTTGGAAGACTGGCCACTTCATTTAGGTGCCTAAATAGGAAATAAGGTCTTTCCTGGCTCATTTAGCTCCCTATGTGGGAGATGCTGGGTGTTGAGCTGTGTTGCAAATCTGGCCCTAAACACTATTTTAATTTTTTAAAAATATCCTGGCCAAACAAAATGAAAAATAACTGTGTTTCAATGTAAAACATAACAACAACAAAAACTTCTTTGTGGACTAAGGATTTCTTTTTTGGATCAGCCCATTCAGAGTCCCCAGATGCTACTTTCTATAGATCCTAGAGATATTTGCATTTGAAAATCATGATGTTATCACTTATGAATACAGATGAAACACAGGCATTGCCATATTGGATCAGATCCAAGGTCCATCGAGCAGCCAGAACCAGATGCTTCAGAAGAAGGTATAAGAACCTTGCAGTAGGTAGATGTGGGATAATCTGTCTCCTCCCACACATTAGGTCTCACCCAGATCTCAGTTAGAGTTGTGGCTTAGAACTTGGTTTAAGCCATGAAGGACGAGATTTGTCATAATTAATTATGATAACTCCGGCTATTCTTGATTTCCTTAGCAACGTTCAGAGTGTGCCTGGGTATTTTATAAATTCTTGGTCTCAACGACTTCTGTGGCAACCAGTTCCACAGTTTTTGTGTGTGAAATAATTGTGTGAAAATGTATTTCCTTTTATTAGTTTGAATTGTTCACCTTTTAATTGCATTGAATGTTCCTTGTGGATGAATCACATAATTGTTCCTCTTCCCCCATCCAATAAACTCTCTTAACCATTCTATTTTCTTCTAGCTTGATTAACGAGGTTTTAGCAATAAAGGTCCCATTTGGGCTGTCAGTGAAGCAAATGGTGAATGGGATAACTGGATATGATGTCAGTGAGACCAGGATCAGCACCATAATGTACCTTCTGACTTAAAATACAGAGTCGGTGATATTAGCTCCTATAGTTATCAATGTCGAATTTTTAAAAAAAGGCATACTATAGATCATCACAGACTTGCTATTTGTGTCTAGGATATTTCTCTTTTTTTCACATTTTTACAAAGTAACAGTCTCCCTCTCGCTCTTCTTTCCACTGCCTATTGTACAGTTCTTCAATTATCTGAATAAAGAAATGTCACATTCCTTTAGGAACACTGACCCAGATCCGCAAAGGTCTGAAGCTGAAATTAATGAGAGGTAGGTGCCTAACTACCTGTCAGTATTTGGGCCACTGTGATTAAACCTCCGAGAATAAGTCACTTGATGGCATATTTAATAGATGAAATTTTGAAAAAAAATTGGAAGTTTGCCAGAGCTTTTTATATGCAACACAAATATATGAAAAATTTTCTGAAGTTTCTCTGAAATATATCACGAAGCACTGCCAGTCAACATAGTTTTATGGAAAAGAGGTCTTGTCAAAAACTCTGCTTTCATTCTTAGATGAGATAACAAGTTTGGTTGATAAAAGTAACTGTACCGATTGAATAGACCTTAGTAAGTTGTTTAACCTAGTGCCACAAACCATTCTGATTAAAAAAAAACAGAACTATGCAACCTCCTAAAGACCACATAAAATGGATTAAGAACTGACTAACAGACAGGTCTCAAAAATAGTCGTCAATGGGGAATCATCATTGAATGGTGTTTCTAGTGAGATTCTGCAGACAGTTCTGGGCCTGCAACTATTCAATATATTTATCAGTCATCTGGAGGTAAATATAAAATAACTGCTGATAAAATTTGCAGATGACACAAAGATTGGCACAGTGTTCAGTAATGAGCACAGGGCAGTCATACAGACAATCTGGATTCCTGTGGAAAGCAGAATAGGATAAATATATATACAATATTTGTAAGGGAGTTACTTTTTCTTTTTTTTAATGGAGCCCTAAACAGGAGTTGAGTGAATTGTCCCATGGATACAAGCGAAGGTAAACATAGAAACAGCTGTCCTTGCTGTTTAGTTTTCAGGATGCATTTTTAAAAAACACATCTAGCTAGCAAGCACATATGCAACTACACTGCATGTAGAGGGTCCCTATCTGTTTCTGCCGGTAAGATTTCCATGGACTTTAATAGGAATTACATGTTTGGATCAGCTATTGGCAGAAGTAGTCGATTATTTTTTGTCAAGGTCCAAATTTCTTGGTCAAAGTATAGTCAAGGGCCAGACTCCAGAGAAAATAATTTGAAAAAAAACCAAAACAATAATGATAATAAGTAAATAAAAAGATTTCAGGGTCCGTTCGAAAGCAGCTGGTGGTCTGCATTTGGCCCATATCTACCTATTGACTATCCTGAGCAATAGTACCAGCCCAGTGCTTAATTTGTAATGAAAGAGGCTCAAGCCATTTTTATTTTACATTCATAACTGATACAGCAAACCCAGAGGTGCTGGGGCTATGTACTGCCAAGCCTAGAGGTGCAGGGGCTCAGCCCTGGCACAAATTAAGCACTGGATCAGCCACATTATGGTGCCTTGTGTTGCCATAACATTGAAGAGAGAGCAAGCTCATTTCTTTCTGTAAACAAAACACGGCGGCAGTATAGTGCAGTGGTTTGGCTACAAGACGGGGAGTCAGGACTAAAGTATTCTATATCTTTTTCTGCCTCTGATTTGCTATATGACTGAATAAATATTGGGCTACCTTCTCTACACCTTAGTTTCACAAGCTGTAAAAGGCAGATTACTATATTTCTTTATTCTATCTATCCCCTGCCTCCTTTGAGATATGTAAAGGAAAGTAATGCCATAGTTACTGCAAATACCTGGGGTGACAAATTTTGAGTTTATAAGGGTTTCCACTGTATTATAAACAGCCATTTACTTGCAATAATCAAACTAAAATACCTTTTAATACAGAGTTATACACAATACCACCTGTGTAGGTCTGGCTAAAACAGTTGTTTTAAATGTTGATTCAAAGGCAGTTAATATAGCAACAGATCTCACATGGACTTGAGTGAATTCCATAGAATAGTGAACAATCATTTAAAAAACAGAGTGCTATAGACTTTACAAGCCTTTTGGTACCAGCATTATCTAGTCTCAGCTGGCAGTCAACAACTCAAAATGATGAATGAGAATTCCAACTCTCAACAGCTAGCTGCCCTTCGACTGCTGTTTCTGTGGGAACAGAGGTTAGATTTGGTGAAAACAGGCTCAGTGGGAGGGTTGTGCACCCGTCTCAAATTTTGTGATCTTTGGAAACCAGTAAATGTAGGTACGGGGAGATCCCAGAGCACTCAAAGGGCAACAAAAGATATACGATACAAAATGATTCTGTTATAGGGACTCTCTACTGAGGGAGAAGAGCAGGAAACAGCATAGGAGAGGATATGACCAATACAGGATCACTGTTCTGGTCTGAAATGACTTAAGTGCAGTCTCTCCTGGTGACATTTTTCAAATCAAACTGACTCATCAAGAAAAATCAATAATTTAGCAATAGTGGAAACTGTCTGCAGACATCTTTTTAAGAACACCATATAACTCAGCATGCTTTGGGCTCTGGGTCCCCGAATGTGGTTCTTTTATCATCAGCCAATCTGCCAAACTGTTAGCTTTCTTCACAGAATCATAGAAGATTAGGGTTGGAAGAGACCTCAGGAGATCATCTAGTCCCTGTTGAAGGCAGGACCTTCACTGCCCTTCAGGTATGGGCAACTCTGAATGAGAGGCGCTTTCTAAGCTGGCAGGCCAGCTTTCTTGATCATCTTCATTCCCCACCTATATAAAAGTGTGAGTGTCAGACAAAAAACTCCTGGCTGACAGGTAGTCATTTGCTTTTGTCCACAGCAAGACTTTCATATGAATTTCTTCAGAATTCAAATGCTTTGTGTGAATAAATTTCCAGCCCAAGGATTGCTTGCAAACTATTCACTGGTATTTATTGTTTTGAGCCTTTGCCATTCATATTTCAACTCCTACCTAGTCACATTGTATTGGGTTTTTGTTCTTTTGCTGAAACTCGTCTAACCAGGAGCCCTTGTAGAAGCGTATTCCACCAGAACCATGTGCGAACATGCCTTCTCAGAAGCATTTGCAAGCCCTTCTCTTCCAACCAATATTCTCGTGTACAAAAATCTTTTCCTAAAAATGTTGGAAGGAAAAAGGATTGTGAATAGCAAAGTGAATTTGCAATTTCTGTTTCAACAAAAATTTGCCAGTACTTTTTTGCAGCATTCATAGACTCATAGACTCATAGGTCAGAAGGGACCAATATGA
>ML675604.1:41924330-41949235 GCA_007922155.1 Mesoclemmys tuberculata | reverse complement strand
AGGCTAAACAAGCCAAGCTCTTTGAGTCTCCTTTCATAAGGCATTTTTTGCAGCATTCCCGCAGCTCTAGGTGGAAGTTACATGTGGGTTCGGGCTGCTCAGAAAATGGGTCTAAATGGCAATATGGGATCACTTGAAACAATTTAGCAGTCATTGGCTGTGCAAAATGACTGTAATTTACATGCTAACGGACTGAAGAGGGTTGCTGTAGGAAAACAACTAGCAGGAGTCTGTTAGGAAAAGCAGACATGCCAACTCTAGCAAACTGATTACGAGAGTCACGATTTCTGAGTAAAATTAAGCCTCATTCATGATCTCGCGACAGAACTCTCAGATGTCAGGATTGTTTTTCAGCTGTGACTGAGCATTTGAGAGCTCTACAAGTGAGGCTTAATTTGACTTAGAAATCCTGTCAGCCGCGCTGGGTGTGGTGTGCGCCCCTCGTGCCAGCTGCCCAGGCGTGGGGTGGCAGAGAGGCTCCTGCTGTCAGTTGGCCTGGACACAGGGTGAAAGTGCTAGGCTCCTGTTATCAGCCACCTCGGGTGTGGGGAAGCAGGGCCAGGCTCCTACTGCCAGCTACCCTGGGCATGGATGATGGGGGTTCCTGCTTCAAGCCCTGGGCTGGGTGGTGGGGTCAGGATCCCTCTGTAAGGGGCTCCTGCTGTCCGCTCCGCATTCCAGCTGGTCGCCTGCTGTCAGGCTCAGGCAGCTGCTCCCCTGCCAGCCTGGGAAGTGGGAGAGGGGACCCACTGTAGCCACCCCAGGCCTGGAGAGGGTGAAGAGCCCTAAGGAGCAGAGGTGAAGCTGGGAGGGCTGAACTATAGCCTGAGAGCTGCATGGGGGCTGAAGTGAGGAGGGTGGGAGCTGATGGGGTTGTGAGAGTCGCTGGGGTGGGGAGACTGAACTGATAGTGTAGTGATGATGGGGGTTAAGGGATGAACTGAGGGGGAGCTGAATTGTTGGGTGATGGGGGAGTGGAGGACTGGATGAATTGCTGGGCAGGAAATGGGCAGATGTGAGGCTGAGAGCTCCTGCAGCAGGGGTCAAAATGTTATGGTAGCTGATATCACAAAATGTACACACTATGACGGGTTTCATACAGTATGCCTAAGATACTTGCAAATGAACATTGACTCTCAATAAGGCTTAATCCAAAGCCCTTTGAAATCAAGGGAAAGATTTCAATGGGCTTTGGATCGGAACTAAAAGGATAAACTAACCATCAGTAAGAAACAATTCTCTTTTCTAAAAAACATTATTCAGATACTAGAATTATTTTACCTTATTTTTAGTGTCCAGCAATCATATGTGATAATCTTGCCAAATACTACCAACAATATACATACTGTTACTCTATTGTTTTACTATTTAATTAAGACATGTATCTGTTTTATCCATCTATCCCAAGGTGGGAAAGTAAAACATTCTTATTTTACATTATGAGGCCGCAGCCAAGATCAGGGCCCCTTTGTGCAAACACCTAGTAAAAGAGAGCACTGGCCCAAAAGAACTTACAGTCTTAGATGAGAGGTAAGAATAGAAACAGAGTGGTGAAATGACTTGCCCGGGATCACATTGCAGGTCAGTTTTTAGATGCACAACTTGAGACATTGACAGGCTGATTCTCTGAGATGGTGAGCACATGCAGCTACCCTTGACTACAATTTGAGTTGCAGGTGGTCAAAGTCTCTGAAAATTAAGTCTTAGCCATCTCTCAGTGGGCACCCAAAATTAGTGAACTCTTTAAATATAGGTCACACAGCTGGTCAGCGGCAGAACAAGGAACTGAACCCAGGTCTCTTGAGTCCCCGTGAAACTAGCTGCAAATATGCAAGTTGTCAGTAGCATTCGAGATATTTACTTGTCAGAAGCCAGAAATATCAGGTAAGTAAAAACAAGATTCTACTTGATTCCTAAATGTGATGCAGTGTTACAGATCACAGTGGAATAATTGCACATGAAATACTAAGAAGATGATTGCCAATACACTCAGCCATCCTGCACTAAGAACACCACTCCTACTGCCACCCACTGTGCCCACTTCCTAGCGTTCTGCAGCAAACCACCAAAATCTAAATGGAATACTTTGTGGCACATCTGTTTGCATTTAGTCAGAATTTTGCCTGTCCTTGCTAATAATTCTTCTTGGATAGGCTAAAGCAATAACTGGGTGTTCCTTCTCTCTTTCTTCCCATTGTGCCATTCAACAGGCTCCAAAGCTGCTAAAGCCACAAAAATGTTAGAGTGATTATTGGCCAATGTAAAACTTACTTTGGAGAGAAGTCCCTTTACATTTGGGAGACGTATTATTTATCTTTCTTATCTAAGCTTAATAGAGTTAAACAAATCAGCACTTCCTTCCAAGAGACTGCTAACGTGATTGAATAAGTAGTGTCATTAGAAAAGCACATGGGCTTAAACTCTGTTTCTAATGGCTAACTTCAAACGCCAAATATTATGGCATTTTAACATCATTCCAATGAAGCAGACCCCCCCAAAAAGGCAAGCCTTCTTTAAAAAATTTCTTTATCCTTAGATATTTTTAGCATACCTGTCACCATAGAGAAAATGGATCCTTAAATATATTGACATTTCCATTTTTCAGCATTGTCCCCTTTTTACTCTCTCAACATATTTAAAGAATGTTTTAAAAAGTTATCAAAAATGCTGTGAATCAAAGCCAGGTGCCTAATGAATACAAAAAGACTGTAATATTAATAATAAGAGTCTGTTGTTTGTGGGGCACAGAGATCTTGTGGCTTTATAACAGTCTGACAAAAGGGTTTTACAACAAAGTTTTAAACTCCAGTTCGCACCCTGAAGAAAAGGTCTGATGAAGCACTGGCGGAGGACATGGATAAAAAATGTATTGATAGGAACCTTGTTTTGTCTATTTGTCTGTTCATATCATGCTCGTGTCACTGTGGCTTTGGAGTGTCTTAGTATTATTTTCCTTTATTTAAATCCCACACCATCTAATAAAAGTTACAATGCTCCCTGCTTTCTACTGTATTCCCTTGGATCTAATCAAGCAAGCAGTGATTTAACAAAACAATATTTAACAGAAGAGGAAATAAAGGTGCCAGCTAGCTCCATATCAGGGTTCTTCAGTGGTGCAAAGAACCTCTGAAGACAATTATCAGTGACATTCTGCATAATGAGAAATCGTCAGTCAGTCTTAGAAATGGGACAAATGATCAAATGATCATAAAAACAAAGCTGAGGAAACCTCTGAGGCTAATGCATGGTCTGTGTGTGAAGACTACTAAAAGCTTCCAGTTATTGCTGATTTTGGCCTCCAAAAGCGTTAGTGAGAGTTTGCGGCGGCACCACACTGCAGGTGAGCAACTGCTGAGCACTGGCATATCAAATGTACTCCTTCTTTGATTACTCTCGATGTTTTCATGGATTAAGTTAGGGTGATGCTTGCCTGAAGACACAGTCGCAAGGGAGGGTTCCCAGACAGCTCACTCATGTTTTTTCACAGTCAAAATATGGGCTGAAGTTTTTAAAAAAAAAAAAAAGAAGAAGAATGCTGTTAATTAAAAACTGACCATAGCATCCATTCCCAATAGTTATCTATCAAGCGAACTTTCCTCAGGGTTTCTCTTGCTTTATATTTTTAGGATGAATTACTTAATTACCTTAGATGAAAACTCTCCAGATAACTGCTACTGGATTTTGTGTGTATTTCTGTTCCTCCCTGCCCCCCTCTCCCTCCCCAAAATATCAGTATATTAACAATATGATTTCCTGCAGTGTCTAGTCCATATCTCTCCCCCTCCCTCCCTTGCTTCCTTCCACTAAACCTAATAAGAGACTAATATGGATGAAAGGCTCCCTGGCCTCCTAAACCACACCAAAAGTAGAATGAATGCTGTTTCCTAAGCAGACCAGTTAGCAGATGACCTACTCCATCCCAAAACCTCTGTCTCTGTGGTAGGTAGCTGTGGTGTCGCTGGGAAGTGGAAAGCTGGTTCAGATAAGCTCCTTGTCTCCCCTGGTTGCTGCTCCCGATCTGTGTGGTGCAGTGACCTCCTGGCTACACCACTATTTATGGGCATGTTGTCCATTTTCCCTTCTCTGTGTTCTCCTGCGGTGAACCACCATGGGTGTGACCTCCATCACACGAAAGTGCTGTGAGGGTTTCTTGCTACTTTGGTACCTAGCACAGCAGAATTTCTGTTGCATTAGGCCCTTATGAGTCTGTTTGAGCAGCCTAAGGATTTAACCTTCCTTTTCAAATTGCCAGGTGAGAAGCGTTCTGTGAAGGGTTTCCAGCTGGCCATATAAAAGGAAAATTAGCATCCTCACAAGATTTTTGGAACAATGGAGAAATAACATTATAGACATCTTCTGTCTGAAAGGCCACCAAGACAACTTAGACATTGGAAACTGACCAAAGGAGTGGTGCTTGAGGGAAGGTGGTTTGTGACTCACTGGCAGAATCCACAACTAGGAAACCACACAAGAAGATTGTGCTTGAGGCCTTGACCCAAATGTGAAACTTGCTAAGATGAGAAAGTAGGGTGAGAAAGAAATAAGAGTTCCTGCATAGCCTTCTCAAGTTTGATCCTCTTTTTTGTGATAAACGAAACATGACTTGGTAAGAGGTAGCTGATTCTTGTTGACAAAAGAGGGTAAATCTTCCAGAGACTCTGGTCATGACCCCTTGTTGACCAGCACCAAAAACTTTGCTAGGATCTGCTGGCCATCTTTTGTCTTATGGGCAGAGCAGGGGTTAAAGACACTCTTGTCCTATCTGCTGCATGTCACAGAACTAGTCTCTGTACCTATCTATGTAGAGCTGGCACAGAAAGGCATGTTGGGAACAGACTGGGGGTGATATGAAGGTGGGTCAGAGGAGAAGCCACGGGTCTGTACTTACTTGAATAAGGTGGTCCCCTACTCCGTGCTACTGGCATAGAACCACACTCTAGTCACATTGGTCTTGGGTTTAGGAAAATTAATTGTATCTTCCTGCATCAACCCACATCCAGACAGAATACTCAAGCTTCATGTCAGTAGAGTAAATTTTACCCATGAAGACCCTCGTCAGTTAATAGCCCTTAAGTACACCCTTAGAAATATCTTGCCTTAAAGATAATCTGTTCTTTTGGTCAGTGGTGAACATACAATCCTAGGTGATTTTTATTATTTATTATAAAATAATTGGCAGGCTCTTGTGTAGGGCACTTACAAAAATGATTAATCAGAACTACCAATCTTTTTCTGATTTACTGCATATCAGAAAACAGCAGCTCAGTCCTGTGCTACTCCCCAATGATTTCTTTCGGTATGTGCCAGTGATGGAAAACATGGCCTGCCTGTAACGCAGCCATTAGGGCTAGTTTCCATGAACATAATCTGTCAAATGCAGAAATAAAAAAGGAACAATATAAAATAACCTTTATGCTGTGGGACTTTACATACCAGAGCGTGAATGACTTTAATATATATGTTTCTATTGGCAATTTTATTTAACTGTCATTTTTTAAAATACTTCATGAGACTTTCCAAGTTTAAAAGTTCACAGCTTTATTCAGGAAAAAAAAAAAAAGGAGAATAAAAGAGAAATCTTGAGGTTAGAAATAAGAGACAGGATAAATTAATAGCATCCCAGCATGCTATATATTGGCGCTTTCTACTTAAGATAATTGGGATTGCATTCAGAGCAAGTAATACCAAAAGAATACTCAAAATACATATTTGAGAAGGACAGACTCTTTATTCAGCTGATATTGTCACTACAGCAGGAAGATGGGAAATTGGCTTACATGTGTTATGAATTCATAGAAAAAAATAATCAGAAGTTATCCTTATGAACATTCAATATACTTTCAACTTTGGATCCTGCAATGTTAATTGAACAAAACTTTCACAACCATGACATATGCTAAATGAAAATCACGTACCTGCAGCCAATGGGAGGTGAAGGTGTTCAGCTCCTCTGAAAATCAGGCCATTTATTAAAGAATCAAAATATGGAGTTTGGTTCCTAACTTTAAGCACCCACATTTGAAAATGTGGGTCTCGGTGACTTTATTAGGAGTTCCACATGAACTATCTACCCAGGCCTGAGAAATTTTGCGCCTATAAGCAGGTTCTAAACACTTTCAACTGTCCACTATATGATACCTTTCCCCAGGGTGAGAGGACCAGCACAACATTTGTCTTAGCCCTTCCCTTACAGACTCGCAGTGGGGTCACTAGAATGGTGAGCGTTTCCTTGAAAAATGTTCTTTCGCTAAGGTGTGTGTGGCCTTGGCCTGTGATGATGTAGTGCTGGGCCTGCAGCCGCTCAGTTTCTTTTCAACCAGCAAGTTGCTTCAGAATTAGTTTTCCGCTATTTTGTATTGCAGAAGGACATCAATGTGTCTATTTACCTAGCAAGGTATTTATACACCAACACAGTTTCTGAGAGCCTGATTGTAACAGTCACTGAGTCCTGGAAAATAACTATGCATTATCTATAGGGTAGTATTTTTACACTGTAATGTATACTATAAAAAACAAAATAAGGAGGCTTATAGTATAATGAACATGTAAATATCCTTTCAGAGAATTTAATTTATAGCACTTGGGGTAATTTACTCCTGCCTACTAAAACACTGAGGCTGAGGATAAATACAGGCTATGTTGTTGTTTGACAGGAAGTCTGATGAGAGTTTTCAAAAATACCTTTAAAAGTCAATTTATTCAAGATGCTGTTTTATTCAAGACTTTGTTTGAAACTCACCTGTTGTTATGACAGTTTTTCTGACACATGTAAGGGGGCTGACATTAATGCATGGCTATTTGAAGAAGCTATAATGGGTTTTTTAACCAGCCTTTAATGATATTCTGACATCTCATGGAAAACACTTCCTAAAATATAGTGAGACACAATTCTGATTCTTTATTTTATATTTTCATTATTTTTCTTTCCTGTGGAGGCAAAACTTAATGCAGATACAGGTTCTCCTCTGCCCCCACATGTGGGCAGGTCCCTCTCACTATAGGTAGAAAATAAAAAGGTTGGAAGAGAGGAAGAATAGTCCAGTGATTAGAACACTCCTAGGGCTTTGGAGTTCTAGCTTCAATTCTCTGCTCTGCCACAGACCTCCTGTGTAACCTTATGCAAGTTGCTCAGCTTCTCTGTGTCTCAATTCCCCATTGTATCATGTGGATAATAGCACTTTCCTACCTCAATGGGGTGTTGTGAAGAAAAGTACATTAAAGACTGTGAGGTGCCCAGATACTATGGTGATAGAGGCCATATAAATACATAAGATAGGCAACAAGTCAACTGCTCTTCAGAAAAAACATGCACTTGGAATGGAAAGATGGTCTTTGAGGGTTAGGACATTATCTTCTTCTGCTCTTTCTCCACCTGATGTCATCATAAATTGTCTCTGCAGCCACCAGTTGTGATGTCCCTAAAAGAAGACTATCAGCCCTCTTCTTCTCTACATGAGAATAACCACATTAGAGAGTTTTCTACTTATTCTTCTTTGGAAGGGACTGGGGCTGATAGCACAGGTTGATGCTTCACAGAAGGAGAAAGGGTTTCCTCCTCCTTAATGGATCTCAACTTCAGAGAAGATACAAAACTTACATTTGGTTCAAGGCACCAGGAAGTCAGTCTGTGAGCACATGGCTGGAAGGCCAGCTGCAGTTGCAACCTCTCTGTAAATAGTTTTCTTAATAAGGAGCCAGTTTAATTTTGGAAACATCTTCTCTGGTTATTACCCAGCACACGGTGCATGTAAGAACCTCATTCAGCAACCCTGCAACCACTCCATAAAGGGTTCTACAGCCTGGAGGAGAAAGCAGTACATGTTAACAAGGCACGTTAACTCTTGTTGCTTTCACTTTTGGATAATTTGGGAAGATCAAGAAAAAGGAGGAGCCCAGCTGTCTTCCTTATTCCTCCTAGATATCTTTTCCATTTCCAACTGTACAGATTAGAACCATGTGCAAATATCTCAGAGGGGTTTCTATGTGGCTGGGATACACAATTTCCCCCTTTTGCAAGTAGTGGCAGCCCTCTATGCATGGACATTGACAGGACTATTTGGCCCTATGATTTAAGTTAGGAAATAAGGACCAAAAGGTCCTTCAGGTTTTTTTCAGTCAAGGTTTTTTTCAGTCAAACATTCCTAGCAATGTAAATAATACAAAGAAATACAACAAACGCACTGGGGTCTGATTATCCTCTCAGGTACATCAGTTTTATGCCATTTTAGCACCATTTTAATGATGTTATTCCAGAAGTACACCAATGTAATTCAGAGCAGAATTTAAATTAATCCTAAATCTGATTCTTTGAGTCTGTTTTCCTCCTCCTTAAAACAGATAACCTACAATAATATACCAACATGCTTCTAAATTGAAGGACTATCTTTGAATTGCTATTTTTAGCAAGGAACCCAATTTTAATTTCAAGCTTCTATCACTGGCTGGCAGTGTGAACTGGAGTAAGTGCATCAGTTTCCATCATGTGTAAAATGTTAACTTTTCATGGTGAAAAACTCTTTTCATGGTTCTCAATTATCAGTTTCATCCCAATAAATACCTTTGAGGCTATCAAATAAATATTTGGAGAAAGCGAAGCTTGGTCCAAACTTAAAATTTAGAGTGTGGGTCAAGTGTAGGATAAACCACATCCTGGAGCAACATAGATATGCCAAAGAGTGTAAATACAGCTATGTTGACAGAAGAATGCTGAGATTAATATAGCTAATTGGGGAGATGATGTTTCTACACTAATGGAAAAAACCCTTCAGTTGGTGTACACTGTATTTACACTACAGGTTATGCCATGCTGACATAGTGTACGTAGTGTAGACAAGCCCTTAGTTTCTATCTTGGTTGGCATATATCTCCTTAGTGATTTAATAATATCAACTACTGTTGTCTTCATTCTGGTGATCTTTCCAAGTGCCTATGAAGATAGAGTTGTGTAACACAATGCACTGCAACTTCCATCAGCTGGTGGTGATGACACCTTGAAAAACTTCCAGGGCATCCAGTAACTTTAAATTACTCTGCTATCTAGCTCATGAAGAGAAGGGTTATCCACATAGTCACTGCCCTCTGTATTCTGCAATTCTACAGCTGTGGAATTTGCCACAGATGCAGCCATAACTACAGAATAGTGTTCCAAAATCTAAGCTTTTATTTAGAAAATTGGTCTTTTCCTTATGGATATGAAGAAAGCCTGAAAAGCACAAAGTGTAAGTAAGTCCGGTTCATTGCTGTCTTTTGACTCTGCAAATGTCCTTCAACAAGAGTAGTGCAAGAGGTGAACAGTTCTGATTATCTCACTGGATCCTCAGCTCTGGAACCCAATTATGTCATTTAAATGTCAGTATTAACTATTTCAGTGCTGATCGTTTTAGCAGAAACATCCAGTTACTGGGCTAGAGCCACAGCTGCTGTAAATTGGCTCCAATGGATCTATGATGATTTATACGAGCTCAGAATTCAGCCTCATGCATGTGTTTGAAGATCCCAAACTGCCTGTCATACTTTACCAAGTGCCAGCATCCTAACTTCCCTTATCAAGAGGCCAAATCTTCTAACCTCCCCCTCAACAATGCAGTTTTGCCTTATCGTCAGCATAATTGTCATTTTAGGGACTGAGCAAAATTAACTGAAGTTAATATCCAAACAAATATTTCAAGGAATTCTGTACTGATTGCATTGCTCATTTTCATATTTAATTCGACATGCACATATTGTTTACCTGACATTACTTCTGAATTGTCACTCTGCACCAGCGGAGTGCCACAGAAAACAGGGAAGTTTGCCACAGACTGTAGGTCCAAATTTCTGCAGAACACAAGGTCTTGATTATAGTATCTGAGTGCCCTGTACATGGCCACATTGGGGGTCAGACATTAATCGTGGCTATGTAGAATCGCCTTGATGCTTGTAACAGAATTTTTTTTAAATGTGAATTTTTATGTTCCTATTGGAGAAAGCCCCACTGGCTACAGTGGTTTGAATTAGGCCCTTTTACTACATCTCCGTATGCCTCTCTCCCTCTCTAGTGAAATGTTTGGAGTAATAAAAGGAACATAATGTGTCACTGCAGTTTTATTTAATAAACATATCGTGATCCTTTGCAGGCAGACTCTGACAAATACAAAAGATTGACACAAGATGCAAAATCAAGATCATGATTCTGAACCCCAGATCACTGCAGAGTTAATGGGTTTTTATAGCTGAGGTTTTCAGTCAACATAAAATTCAGAGTTTAACTCCAGATTTAGATTCTGATGCTTCCATGGGCTGATCCGCACTAGAAGTGCTACATTCAGCTGAGCTGCTGCAGCGCATCTGGTGAAGACTCTCCACGCTGAGGTGAGAGAGCTAATAATAAAACCACCTTGATGAGCAGCAGTAGCTATGTCGGGGGGAGAAGTTCTCCCACCAACATAATGCTATCCACACCAGTGCTTATGTCAGTGTAATTTCTGTGACGTATGCACACCCGTGAGCAATGTGATTTATGCCACACTACGTGATAGTGAAGACGTGGCTTATGTTTAGGTGGGCTCAGCTCCCGTGTTTTAGTGCACCGCCATTTTAATATCACACACAATACAAAGGTAAAAGTAAAACACTTTGCTTGAACCTTCAGCCACCTCTTTACAGCTGGTATGCCAATGTGGAGCCCCACTGACTACAACTCTGTGCAGAACTGATTGTAGGATTGGGGCATATTTTGTGTCCCAACCCATTCCTATTAAGCTTCTCTCTAGGGTTGTCCTATAACTGTTTTGCTTTAAAAAAAAGGGGGGGGGGTGGGATGGAGGGGAGTTAAAGCTGGAAGCTACATTCTTTCCCTGCACAGATTGTGCCTTTTATAGTCACTATTCAGAAAGATCAAAGAGAACAACTGCTAATGATGGTGTGTAAACAGGTGCTTCAGAGACCCTATTGATACTCAAGTTCTTTCAGACTTGCTGCTTGTCTTGTCATCCCTGACGGCATCATAACAACAAAAGGGGGAGGAGATGAATTTTAAGGCACAACCAGAGTTCCAGATACCTAATCGAAGTTGTAATTCTATGTAAAATATTAATTAATTAATCAGTGTGGCCTATTTTTTCATTTCCTGGGCGAACAGTTTGAGAAATCTGACAGATTGTAAGGAATTGACAGCGATGGCAAATTGACACAGAGGATCAAATGCCAAACACTGTGGCTATGTCTGCACTACACAGTTAGCCTGGGTAGCTTAGCCTGGCTGTGAGAATCCCAACAGAAAAGCCCTACCTGTGTCCTTGCTGTGTCTCCACTTAGATATGTGCCTCTGGGGGCTCATCTCATGCCTCTATTTGCTGAGATGATCTAGGATTCTTTCCCAGTCAGTTGTGTCCGTTGGAGGAGAACTTTCTGTCCTTCAGAGGGGTGGGGAGAGAATTATAGGAAGCACATTGGAAGACTTTAAGCACTTGAGTGATTTTGCCTGTGTCCTCACTTCAGACCAGGGGGACCACAGGCACAGCCTGTGTTACAGCTGAGCTTAAGCTCTAACCCACCCCCCCAGCCAAGTCAGCTAGCCGAGACTTAAAGCACCTCGAAACCTAGGTCAGAAGTTTTTCTGTGTGGATGGTAGGTGTGAGGTTGTCTAAAACCTGGGTAAGAGCCCAGGTAAATTGTGCACTACAGACATAACCGACGTTCTGTGGCTCTCTGGTGCCTGGGGGCCAATATCTGCATTTGCACCCTCCCCCCAACAGCAGCAACAGCAGCAGTGGCCCTGTGGGTGGTCTGCGGGCCCATTTCCCACTCTCCCCCGCCCCCACTCCGCACTGTGGGGGCTGCGGATGTGGAAGCAGTGGTGCACCTAGGCACTGCCCTCGGGGAGGCACCAGATGAGCCCTCGGAGGAGAAGCCGCCACCCCATTGACATCCCTGGCAGCCACGCCAACCTGGCCCATGGCTCTCTTGTTGCGCCCAGCACCAGGATAGAGAAGGATGGGCAGGGAGGGGCTGGTCACAAACTCAGCCAGGCACAAACTCTGCTGTCAGAGTTTTTAGCACTACACCTGGTCGGTGCGGCCACTGTGGATGTGAGCAGGGCAGCAGTTCCTCCAAGGATGGCCTGGCTAGCGCGCCGCCCCCCCCCCCCGCCCTCGGCAGACGCCCGGAGCATGGCCCCCCTCCCACACTCCATTCGGTAAGCCACTGCCAGGGTGGCTTCATCCTAGCCTGATCCTACTTCTGACAGGTGCTAAGGGGTCTGTCTCTCTTTTTTACACTTTGGCAACACTTGTGTAGCTTGTCATACTAATAAACTCTTATTGACCTGAGACTGAATTGATCTTAAGGATCAAGTGGGCTTGGATCCAGGAGAACTGAATTCTACTCTTGGCTCTGCCACAAGTTTTTTGGTTACCTTTGGCCAATTTACTGTCCTTCTATGTGCCTCATTTTCTCTACCTGTGAAATGGCCCCAGTCACAGACTAAGGTCCCAGTGAGCTAGGTGCAGTAGAAACAGGACCAAAGAATGGCCCTTGCCCAAAAAGTTTGCAATCTAAATTTAAGACAGATGATAACAGGTGGGTACAACAGACAGTTGGGAGAGTACAAGGAAACAATAAGGCAAATAATACTTCCTTCCCTCCTGGTCTGTTGAAGGAGGTGAGATGCTCATATGCCATGCTGATGCGTGTCACAGAAGTGCCTATAAAAACATAAAGATTATTCACCAGTAGCCCAGAGTTCTTCAAGATGGTCTCTTCACAATCACCACCAGCGAATCCCAGGAGTAGGAAAAGAAATAAAGAAAACCCCAGCATAATAATTGACACCTTTGGTGATAAATCTCAGCAGTGGCCAGTGGTGACTGGTGGGCCATTCAGAGTAGCGTTGAGGTATACTGATGGGGTGAGAGGGTTTTCCTGGTCTGCCTGCACTTAACAAGTTCATGTCTACAAAGAAAGTAAATGTGTTTCTTTAGTACTAATGTAGGTTATATAGTTGGGGCATATGATCTACACACTTTGTAAATGTTTAATGCGTAAATGAAATGGTTCACGTATGAGCCATGAAAATCCACTATATAAAATGTATGCTATAGCGTTTGCTATATATGTTTTTGTTTCATGTAGATGAGCATTGGACTTGAGTTCCCACTGATATCACTCTTAATTTTTTCACCAGCAATACATTTCTGAAAATACAAAAACCCTCCCGTGTGGGGAAAAAAAAGTCCAGGGAGGAGTTAAATGTGGTAACATCAGTTTGCAGTTTTTGTTTACAGCTTGCCAGAAGTTACAACACTGAATTCTCTGGAAAGCGAAACACAAAACAAAGAAAAAAAGAAAGAAAAAGAATCCAGCGGTGTTTTTCCTAATACTTTGCACAGCATGTCAGTCTAGCTAAGGGGGCCGGAAATAAACAATAATATACATTTTAAAAAAACAAAAAAATATCATTTGCAAAGGAAACAAACTAACTGGTGGAATGTTGTATGTGTCTTATCATCTCCATGGTTGAAGAGGAAGTAGGCTGGTGGTGGTAGGGCGCAGCTGTAGAGGTGGACACTTTCCATTGGACTTGAGTAGGTAAATTTATTCTGACCACCATTCCCACTGCCTCCCAACCTCCTCCCCTCTCTGGCCATGGAGCTAGACTCCCCAACAGCACTCACAGTGGAGCTTCCATGGGGGGGATAATAGCGGTACGACGACGCCACGGAGCAGTACTGCCTCTTTCCATGGATCTTTCCAGGATTCCCTGCAGCTTGAGGTCTTCAAATCTCACTTTTGAGGATTTCAATAACTCAGTCATGGGTTATGAACATGGGTTCGGGGTTGTTATAAATGTGTATGGGTAGGGTTTTGTGGCCTGCCTTGTGCGGGAGGTCAGACTAGATGATCATATTGGTCCCTTCTGACCTATGAGTCTATGAGTCTATGAGACTTGAAAAGAAGCAGTACTGCTTGAATTTTATTTCCTCTGCTCTCCACTGGCAGGCCACATGGCATTTCATTAATATAGTTAGATTTATAAAACATCCCCTGGCATAAAGTGAAGGGCACATCTGAACATTTTATTAGGCTCACATAATTACACACATATGGCCTGCAGTTGGTTGGAACATTTTTCCAAAATGAAATTTTGGTGAAAAACTGTTTCGTCAAAGCAGAAATATTTTGTGGAGACACATTGGTTTTGACAAAACTTTTGATGGGAAGGTTTTTTGGGGCCAGGAGGATGCGGGGAGGGAGGAGAGAAAGTCACTATTGCGGGGAGAACTAGGTTCATGACCCTACCTTGTCTGATTTGGGCTGAAAATACTCTGTTCTGAATCAAGCTGAGCAGGAGCCTGCCTCTGGGTCTCTCAGAATGCACGCACAGAACTCCAGTCTGAAATGGTTATTCTGATACTATTCCATTTTTTTGTGAAAAGTTCTGGAAGGTTTTGGTCTTGTAGAACCAATGTAGAACAATTTTCCAGTGTAGAAGAAAACCAAATTTCTAAAGTTCTGCAAAACAGAATTATTCTCCTCCACTCAGCTGTAATACAGACCTTCCTTCTTACTTGGCCAAACTATATGTTGTCAACTGCTTTTAGTCTTTTTTTCTTAATTAATCGGTCCAGTTCTTCAATCATTGCTCTAGAAATAGTCAAGAACTTTCTCACTTTCCAGAATGGAACTGATTGCCTTTAGGGTTTGATTGTTTTAGATCTTCAGAAAAAGTGAAGTTATGAACTGAACCTATCAAAAGAAATCTTTGCTCCACAAAGCTGAGGTTAAGTAAATGTTATATTCTTTCTTTGGTACATGTGTAACCTCCATTTGGAGACTGCCAACTCTTGGTCTGGACAAAACCTCTAGGGGCTCATACCCTAGGGATGACAACAATACGTGCCATCAGAACCCCCTGGGACACCATTTCCCAGCATGCTTGGAGACAGAGGTGGGCACAGAAGGGACTAGAAACTCTGCTGTGGCCCACAGAGAGGCTTCTGCAATGCATGGGGTTATAAAGACAAGGAGATTACTGGCCAGTGATGAACCAGGGCTGCTCAGACCTTCAGTGGGAGTGGGCAGGCTGGCGGAGAGACAAAGAGGGGGCTTGTTTTAGTTTCAGTTTTGCACTTGGAGCTGAGAGAAACAGAGCAACTCAGGGAATCTCTGATTAACTCCCTTCTCTGCACAGGGAATCTTTGACCTGCTGTGGGATCTAATGCATGAGTCAGGCAGTTCCAACACAGCAGAGACCAGCATCCAGAGTGGCAGAGATCTGACCCAGGGCCAGCTACCAAGAGCCAGCTGAGACCTGCACAGGACTCTAGACTACAGAGCCAGGAGAGGATCCTGCCCCACCTAGCAGCAAATATACAGTAAGGGGACCCTTTTTGTTTAAGCTGGCCAATGTTCACAGCATTGAAGCACTCATCTCCAGACTCATCCCCAGTGTGCCTTCTGCCTGGCAAGGTGTGGGAGAGGGACTTGGGGGTTGGGGAGAGTTGGGAGATTGAAAATGTGTTGATTTATTGGTATTTTGGTACTTATCAGCTAACCCCAACTCTTTCCTTCCCCAGATCCTATTTTCTTGCTCATGATAAAGTCCCCATTGTTATGTTTGGGTGTGTCATTTCTTGATGTACCTTATTGTTTCTTGAGTGTACTGCTGTAACAGAGTGTGCTAATTCATCACCCTGTCACTCAAATTCCCACTAGTATATGTTAATGGGGACTTGACTGAAAGACAGGCGGTGAGAAGAGGGTGCCAATTAATGGAGTAGAAGTGAGGGGCTAATTGAGTGAAAGAAACCCCAGCAGCTGGGACTATATAAACAGATTGGAAAGAAGTGCTAGCAAGAGTAGTGAGCCTGAAGGAAGGCCAAAGTAGGCAGGACTGGCTGTAGCTTCCTTCCCCAGAAGAAGTGGGGAAACTGGCTGCTGATTGTAAATATAACATGTAATAAAGCACAACGGTGCTTAAGAAGTCCAGGAATGGTTGTGATCAGTGACTTGGGGTTGGAAAGGACTCTAAGGAGAACAGCCCATGATAACCAGGCTTTACACTCCTTGCCGGCAGTGAAAGTATTATTCGTTTTCCTAGGGGACAGTGCCTCTTGTGTCCCAGGCACAATGAGGAGTCACCTTAGGTGGAGGCGCCAGGCATCACAAAAAAGGCATCACCACGTCCACCCATCTGAGGAGAGAGGAGAAGCCACTCTAAGGAGCAAGCATCAGAGAGGAATCTTGAGCCACACCTTGTTGGAGGGGCAACACTTAAAAGGTGTCTTATGCCTAATATTATGAAATCTTTGAGGTAGAGGTGTTGGAAATTGTGGGGGAAGACCCTAAAGTAGAAGCTTACAAGAACAGGACAGTAGAGACCAGGGTCTATGAATCTGCCTGCAATAGAAGAATATTAATAACCTCATCTAGTACATCCTCTTTCTCCAAATGAGTAGTCGTCATATGGTGTTGAAGAAGCAGCTGTGGAAAAACAAAACAAAACAAAAACCAATGCCAGTATTATTTTCTGGCCCTAGATTTGGCAATCCATTAAACCTTGGGCGTATAGCCAAAAATCAACTGTCAATGCTTCGAATAGCAGAAAATTTCTGTCTTGAAAAGAAATCCCATCCTCATATATTTAATTAACCCAAAAGTAATTTTCTGCTTAGGTCACACAATTCCTGTTCTTTACCTTACACTTTGCAAACTTTGTTGAGAAATTATCAAATACACTGTAATAAGATACCAACACACTAGCCTTCTCATCTCCAAAGTTTAAGAGCGTTGGCTAAGATGGTTTCCTGGCAGTAAGAAGAAAAAACGGTGTGTCTCTGGATGTCCATTTAGTGTAAGGGGTGAGGGAATATCTATATCATGTAAAGGAGGAGGTGGGAAATGTAGGCCATAGGTCTGGTTTTGGCTTGCAGCACTGGCCACATTTTGCGGCCTGCACGCTGGCAGCCTTTAAACTACTGACCACGTACATACTCACAAGCCAGCTGCCTAAATCAAAAAGAAAAACCATTTGGGAAATGCAACCTTAAGTCTGAATGTCCCCACGAGTAATATGACAGCCAAATAGCTGTAGCCTGAAAAAGAATGTTCTGTTCGTTCTTACAATAATAATTTAACTTTGATAGTATGAATGTTGTAAATAATAGTAAATAATTAAAGATTGACGTGGATGAGTTGAAGAGCACTGGAAAAGTACATGGAACACCCATAAGGAACAGCCATGAGATGTTGTCTGCTGATATGTACCAGCCACAGTGGTGGTGTACAAATGGACTATAAAAATAGTGCACTTGGGCTGTCAGGTGTGCGTTCTGCCACCCGAATCCAGCAGGAATTCTGCCAGACTGGCCACCTGACGAAGTTTCCTGAAGAACACTCCTGTGCACGGCCTATTGGGTGAGAACTTTTCTCTATGGGTTTTGCAAGTATAGTATACTATAGTATACTATTGTAATAGTATTATATTAGTATTGTACTAGCTACCGTGAACCTGTTCTCTTAAATTGCATTATTGCCCTGCAAATCGGGTGTTACTGTGTCTGAGCGGTAAATTGCCACTGATTGCTGATACCAGCCCCGTGCAAGAGGAAGCATTCAGAGAGTGTGTATGTGTGTTTACACAGAGAGAGATGTACATAGATACATGAAGTATGAGCTTGGTTTAGGGCATTTATTTTCAGTCAGGACATGAACCCTGAGAGCTCGTTCAGAGCCATGGTATGCCACTTGAGAAGATGAATGTTCGACCAAAGCCATCACATACACTCTCTAAAAGTGTATGCCATACTACATACAATAGATAATGTAAAAAATATTGCTTCATAGGAAGAGGCCCAGTGTTTGGCTGATTCATTTTTCTCCTTTTATTTCAAGACGGTGGATCACCAGACAAGCCATGAATTTAAAGTTGTCCACTTAATAACAAAGGAACAGAAGTAAAATGTTAACTTTGAAGGGATCTCAACTGGTTCCAAATTTCAGTGGTGCCTCAGATGGCTGCACATCACTCTCATATGATAAATATTTGGAATGCTAGCTATCGCCATTATTCAAAAATGTCAGTGTGGTCTGATGTGACCAAAGACACACATCTCTCTGGGATTTCAGAGCATCTATTACGGATCAAATTTTAATCTCAATGGCTTCCTTGCCATGCCAACTGCCCTGAAATATTGCCAGAGCTTTTTCTGTTTTTGTCTGGCTATATTTGGAGGGGTAATAGTGGTTGGATTTGCAGAGTGAATGACACAACAGTAAGGAAGGGGGAAAAAAATAAAAATCTCTGAATGATTTTCTATGCTGATGGAGACTGAAACTTTTTATCACTTTAATATTTTCTATTACATCTGCTTCCTGCAAAGAAAGACTTCAGTGCCAGTAACAAGTATGCTAATTACAATTTGGGCCATAGCTTCGAGTCTTTAAGTAATGTTGAATACTTCTTTGGTTCAGTCAGGAAATTTGCTGAGACACATTTTTCCCAACTGCTGCCAGAGGGAATGTCTGTTTTTAATACTTGAAAAATAAACCAGATTTGCACTTTTAAGTAACCACAGTTTTACAGCTTCTATTGGCTTCCTTTGGAGTTTTTTGACTATTGTCAGAAGGTATCCCACTTCAAATGATTCCTTCTTCTAGCCATGCTACTTCACTGATCTATGCTTCAGGACAGCGTTTCAGTCCACAGTTATGTGAGCTAATTGCCATGCCGTTTTGTGTCCTTTGACCTGATGTAACTTTAGGTACCAGGAGAGGTGTTGCAATGATGGGGAACAATGTTGAACCTGATATGGCCAAAAGGGGGGGAAGACTCACCTTCAGGGGTCCAAAACAAGTACAAAACCATAAGGGTGGAGAATATGAGAAGAATGTCT
This sequence comes from Mesoclemmys tuberculata, assembly GCA_007922155.1. Lineage (NCBI taxonomy): Eukaryota > Metazoa > Chordata > Testudines > Chelidae > Mesoclemmys > Mesoclemmys tuberculata. The sequence continues at coordinate 41,930,363 of ML675604.1, read as the reverse complement.
TTGGCATTGATAAGATTTTCTTCAGTCTGCATGTAATGATTGAGTATTTCTGATAGCAGCTACCTGATTAAAATGCGATACAAGCAGGTTAGAGGAACATGAACATGTTCATGATCCTGTGTAACTCTAACCTATCAGCAGCACACTACAGGTTAGAGGAACATGAACACATACCCAGACTTGGGTATAGAATGCAACTGCTCTAGCTCCATCTTGTCTTCATTCTTGCTTCCTACCTCTGGATCAACTCATCTCCAACTGAAGCTGTGAAACAAAGGACTGAGACCCATCCAGGTACTGGACGTACACCGGAGGGACTATACAAGACTGCAAATTTCACAGTTCTGCTGGAAACCTGACATATATGGACTTTTAAATCATTTGTATGTATATGATTGCTTTAATCATTTAACATTTCTCATTTGTTTCTTTCCTTTTATAATAAATCTGTAGTTTTTGTTACTAAAGTATTAGCTGGCTGCATGATACTTTGTGTAAGATCCCAACTTATATTGGTCTGGTAATGTGGCTGACCCTTTGGGGATTAGGAGAACATTTTTTGGTAAAGGGAACAGACTTTTAATAACTTATCTCTTTACTGGACCTAGTTGCTGATTGGGAGCCTGAGATTGGAATGCAATAAAGGGGACTGTGCATTTCTTGTTGTAGCTTCTTGTTAACCAGTGTGAGAAATCAGGAGCACTGTTTATAACTGGTCAAGGAATCAAACTTCAGTGCGGTACAGCCACCAGTTCTGAGAGAATCTGCTCTCCTTTTGCAGCCTGCCCTGACCTTAGCATTTTCAGGTAGGCTACCCTGGGCACGGTTGGGTTAGACGTTGTTTCTAGCTCTTTGCACAAACTTCCAAGATCAAGCCTTTCCTGATGGAGCTGTGGAGATTGCTTTGGTTAACAGCACAATGTAGTGCAGGGTCTGAAGCAGAATTTATGTTGGAAGATCGAGAGTGAATGACCTTTGTTTCATAGTCAGGAAAGTTAACATTCAGAATGTCAGGCAAAATAACGATTGTGCTAAGATATTTCCTTAATGTGTACCATACTGTGTGGAGATTGTGTCTCTTATTCACCCACAGATAAGAAAGAACAAATTAGAATATTTCTTCAGGATAGGAGAACTATTTTTAATCTAGGCCACAAGCCACTTTCAGCCTCCATGGACAGTTTTTGCTTTGGCTTTCCCAGCTGCTTTTTGTTTTAAAGAGTGAGATCTGCAGGAGTTTGTGAAGCAAATATAGAAACACCTCACACAGAAGGAACACCTTGATTTCATCTACATTAATTTTCAATATTGAGTTTGGGAACCCTGTTTAAACATCACTCCAGCTAACCTGGTTTCTGACAGGGTTTCTGCTTAATATGTATTGGGTCGATCCATGATAGAATCCTTTTCTAGCCTAGGCAGTATATAAAGCCTCCTCTGTATAGCAATTTTCTTCAAAATTTCCATTGTTTCTACCAACAATACAGCACCTCCAGTAATAACAATAATAGGGCCACTAGAGCAGAAAGGACACCAGAGGCCAGCAGCATTTTAACCACCATGTCATGTAAACTTACTATGAGCAGCATTAAATTACCTAGTAGTTAAAATGCTAGCGGACCGTCCACGTTAGCTTTGCTACTATTACCATTACCAACAGAGCTGCACCAATATGAGTGGAACAGTGGGAAGTTTGAAGAAAAATACCCCTGTAGCTATAGCCTCTGTTAGAACACATTTTGATAAACTTTTCTAATATGGGCTTCAGGTCCATCTAATATAAATCCCATAGAGTAATTTTAAGAGAGCCCCAACATATACGTAGCAATGGGCAAGCTAGTCAATACAGAAGATGAACAGGCTATATATAAATTCTTCAAAGGCTCTTAAGTGATTTAGAATCTGAGCCCCCTTGATTTTCAATGCAACATCGCTACTAAATGCCTGCACCACTTTTGAAAATGGGCTTTAGACACCTGTGCAAATTTTACCCACATCTTTTGGATAAGAAGTAGCAAATCATAAACTGGCTCACTTGAAATCAATTAGTGTCCCATGGTATTTTTACAAGTTAGGACCAGTAAGCCTGGTGTCCTCCTGACCATGCAATTACATTTTATCTTCCTAAAAGTATTCCCCCCCAGTGGTACCTATTAGATACATTAGCATTCATTTCCTTTCCTACACTGTGCCGTAGTGCTGCTGGTCTTACACAATTGTTGTCTTTTACCAGATATGGCTGAACATCAGTGATGATCGAAATGCACTTTGATAGCTTAGGGCCAGATCATGCCCATGCAAGGGAATGCAAGGGGCGTAAAGTATCATCCCTTACACCGTACCACTGCTTCCTGCACGCAGGGGAAAACAGAGTCTGCATGGCAGCTACATCCTCCTTATCTCATACAGAGGAGTGGGGAGGAGCAGGATGGGGTAGAGCCTTGACTCTAGGGCTATGTCTACACTAATGGTGGCAAATTCGCCACTGTCAGAATAATTTATCCAGCTCGACTGAGCAGAAGTGGAGACCCTGAAGACACTTTGGTAAGTGGAAGTTAGGAAGTCAACGGGAGATACGCAAGCTACTCTACATAGCTTGCGTATCTCCCATCGACTGCCGCCAAATTTGGCGGCAAGTGTAGACAGAGTTTAGTACTCAGCAGTGTAATTATGCCAGCATATTGGGGAGAGGAAGCTGTTTTACCTCCTCGCCAGAGCAGCAGGGAAATGGGGTCTCTCTGAATCAGTTTCCCTCCCAGCCTGGCCATGTGTGGTGCAAAAATTCACTGCCCTTACTATGGGCTAGATCACAAACTGACAATCTAGCCTTTAGATTACAAGTACATTGTTTAAGGGCATTTGGATCAACTTAGATGAAAGCTGCCATATACAAAATCATTGTAAATTATTGCAATGAAAAGATGAATACATAGGGTCAAAATATTGAGGCATAGAACATTATCCGTTGTTTTTTGAAATCTTGACTTTAAATTTTAAAGCAAAACTTTTAAATTTTTTTTTTAACATAGATGGATTTTTATTCCTCCTCATAATTTTTTTATGCCTGGTCATTTAGAGTAGAATTGATCTCCCTAGAATTTTCAATATAGCCTAAAAGCAAACAGTAGGACTGGCAATAATTGCTGAGTAAAATCACCTCTTTTAAGGAGGGGAAATAAACAAACAAGCCAGAATGTAGAAATAAAGCAAGCTCTCTGTCCCTCACATGTCTTTAATCTTCGATGACTGACAGTGCTTTACTAAATTATTGTGACTGAATATTATGGGTCAAGTTGGCAGAGGATGGCATAACACACTCCTCATTGTATCCTCTGCTTACTTCCCACCACCCAGAATATATTCATCTTGAGGGAAAGAGGTGATGCAGGATTTTCTGCTGAGAGAAGTCAGTTTTAAATTACAGTAATGCGCCATCTCATTGGCAGTTGATGAGAGGTTGTGTTTAATCAGCAAACGCTGGTTCTCACCACCACCACCACCACCCTCCTACGTATGCAGGCTAGCCTAAATTAACTAACTCTGAGGTTGTACTGCAAGTTATATGTTGCAGGAAAAGTTGTTACTGATTTTTTTTTCCTGCCCCTGAACCCTTTCCCGTGGTGGGTATTCAATGTTGGTCACTTCCAGCAGGGTCTGTGCTGACAGATGCTGGTGTAGATACTTGAATTTATCCCAACCTGCCCTATTTGCCTTGAGAAGAATGTCTTACTATAAATTTTATTTTATTTGTGCATTTTCAGCAACTATATGCTAAAGCAATGCTAATGCTAATGTTTAGTTTCCTGTTCCTACTGCTGGGGAAGGGAGATTGGTTATTTTAAGTGAACCATTGAGGAATATAATGGTATTTTTTACAAGACCCTAAGGGAGAACATCTTGAAGCTGAATATTTTCTGCTGAAAACAGTTAATTCAGTCAAAAGATATGGACTGCCCCGCTTGCTGCATGTACAGTATAGGAACCTTGCCAAGAGTGTCTATGAGGAGAGGAGCTAGAAGGGAATCTTTTCTGGCAAACAATTATCTGATCTCCTATAGAGGATTTTACGAAAGAATTGGATCAGCTGCTAACTCTAGTAAGAGTCAATGCATTTGCTTTTACATATTTTCTGCTTTGAAATATCAAGCCATAATGCAAAGCAATATAACCCACAAAGCATTCAAATTCTAAGAGATGGAAGCTACATTCCCTTTGCTAAAGAGCCTCCTCACCCTCACATTCCACGAGTTACAGTTTGTGAATGCCTGTCCTCACAGGGCTGGTAACATGTCTGTATCTATTGACCATCTGGGAGTGCAAAAGGAGTTTATTATTGCTTCCAAGGAAAAGAAATAGGTCCCACGATGGTGGTATACTCCCTGATGCTGCAGTCAATATGCACAACTGAGGGTATGTCTACATTGCAGTCACTACATTGGCACTGCTATAGCACCGCAACTGTGACACTGTAGTGCCATCGTGTAAACACTTGCTACATCAATGGAAGGGGTTTTTTCCATTGATGTGGATAATCTACCTCTCCGAGACACAGTGCCTAGGCCAATGGAAGAAGTCTTCTGTCAGCCTAGCAGCACCTACGTACATGGAGGAGTAGGTCACAGCCCTCAGAGTGTGACATTTTCACAGCCCTGAGTGACGTAGCTAGGTCAATCTAATTTTTAACTGTAGGCCAAGCCTCAGAGAAGAATTATTTCCTTGAAGGACAATCCTTTACTGATATTGCCACCGTGGTCAGTCAATATTTACTTTTGTATAGCCCTGGATTTTTCTCCTTGCTGTGCTGCTGCCACATCCCATTCTGTGTTGCTCATCTCTCCAGCTGTTATTGACAATAGCAAATAATCAATTATCCCCACCCTCCTTATCAGTAATGATTGTGGTAATTTAGTTTTACCCAATGTCTTCAAACGACAAAGCTATGTGTTGTAAACATATGAAATTAGTTCTACGAGATTTGACATAGGATTAGGTGTCCTTTTATATGCTCTACCATTTGCATATGTCAAGGAAAAAGTGATAATGTGATGGAGCAAAGGGGGGACATCTGTCCTGGAATGCCACACAATACAGAATGTTTTAACTGCTCTGAGAAACTACAATAGGTATCCATAAATCCCATTGTAGTCAATTCTGAAAATGCTTACTATTAGGTGTAGTCTCCTTGAGTTGGGACCCTGCAGCGAATGTCTCTGTTCTTGCAAAGTATGCTCTAAGATTATTAATGACCTCAAGAAAGCATAGGTCAGTTTTATAGATCATCTGAATTCTGACACATGACATCGCCATCGGTGCAGGACCCCTGAACACAATGATTGTGACTCAGAGCTGAAGAGAAGGCTGACACCTGCTTAATCAGCAATGTCACTTAGGCCTTCCAGCCTTGTACTAATCATGCCCAACCTTGTTTAATTTAGAATCTATGATGAGATGGTACAGCCAAAGGTCAGCTCCAGAGGAAGGTTGTAAAATGGTGCTGGAAGGACAAGGAATAATTTCTCTTTTCCAGAGAGCTCCCTGAATAGAAGCAAGTTGTTAACTTACTGTCATAACAAAGGTCAAGGCCTACAGTAGTTCAGGAGTCATTCATTCCACAATAATCCCAATCCCAAGAGGAAATTGCTTTTGCAGCTTTAGCTCTGACAAGATAGCAGTAAGGGATTGACCAAGAAGGGAACTGAAGCACATTTCCCTCTCAGAGAAGGAGCTGATCACACTGCTGGAAGATGCTGTTCTGAATGCTCCCCTTAGCAGAAGGTTTATCTCAATTCACTCTACTTTGTTATTCTTGAAGAATTTTTCCTCTCGGTCCAGACACCTTCTTCCCAAAATGTCAGATAGAATCAGATTTGTATATCTCACAGATACTTTAGCTATTTTTCCACGTTTGCTTGCTGGTCAGCTGATACAACCTAATCTTCTCTTCTTGCAACTCTATCGTGGTAATCATTCCGCAACATTTAATTTTTTAAAAAACAACTTTTGGCCTGAATAATGTTTGTTGATTTTTGGGTG
>ML675604.1:41647326-41919330 GCA_007922155.1 Mesoclemmys tuberculata | reverse complement strand
CTATGAGTCTATGAGTCTATGAGTCACCAGCAGAAGAAATGCTTCCAGAAATTCTTGGAAAGGCAAGGAGAATGGCATTCCCTGTGTGTATGGACATTTGAAGCAAAACCTTCCTATGGTTTCCTTGTCTGGGATGCTAGAGTTTCCAGTGTAGTGTTAATATATGATTAGAAGGAAGGGACACCTGAGTTCTAATGATAGTTATAGCAAGGAATCCCTTTTTGGTCTTGGGCAATTACATTAAAATGAACTCTTTGCTGCTGTTTCTGTGTAGGTCAGATTGGATTTAGAATACTTCCCTATTTCACAGCCACAGCTGGTTGGAATTTTCATAAAAAAAGTTCTTTTGTCAAAAAATTGCTCCTCTTGTTTCCCCCCCCCATGAATTTTTTTTGCAAATAATTAACATGATTAAAATTTTCAATTTTTCTGCAATATTTTTTGTATCCCATTTTAACCAAATTTTGTATCTAAATTGTTTTTGAAAACGGTTAGACTTTTTTGCTTATTGAAAACCATGTTTTGTTACTGCCTGCTGGGTTTTCAGTAAATGAAAACTTTCCCAAATGGTTTGGTAAAAATGGGGGTAAAAAAGAAATCAAGGAAAATGTCATTAAAAATGGAAAATGAATCCATTTCCAGTTAAGTAAACCAGAAAGCAATCATCAAAAATGTTAAATATGTAATGAAATCTTATTCCAACTAGTTCTATTTACTGTGAGGATTGACTCTGCAATGGTTTTAAACATATTGAAGGTAAAAAAGAATTATGCAAGTATTTGTTACTCGTGAGATCTAAGCTAAAGTTACAGCTTGCTTCCAAGATTAATAATATGGAGTAACTTGCAATTGTCTTAATTTGATTGTGTCCCTTTATTGTAGAAGAGTGAGTTAGTGTGCCTTCTCTAAACCTATCGTTACATCATAGCATACAACAGTCACTGTGCAATTTCAAAGGTAATAGTTACCATGTAATATTGACAGAGTCTCTGTTTGGCTTTTGTAATTTGTAAAATGCATTTTCCACATGATGAATGAAATAGCCAGCACAGCAGTCAATGCAGCATGAGATTTGCCAGAACAAAGATTAGTTTTAGACTCTCGTACGAGCTGCAGTGTACAACAGTTGGTCTGTCCCCTTGATTTTCTGTTCTGCCACCACCCGATCAAATAAATTCAGCAGGAGAGAGGGGCCCATTTCTGTAAAATAGCAAGTGTAAGGTCAAAATGTCCCCTGTGCAGAGGGCCAATGGATGCCAGGACTCAGACAAGAGAGAACTGGAGGATCTGCAGCCATCTAGTAATTTTGCTGATTCGTTGTGCAGTCAGTAGGATGCTCCAGAACCTTCTCATGCCAGGATATTCATCCATCATCTACAGGACAACTGAGGACCAGCCTGTAGCACCTTGTTCCAGCCCAGGCTTGCAGAATAGTAGAGGAGTAAGGGACCAATCCTATAACACTGGCCATGATGTTCAAATGATTGAAGCAGGGATGGGGAGGCAGTGTTTAATTATATTCAGCACAACTAAGCAGACTTCCCATGGAAAAATAAACCACTGCCTTTCCGCCCACCAGATAGCCAGCGCAGGGTATATGAACAAATAAGTCAGAAACACATACACCAATCTCTACCAGTAGCATTCAGCCCTGCACTGGCTACTCTGCATTTGCTGGTTTCATTATTAAATAGTTGTGATAGACAGGTTTTTAATTATGGTTTACATTAGAACTGTTTTCTTAAAAACACCGATTTTATTAGGACTCGTGTATGTATGTGTATGTGTGCGTATGCATAGATAGATTGAATTAAATGGATAAATACAGCCCATGTATTGGTGTGGGGGCGTAAACCATTCAGAGACGAATGAGTAGATAATTGTGGGTTTGCAAAAAGTTTTTAATGTCCTCCTGTAATTTGTTATGTTAAACATTCGTAGAGGGCCCAATCCTGAGAAGCATGACGACCCCTGAATTTCTATGGAAGTCAACAGGGTTTCAGTTATTTTGCAGGAGGTACAATTAGGGGGATCATATCTGCTGCAAGGCCAAACCTCCTGTTAAAACCAATGGTGGTTTTATCTGGGCAACTAAAATGACCAGGAGTGTGAAACAGCTGCTGTATGACGAGAGATTACAAAGACTGGGACTATTCATCTTGGACAAGAGATGCGAGGGGAGATATGATAGCGGTCTATAAAATCATGACTGTTGTGGAGAACATGAATAAGGAAGTGTTATTTACCCCTTCACATAACACAAGAATCAAGGATCACCCAATGAAATGAATAAGCAGCAAGTTAAAAACGAACAAAAGGAAGTACTTCTTCACACAACACACAGTCCACCTGTGGAACTCATTGCCAGGGCTGTTGTGAAGGCCAAAAATATAACTGGGTTCAAAAAAGAATTAGCTAAGTTTGTGGAGGATAGGTCCCATTAATAGCTACTAGCCAGGAAGGTCAGGGATGCAATACCATGCTCTTGTGTCCTTAAGCCTCTGACTGCCACCTGTTGGTACTGAACGGAGGGGATGGATCACTTGATAATTGCCTTGTTCTGTTCATTCCCTTTGAAGCATCTGGTGTTGGCTAGTCGGAAGACAGGATATGGGGCTAGATGGACCATTGGCCTAACACAGTATGGTGATTCTTACGTTCTTATGTCTGAATATGGACTGCAGGATTTGGCTCTTTGGCTTTTGTACTAAAATTCAGTACATCCCAATAAGTGGAATGAGTGGAATCAATTACAAATTGAACCCTAATAAGGGATTCATCCCATTTGTAGTTTTAAAATCAATGGGATTGTACCCATCACCATCCAATTAAGTCAAGGACAGTAAGTGCTCTTGGCAGGCACCCATGTCTGTGCAAGGGTTAATGCAGCTATAAGAAAAGGTTGGCACAAAATGTGTCCCATTAATACCGTCAAAACTACACTCTCTGTTCTTTTTAAAACCTCAGTTCTGTACTAAGTTCCTGACTTACTATAAAAGACTTTCAGTTGATATAGTGGAGATGCTAGCTCACAGAGTGAAGTTTCATGAAAGCTATGCTTGCCTGTATTCTCCTCTGTGAACAGAGAAGCCTTCCTAAAATCAGACTTTTACGCCCTTATGGAGACAATCCTGCAGTCTTTACTCACATGAGTAGATCCACTGGTGACATTTTTCCATGGTGTAAATCCATTGAAGTAAGGGATGGTTTTGCTCTTTTGTCTTTAATGGGATGAGTTGGGGAATAAGAGCTGTAGGATCAGGGCCACAGCAATTTCAAACCCACAATAAGTACAAAGGACCAGATTTTTAAAGGTATTTAGATGTTTAAAGATGCAGATGGGTGTCTAGTGGAATTTTCAGAAATGCCTAGTGTCACGCTGGCTGGACTGGGGGTGGGGTGTGGGGAGGACATTTATTGCATTATTTGACATCAGTATGTCAGAATCATAGTAATCCATGTGAGATATGCCATGTCAGGTACTGTTAGAAAGGCTATAATGTGCTGAGTAAGATGATGATGTTTATGTCCATGTGTTATGTGTGTAATGAAAGTTATGGATATAGTTGATATATCTGTATTTCAAATTGGGCTGTTTTAGGCCATTCCTCAGACAGGATGGCTATAACAATAGCCTGCTTAATGGCCCATTAAGACATTCACAGATGCAAGGGGCCCAGACGGAGAAGCCAGGAAATGCCTGATGAGTCACCCGGACTTGCTCATGTGACTCTGAACTCCATTTTGGTTCCTGTGAAATTCCACAAGCAGCTGTGTTCAGTTTTCAGCCACCTATCTGCCTCTGGAACAACTCATCTACAAGTGAAGCTGTGAAACAAAGGACTGAGACCCATCCAGGTACTGGATATATACCAGAGGGACTATACAAGCCTGCAAACTCCACGATTCTTCTAGAAACCTGAAGTATATGGACTTTCAAATCATTTGTGTGTATCTGATTGCTTTAAGCCTTTAACATTTCTCTTATGGTTTGTTTCTTTTTATAATAAACCTTTAGTTTTAGTTGTTAAGGGATTGGCTGGCAGCGTGGTATTTTGGGTAAGATCCAAACTTATAGTGATCTGGTACTGTGGCTGATCTTTTGCGATCAGAGGGAATCGTTTTGGTAAATAGCATAGAGTTTAAATAATTGGCCTCTTTACTGGACCTAGTGGCTGATTGGGAGCCAGAGACTGAAATGCAGTAAAGGGGGCTGTGTGTATTTGCACAGTGGTTTCTTGATAACCAGTGTGCGGGAATCAGAAGCACTGTTTGTGTCTGGTTGGGAAGTCTGACTTCAGCGTCACCCACCAGTGCTGGGAGAATCTGCTCTCCTTTTACAGCCTACCCCGACCCTGGTATTTTCAGGTGGCTGCCCTAGGTATGGACAGGTCACACCTAACTGCCTAATCCGCAAAGCAGTTCAGCTTGTCGGTGTAACTCATGCCTGTTTGGTGTGGCACGCTGTTCTTGTCTAGTGGCACCTAGACCACCTAGAGATTAATAAGTGTGCTACAGCCTTAGTTAAAAGCAGCATGGGTTTTAGTTCATGCAGTAGAGGCTCATACACTAAGCTTCAGAGGTCACAAGTTTAATTCCTCTTGCTGACAAGGAAGATCTGTTGGTGTTACAGCAACTTTTGAAAATCCCACCAAGTACCTAACTACTTTAAAATCTGGCTCTTACAGTTGCTAGGCAGACACTCAAAAGGCTTGATCGCCTTTCCTAATCTGGCTGAGGTGAAGAGTGGCCCAAAAGAAAGAGCCAGTCTATTATACCCTGGTAGACCCTTCCTCCTAGTGAAGGTTGTAAATTAGGTGGCTCCCAGCTGGCTATATTCCTAAAAACAACTGGCAGGTTAGCAACAATGTTTTCTGTTTCTGGGGTGGACTGCTGTAAAAGGCACATTTTCCCAAAAGGGAAGAAGCTCTAAAATGTGCTACAAAATTTCAGCACTAGTTACCCCTTCGGAAGGTGCATAGTAAATCATGGAGGCTGCTTTACTAATCCTCAGACTCTTTATAACACAAAACAGCTTATCGGTTTTAGGCCTAGAAGAGCCAAACAAACAGAAGTCAGCTTTCCCACTGGACATTTTTAAGCTTCCACCGGCTCTGTCAATCTGTCATTTGAGTTGTGTCTTCTGCAGCCCTGGCCACCCACAGAATTAGCCCAATTAGTGCAAGACTAAGCAGGATAGGAAAATAAAAACAACCTCCCGTATTTCCCAAGCTTAAAAAGACCTGTGAAAGTGCTTGTACTTCGGAAAAGCTCACAGCTCTGCTGGAATCTGAAGAGCAAGATGCATCCATTATTCAAGTTAGGGAAGATTTTGCTCACTTCACTTTGTGAATACATAGTCTGAAGACTGAGGATCTGACTTCAGGATTTCACCCTGAATGTTGTTCTTCATCACTATAAACTACCCTGCCTATTTCAGTTAAATAATAAAGAAAAGTGTGCTAGCACATACACAGCTATCATTTTCCAAACTCCTACTGTCTAGCAAATCCTCTTAATAATCCTCCAAGCCCATCATGGCGCAACTGATACTGAATCAGTTATTGAGGGACAGTGCATTGCTGCTATATATCTGAAGTAATGTATATATAGCTTGGCCAAATAATAACTATGGCAAATGACTTGTCTCCTCAGCCACTGTAGTGCTAAGTATAATTCTTTTTTATTAGCATTTTTAAATATTTGAAGGGCGATAGTGTAAAGAGGAGTAATTAGATTCAATTTAAAAAGGAAAATTTTCTGCGAGGCAGTAGAGTAGTCCTCATGGCAAAGCGAAGGAAGTTCATCACTTGGAACATTTAAAGCTAGATCGGTCAAAGTACTTGCAAATGTGCTGTACGACGTAACACAGCATGGCAAAGAAATGGGGTGGTTGACCTAATTGGGCTTTTCCATCTCTAATTTTTCTGCTTATAAAACTGCTTTTCTAATTGGCGTCTGCTTTCATTTCTCACACCTGGAAAAAGGCAAATATTATGGCTAATATGTGGGGGGAAGGAGCACGGATTAAAAACTCATCAGTGTTTGAATTCATCTGGAACAAGTATTTAAGAATGTTTTTTAAAAGTATTTCTAGTGAAATGTCAGGGTTCTGAATGAAGAATCAGTACTTAAAGCTGCAAAAGGCCGTTTAGTGAGTTGTTTTTGTTTTTTAAACATACCAAGACTAAACTGTGAGCTATTGGCAGTACCTCTGCTGAGCTATTTGCCTGAATTATTTCTGCAGTAAATCTCTAGAAATGTCCACTTAAAGAGTAAGGGTCATAAATATCTCATGAAAGCCATAAAATACAACAGAATTTTGGAAGTCATAATTTTAATGGCTATAACTTCACTATAAAAGAAGGCCCCATGGGACTAAGGCTAACGTAAAATTTATCTAAGTGAGCTGTGATGCTAATCCATCTGCAAGCGATAAATTATCTTCTGTCCCAGGTGCGACATTTTATCCAAAGGGTGTCTAGTGATTAAGGACACACAGGTATAGATGTGGCTGAAGGCCAAGTAAGCCCTGAGCAATTAGCGGTTACTGGAAATAGTCAACAATTCCGCTGAATGTTTGATAGTTTCCTATGCGCTCAGGTGAGCCAAGGCATACGCTCTGGAGTATCTGTGGTCAGTCTCTGATGTGCGCACAATCCCAGTGACAGGCGCCCAGATACAGAGCCATGCAGTAATTTGCTGTGTTCGGTTGGTTAGAATCTTCCTTTCAACCATGTACTGTGACCAATCCTGCTCCCATGAAAGTCAAAGGCAAAACTCTCATTTTAGTTGGTAAAAGGTCAGGCCCACAACTGTTAACCAAAAACACCCCAATTTTCTTCTTTGTTTTTTTTTTTTTACATTATCAGAAATACTTCATCTTGGGCTGAAACAAAACAAGGCCCATTCTTAAGAAAACAAAAACAACTCTTGAAAATGCTGAATTGCATTGTAGTATCATATTAAATTGCAGTAACTTGAAATGCTCTTTGAGGTTAATCACCATAAATTAACCACAATGAAATGTTTAACCAATTACAATGCATAAAACAGGCAGGACATGTCGGTCTGGGTGCCCAGTTGGTCAGTATAATTAAATAGACTGATGAGATTTCAAATTGGAAAAAGGAAAAAGAAAATGGTGAGTTGTCAATTGCAGTGAGTGCATTTACATCAGTTCAAGTCACTGTGTAAAAAAACATAAAATGCAAACCACTCTAATTTGGTCATTTGAAGAGAGAGAGCAAGTGGGTGGAGAGGTTTCAGATACTTTGATTGCCATGCACAGAAATCCAAAGCCTGTGCATATTATAGGAGCTGGTTCTACTTCTGTAACACATCTCAGTCTTGGGCTGGATTAATTGAGAGCCTAATTTGGCCTGCAGAACCTCCATTGTTCATGATGATGGAAAGAGTATAGCTCAAATGGCTGAGCTCAGGGTGAGTTTCGGGGTTGGATTTAGGGAGAAAAACAGACAGAACATTTGATATGAAGAACAGTGAGAGCCAATTAATAGACTAGATGGTCCCTTCCTTCTTTGAAATATTGAACCCCATAGCATCATTCACACACACTCACTTATTACGGTAAAACTGCACTTTAAGGTCCTGATTCTGCTGTGGATTGACACCTGTGCCCACATGGAGCTCATTGCAGGGTTAGTTGAGGGGACAGGTTGCAGTGATATAATACACACACTTTCCTTGAAATATGATAAAAATGGGGGTCATGACAATCATGATGACTGGATTGGGGGGGAGGATTTGTGTTGTTTTACAGTAGTATGTCAAAATCATAACGATTCATGTGAGACATGCCATGTCAGGTACTGTTAGATAGGTTATAATGTGCTGAGTAAGAAGATAATATTTGTGTTCATGTGTTATATGTGTGAGGGAAGTTATGGACATTTTTGATATCCCTGTATTTCAATCTATGCTATATAAGACACACCCCAGACAGAGGCGGCAGAACAATAGCCCGCTTAATGGCCCATCAAGACCTTTACAGAAATCAAAGGCCCAGAAAGGAAGGAAAGGCATACCTGAAGAGTTACCAGGATTGGCCCATGTGACTCTGGACTTCATTTTAGTTCCTGTAAGTGCCCACAGGCTGCATGGCCAGAGGCAGAAGGTATATAAGATCAAACCACAGAAACCATTTGTCTTTCTTCCTGTCCAGCTGCAGACAACACCTACCCAGTTTGGGATTAATACACTTTGCAGCTGAACTGAAGGACTTAGACCCATCCAGGTACTGGATGTATACCAGAGGGACCATACAAGCCTGCAACTCCACAATTTTTCTAGAAACGTGATGTATATGGACTTTCAAATCATTTGTATGTATCTGATTGCTTTAAGCCTCTAACACTTCTCTTATTGTTTGTTTTTCTTTTATTAATAAACCTTTAGTTTTAGTTACTGAAGGATTGGCTGGCAGTGTGGTATTTTGGGTAAGATCCAAACTTATAGTGAACTGGTACTGTGGCTGATCCTTTGGGATCAGAGGGAATCTTTCGAGTAAAGAGCATAGAGTTTAAATGACTGGTCTCTTTACTGGACCTAGTGTCAGTTTGGGAGCCAGAGACTGAAATGCAGTAAGGGGAGCTGTGTGTATTTGCACAGTGGCTTCTTGATAACCAGTGTGGGGGAATCAAAAACACTGTTTGTGGCTGGTTGGGAAGTCTGAGTTCTGTGTCACCCACCAGTGCTGGGAGAATTTGCTCTCCTTTTACAGCCTGCCCTGACCCTGGCATTATCAGTGGGCTACCCTGGGCACGGACAGGTCAGAGTGACACCCAGAGTGATATTTGCGGCTGAGGGGAAAAGCTCATCGGGGGTGCTATCTACTTTGCATCCCCAGCGAGGGGGTCCAAATTATTCTGCTGCATTGATCCTTGATACCAAGTTAGGAAGTTGTTATCCTACTGTAAGTACAAAAATGGCCATAAACTTATAACCTTCCGGTAGCTGTGATGGGGTGAAAGTTGAACACATAATAAAATCATTATACTTTGTCTTTTAGGCCTTGACTTTCTTGCTACCAATGTCAGTTGATTTTACATGGCAGTTTTTGCCTTGAGACAGTTACCAGCGTTCATATAGCTGCTCTTTATTAAAGTCAGATCAGTATAGGATGGCTGCTGTTGTCATTTTCCTTGAACTCTCTCCCCAGTTGGTCCCAGTTGAATTCCTTATTTGCTCTTTCCCACCAGCTAAGGTTTTTAATTAAGGGCTGCATTTTGGCTTGTCCTATTCAGAATGAAGAGATGTTCCCATACTATCAGGATCATCCCGATATTAGGAGTTTTATCTTATTGTGAAGGGGCATCTACCCCGCACTGGCACTTAAGGGGATAAAAGCAGCCCTAGGGAGGCTGTGTGGGAGGCAGCCAATAGGAGAGAACCTGGGAGGAATAGCCAATCAAAGGTCAGCAGGCCCATATAAAAGGCGCTGCAGGCCAAAACAGAGCAGACATTCCCTGGAGCCTGTGGAAGGAAGGCTGTCTTTCCTGCAGGCTGAGACCTGTAGTACTGCTGGCAGGTACTTGGGGAGCCAGAGAAGCTCCTGGCAGGCTGTTGAAAGCAGATAGCACGTGAAGAAGGAGCTAGGACTAGGGGGAAGTGGCCCAAGAAGATAGCAGCAGGAAGAGGAACTAGGGATGCAGCAAAAGGCTGTGACTCACAAGGTCCCTGGGCTGGAACCTGGAGTGATGAGTGGGCCTGAGTCCCTCCCGCTCCCTCTACTTGCCACCGGGAAGTGGCAGGATAAGTGACTGCAGGCGCCGCTGAGGAAGTGGTGAGATGAGAGACTGCAGTGGCCACTGGGAAAGTGACCAGACTAACGATGAGCTAAAGGGGGGGACATAGATTGTGACTTAGCCGGAGGGCTGAGTCAGGAAGAGAATGCTGTGGTTTTGGACAGCTGTGGGAAAGGCAACAGGCCAACGGCAGAGAGAGAGTGACGGTGCACGGACTGCCGACGTGGATGTCAGCCTAGACCTATTCTCCAGACAACCAGCAGGAGGTGCCAGAGTGGCGGTGAGTGATGCAAACCCATCACACTCATATAGGCAACTATAATTCCCCCCCCCCCCCAAAACTTTTCACACTTGCTATCACCCTGGTCCCATAATGGAGAGAAAATGTCACAGGAAATGTCTTCTCCACCTCCACTTAGTATAGCCAAGCAGAGGCCAGGATGAATACTGATCTAGCAGTTTTGCATGCTGGGGAGCCTGGTTTATGCACCAAGAGAGCTTGCTCACTTAGATATGGAGAATGCGCACTGGCACAAAACAGTAGGCTCTGAGGAAGTCTTGAGTACTGCTTAATGAACCACAGCAAGGGCTGCATTTGACCACACCCATCTGCTTCTTTGCCCTGTTCTCTCTGGGTATGGAACAAAGGAGGCTGCACTGGTCAGCCTTTCCTCTCCACACTTTGCAGCCAGACTACAGATAGCCCTTGCCTATGTACCTATGGAGCAAGGGGAAGGGACAGCCTGGGTCAAATGTAACCCAACATTTAAAAAAAAATATAGACTTTTACAAATGGTCCTCAAATTAATTGCCTTCCCTGAAGATTCAGGGAGCAAAGGTTTCACCTCTCCGTTGCCTTACAGCAGTTCCCCAGCACTAAATATTGTTACGAGAACTATAGTATGAAGTTTTTTTTTTCTGGATACCCTGTATGACAACAGGTATTGAACTGGAATATTTTTTTTAATGTCCTGCTAGAGTTGAAGTTCAACTCCACTCAAAAAATGATGAGAGAGTCTTAATGAGAAAATGCCTATTTCATTCTGACCTAACTTATAAATCTCCTTTCCACACTAAAATACCATGCGTCAGTGAAGATGGGCTATTCTCAAGTTACAAAGTTGACAGCTAAACATTCTTTCTGTACCGCATTACATGGCAATCTGCTGAGTAGTTACAAAATACCACCCCAAACACCTGAGTGAATGCGATTCACTGCTGTATGCCTGTAGGCATGCCACGGCTGAGCCATCTGCTGCATGAGAACCATGCCAGTTGTTTGATGAATTAGGAGACAGATCTTGGGGGAGGCAAGAGGAAAAAGTCCACAGCACAGGTGAAAAGCTGAGTTTTCTTTTCTGTTTTTCCTTTTATCCCCTGTCCGTCTCCTGTTTGTGTGGGTTTTATTCATTCATGCTACATCAAGCTGCCAGGTTGTCATGCAAATACTTACCACACCTCTACCAGGTATCAAATCTGTGCTTTACAGTGAGAGGTCATGCAAGTTAGATTATTTGATTACTTGGGAGTCTTTGTGGTGTCTGCAGGGCCCTCCCATAGGTGGGGATTTCAGTTTGCATATTTCACATAACTATGATAATGCACCACAGATCCCCAAAAGGCTTTTTATTTAAGGTTAATGTTAATTTAAATTTAGTTAGATATTGTTCCATAATTGGGGATGAGGTGTGATCTCGTGGCTAGGGCTCTGAACTGGCTCTGGAGACCACAGTGGATTCCAGGCTCTGCCACTGACCTGCTAAATGACCTTGGGCAAGTCAGTGCACCTCTCTGTGCCTCAGCTTCCCCTTCAACCCTTTGTTTGTCAAAGCTCTTTGGGGCAGGGACTGTCATTTACTATATATTTTTGCAGTACCTACAACAAAGGGTTTCCATGTCATTGGCATTTAGATGCTGCTGGACTATAAACTTTACATAACACTTATTTTCAAAAATCATTTCCTTGATGAATGGTGGTAACTACATGTATATTAGAGATTCACATAGTTAGTTCACCCCAAGATTAAAGATAGCGACCCACAGCTGATGTAGAAATCAGAACGGAGAGAACACCAACCAGATGGATTTGGAAACCATGGCAGGGTTTTATTAGACCCATGACTCACCCCTGAGCTTCCAAGCACACCATAATGATCACCCAGAGTGTGAACCCACTTTCATAAAAGGAATTGACATTTATCCCCTCCTGAGGTCACCCCCTTGGTGAGAAGTGTCATATACATAATCTGCATAAGTGTTTCTGCTGAATCTCAAACGCTAGTCACAGATTGCAATTAACAAAACCCAGAGTGACAATGCCCTATTGCTGCTGTTATGCAACTGTAGCAGGTGGCTTAGATGGTTGGGTAAGTAACACCTCTGGATGTCTTCAGCTCTCCGGAATTAGTCATGAGGCTCCACTAAGGGTCTCAGTGAACCAGAACATAAAAATAAAACAGTAGACGGATCCTACACAAAAAAGGAAACAAAAGATAGGCTGTAGTCATAAATGTAATGTGAGCTTGCTGGGGCTGGGGCAGCAAGAGACAGACTTGCCATAGTCTTCAATGTATTCCAAAATAGAAACCCGCATCTCCTGTACAGCAACTCTAAATATACATTAATTTACAGTCTCTGCTCTATGGTCCTTTGTCACTTCTCCATAAATCATTGACACAGTGTTACTGAAACCTAAAGGGCAGAGGCTCTGTGCAAGAATTGCATTGCTTTATCTTTGGATGGGATGGACAAGCAAGGCAGAAGCGAACAAAATGTTTCCACTTCCCGCCACCTGCTGCTCCACAAAAAAACTCCACGTGGAAAAGAATATCAAATGGGATGGGGGAGGGGGAGCAGCATCAGCTCTTTTGCATGCTCTGTGTGATCCCTCTGACGGGGTTCAGAGCACTGACATAGTTCATGAGCCAATGGCACGACAGTCACTGAATTAAGGGGGACCCAAGTGGAGAATGACTAGAGAAGCCCCCCTCATCAGAGATCCTCTGGGGCCTCCACGCTGCCACCAATACAGCAGAGTGGTGGAGAAGATGCAATGCAAGAGCCACGTTTTAAAACATGAGTGGCCGGGACTGATCAGTGCGTCCCCCTCTGCCGGTTTTGATGTGGGAGGGAAACAGAGAAGCCGGAACCATTGTGCTAAAAATAATGTTAAAAATCTGGTGTAACCCTAGATATTCATAGATAAGGCTCAAACTCAGGGCACTTGCATATGAAGTTGCAGACTGTGAAACATGTGGAGCGATTGCTGGGATGTATGTTTGTGCAGCTAGTAGTGGAACGGCCTGCTTCAACGGTAAGGCCTTCAGGGCATAGACTGTGGTTTTTATGTATCTGTAGAGCCTGGGCATACTTATGTTCTCCTATGAAAAATAAGGAATCAGCTTTGGCCCAGAATGACTCTGCTGAACCTAGGTATTGCAGCTGAAATTAGATCCTCTCCTGGGGGTGATAACATATGTGCTGAAAACCAGTGAAACACGGACAGCATTTTACCCTTCACTGGATATTTCCTGTCTTTTGTCAGGTGACATCAAGCATTTAAAAAATAGTTTAAATGCTGTTTTTTGGGCTTTCATTTCATTTGCTTTTCCTAACTGCCCTTTAAAAAGAAGGAGCCTTGTTAATGCAGTAAGCCATCCTTATAATAAGGATTTCTAAAATGATCCAATGCTTTATTGAGCTGATAGCCCTGTGGATTAGTGGGACTGTCCCTCCCAGATCTGCATGCAGATGGTAGGTATCCTGGCCTGCCGCAGATTCCCTGAGACCTGTCCAGTTCGGGGACAGGCCTCACAGCTTATTCCACCCGTTTGGTTAAGAAGGCAGGTTGTCTTTTCCCAAAGAAAGATGACAGAACTCTGTGAGGAAATCTGTGGAGATTCACTCTGGTGGAGAGGACAATCCGGCCCATCATTATTATGAACTTTTAAAACATGGGTTATTTCAAGAAACACACAAAGCCAGATACAGGAATATCTCATGGGCTTTTCATGTGGAGTGGCTTTCATAAAAAAGATGGAGAAAACTTGTTCTCTCTTGCATGGCAGGGCAAGAGGCAGTGGGTTCAAACGACAGCATAGCAAATTTAGATTAAATCTCAGGAAAAACTTCCAAACTGGAGGAACAGTAGGACAATGGAACAGACTACCTATGCAGGTTGTGGAAACTCCTTCACTGGAAGTCTTCAAAAGGAAGCTGGATAGCCATCTGCCTTGGATGGGTTAGGCCAGTGGTTCTCAATCTATTCACCATTGTGGGCCGCATATGCAGCTGTCTATGTGCTATACGGGTTGCATCCAAACAATATATATATTACCTGTATGGCCCTGAAGATGTCACAGCTGTTTGCAGAGTAGGCCGCAAGTGGTCCATAGATTGAGAACCACTGGTTTAGACGCAGCGAATCCCTGCATCTTGGCAGGAGGTTAGACTAGATGACCCTTGCGGTCCTTCTAGCCTTATGGTTTAATGATTCTATATGTATAGACTAACAAACTGTCCGCATCCTAGAAACTGAATAACTTTCAAAGAACAAAAGTCGTCTTGAGAGTGATGATTGAAAACTACCCCATCTATCCATGCAAATTTGCAGGAGCATCTATTCTCTTCATGCCCTCTTAAAATTCAGGGCTAGATTCTGCTTGGCCCTTACACTGGGGAAGAATAATGATATAATCCTTGTTTTTTGTCTATTTTATCTGAAACATTTGGGGCCAGATTTTGCCACCCTTGACCTCAGTGGAACATCTCGTAGTGTACAATGCTACTAGCTATTACGAATCGGAGTGGCAAAATCTGGTCCTTTAAGGTCCCAAATCAGCAAATAATTTAAGCACTTGCTTAACTTTAAGCATATGCTTCTATCTCATTAAATATGGCAACTTAAAGTTAAGTGCCTTGCTATAGAGGAATGTACTGGTGAATTCGGACCAAAAACAGTAATCTCAACCCTTTCATAAAATTGGCTCTGTGCTACAGTATGCATTTAGATGAGTCCTGCCAGTTGCTAGTGTGGTACCGCTGATTTTTTTTATTCTTTAATGATACAGCCAATGCATCCGTTTGGCCATATAGGGAGGAAGATAACTTAGTAAGAATTTAACATTCAACCAGGTATGTAAGATATTAATGGAGAGGACTTGAAATATGTTGCAGTAACTACTTGTCTGACATCTCCGATTTAAGACATGTAAAAGAAATCACTTCTGATTATTTTCAGATAAACTGAAATGCAGGACATTTTGGAAATGTGGTAAATGTGGAGGAGGAGGTAGAGAAGCAAGACTTGTGAATTTTAAAAGGGAGTAATCAAGGCTAAAGAACAGGACTGCAGGGCAAAAAAGTATGGCTGTCATGTATAATGAAGATTTAGTACCTTTGTAATAAATCCAACTCTGCAATAAAGTGCCAAAGTGGTGTGCAAGGAATTTCCCCAAGGTTCTCAGCAAATACTTTTTTCAAGCCTTATTCATTTTACCTTGCATATTTGAGCACCAGCAGTATGAGTTCTGAGAGCACAGATGAAGGTCAACATGCAAATCACTGCCACCTTTTTTTTTTTTTTTCCTAAATACCCTGCTCCAGATGCGTGCTGTGTGCAAGTTGGTTAATGCAAACTCTTCACTTCAGGCACACAAAAGGAGGAAAATAAGTGGAATTGACCCACGTGTGCTATGCTCTGCTACTTTATTTTTTGGTATCTTTAGAAAGAAAAGTATTCAAAATGTAGGTTCTCAGATTACTCAGGCTACAGGCAATAGTAGCTCCAAGTTTCTTAGCAAAACTTTCTTCAATGTATAAATCTAATTCCTGGTGACATTTTCTTCTGATGCCAGTTGAAGAATTATACACATCCAACAAGTACTTTATTTGCACGACAAATGGCAGAATATGAGTCCCTTAATAAAGTGTGCCATTCTTTGTATTTGAGAGACATGGTGGGTAAAGCAATATCTTTTATTGGACCAACGTCTGTTGGTGAGAGAGACAAGCTTTCGGGTTATGCAGAGCTCATCTTCAGGTCTGGGAAAGGTACCAAGGCTACGGGTATGTCTACACTGCCAGGGCTCTGTTGGGCTTCATGGATCAATGCAGTGGGATTGATTGAGTGGGCAGTGGAGACCTGCACAATCAATTCTGAAAGTGCTCTATGGCCAATGCAGTAAATCCCTCTCCCCCCACTTCAAAAAGAGTAACACTGCATCAACTATAGGATGTTTCCTGTCGATGCAGTGCAGTAGAGACACTGCGGTTAGGGACCATTAGTTAGTTGACTGAAGATACACAGGCTGTCTCCCATCAACGACACTGGCAGTGTAGACCAGGCCTATGTGTACACAACAACCTATGTTAGCATACTTTATGTCGCTCAGGCTTGTGAAAAAACCACCCTCCTGAGTGACATAAGTTACACCGGCATAAACACTCGTGTGCATAGTGCTATGTTGGTGAGCGAGCGTCTCCCACCGACATAGCTTCTGCCGCTCATGAAGTGGTTTTATTATGCCGATGAGAGACCTCTCTCCTGTTGGCATAGAGTGTCTTCACCAGAAGCACAGCTGTATTAATCCATATTGATATGACCTAAGAGTATCATAGCTAAATACAAGACTGAAGAGAGAGATTAGCATTAGTAGTTAGCACTTATTCTAAGGGAGAATTCAAGGTGAAGTGGCCCCTTAACATCTCTGTAGTCATAGGACAAAAAAGGGGAGGAATTCGTGGGTCACAGGTTGTTGTAATAAGTCATAAATCCAGTGTCTCTATTAAGACCATGATTTTTAGTGTCTAACAAAGTTTTGGAGTGGGTTGCCATTAGAATCTCACTGTCGAAGTTTCTGAGCACCCACCAATTCTGTTCACTTCACGTAGAGTTGTGGGTGGAAAAGAGACTGTAAGTAATAAGGACATAACTCTCGTCTTTCTTGACTTGCTTTTTTTCTTTTTCCATTTGAAATGATGAGGATAGATAAGATCATCTGACTCCTAGAACACAAGCCAGAAACTTTGCAGACTGGTGAGGTTGGTTTGTTTTGCGTTTTTTAATCTTCCAGGCCATCCCTTCCCTAATATTATCTTTGATTACAAGAAATTGTATGCTTGTATGCATTTGTGGATAAATGGGCCAGATTCCCTGCTGATGTATCCTGCTACAAGCTCTATTGTCATCAATAGAGCTGTTGCCATTTAAATCAGTAGGCACTGGCCCAATATCTCTTATGAGATCCTTTGGAAGTTCTGTGGAGGAAAATGTAAGAGTAACTTCAGTGTGTCCTGTGCATAAAATAGGCACATGTACTGCAGCCCACCATAATGTTCTCTGACATTTGTCTTTTCCAAAAGGTAATCAGGTGGATCTTTTATAGTTCTGGATTGTGTTCTGTGTTTGGCCTGTAAACTGGTAGTAATTTGCTGCACAATCTTGTGGCTTGCTGTATACAGATTTCGGTTTGGCTTGTATTCACTGTGGTATAAAGTCATGGAGTAAAGGATTAGAATTAGAGTTTGCTGCTGGAAGATATTTTAGATCCTACAGAGGTTTGTTCATGAAGGGAAAAAAAAACCCAAAGACCACGTCATGATCATCTTATCTTTCCTCTTGTAATGCTGAAACAAAATTCAAGAATCCTAGAGATATATTTGTTTATTTGCAACTTGTGATGTGAAACAGTAAAAATATGGAGTCAAATCCTGCTCTCGATTATGCCAGTGTAATTCTGGAATAACTCTTGACTGACTTTTGAGGAATTACTCCAGATTTACACTGGGCTCACTGACAGCAGAACTTTGCTTGAAGTTAGAATTTCTGGTGCCTGCGGAAAGAATCCAAATGCTAGTATCCAAAGCAGCAGATGAGTGCCTTGAATTTTCAAGAAAACATAGAGAAAGAAATACTTTTAATTCATGAGTCAGTTGGGGAGGAGGAGGGATGGGGATGGTTATGCATACACTTAATCATTTTCAGAGGTGTTCAGATACCATACTGATGGGGGCCATATGAGAACCTAGATAGATAAAAGGCTGGATCCTCCGTTGTGTTCATTTATGTCAGTTAGGCATGATCTACACTACAGACTTTTGTTGACAAAAGTCAGCTTTTTGCACCAAAACAGTGGTGGTCTACACACTACAATAATCCCTCCTCTTCAACCTAACTCCCCAGATTTTGTGACAAAATAAAACTACCTCAACAAGAGACATAAAGGTTTTTGCAATAAACTTTTAATGACAAAGCATCTGTGCAGACATCATGCTTGTTTATGCCACAGTAAATGGCCTTCAGGAAGTGTCCTACAATACTCATCCTGACTGTGCTGGCCATCAGTTTGAACTCTGCTGCCCTGCAGCCATCTGCCCTCCCCCTTTAAATTCCCAGGAATTTTTTTTAATTCCACTTCCTGCTTGGTTGGCGTGGACAGCTCACATCTCATCTTCCCAGCTAAGCATGGGGGCACCATGCCTCAAACGTTCTCCTGCTTGGAGCACACCGGAGCTTCTGAATCTGATCAGCATTTGGGGAGAGGAGGTTGTGCAGTCCCAGCTCCACTCCAGCCAAAGGAACTTTGATATCTACAGTCAGATTTCTTGTGTCGTGGCTGAGAAGGGCTATTAACTGGACCCACTAAGTGCTGGGCAAAAATCAAAGAGCTGCAGCAGGGGTACCAAAAGGCTACGGAGTCAAACCATTGTGCTGGTGCAGAGCCAAAGACCTGTTGTTTCTCTAAGAGGCTGGAAGCCATCCTCAGTGGTGATCCCATCCCACCACCAAGAGACCCCTGGCTACCTCTGTGGGCCTGGAGACAGCAGACCCTGGAAGCAATCCTGATGAAGTCATGGATGAGGAGGTTAAGGTTGGAGGACAATGCAGAGCAGGGAACTGGGTCATTTGGTGACATGGGGAGGCAGGACCTTTTCTTAACCCCTGAGGGTTCCAGACAGTCCCAGCCCTCCAGCTGTTGTGTGCAGGAGAGGGGAGCTCCAAGTAAGTGGTTTTTTTTTTTTTTTTTGAGCTGATGCTGCTTGGTTACATGAGGTACAGCTGTCCTTTGCTTTGTTGTATTATACAGCTGGTTGAAGGGATAGAAATGCATAAGAGTAGCTGTGTTTGCATGCAATTCCCATTCCCCTCTGCAGGTGGGCAGTGAGGCAGAAAATGTGTTACTTGTGCAGGGACCAAAGTGGCACATAGGTGAGCAGCATAGGGACCTGGTTTGAATCTGCTCACAAGGAGGAGATGCACCCTAGCATTGCGCTTACTCTCAGGAGTGAGATATCGGCTTCAATGGTCCCCCGGTTGTGGAAAAGGGTGACACAGTTTGAAATTTGGTCCTTATCTAGCTACATCAATACCCTCAAACTACTACCCAGAAGCTTTTCCCCAGCTTGCGTGCCCCCTTCCCCCAGGCACAACTCACCATGCCATGGGTGATTGTTGAGCTGTGTGCTTGCCAGGGGACAGTGAGAAAGAAGTGTCTTTTGCAGTAATGAATCAATGTTGTTAGTTAGTGCACTCACAATCATGCTTCTATTAATAGTTTATTGTGCTGCTACAGATTTGCCCTTGAGGGGAAACCCCTCCACACCTGCCAAGCACCTGTGGCTGATAAGAAAACGACCATGGAAAAGCAAAGAGGAGATATTCCAAGAACTCCTTTAGCCCTCTGAGATGGGAAGGAAAAAGGACATGGAGACAGGGTGACTGAAAATCAAAAAATGGATGGGCAGGAGAAGAGGGAAAACCAGGTGCAAGTGATAGCAGGTCATGAGCGCACAATAAAAACCATGGAGGAGCAAATGGAGCTGCTAAAATCACTCATAACACTGCAGACAGAATTCATGCATGCTCGCCTCCCTCCCCCCAGCAACCAATACAAAACTGCTTTACCCAAACTCCACCCACACATTCCTACCAAACTCCTCGCCCATCTCAGTACCGCATTCACTCCACCCCTTCAAACAGCTTCCCGAATGATAGATGGACTTACCCCCTAGCTCACATTGCCCCTCACTGTTTTCTGACCTCCAGCCTAGCTTTTTGTGTGTTGTGAATAATTGTTGTTTAATAAAGACATACTGTGGGAAGAATAAGCAATCTTTATTTGTCCCTTGCACATGGTTATTGCAACTTACATTGATACACAGTGCAAGATGGATAGCAGTCATAGCATGGCACAGTGTTATTTACGAAGACATCTGATTGGTGTTCATTGTCAAAATGATTCCTCAAGGCTTCCATGATTAGAATAGTCTCCCACTGTGCCCCTCTAATAGCCCTGACATCTGGTTGTTCATAGTCAGCCGCAAGATGCTCTGCCTCTGCACTCCACCCAAGGGGAAACTTTTCATCCACAGATATTATGGAGCACACCGCAGGCAGCTATAACTGTGGGAATATTTTCCTCACTTAGATCTAACCTGCCATAAAGTCATCACCAGTGAGCTTTTAATCTACCAAATGCACATTCAGTGGTTATTCAGCACCTGATCAAGCTATTATTGAAACTCTCCTTGCTGCCATCTAGGTTGCCTGTATAAAGCTTTTTGAGCCATGGCAGTAAGGAGTAGGCTGGGTCTCCCAGGATCACTATGGGCATTTCAACACCCCCCCCCCATTGGAATCATTTGGTCTGGAAAGAAATTCCCTGCTTGTAGCTTCCTGTACAGGCCCGTGTTCCTGAAGGTGCGTGCGTCATTTACCTTCCCCACCAACCCATGTTGATGTCAGTGAAAGCTCCTGGTGATCCACAAGCCCCCGCAGTACCATAGAGAAGTACCCTTTTCTATTGATGTACTCCATCACAAGATGGTCCGAGACCAAAATTGGCACATGTGTCATCTAGGGCCCCGCCACAGTTAGGGAATTGCATCACTGCAAAGCCATCCACTATTTCATGCACATTTTTAAGACTCACAGTCCTTCGTAGCAGAATGTGATTAATGTCCCGGCACAGTTCTGATAACATAGTGCCAACAGTGGACTTCATGACTCCAAACTGATTAGCTATCGACTGGTAGCAGTCTGGAGTTGCCAGCTTCCACATGGTGATCACCATATGCTTCTCTACTGAGAGGGCAGCTCTTATTCTGGTGTCCTTGCACTGCAAGGCAAGGGACGAGCTCCGCACAGTTCCATGAAGGTAGCATGGTGCATTTGAAAGTTCTGCAGCCACAGTTCATCATCCCAGACCTGCATAATGCTGCAATCCCGCCACTAAGTGCTTGTTTCACATGCCAAAAGAGGTGGTGCAGCTGCTCTGTGAAGGCACAGAGTAATCGGGCGTTGTTTGTTTGCATGGCACACAGAAGGGCAGGTGCCTCGGATTCCAGTTCTGATTGGGAACTCAGGATATACTGCATGACCAGCTGCAATGTGTTCAGAACGCTGGCAACAGTGGTGAGCAGTGGCAGGATCCATTCATTCAGATAGGGATGATGGGCGCTCGGAAAATGGGCTGTTGAAAAATTCTGTGAAATGCAGTCAGAAACCCATGGAATGACAGGTTGGAAATCACAGCATCAAGGGACGTTGAGCCCGCACCCATGATGCACTATGATCTTCTTCACCTTCCCACAACTCCGAACAGCACAAGGTGGCGAGTTGCACAGTGGGATAGCTGCTTACAGCACACTGCTCTCACTGTTGATGCTACAGCACCAACTCTGGACGCGCTTCGGCAGCATAACAAGTGCTGCGTGGACAGGCACGAGCCTTGTAATTATAGCACATTTTGATCATCGCTGTAACTTGCATTGACAACACTCTCTAGTGTAGACAAGGCCTTAGAAAGGTTCCTGAGGGACCAGCCTCAAGGTCTTAGTGTAGGCCCTGATTCAGCAAAATACTTAGGCATGTGCCTATTTAAAACACATGGGATATGTCTTCCATATCCAGCTAAGCAGATAAACATATGCTTAACTTTAAGCATGTGCTAAAGTCCCACTGACATTCCAGTGGTTACTGTGAAGACTTCAGACACAGTGTCACAGCACTGCAAGGATCCTGTTATATAGATTAGAGGGAAAAGGTGAGGAGAACTTCTGCATGGTGTCTGTTGTTTCTGCAAATGAAATTCATTTAGCATTTCTATTAATCTGAAGTCAGAGCCTCATCTCACTGTAACTGCATTAGACTCAGTTGATACCACTTTGCTCCTACGGATCTCTGTTGTATGGCCATGTGGTCATATTTTCAGGGCAGAAGTGTAACTGGGGTGAAGAGCTGCAAATAGCAGCTGCAAAAATGAACTGAGCAAATTAATAAAGTGCATGTGATCCAGTCATGTGAGAACAGCTTTGTGATAATGAGCAGTAGCTATAGTGAGAATTACCCACTGACAAGAGCCAAAACAAGTTGTGGATGCGTCTCTGTAGCACAGGTGAAAAGGAGTGCTATCTTCATGCACCCTTCTGCTGCATAGCACCATAAATATCCTTCCATTAAGGCTCCATGCAGAATGGGCTCTGCAGCATTTTGGGAGTGGGACGAGGAGCAGAGCAGGAAATTGGGAGTTCTCTGTCCCCTGCAGAGCCTACAGTGTAGCAAACTTTGGCCCCTTATGCATACAGACATCAGGATCGTCATCAGGAATCAAGCCTGGGGCCTCCAGTGCCTAAAACAAGAATTCTGCTGCTTAAGTTAAAGGAAACATCCTTCAGCTCTAAGGAAGTAACAGGTGGGGGTTTTGGACTGGAAAGTCTTGGACTGAATCCCTACTGATGACCCTGGTGTCTGTCTGCATATGCAACTGTGGCTTTCTACACTAGTAGAAGTGAAGTCTCTGGTGGAGAATGCAGCCAAAAGTAGCATAGCTCCTGTGCACGCTAGCATCCTATGCTGTCAGTGGGAACTGGGGATCAGTAAAGCACCATGGAGACCAGAGTGGTCCAGGAATCTAGGGAGCCAGCAGATCCTCCATCTATGATAAGGATAGCTAAAGGGCTTAGTCCTCAGCTGTGTCAAGTTCATGCTTCTTTAAACTCTGCTGACGTCAAGCTCCTCCTCCTTGAGGGGATATTTTATAGGAAACTTCATGAGAAAATGTGACCTTCCTGTCTCCCTGGCCCCTTCCTGCCAGTGACCTTGTCCTGGGTTAGGTAAGATCCAAAGTTTACTTACACGTATGGCAAAGTGTACTTGGGATCATGTATTCTGCAAGCTTTTATGAGACCTTTGCAGTCTGAGATGAAGCTGACACACCCCACTGTTTGCAGATGGTCTCTGTATGTTTAGATATCCACTGAAACAGTCATATTACACCCCACTGAACTGCAAAGTTTTGCCTCTACTAAGTTATTGCCACCAAGGGCATCAATAACTTACATTGACCATTCTTTAGTAAATTACACTGTGTTTGTCTAGTGAATATGTTGTAGTTTGTCTTTTCTCTATCTCCTCTGACATGTTCACAGGCCACAATCCAGTTTGTTTTGTTTGTGGATCTTGTGCATTGGATTGTTTTCTTCCTGAAAGTTGGTATGGCACCACACTATTGAGGAAGTTTTGGTTTGTGCTTAGGACTTGGAATCAGCCTTTATCATTTGTTGCTGTGCTTTTCACTGTGCTAGGAGAGTAGCACCTGGCTGTACCAAACCGTGCCACTCAATGCACATCTACAGAATATGGCATAATCTCAGCTGAGATACGGTGGCTGTGCTAATGTCAAGGCTGAACTAGCACTTCTCTGTAGATCATTATTCCAGAACATGAAAGGCCTGATCCAAGGCCCACTGAACAGACAGGGAATCTTTTCATTGACGTCAATGGGCTTTGGATCAAGCCACTAAGAAATCTGCTTGTGAAGTGAATGGGTATAAGTTAATGTACAGTGTGTGCTTTTGGAAAAAACTGAGACTCTTCAAGAGAACACCCACGTTATCTTACCTAATGGTACAGACAGACAATAAACTGAATTCTTGGGGAACACTGGAGTCATGTTACAGAATGGCATCTTTTTCTCCTACACTGTACAGCTACCATGCAAAATTAAAAAATCCTGCTCAGGATTTTGATGCCAGGCTTAAAATCTGCTCAGAAGTCCAAACTTCTACATATCACTATTTTTTAAGTTCTCTATCAGAAAATAGTGCAAAAGACGTCCATATAGAAACGCCTAGTTGTTCAAAAAGATTTCCTTCCTGACCTCAAGTACGATTCCACAGAAACACATTTTCAAGCCTATAAATGAATTTTACAAAGCAGAACTTAATGAAGTGAAATGTTGTTTCAGGAACTGAAAGACAGCAGAGATTTATTTAATTACAGACCTACCCTGAAGTCCATGGAGCAGGTAATTTTTTGGTTTCTCTCCTATTTTTCTTGGCTGGCTTCCGGATCTAGCCCCAAAGCCTCAGAGTGTGTGAGGGAACACATGCTTTATGGTGCTGCTTTTCATGGAAGAAGTGAGTGCAATACTTGTGAGTTCAAGAGATGTTTTCCATAAAAAATCTCCCCCTCATGTTTTAGGGAACACGTTTGATTTGAATGTGACCTGACTGACTGTAGGGAGCTAACCTGAATGCATCAGAAGTGGAACCTATATACAGTAATTCAGAATGATGAGGGAAAATAGCATCTGTGAATTGAAAGGGCAAGGACAGAGCTACTTTGAAACGTCATAAATTAGAATAATATGATCACACACACACACACACACAAAAGGAACTTGTTAACGGACCAAACTGTTATTGCAACATGTTTGTTTTATAGTATCAGGAGGTAAATTTTAGAGGCTGTTAGTACAAAATAATAATAATAATATTAATAATAATGTGGGAATTTCATGCAGGACCAAACCACGTGCTCCTGCCCTGCAATGCAGAGAAACAAGGATAGCATTGGATTTCACAGATAGCACCACAGACAGCTATTAAAGCCTAATCCAGTGTCACATTTCTGCCTAGTGCTGGCTAACTACCAGCCCAATTTGCAGGCTTCTCTCTCCCTGTGTTTCTTCATTGTTTCAAGCCATGCAGGGACTTATCTTAAAAATGGGTCAAGCCTCAGCCAAATGTGTTCAATTGAAGGCCACCATGGGAGAACGGCAGGATATTGTCTTTCCAACAGCAAGTGAATTTCAGACAGCTTAAGGCAGTATCCATTTCACTATAATGCTGGTTTATGTTACAGCCCTTTTCAAACTTCTAATTGCCCTGTATTGCTGACGTTTATAGACATACCCTATTTTAAATGAAAACACAACACTGAGGTCAGGAGGAGGTTCTGGGACAGCAGAGATCCCAGGTGAGGCCAAAGGAGGAAATTACTTTAAAACTTCTAAATGCCAAACATGTTTTAAGGGGGGAAAAAGAGAAGAAAAACATAATCTAGAGGTGAGGGAGACATTATCATGGCCCCAAAGGCATAAATGAATAATAATAATTTTTAATTTTCTTATCCAAACATTCTACGCCTATAATGTAGATTTTTTTTTTAAACAAGCATAGATATTTTTATATATTTATTCATCTGGTATTGTGTGAGTCTGGTTAATCTTTAAGGGCAGATCTTCATCTGGTGTAAATTGGCATTGTCCATTGAAGTCAGTGGAGCTATGTCAATTAAAACCAGCTGAGCATCCGGCACCACCAGTATGTGAAAGTGCTTTGACTATTATAAAAATAAATCTCCCAGATTTACTTCCATATATTATGCTTCATCCGACAGTGGAGCTTTATTTGACAGCTGCTGGTGGTAGGGATATTATTTCATAGACTGACACTCACTGTCAGACATATCACACAACCTGTCAAGGCCTGAAGGATGAAGATCCAAAATGAGGAACTCAAAAATGTATTTATGCAGGAATCTACAAATGCTTTGAGATTCATTCCTTTAATGTAAATAGTTCCCTATAGCCCCCGTTTCATGATTCTTTACTTTTGATGTAAATTTTTTGCAAAACAAGTGAAGGGACCTCACAGGTATCTGGAATGTAGGTGACTTTGAGACTGGAAGGTATATTTTAGAGGTATATTTCAGGATGAACATGTTTACTTCAGCCTTTTTTGGACATTGGTGTCAAGTAAAAACACACCAGGTGTATTTTTGTAGGTGTCCCTATGTTTACCAGTTTTTAAGAAATGTCTTCTAGATAATTTTTTCAGGTACAAATCCAGCCCCATCCTCTATGGCTCTTGAGGGCCCCTTTGCAGCAGAATTGTGTGACTGAGCTCTGCGAGGGACGGGGATGGAAATGGGAGGTCCACGCAGGGATGCTGCATCCCCTTGCGCAGCAGCATGCTAGGGTCAGGATGCGGGCAGGGAGTTTGTTACTGCATGGATTTTCCTCCCCCCTCTCTGTAAGAAGATGGGACATATAAACCCCTATGTAATCTATTGCATTCACCTATAGCTCCCCAGCTTGGCTACTGGGGCTTGTTCCCTGAGCTGTTGATTACGTATTGATCATACCCATTTCTTAGAATACCAAATTAACACCCTGAAATTTGGTAGGTGCTTGTCCCAAGAACAGACCCAGTGTTACTGGAATTACTGTTCAGCTGGGGGCCCTGACATGCACTGCAACAACCCTCACGCTCAGGAAAGGTCTTCTGAATTCGTAACATTTTTATTATTGCTATGATTAGTCCCAGAAGTAAAACAATCCAAACAAATATGATGAAATAATACTGGAATGTAATTATAGCTGGCACCTTTATATATGTACACTCACTGTATCCTTGGGGAGGACTCAGAAGGTTGAGATGGATCCTAGTCTTACTCCAGCATGCCAGTGAAGAACTCCAACGGCCTAGCCCATGTCCAGATATTGTATAGGTATTAATGACCATTATGCAAATACATGAGAGGGTCCTCCCTCCTTAACCTCCTCACTCTCATAAGATTGGGGTATTTTTATCCTATAGGTTAGTGTATTAGTTTCTTTAGGCATTAGCATATATGTCAGTTAGTTACCATGACTACCTGCAGTTAGGCATCTGCTGATGTTTTCCCTCGAAATTACCCTAAACTGGTACCAATTGACTCCTTGTGGTTACCTGTCAACAATTTTACGCTTAGTTACAGCACTTTTGAATATTGCAGAACAAGCAACACAAAGTCTTATGCCATCTTGTGATTTAAGGTCACTGTTGGTTTACTGACTTATGCTAACTCTATTAAGCAATTTACTTCTACAAAGGCTGTTGGCCTTGCTCTTATGATATGGGCTTAAGCTAATTTCTTATAGGTGTGGGCCTATCGGTTTCTTGTGATGCTGGTCAGAAATTTAGATCACCACGCAAAATGAAGGATGATGCCCATGCCCCAAATGAGCTAATTAAATACAGCATCATCCTTCCAGCAATGGAGTTCAATGAGACATATTCCAATGGGAGGGTGATGGGAAAGAAAGTAGGAGGATAATGCCATTTTGGCTCTGCTCACCATCATCCAATGGATTTGGGGACACTGCATTGGGTTTTTCCATTGCCCTTATCCTCTTTCTTTCTCTGCTGTACAGTGCAAATGTGGGTAGGGGACTGTAATCTCTGGTCATTTTAAATAAAGGATTTGGGCCTGAAAATTCCTCCACTCATTGGACTGCTGCTTTGTATTGTTTTCAATTGTCAGTCTCTAAGTTGCCACTTCCCATTGGTTGATGAGAAAGGAGTTTTTCATCAGTGTCACTGTAGGGGGTTGGTGGTGAACTCTGAAACTGCTATGACATTGGACTAGAAATCTGGGCTAGTAAACCAGGTTAGCATTTGTCATGCGGACAGGAGTGGGGGGGATTTGTGTTATTTGACATTAATATGTCAAAATCACAATGATTCATGTAAGACATGCCATGTCAGGTACTGTTAGAAAGGTTATGATATGCTGAATAAGATGATAATATTTGTGTTCATGTGTAATATGTAAGGAAAGTTATGGAGATCTTTAATATACCTGTATTTCA
This sequence comes from Mesoclemmys tuberculata, assembly GCA_007922155.1. Taxonomy (NCBI): domain Eukaryota; kingdom Metazoa; phylum Chordata; order Testudines; family Chelidae; genus Mesoclemmys; species Mesoclemmys tuberculata. The sequence goes on along the minus strand of ML675604.1, from coordinate 41,891,645 downwards.
AACTGTGCTGTAGAGGACACATCCCAGACAGAAAGGCTGCAGGACAATAGCCCGCTTAATGGCCCATCAAGACCTTTACAGAAGCCAAAGGCCCAGGTAGAAACTAAAGGCATACCTGAAGAGTTACCAGGATTGGCCCATGTGACTCTGGACTCCATTTGGGTTCCTGTAAAGTTCCACAAGCAGCATGGCCAGAGGCAAAGGGTATATAAGATCAAACCACAGAAACCATTTTGTCTTTGTTCCTGTCCAGCTGTGGACACACCTCTGGATCAACACACTTTGCAACTGAACTGAAGGACTTAGACCCATCCAGTTACTGGATGTACACCAGAGGGACTATTCAAGCCTGCAACTCCACAGTTGTTCTAGAAATCTGATGTATATGGACTTTCAAATCATTTTAATATATCTGATTGCTTTAAGCCTTTAACATTTCTCGCATCGTTTGTTTTTCTTTTTATAATAAACCTTTAGTTTTAGTTACTAAAGGATTGGCTGGCAGTGTGGTATTTTGGGTAAGATCCAAACTTATACTGAACTGGTCCTGTGGCTGATCCTTTGGGATCAGAGGGAATCTTTTGAGTAAAGAGCATAGAGTTTAAATAACTGGTCTCTTTACTGGACCTAGTGTCAGTTTGGGAGCCAGAGACTGAAATGCAGTAAAGGGGGCTGTGTGTATTTGCACAGTGGCTTCTTGATAACCTGTGTGGGGGGATCAGAAGCACTGTTTGTGGCTGGTTGGGAAGTCTGAGTTCTGTGTCACCCACCAGTGCTGGGAGAATTTGCTCTCCTTTTACAGCTTGTCCTGACCCTGGCATTATCAGTGGGCTACCCTGGGCACGGCTCCACTCATTGGATTGCTGCTTTGTATTGTTTTGAATTGTCAGTCTCTAAGGTGCCACTTCCCATTGGTTGATGAGAAAGGAGTTTTTCATCAGTGTCATTGTGGGGTGTTGGTGGTGAACTCTGAAACTGCAATGACATTGGACTAGAAATCTGGGCTAGTAAACCAGATTAGCATTACAGAATGCTAGACAGGATTCAGATGGAATTGCATACCAGTTTAATAAAAATATGATAAATTCCAAGCTTTTCAAGTCCACTTTCTAGAAAGATGCTGAGTAGAGGAAAAGGAATGACAAATAAAATATATTACTGAAAGTATGTTTAAAATCTTTTGTATGTTGTCACCCTTTTAACAAAAAGTATGTACATTCTTTTATATACCTATATATTTCAGTGATTATGAAATGGATTTTACTGATGAATACTTGTTATATTTTTATGTATAAAGCAACAAAAGAAAACCCTCTAAACTTTAGTAAACTGTGCACTGTTCTTTATAATGAAGGGTTTGATTCTGCCCTCAGATTTTGCCCACAGATACATGTCAAAGAATGCCTTGTAAAATCAGCTACTGGATTTGCAATAGCTAATTTACAAGATATGGAGCAGTACAGAGATGACAAGATTGAGCATCAAAAGTTAGATTTGTAAAGGCAATTAGGTGCCAAAAATTGCAGATTGGTGCAAAAATTGAGATGTTAAAAATAGTACCTAGGAGAATTAGGTGCCTAACTTATTTAGGTGCTTTTTAAAATCCCACCTAGTGGCATCAATGGCAGTTAGGTGTTTAGACATTTTTTTAAATGTCACTACGTACACATCTGCACTCTTGGGTAGCCAAATACCTTTGAAAATCTGTCCTTAAATCCATAAAAAGTTTGCAGTTTAATAACTCACCTCTTTTTGAGTTAGTCTTTTACTTGTATTCTGCTATCTTCGTTTGTTAAAAGACAGACATGGTTTTCATGCTCTGTTCACTCAAAAACAGCTCAGTGAATTTTGTTAAAACTTTGCTAAAACTAAGGAGGAGAAAATAAAGACCAAAATTTTTTAGCATGCTTTGAAGAAATAAAAATAGTTTGGTGGACAGCTCGCCAGCTGGTGTAAAAGAACTGAGAACCAATGACTTCAGTGGAACTATACCCATTTACACCAGAAAAGGATCTTGTCTGTTACAAATATTTTCTGCTTCTGTTTATGGAGGCTATGTCAGTTGCTTCATCCAGAGGAATCAAGAAATTCATAGCAGCCCAGATTCCAGTTGTCTCAAATTTTAAAATGCAATTCCAGTTACAGTTTCAACTAACTATATACTGGCATACACTTTCCTCTCTGAAGCTCTTGCAGGCAAATTTCAGAGCCAATCCAGCTTCCAATGAAGTTCAATTCAGACGTTTCTCCTAATATAATTACATGGTTATTTTTAATTGGCACCGTAGCACAAATTTCTACATTCTCCTTTCCCTTGTATGGCATCTCCTCTATAAAACACAGACTGTACGATTTGTCTTTTAACCTAGAAAATCCAAACCACAAACAACTGAGGCTGTGAATTCTTTTGTGTGGTGGTGGTGTGGGAAGGGAGGGACCAGAGGGACCGTTTGATAGTGGTGCACACGAGTATTCTCCTTTTCCCTCTCTCTTCGGGAACTGCTTGCAGGTGTTTTAGCAGGGTCTTTTTTCAGTAGTCCATGTGTTCTTGCACAGTGAAGGATTAGAGGCATTTTACTCAGTATCACTCTATTCTATCTTGTAATTGTTGGAGTCATGAAGGTTAAGGCCAGAAGGGACCACGAGATCATCTAGTCTGACCTGCTATAAATCACAGGCCACCACACAGCACCCGCACACGGAGCCCAACAACTGAAATGAAACCGAACTATTACAACCAACATGGGACTAGACTTCTGTGCCACTGGCAGAGAATGAGAGGGACCGGAGTGCACCAGATTAAGGGTGAAGAGCAATGATTAGGCTACATAAAGCTTTCAGCACACTTTCAGCTTATTTCTAGGATGGATGATGTTACAGTAAAGCCATCCACATCTCTTCCCTCCCAAGTGAGGGCCACTGGAGAAGGAACTTGTCAGAGCAGGGAGTAAGGGTCTGGGAAGGGGAGGACAGAGTGCTGCAGGTATAGCTGGAAAGCCACTGGATTTTCATTTTTGGAGATTTTTCTATGGGGCAAAGTGCAAAGCCTACTTTCCTGATGAAATAGTCTGGTGATTAGCAAAGGAAACCACACAGAAGTTCCTGTCCTCTATGTAGGTTTTAGGGAGCACCAAGAGGCATCACATACTATAAAGTCTGAGTCTATGTAATCAACAACAAGAGCAACAGAATAGACAGTAGACACTTCCACATTTTTTTCTTGCTACAGCTTTACATTTTTCCAACTTCCATTTACTGCTGGCTTCTAAGTGTCCTATTCCCTGTTTCTATCCCTGATTTCCACCAACTGACAATGCTGTCTCAGAGAGAATAAATGTGATCCTCCTAATGAGATGTCAGTTCCCCTAAGACACTGTAGGCTTTTATTTGCCGCTTTTAGTCCAGTCTGCTTTTAAAAGTTCATGACAAAAATATGTCCTTTCCAATGTTTAACTTATGAATGGGAAACTCAGATTTCTAAACCAGTACATTGTGCTTCTACTGTCATTTCTGAATAGAAATTCTGACCTATGTTTCCACTGTTTTCAGATTTCAGCTTGTTAAAGGGAGTACTTGGTATTCAATGCAGAGTTTCTGCCAACATTTCATTACTTTTTGGGATCCAGTTACTCATTCAGGTTTTTTTTTCAACTTGGTGTAAGTTTCCTGTTTCTGGAGAAGTTACGCTTTAATTCCCTTCAGTCTGACATGCTCTACGACTATTTAGTGTTATATTTTTTAAAAAATCATGGCAAAACTACAAAATAAATAAATGTAAAGTAATCAGATTCAGGTGTACTTTCTAGTGAAGGCAACATTAGAGGTGATTTAATGAGACCCTCAGTAATAGCACCACTGTCTTTTTAATGGGAGTTGGGTGTATCTCAAGACTTATAATCTGCTGAGTTAGGAAGTTAGCAAGCTGGAGGGTCTACCACAGATTTTGAGGCCCAATCAGCTACACCACATATTACACACGCCATGGAAATTACAACCTACCGTATAGCTTTTGTGTCATTAATTTGGAATGACTAGATTTGCTCTCAAAACAAGACTTCCAGGATGCAAGAACCACAGGTCTGAATGAAACCACAATTCCCTATATGCAAACTATCACATTTTGTATAGTACCATGAATTTAAAGAATAGTAGGCAAGAGAGAGAAACTCTGAAATGCCAGCAGTCTAGTTGTGTCGGTTGCCCATAACCACAGGAGTGACTCCAGGAAATATAATAGCGGATGGCCTATACCTCTTGTGACTTTTTAAAGAACATTTAATGTGTAAGGTTGGGACCACCGTCTGTATTCCTCTGTGTTCTATGGACCCGGGCACCAGCCTCTCCGAACCCTAATATGGCATCCTTTGTGCCTGCTATTGCTTAGTTCTCACATTCCAGCAAGATGTTTAAATGATAAACTTCCTTGCTTTATGAAAAGCTGATATGTGCTCATGAATTTTAAGTAACATCTGTTCTTGAGAGGTAGCAATTATGTTGCTGTGCACTGATGTAATTTTTTTCTTGTACTATGGACTAGTATTCCTTTTCCACTGCATCAATTTGCCTTTTTATGAGGCACTGACTATGTGTGCATTTGTTAACCGTGCCAAAAGCCAGATAAATAAATACAATAAACAAGTAAGCATGGCTAATTTTCGGCAGTTCATTACAGTCATATGCTGGAGACCTTATGTAGCAGCGCTTTCCCAATGGGAGAGCCAGGAGGCATCCCGATTTATGCTTTGCCACATTGAAGTCATCTCACACCATATGTTGTGAACTTAATGAAGTTGGACTGCAGCGGAGAAACTATGGGGAAAGTTCAGCCCAGGTGCTATTCTGATGACTTCAATGCAGTTACACAAACTTACACCCAGGCTGAATTTGGGCTAATATATTTTTCCAGATGATTTGTTTAATATTCTGAACTAAGTAATCCTCGCCTTGTTGTGGTGTTTGCTTTTTAAAAAAAAGTTGTTTTTATGAAAAAGTTCTTTTCATGTCTTACTTAAACACAATATTTTGTAATTAGTTCTCTAGTTGAAGCTTCCATTAGAGCCTAGGTCCAGATCCTCTGCTGATGTCAATTGTTATAACTCTCTTGACTTGACAAGGGGCGGGGTGGGAGATAAGAGGATGGGGCACCTGGACTCATCCCAGTGCCTCACCTTTTATTTGTTTGGCTTTTTTTTTCCTCTGAGAAGAAGGATGGTCTAGGGGTCAGCACACTAAGATGGGTCTTAGGAGACCTGGTTTCAAGTCCCCCACAGACTTCCTAGGAGATCTTGGGCAAATCACCTACTGTTGTTACAATGCTACTTGTATTGGACTTAGGATCCAAGCTACGGTTTCCTTGGCTCAGAGAGTGAATAACAGAAAGTGAGTAACAGTGGAGCCTGAGCAATAGGATTATGTGTATTTGAGTGACCTAAGTCTTTTGGAATCACAGCAGGAACCTATTTTGATAAATATCAGCACAATATAAACGAGCTTCTTTGGGTGACAGAAAAAGTTATGGGTTCTGTTTGTGCTCATCACACTGGAGCTATCTATCAGGCACCTTTCCCCGGGAGTACATAAGACACAGATTCTCAAAGGTTAAGCATCTAGCTCTCATTGAAATCATACCTTTGAAGCTCTGGAGCTAAAAGCTGCTTCCTTATCCCTATTACATTTGACATTGTGGATGAGGATGTCTAAAAAATCCTTTTGATGTTTTAAATGGTCACCCTAAAGTTGTTTGAAAAAGGTCTGCAGTGGAGAACAAGGCAAAAAGATACAAGAGACAGAGGCAAGATCTCCAGTGAGCAAAGTACTTAAGTATATGCTTAACGTTGAGCATATTCTTTATTGGTTTGCTGAACTTAATTCTTAACAAATTGACTTAAGTTATCAAACTGACTTAAGTTACTGCAAATTAAGCTGACAATGTGGTCCTGATTCTCTAGGTGTCTTGTACCTGATCTAGTCTTTTACACCTGTGTAAAGTGAGTGTAAAGACAAAATGGGAACATTTTATACTCAGCTTCAACAGTGAAAATGACTAGGCAAGGCAGTGGAGAATCAAGCCCAATATATGGATAGTATATAACTAGTCTCAGTGTGTTTACTTTACTGTCTACCTTATTGCCTCACATAATGTGATGCCACATGAAGTTAAGTAGCTTGGCAATGACACATCCCACTGTCAAAGGGTATGTCTATATTGCAATCACTGTTGTGACTGCAATTTATGTAGAGATCTTGCTCACTCAGATACAAGAGCTGTGAGCCAATGGCAGCATGGGCTAGCCATCCAAATAAGTACCCGTGGTTTGTGGGGACTTGTACAGCACATGCGGAAGTACATGCTGCTGTGGCTTCACAGTCTGGGACCTGGGCAAAATAGATTAAAGCTAGTTTGGGTATGTCTACACAAACTGCTGCCCCACCCTGTGATTGCAGTGTGGACACACCCAAAGAGAACACGATACTTTGCAAAAAATGGGTAGCAGTAGGGTGTTTCCATGGGGTTTTATCAAATTACATTAAAGTAGCATAACCCATGACTTAGTTGGGGGGGGAGGGGAAGGAAGTTGTTTAAATGCTTTATTATTCTTACGGGTTTTTGTATTGGTATATGGTATTAATAAAGTCGTAACAGAATTTAATAACAAAAAGTCACCAGCAACCACTTTGGGGGATTGATCCAAACTGAACCAACCTTTTAAGGTTCACCCATCGCTGTTAGCATCTCTTTTTTTTAATGCCCTCTCTCAACAGCAACTAGCACAACACTTTACTACATATTAAAACCTCATGTGAGTTAGCCTTTGACAGTCACATATGTGGGAAGATGTGGAGGCAACATGTGCAAGTCACCACCCTCCACCTGCTTTGAGACAGTGTGTCACTTCCGCAGGGCATCTGCAGCCACATGTCTTGCTGCAGCCTCATCCGTGAGCCATTTCAAATGTTTAACTTGTCATAGCCCTTCCCAGGCCCACAGATTGCAACATGCTTATTTCTTAATGATGCCTGAAGCTGCGAGTGAGACCAACAGTACTACTGTAGGGCACTTAGCTGGGGCACCCCAATCTCTGAACACTAATACCTTCTCTTTGCCTACATATGGACACAGTGGCTAATTACAAAAGCAAACTGAAAACGTCTCTGTTTGCCCTTGCACGTTAGCGAACAGAATTGGATTTGACATGTTGCGATAATGTCAAGATGCTTGCACAAAGGGTGCTAAATAAATCAGATAAGGTTTTAAAAAAGTTATAAATAATTTTTCATGCTCATCAATAAAAGAGAATGAAAAAAATAGCATTAGCTATTACATTTTAAGTCATTTTAATGCTAGTGTGTATTATTGGAGCTCTGGTTTATCTTCAGATTAAAAAACAAAACTTTTGTCCACTTTTTAGGGTATAGAAAAAGAATTATATTCAACGGTAGGTCTCTGGACCCAAAAGTTCAAATTAACTAGGGATAATGTTTGAAGAAGAGAAAAAAGGAAATAAATTAAAATATAAATGTGAAAATTTTCAAGTGACGTGTTGGCTCTGAGATCTCAAAATTGCTTAGATTCTTTATATCTGGCTCTGATCCTGCCAGCACTTTGGACATACTTAATTTTCCACATGTGAATAGCCCATTTGACTTTAGTGGGTCTACCAATGTGTAAAATTAAGCATGTGATAAGTGTTTGCAGATCATGGCCTATACTTGTAATGCAGAACTGGATGTCTGGAATATACAACCACTACCCCAACACAGCACAGATCATCATTTCATTGTTTAACAGCTCTTAACACTTGCTGCACTGATTTGACTAAAACCAGCAGGTATCTTAACTGAACAGAAAGTAAGCAAATATTAAGTATTATTTTTATATATATATATATATATATATATATATATAAAACTATAATGTTTTAAACATTCTGAAGAGTGGCTGAATCAGCTACGTTGTGTTTCTAGTTGACCTGTAGATTTTTAGGTATATTTTTGTGCTAGTTTGATAGCCCAAGCTCACAAATTATGAAATGTAGTCAATTAGAAGCATTTGAGGGGCATAAAGGTTGAGTTGGGGTTCAAGTTAACATCTAGGTGCTGGTACTAGGAATGCAGGGGGTGCTACTGCACCCAGGGTGGATGTGATTTCCATTATATACAGGATTCACAGTTTGGTTCAATGGCTCTCAGCACCCCCACAAGAAAAACGATTCCAGCTCCCCTAAGTTAACCACTCCAGCAGCCAACAGGAGCATGCCTTTGCTCCTAACGTACTCATTTGTTCCTTACATTCTTATTGACTGCAAAAGCTATAAGAGGTTGGAATATCCAATCACTAATAATTTCTTTAATATCTGTTGGATTGATATTACCAAGTTCTCTGAGCAAAATATAGTTTTCATTCTTCAAGCTAGCAAACAATAGACAAATCAATGTGTTTAGTGGTTGTGCAGTGTCTAGTTTTATTTGGCTTTCACTGCAGTTTCCAATATCAAGTGGCACCCGTGGGTCAGGTCTTGTGAAGTGTTAGCATCTCCTGAAAGCTGCTGAGTGCCCTCAGCTTCCTCTGACTTTGGACAGAAATGCCTTCTGATTTTGTTTTTCAAATAAAGAGAAGAAGGTTTCTTTAAAAATATTTTTACTTTCTCCAGCCGTCATTCTCTCCCCCTGCTATAACAAATCACAGCAGCTCTCGCTCTCACTCTCACTCTCGCCATGGCTAAGAAATCTGGATTTTACTGCTTGTGAGCAAAGAGATGAAATCAACTACGGTCCTGATTCTTCTTCCACTGAATGCAAAGACAAAACTCCCACTGACTTCAGTTGAATCTGGATCGGGGCCAATGAGTTAATTTCCATAACTATACATGCTAATGTTTTGGCTGAACAGTTTCAGTAACTTCACCTCACCAGAGCTGAAATCTTTGATAGGGGATTGGAGGACACCAACTCGTCTGCTTGAACTGTACTGCATCTAGAAAAAAGTGCTGACCTTCACAGACTCCTAATCACAAAGAATAAGTGGGGCGTGCCGTTTGTTTCAGTTTTTTCATCTTTTACAAACACACGCTACTTATTATTGTACCCTGCTTGATTAGATTTATAGTTTATCTGAAAGCTCAATCCTTTATTGCATCCAGAAACAAAATATGTTCATCTCCAGCATGGTGCTGAAGAACACAAACTGATTTTGAACTTTGTGTACAAAGGCATCAGCACTGGTTCAAAGGACAGTGCAGCCTAGTTCTGGAAGGCAGATGCATTATAGTACAACCAATATTCTTTGGGCATTGGTTTTATTCAGATAGTCTGCCAAATGGTCCATGTGCCTCTGTTTATTGCGACATTTCTTAAATGCAGTCTTCTTAATTGGCAAAGCAGAGTTCATGTGTGATTTGCAATACGGTTTATGACAACTGATTTAAAAAATGTAAAATGTTTTGGCTATTTCTCTTTTGCAAAATAACTCTTTGGAATTTTAAGAAGAAGGAGGAAAAAAGCCAAATTGTGGTATTCTCTTTAATCCCCTATTAAACTAAAATATTCTGCAAAACACATAAAGAAATTGAATCAGGCCTTGGGGAAAGTGTTTGGAGAATACAAAACTACTAAACAGCATAAAGAGCTACACACACAAAAGGCAAGCTCGAAAATCATGGGACATATTCCTTCCCCAGCTACAAATCACCTTGGCATGCACTTTCCACCTCCACATCTGGTACATTCTGCATGTCCTTGCTGCATGGCCCTGATGAAACAAGTTTCTAAGAATGAGCTTCCACAAGATAGCTGAATTCTGAGGACAGTAACGCAACTGGGACATGGCAAATTTCCACTTTGCATATCCTAGAGCCTACATACCAAGACTGTGTGATGGCTCAGACCCCAAAAGTCCTTTGGGTTTACATCTTGAGCATTGGGCCTTCATCCAGTAGGAATAAAGCAGCAGAACTTTTCTCTGGCAGGACTCAAATATGTCCTGTTAAGTATGTCCATATGACACATGTTTTTCTTCATTTCTTCCCATTTATAATTATCAAAGAAACATACTACTTTTTAAGGGAAGGATCTATCCCAGCTCACAGTCTTCCTCTTAATATGTGTGATTCTTTAATGAAGTCACATGGCTTTATTTAACCATACTTTGCACTTATAGCACCTGTGATGGATGAGGAGTTGCTACATAATCTGAGGTGTAATAATTTTATAAACACTGTATAAGACTTGGTCAGTGAGGTCAAGTCATCGTATACTGGATTATAAGACTTTCCTGAATGAATGGATTGATCTAGCTTAATTTGGAGCTATAGAAAGAACAAACAGGAAAGCAAAACAATAGCTCCTCAGATAAGCACCCTCAGACCAAACACTTGGGGGGCAATTGCAAGACAATGGCATAGTTCCAGGCTCAGAAGAGAAACGGCTGTTTTGCCAGGCTGGGAACCAGAGATAAAAAGGGCATCAAACAGTTAAAAAGCCCTTCTCAGGAGAAGAAGCAGGGATCAGTTGACAGAAGCTGTTGAGGGAGACAGGCTGACACAGGAAAGTTTCTGCTGAGGGACCCTGAAGGAGTTGGGCTTTCCCAAATTCAGGGAACGGTAAGCCTTAGGGAAAAGCAGGCATGCATACAGACTTGGTTATTGTTTTAAATAAATAATACTTTTCTTTAAAAGGCTGTTTGGCCGCTAGCTACCACCATTATTGCTCCTGGAGGGAAGAGAATTGAAGGATCTGGACATAGTCTGCTGAGGTAATCCCAATTTATACACAGGGGACTGCAGCCAGGGCCCAGTATGAGAGCGAGAGAACCACGTGATTCCACCCTGAGCCAGTGACAGCTAGAGGCCTTAGATCTGAGAGGGGCTTATTTGAGGAGACCAGAAGGAGTCTGAGGAACAATCTACCTGGAAACCATGACAGCACCTTCCATCTGAACTTCTCAACATGCCTTACAAACATTAAAGGCCCAATTGAGTGCCTAAAGTAAGGCACCTAAGTGGATTTTTAGGTACCTAAATACCAGTTTTTAGGCACTTTAGTTCTGACTTCCACATTTACATGGGTAAATGTAAACCAGACATTTAGGTTTAATTATATGCACCCGAGCTGGAAAATTGAGCTGTAAATAAACCTCATAACAACTCCATAAAACAGAATAAAAAAATTATAAGGGATATAAATTATCATGCTTCAGGGCATAAACCAACCACCAACTCTCTGAGGTGAGGAAGAAACTTGCGGGTATTTTATTCCAAGATTTTTCAGAGGGTTTCTTGAACCCCTTTTTGAACTCTCTGGCACTGGTCAGTATCAGAGACAGGACACTGGATTTAATTGATCACTGGTCTAAGCTATGGCAATAACTATTTTTATCCCCATTGTACTGAGGTGGAACCATAGGCTCAATGACTTGCCATGGCAGAGCAGAGAATAGAAATCTAGATCTCCTTACTTTCCAGTGCTGTACCTTTAGCCAAAAGACTATCCTTCCTCTTAGGTGAAACTGTGTCCTCATTCCAGGGCAGGATTAAGGAACAAAGAAGCTTGACTGTGGAGAAAAAATGCAAGTATCACGATCCATGAATCTCAACAATGGAAGAAAGAATTATCCTACATCTACCCTTGGAACAGGGGGGTGAAAGGTGATTCCAGCTTGAGTAGACATAATCACGCTAGTTCTCATCAAGCTAGCGCACTAAGAACAGTGGGGTAGCTGTGGTAGCACAGGCGGTGGTGAGCAGCGGCACAGACTAGCTGCCTCGAGTACAAACCCATCTAGCCCACATGGGCATGTAAGCAGGGCAGCTAGTTTGTGCCGCTGACCGCCTCTGTCCATGCTGCCACTGCTATGCTACCGTTTTTAGTGTGCTAGCCCAGCGAGAGCTAGTGTGACCATGTCGACATGAGCTGGGAATCACAGCCCCAACTCCAAGGGTAGATGTAGCCTGAGAGAGACGTGGACAAGAAGATTGGATAAGTCACTAATGGCTTAATTGTTTTCTTTTTACCCCCAACATAATTTCTCCTAAAACACCAGTTTTATCTCACAAATCCGGTATGCTGCCTGATTGATTTATTGTTCCCTTCTTACTTCCCGCTCACCAAAATTGTCACTAGTGGGCAGCAAATTAAAAGTAATTTTACAATATTGTATGACAATAAACAAAGTCAATATGGGGTCTGGGCTGCTTAACAGAGGCATCCCTCCACAAAGCATGGAGATGTGATATTCTTCTTGAAACAACTTGGATTAGACCAGAGCTGGAGTAATACATTCAAGCCAGAAAACCAGACAAATTGGGAAGGGTTTAGAAATGAACACTAAATATGAATGAGAGCGGAAGGGACTAGCTTATAGAGAAAGGTTAGAAATGCTAATAAATATGTATAGCTTGGTTAAGCACTGACATGATAACCCTCTTCAGATTTCTCAATGTTACAAATACCAAAAATGGAAAGAGATGTTCAGTGATGCACTAGAAGTATGAAATATAAAATAATATTATTTAAAATATATATGAAATATAAAATATAAAAAAGAAAAGGTAGGGTAACTATCAGGAAAAGCTTCCTGAGAGTGGACTTCCAAGATAGTGGTGATATGCACAAAAGAGAAGCAGCTCTTCAACTAAGACCACTTTCTGTGGTAGCTTTGGGTCAAATTTTCAAAGATATTTAGAACCCTTAAAATGCAGACAGGCACCTAGTAAATGCACCTAGACACCAAACTTCCATATAAATTAATGGGAGTTCAGTACCTCGGCCCTTCTATAAATCTAAGCTCCTACCTGCACCTTTTGTAAATCTGGCCCTTGCTGGGTTTTCGTACAAAGAACCCAATCTTGCAAACACATCCTTTCCTACTCCACCTACACACACGAGTAGTCCCACTGAGCTCAATTAGAACACTCCTCTCTGTAAAATTATCCAAATATGCGTGCAACATCAGGACGGAGTGCTCCCCAGTGAAGGGTTGCCCCTTTAGAGGAACTTATTTCCCAGCATGCTTTTCTGAGGCTAGCCTTTTAAACAGGGCAGAGCAAAGCAGCTGCAGGCTTAAAGCAGACATTTTGCAGCTCATTGCTGCATCTTTCTTTCTTCCAGCTGGTAAGTACCTGTTATATTTCCCCCCTAGCTTTTTCTGCCCTGATTGCTGATGAGGTGGAATATTCTCACAGAGATCTATTATCCCACATAATAAATGGGATATTTAAAGCTGATGATACACCAGAGCTATACATTGTAGGGAACAATATTCACTGGCACAGGAATGGACTAGATGACTGAACACCTCTTTTCCATCTCTAGCTTTTATGATTCCATATTTATAGGGTGAAATCCTAACTCCATTAGAATCAATAGCAAAACTCCCATTAACTTTAATGGGCCAGGAAACCCATGGAGCCTAAGGGGAATCTTCACTCATTATAAAACTTCTAATTCCTATCTGAGGAATTATCTGCTATTATAAAAGAAGTTGTTGTCCTTTTACTACTATAAAAAGTAATTATATATTGAACATTGGTCTACACAAGTATAAATCCCCAGACAAAAACCTATATTCATTTAAAGTTAAGATTGTTACACTAACATATGGTTTAAAGAAAGTAAACATCAAGAACATTACAGGTGGAAAGAAAAATAAAATGCTAACTATTAAGAAGTATACCTGAGAAAATTCACTGCTAAACTCTGGCTGCTTTGCATCATTTTGATGCATTCTTATGAGTAAAGTATTTGGAGTTTACTGGGTTTTTAATCCTGTTTTAACAAATGTTAACAAACATAAATGTACATTATAGTAGAGACAGAAACAGACACCTAGTTATGTTCCTGTCTAATTTACAGTTGTGAAACTTAACATATGTTAAAACAGGATAAAAAAATCCTAATGTAGACAAGGCCAAAGACTGAAATATCATTACAATTCATACATATTTTGACGCAAATCTGTGCTGGAACAGGGAATTGAAGGCAGGCATCCCACATCCCAAACTAATATCCTTCACCAAAGGCTTATCCTTCCTCAACTGATTTGCATCAGTTGAGGATTTGGCCCTTTCAGAATTCTGGGGCTTAAAATTTCCAACGCTAAAAGAGTGGAGCTGAAAATTTCCAATGCAGGCTTCTGTGCTTTTGATAGAAATATGATGATGACTGTGAATAATTTGTGTGTGTATATGTATGTATGTGTGTGTGTGTGTATGTGTGTATATATATATATATATATATATATTTAAAATTACTTTTATGCATGAACGTTTTCTCCAGTTATACATGTACAATTGTTTTAAGAATATATAAACCTTCCCCTTTTATAACTAGAGGGACCCAAAAATACCTGAGACAGTTTTTCCTTGAAATGTATAATAGAATTAATCCTTGAGGTCCAAATCTTCCTGAAGCTCCTTCTGAGGCAGTTCAGCTCTACACAACTCTCTACTCCAGTTCTTTGTCTAAGAACTACTATCTAACACTATATCTAAACACATCATTAATCTATGGCAAAGTCAATGCTTTTTTAGTGTTCTCTCTCATCATTGGAGCATGGAAAAATCCTTGCAGCAGTACCACAATTTCATTTGCACAAAATGTTTGTGGTATTGTTGATGACGTTGTTTCTTTGCAAAGTACATTTCTGTGTTGTTTATATTTTTAATTTGCTCTTCATTGACTGCCTTGCAGTTTGACATGTGGTTATAATTGCCTTTAACAAATCCACGCTCCTTCAAAAGAATATCCAAGTCAACATGCCAGTGTGGCTCACAATAGTTAGAACTCAGACACATTTCAAGTGTTTTGAGGTTTCTTTCTTAATTGGCAAAACTGAAGAGTATGTATTAGTAAGAGTAAAACCACTGTCTCAAAGTCATGTTGAAAATTACTTCATCCTGCCAGTGCCAAATTAAATGCCTTTTCCTTCACTTTGTATGTTAAATGGCAAAAGTTGGATTTGATCATAACCATGTGCACAGCAATATGAGTGATCATTTAGACGTGCTGTATGAATACCATCAATAATATTCCTATCAAAGTACCGGGAGCTTTTCTTTATCTTTCCATTGTATATGAATTACCACTATCATCTGCTTTCTTCAGAAGTCAAGAACATAAATCAAGGCCTTCTAAAGCAAGAATGAAGTAAAGTCTGAACTTAGCAAACATAAGGCATGTCCGATACCTGTTAACTTGTGGTGGGAGGGACGTCATTGTGGAAGAAAACTTCTCTCGAATCAGTCTTCTGACCACAAGATAAATATAACACTCTTAATTACCAAATGCCCAAATTTATCCCTGGGTTAGTCTCCTCTAGGTGTGCTGTATAAAGTATATAAATTTGTCAGAATGATGCATTCACTGCCACCTTCCATGATATGGAGGGCCAACTGAGATCTAACAGGCCAGCTTCTCATCTTATGTAAATTGGTCTCACTCCATTGACTTCAGTGAAGTTATGCCAATTTACAGGACCTGAGAATCTAGCCCAAGAAGCAAAACATCTCCTTATGGGAAAAGAATTAGGTAGCAATACTATCTATGTTCTAGGAATAAGTAACAAGTATATACAAGACATCAGAGCAAAATATTAACAATAATCTCTCTCCCCCCCCTAGGTATTTAAGGATTATATACTCAGAAAGGGTGTCTGAGTTGCATAAATATAAAATAACATGAGACAGATGAAAAAATATTCTGACTGAATAAATTGGAGAGAAAAAGACCAAAACGATGTCTTTTTTTATATATAATACAAGACAGAAGCACTAGGAGGTTAAGAAAGTTTTATACCATATGGGAAGCTGATTTCCAGCGATAGAGAACAGTAAAAGGGCTGTATAAGTTATAGCATAAGTAATGAGTCAAGAATGTAGGCACTACAAAATTAAACTGCATTATAAACTGGGTATATCTAACCTCCATATTAAGGCCACATATCGAACTCCCAAAAACAAAGAAATTGGATATTTTTGAAAATGTTATCATTGTCACCATATCCTAGCTGACTATATGGAAAATCATCAAAAATGATAAACAAAACCATTCCAGTGCTCTGAAACCATGTTTACTGAACATAATTAAAGGCATACCATTAAACAGAACTAAAACTTGTATGGCTAACCTGGTCACTTCAGAAGTTAAACAACAGATGACATACTGGAAAGATGCACAGTATTTATCAGCTTGACTTTGGCTATCTGAAGAATTCCAAACTATAGACATGGAAAGAAGTTTCAAGAAATAAGATCTTTTTGTATTTCCCAAATTCAGACAAAATGTGGAAACAATTTATGACAAACTCAGACTTCCCCCTTCCCAGAAAGGGTGTTTAGACTCCTAGACCCATCAGAAGCCCGAGGAATGTACAACTTACTAATTAATCCGCCATCTTCTTAGGTAATGGATTATTCTGATATACAGCGCATATGTGTACCTGCGCGTGTGCATGCGTGTGTGTGAGAAAAAACATTTAAATACCTATGTTAATAGAGGGTGCATTATGAGAGAACCCAGTTCCGCAGGGTAGCTTTTAATTTCCTTAACTATGAGGCCATTCTTTCTTCTCCTGCATTCTCTACCTCATTCACTACACAACTTCTAACTTCTGTAAAAAATGAAGCAGGGGTCCTACAGACAACAACCTTCTTCACTCCATAACCCTGATCCATTCCCAGCGCAGGTTCAGCCCATGCACTGATGAGGGAGATGGTCCGGTGGAAAAAATAGTATTTGTTCATGTAATTAAAGAATGTATCATAATTCGTATGCACACAGACTTAAAGATGCCTAGGCATCCCTTAATTCTGGCATTTCCTAAATGTTAAATGTTTTAGTTTTATTTAATGTATTTTACAATAATTTCTTATTTTAAAAAACACTGGAAAAAACAGAATTTCTATCATGTGGACTCATATTGACCCTCAAATTGAGTTATCAGCAAGATGTGAACCTTTAGATCTACAGCATAGAATCTTACTCTTGAGCTAATGGAGTTACTGGTAGCAGTGGTAGTCTGGTATCCAGAACAAGAGGAAGACAAGACATACACTTTGTCAGTGGGTTTTGCAGCTCTTTGCTGGCAGCAGAAGAGCATGTAGAGTCAGGGCGCCTGGGTTTAATTCCAGGTTCTGTAGGGGTGTTTGCTATAGTGGTTATAGATCTTTCTGCCCCTGTGCCCTCTGCCTGTTTATCTCTTACTGCTATTCTCTGCCCCACCATGGCTCCATTTGCCCTCCTCCTCTGTGCCTATCCGCACCCCGACCTACTGACTCTCCCATCATTTCCTTTCTGCTCCAGTCCTACTTCCCATCTGTTCCTCTTCCACCTTACCCCCCCAGCTTTTGTCCTTGGCTCCTCTCCATCCTCTGGTTCCTGAAACATCCTCTATGCCCCTCCCTCCATTCCTCATCCTTCTATATTAAAGTGAGGTAGCCTCTTCCTTCTCCTTCCTGATGCCTAGATGCCAAGTGGGGAGCACTGAGAGCAGAATAGAGACTCCTTGCTCTTAGGATATGTCTTCACTTCGGGCTGGAGGTGTAAACTTCAGCTCAAAGAGACATACCTGCGCCAGCTCTGATTGAGCTAGCACACTAAAAATACACTGTATCTGTGGCAGCACAAATGGTGGGAGGGACTAGCCACCCCCATTATGTACCCATCTGAGATGCTAGGGATGTAGTCACAGGGGCTAGCCCCTCCTGCTGTTCTGAGTGCTGCTGGTTCTCTATTTGTAGTGCACTAGCTCAAGAGACCTCGTGCGAGTTTGTCTCATTGAGCTGGAAATGATACCCTCTGCTCAAAGTGTAGATGTAAGCTTAGTCTCTGTGCCCAGTGCCACAGCATCCCCCAATTGCCAGGAGCAACAACTGCAGGAGAAAATCTGCTCAGTCCCTGCATCCTGAGGCTGGAGCAAACAGAATCGTCCAGCATTTGTCACCTAGATTTTTTCAGAGGCTTATAACTTGGCCAGATTGGGGGGGAATTTTTATGGAGACATCAAAAGGCATGGAGATGTTAGAACTTCTCCAGGAAATGGCCATAAGGATTTTTTTAAGATGAGTGAAATGATGTATTTCTTACTGAATCTCATCCTCAGAAATGCTGCAACCATTTTAGCTGAAAGTTGCCCATAAACTTCAACCTGAGGTTGACAACTCGCACGGGAAATGTCAGCAGCCTGAAAAGTTAAAGTTTGGCAAAGTTATAAAGTACTGAAAGCAGGATCTTAAAATGCAAAGGTCAGCCAATTTAAGCATAAATGGTTCTACCAGCTCCGTCTATAATTAGGGACAGAGAAAGAATGAATATATGGTAGTATGTTGTGCTATAAAGATTTTATTGGTATGGTTTGAGACAATTGTGCTCCCTTTTGCGTAAAAAAGCAAGTCATCACAACTCGCTTCTGAGAAACCTACAGATGCTTACCTCCCAATCTGTTGTAGCAACAAAGGAAGAAAATTAAAAAGGAGGAGTGGTGGAAAAGAAACTCCCCCTGGCTTTCTCAGTGTGTCCTCTGTCTTAAACTATTAACTCCTGCTGGCAGGCATCACATCAAGTTTTGTGTCTTGTACATCCTTGAACACACTTTCGACACATTAATTATACCATGATTCCAACCGTACAGGTCTCAGTCTAAGGAAGAGAAATTTTCACTTAATGTCTTAGAAATCTCTCAAATTGTTTAAAGAAGATGTTCTCCATGTAATGATATCATTATTTTAAATTCCATTTTCCTGGGGCCTTTCCAGGGCCAGAAGCAAGTTCTGAATAAGCCATTGGAAAGCTGTGACTCTCCCCTGCTTAATGACATAAGGCTCTGATTTCTTGCCCTGATATGACTCTAGTTACTGGACCGTAAGCTTGTCACTGGTGCAAAACCAAATATTGGCTTGGTGGTCATGCCAGACTAATGTTTGGAGGATTTTGTGGGTTTTAAAAAAAAAAAGAAGACAGAAGAAGATTTATTTACATTTTTTTATTATTATTATTTGAAATACTAAGGCTGTTTGACATTGCTTAGAGTTTTGAAATGATAGATTGAGTCCTGGAAAGGGTGGATGAGAACTGAGAGTACAAGGTGGCCAGTGGTGTTTAATAAACTCAGTTTGTCTCATGCTTCTATAATTTATCATACAGATACCAGCACCTATTTAGGATAGACGGGCAATTAGTTTATGCCTTTTTTCAAAGGTGTGTTTTCAAATAAGGCTGCACTTTATATTTCCTCCACTGGCTGAGGTAATTCTGTTGGTTAGTATCCTTTGTTTATCACCTTTTTAAAAAAACAGCAACACTGACTTGTTTTTACTAGCGCAATTTCATTTGTTCTGTAATTGTTTGGAACATGTTTGCACGTGGTCACATTCTAAAGTAGAGCCTTTGTTAAAAAGAATCAAATATGGGTTTTACTTACTGCAATGTGAGACCGTTTCTAAGACCTCTAAATGTCACGGGTGTCACAGTGGATGTTCATTTGATGCTATGGTGGTTGTAACTCATGTAAACACAGCAAATGCAATTGTCTCATATGTAGCAAATAGCTGCTTCATTGACTTCAGTAAGACTACTCACATAAGTGAGAACTGCTTGGGTGATAAAAGTTGCAAGATCAGACTTCAGGTTCTGCCTTCAGCTACATTAGTGCAAATCTGGAGCAATTTCAGCAATCAGCCAAGCCAGGTCTACTATACAATGTTTTGTCAGCCTACCTATGTCGGTTAGTGGTATGAAAAGAAAACACACACACCCCGAGCCGACATACCTGTACCAGCAAATTGCCAGGGCAGATGCAACTAAGCTGTGCCAACAAAAGAATGCTTCTGTCAGCACAGCTAGTGTTAGGCGAGGTGGTGTTACTGTACCAACAGAAAAACTCCTTCTACACTGGGGGAAGGGGGTCTGCCAGCATAGCTGTGTTTGCAAAGTATGTGTAGTGTAAGCTAACCATTACTTTGTTTTTACAAAGGAGTTACTCCAGAATGAAGTCAGTGGCATTACTTCAATTGACACTAGCAGAGGATAGCAGAATTTCGCCAATAATCTATAACTCTCTTGTAAAAAGCATGACTGGTCATATTGGATCACACTGATGACCCTGCCTTTGGCAGTGAACAGTACCTGATGCTTCAGAGAAAGGCCAATAATCTGCCTAGCCAATTGTACAATGCTGAACACAAGAGGAAAATACCTTTCTGATACTTACATGTGA
Source organism: Mesoclemmys tuberculata (assembly GCA_007922155.1). Lineage (NCBI taxonomy): Eukaryota > Metazoa > Chordata > Testudines > Chelidae > Mesoclemmys > Mesoclemmys tuberculata. Next base: position 41,871,439 of record ML675604.1, on the reverse strand, counting down.
TTAGTTTACCCCTGAAGCATGAGATTTCAATGTTTATATGACTGCTATTCTTTGCATAGCTGCAAACATTATTAATGGCCATAAAATTCTCCAGTTCTTTTTAAAAATCCAGCTACAATATTTGGCAGGACTACCACTTGCAGTGGCAAATTTCACAAGTTGACTATAAATTGATTAAAGAAATGTTTCCTTGTATTTGTTTTAATTTTACTGGCCACTGATCTCTTCCTAGTGTCTCTCTAATATATGGAGTTATAAGGGTGGGATTTTCTCTGCTCTCCTCTGGAACTGGCAGCCATGTCAATTTCAGTAATTGACAAGGCTGCCCCCAAGAGGAGCAGGGGGAAAAGCACCCGAATTTCTGGCCCTGGCTCCCAGCCGAGAGTGGAGAATTCCAGCTCCCGGCTGGGAGAAGGGCGAGAAGTCCCGGTGCTTCTCCTCCCGCTCCCCGCTGGGGCAGCCTTGTCAATAACACGGTTGAGCTGCGACCTTGACATGCTGCCCCTTGCAGCCCAGAGTGGGAACCAGCTGCTTTCTTGTCAATTTCACCACTCCCCAGCCCATGTAAGTGGATGCAGTCTCTACACTGACACTGTGTCACCAGAGCTCTGCTGACAAAAATCTTACACTGCTCATCGAGGTGATCTTATTCTGTCGAAAAAACAAGGCAGTTTTGTCAGTGGGGGGTTGGTTGCAGTGTGTACATCCCCCCCGCCCTCTGTTTTTCAACTAAGGCTGAGTTTGGTCGACAAAATTTTCTAATGTAGACCAGACCTTACAAATTGATAATTCACTTTTAGTGACTTCACTATTCACTTCAAATTAGCTGCTTCCATGAACATTCCTGCCAGTAAACAGATTCGATAGAGTTTCAATGGAAAGAAAACACACCAGGAAGCAAACCTGCTTAAAGTGTATTCATTTAAAGCATTGAGTGAAAGCCAGGGCTAACCTTTTAATAATTATTTTAAGCAATTATCCAGTTTTAATCATACTGCACTGATTCTGCTGTCACACCTGATTCATCCTGACATTATTCTATTGACTTCACTGGAGTTACTCCTAATTGACACTGATGTAATGAGATTAGAATTAGGCCCTATATGTAAGGTTTAGCTACACAATGGGGTAATGTGCTCTGCAAGGTGTGATTTCTAAACAGCATGAATATGTTTTACATTAATTGGTCCATGTAGACCCTGCTGGTGCGCTTTAGCAGAGTGCTGTTTTAAATAAAACTATGTTAAAGTGCACAGGGGAACCTTTATTATGCGCTAGCAAGATCTAGGGACCAATTAACATGCAACACATTGGTACACTTTAAAAATCACATCCCCATAGAGTGCATTACCCCTCCACACAGACAAGCCCTAATATAATGAGCTCTGAAACTCGTCCCACGCTTGTCACAATTCATGATGCCAGGCAGAATCCATAATCAGGTTTATTGCTGTTGAGGGGAATGGCAGGTGCAAAACTTTTGCAGTGCTTTACTGGGGCAATTCCAAACCTAAGAGAGTGTGGCCAGATTAATAAAAGCATCTTTGAGAACAGTCTTGGATGAAGTTCAAATTATTCAGACAACTAACGAATTTCAGATTAGGGTAAGGAGCAACTTCAAAATGTACCTTTTCAGTGGAAAGTGAACAATGTATTAAGTAACATGTTCGGTCTGACACATAAGATGTGTAACTTTTTACCAACTTTCTTGTTGCAGCAGTTTAATCTTTGGTTACTTTTACTACCAAGGCAAACTGCTATGTGAGGTTTGTGTGCAGATAGGATAATTCGTTTTGTATGTCCAAAATGTGTTTGCTTTGGGCTGGGTGTGCTGCTAGTCAATAAACCACATCTGAAGCACTAATACTCTCATAAACTGGTTTGTGCTCTCTGATCATTTCTTTTAAACACAGCTTCTATTCAGAATCAAAAACTTTAGCACTTTTCAGAGAAACCAGATCCTTCAGCTTTGCCGCATGATTTAGCACCATACAACACATGGTTTCAAAATCACTGTTGCAATTTTAAACATGTGTGATGCTACTCTAACTGCATGGACTTTTTCACAAATGGGGATGAGTTTAATGAACATATTTTTCAATCCATTTTCCTGGCAATTTAAATATAGCTGTCTTGAATACCATGGAATATTAAAGGGCTAAATTCAGCTAAATAACACCGCCTGGACTAAGCAGTTGCAACTCACATGGAACTGTATGGGCCAAATTCAGAGGTATTGCAAACAGTGATGAGTTACTACATGTTGGGTTTAAGATGGGTACAAAATAGGTGGAAGCAGCAGAGTACTCTGATTTGCCCCATTTTGGCAATCACAGAGTGTCCAGAACAAGTACAATTTAAATACAATGAAGGCTGAAAAGCAATTAATAGTTGAGTATAAAATCAAGTAGTTCCTCACTATTTTAATTTCCACCTACAGTATACCTGGCCCTTCCAGGAGACAAAGTCAGCCCTAGTATAAGCTGATAGAACTCCTTTTGACGTCAGTGGAGGTTTCATTTCTTTATACCAGTGGTAAATTTTGTCCTCATTCCATACAAAAAGTGTCAGTTACAATCATTTTTCAAATCCACTGCACAAGAGGGATAACACCATCTTTGGTTATTAGGGGAGGGAATAACAGAAATATTTAATAGGAGCAGTGAGATTGTTTCCTGTGTATATGTCCCAGGTGATACCACTGCTAGAAAATTGTCTGCTTCTGATGTCTACCCTACTTTAACAAATGTTCAAAAATTGGAGAAGGTTCTAAGAAGAGATTTTTAAAAAATGATTTGAGGTCCAGAAAATATGCTTGTCAGTGAGAGACTTAAAGGGTTCAATCTATTGAATTTATCAAAGAGTAAGTTGAGAGGTGAGTTGATGATCATCTAAAAGTACCTACACAGGGAGAAGATATTAGATATTAGCAGGCCCTTTAATTTAGCAGAGTAAGGCATAACAAGATCCAACAACTGGAAGTCAAAACGAAAAAAACCAAAACTCAAATTGTTAAAAAATTATATTTCATTTCCAATGTGGGTAATTCAGCATTGAAACAGGTGAGCAAGAGAAGTGGTAAATACATCATCACTTGAATGTTTTGCGCCACAATGGAATGTCTCTTTAAAAGATATGTGCTGGAGCTCAGTCACAGTTGATTTGGCTCAATGATGTTCACTTATGAATTAAGGAAGAGTAATTCCCCTCCCTCCAGGAATTACGGGGTGAAATTCAATGGCTTGATCTACCACACACATATGAATTTAAATACTACTTTTTCCCATTTCCAACTCCCCACAGTTCTGCTGAGGGAGGGAGGAGGTGGCAGTATGCTGGCGCCAATGAGATATGAGCCAAATTCCTGCTGGGCAAATGTTAGGTATGGGATTTAAAAATGTCATGTCACCATAGCAGAGAGGCCAGGTGGATGAGGTCACATCTTTTATTGGACAAACTTGTGCTTGTCAAGCTCTCCCCCCAACAGAAGCTGGTCCAGTAAAAGATCTGACCTCACCCATCTTGTCTCTCTAATAACCTGGGACTGACGCGCTACAACGACACAACCTCCCCCACAAATGGCAAGCTTTGTAAAATGATAACAATGCACAACAAGCATCAACTGTCGAATTAGTGCTTTACTCCTCCTAATACCACAAGGACATACATGAGAATCCTCTGCTATACAGCGTTCCTGTTTAAATGGGGCAATCCTCGGGGAATGTGTTCCATACAATACTTTTCAAGGACTCTAAACAATGGTTAAATAGCACACCTAGTCTATTTCAATGGCACAATTGTTGTTATCTGCAAGCTGTTTATTGTTCTTAATGGGTGTGAACTGCTTTTTGTTTTCTGAAGCCTTTGGTTCACTTCACATTATTCCTTGCCCTCTTAAGACTGATAAAGGAGTTGATATAGCTTATTTAGAGGCCGGGTACTAATCAGAGGTCAGAATTTAGCCCTAACTATTTTAATTTGTGCAACTCTTATTTTTGAAGCAATCCTGACATTCCAATGACTACAGTATCTCCCAGCAGAAGAAAACCCAATGAGCCTCTGACAATTAGGGTGATCATTTAGCTGGTATGTTTCTTTTTAGTTAGAGTATGCCAATTAAGAGGACAGTACTGTATCACTGTATGCAATTGTAAAGGTATCTGTTATCCTGGGGGCTAACTGTAGTCATCCAAGTTTTGCTTCAGATGTTAATACTAATTGGCTGTAAAAGAGAGAAAACATACCTGCCCTCATGAAATGTAATTTACAGTAAGATGGGAAAATCATCACGAATTCAGGGTCTGTACGATTACAAAGAGCACCCTGGAAACAAGGGCAATGTGTGATTTGCATACATATCTTCCCAGAGAACGCATAGCAGCATAAGCCATAGTGATGTGAATGGATGCTTTTTATTTGTGGTATGTCTGGGATGTAGCAGCTTCGCGAGTCCATTGAAGTGCGAATTAATTATGCATGTTTCAATAATTACAGCAGGCTAACCTAAAAAAGATGTCACTCGCGTTTATAGAGCCTGAAATGAGCTGGTTAAAAACAAACTCATGAGCTCCAGGCATACTCATCCAATGAAAAATCCACAGCATGCTTAGACTGTAAACTCTAGGACTCTTTTTGTTCTGGGGTCCTAGTTCTAGGTACTACAGTAATATAAATAATGATCATTCTGAATATGCAAATCAAAGTTATTGTTCCAAACATTGGACATGAAACCCCAAATACAGCATGAATCTGCCCTGGATTGCTTGTGCCTACTGCTAACAGGTGCCTGAGGGACCTGCTTCTGTTATACCTTGGCAACCCTTGTATAGCTTTGGCAACACTTGTATAGTTTGCTGGTAAAGTCTAATTGAACAAAATTTTATACATGGGACAGGCTGAAACGGCTGCTCAGTCCTCAGTAAAGTTCCACTCCACTCATGCTTTTCTTAGCCTATTCCTCTTTGTCTAATAATTTTTCAGTTGTCTATCTCCAGGGCCTATAAAAATTGACCTGGCATTTCCCTTTCTGCATGGGAGAGATGTTTCAATGGTAGGCAACAGCAGGAATATACGATAATGTAGGACTCGTGACTTACGCAGTCAAAACAGTGAAATCATCATCATAATGTCAAAGTAGGAGGTAAAACACATGTGAAATAAATTATAAGTTAGCAATAAAGAAGTCCACTGCTGTCATCGCCATGACTCTCTCAGTCAACTGTGTGGAAATGCAATAGCCATCTGTTTGATGCCTATCCCAAGCATCTGCAAACACACATTCATATGCTTAATCCTGCCTTTGCACAGGAGGCTGGAATAGATGACCTCCTGAGGTCCCTTCCAGTCCTGCATTTCTATTATTTTACCCACCATTTATGATATCATAAAGCAGAACTTTACAATGTTGCATGTTATTACAATCACTGAGAAAGTACAATCTTTCTGGTCCTCTCTTTGTAACAAATGGGGAGACAAAAATAAATCAGAAACTTTCAAAGTTCTAGGACTAGATTTGACCCTGAGCATGCAGCTAGGCTGGTAGAAGCATTCGCTCATGGTGACAAGAAGATGTTGTTCTTTGGCCAAACCAGCATTAAATGGAGATTGCTGCTGCTGAAGGCGGCTCACTGGGAATTTCAGCACATCTTGTGGCCGGCCTGGCTCCACCCTAGGTAACCATTCCTCTGCTATTGAAGGGCATTACAATTAACCTGGGCTGAATGACAACTGGTGATTATAAAGGCATGGCTGCATATAATGGTCTCAGCATTAAAGCAGGGTTTGGTTTTACACCAAACTCTTTGTACAATATAGTCCCTCCCTCCTGCCCCTGCACGCGCGCGCACACACATTTTACAGTGCATAATCCAAGTAAAGAATGGATTTTCCTCAAATGTACATTTGAAGAAATTAGGCTGTAATTAAACAAAGTTATTAATGATGGGAAAAAACAATATAATTTTCCCTGAGTCAAAATGACTGCCATTTTTCATCATTCACAATGGAATTGAAGCTACTCATACCCTCCATAAAGATAGCTGCAACCTCAGTAGTATTTGGAATGGTGCAGCTAGTAAAGATAGCAGCTGTTTCCTATTGTTTCCAGTGGGACAGAAGCCACAGGCTGTGATCAGGGAAGATGGCTGCATTTTCACTAACACCTTTGGCACCATAATTCTCAGCTTTCAAACCAGCCAGTGCACGAAAAGCCATTGAAACGTATGGCAAATGAGGGACATGTAGAATGCCCACTTTTTGTTACACAATGATTTCACAGATTTGGGGTTGGTTTTTTGTTGTTGTTGTTGTTTTTTAAAACTATCAAATCTGTTTTAAATAATGCTTTGGTGCTGCCTGGGGGTGGGGAGTAAAAAATAGAAAACTGAAAAAACCCGAAATTCTGTCATGGGCAACGATAATGACCTTATCATGTGTCGTCATTCAACAAGATTTGAATTCTAGACATTCAGACCTCCTGCACAGCTCTCGATTCTGCCACTTGAGCTAAAGGAGTAACGCTTACAGTAGAATGCTGGGAATCAGGAATCTGGGCTTCTGTTTTTCATTCTGCGTGAGGAGCATGGCCTAGGGGTTAGAGCAGTGGTTACAGAAAGCATAGTTAAACACATGGATTTGGCAGGTTCTTAGTGAGAGTCAATGTGACTGAGTACATAAAATTGGGATACCGTATTAGAATTCTGAGTTGTATTTCTCTCCTAGAAGTGGCCTTACCCAACTTCTCAGTTGATTTGCCATGTAAAACTGTTTCATTCGTAACTGACTACCTCATGATGGTGAACATTTTGAGAGGTTGTTCAATAATGAAGGCTGTGATGTGCACAAAAACAAACAGGGAGAGCAAAAGATGAGCTTTGAACTCCTGGTCTGCTTTCAGCTCAAGGCAAGGTTAAACGGTATTTGATAGGGATTGGCTACTATCCCACCCTTCTTAAACTCAGAGCCAGTGTCAGCTGAAATGCAAAATGCTTGCCAAGTGAAAGTGAGGGACCATCTTTTGTTTCTTTTGTTTCCAACAAAGCTGAAACCACATGCTGCCTTAGGGAAGGCTGCCCCCTAAGTGAGATGGTTAGAAAACTATGAAGATAGCTTATCCAATTAACCTTGACTAGGTCCAGGAACAGAGACTAGGGATCCCAGGTTAGAGAAATGGTCAGCTCCAGTGCTAGGGACTTTCAAACCTTTGTTGAAGCTGCTTTGACAGAGGCTCATCCTCTGTGAGGAGCTGTGGCTGGTCTGTAGAGTAGAGGTAGCACTTGAAAATCTCTCACGTACCCCAGGACTGGGGTGCAGGCACTGTTATGCTGGAGTTAGGGAGGATAGAGAGATGGACCCGCCAGTTCCCAGGCCTTGTCTACACCAGACAGAGTTTGCCAGTATAGCTGTACCGGCAAATCCTCCTAGTGGAGATGCAGCTTATACCCGCAGAAGAGATCGTTTGCTGAAATGGTTTACCAGCTCCCTGAATTTAATAAGCCATACCAGCAAAAGGACTTTTTTGTTGGTATAACGGCATCTACAGTGAGGTTTTTGCCTGCACAGCTGTGTCTGTTGGGAGCTGGAGGGGTTGCTTTTTTTTACACTCCTGACTGACATAGCTCTATTGACAGCATTTTTAAGTGTAGACCAGGCCATAGGTCAGGTAGAAGCTTGCTTTGAAGAAGAGCTTTGAAGCCCCCCCAACAAGCTGCCAATGCGTAATAACCGAACCGTGGAGCCTGCTATACCTCCCATGCGTTTGGATTTCTACTTCATTTCATTACATAATGTGTGTCCTAGTCCCAAATCAAATGAAGCAGTTGTGTGACCGGTTTCCTCATATCTTCCATATGCTTGCTGAGAGAAGAAGTGATGCTATTAAAGGTGACTATTATTTGTTTAAGTTCCTGAAACTTATGTGAATAAGTTTTAGGTGGGGGCTCAAGCCAAATGTTTGTCTTGACTGAGACGTCCAGTTATGTTCTATTGAACCCAGCTCTTTTTTTTTTTTTTTTTTTTTTTGCTGTTGTTATACTAGTTATACGAGTGTAGACAGTCCTCTGGTGCATTAAAAAACATGTGACCTAAATATGCTCTGCTGGCCATCACTAGCCAAGGTGCATTGGTGCTCCCAGCATTTCTATCACAAAGCAAGTGGAGAATTTTTAAGAAAAACCTTTGGGTAGGTAAGGCCAATCAGACCAGCACACAGACCTAATGATGAAATTTTAGGAGGGAGTTGAGTCTGTATAAATCAAGCCCCCGGCTATCCTTCCCTTGAGGGTTTTAAGTATCCAACTAACCAGACCATGGTTGCAAGAACATTCTCTGGGGAGCTGCAAAAGCATCTATAGCGCAGATGGGGATCAATCTGGTGTCTCCAAAATGGGTGTTTGAGGAATGGGAGCATGTTAATCAGACCACAGTAAGCTTTTCACTTCCCCACAGAACTCAAGCCAGTCCTTTGTCTGAGCAAGGAATCCTTGCCTCTCACAGCCAGACCAAACTCCTGTGGATTGGAGTGATGGATCTCACGGAGGGTCAGCGCACAGTCAGTGCTTCGTGACCCTATGGAATCTTATCCATCTCTTCTCTCCCCTCCCAGGAGAAAAGAAAAACACTGGTTGGAGGAACTGCAGAACCCATGGGTCTCTGTTATAGCAGAGACCTGGGTTATTATGTTTACCCAGTCTAAGTTCTCTGTGAAACTGGCAAATGACAGTCGCCTCTTTTCTCCCCAAGTTATGAGATCTTGATTTATGAAAAGGGTGGTGCAGGGCACAGAAACAGGACAAGCATCCGTGTAAGAATTCATAGTTGCTGGGTTTGCAGATTAGTTCATGTGGCTTTGGTCTGGGAGAGTGTCTCTTGCATTTTCTTCCACAAAAGTGTGCAATGGCCAGAGAGCTTTTCACATCCTTGCAAGACTGCCTGCAACAGGAGCCAGAACTGTGCTATTCCTGAGAGCTGGCCACACTGATTGTTTAACATGCTTCTGGAACCACCAGAGGTTTTGCTGAAAAACCCATGCCAGGTCTGGTCTCTCTGGGCAAAGACAGCCCTCCTCCAGATCTCTGTGGTTTTAACAGTAAACATCCACTTAAACAGCTCTAGGTCATGCTTCCCAAGGCACCCATTAGACGTGTATAGCTGGTCCCGTGTGCCCCATGGAATGTTCAGCACCATTATGTCAGGAAACTAGTCTCCTTAGGTGGTTTCGTCAGCACTACTGAGTCCTGCAAGGAAAGGAAATGTACTTGTGACATTCCCTTGGAGGCTCTGCTGCTCGCTGCCTCTCTGGGAAATCCACTCATCAAAGCATAAGCACAGAAGAAGAAAATACTAAAAGTTAACTCTGTTCGTGGAGATTTCCTTCTCTTGTAGGTGGTGATGTGACTCATGTACACTTGAACCTGGGCGCACGTGGGTATTTCTGTTGTGAAAAATCTGAGAAATTGAAATGGGGGTAAGAAAAGCAGCATTTGGTGACATCAGAGTCCTGCTCAGAAAACTCGTCTCTTGAAGACTTTCCAGCTTTGCAACATTTCAGCTGCAAAATACTAGAAATCAAGATAATGTTGTCCAGCATCTGTGCAGGCTGCCCCTGCCTTTCTTTAAAAAGGCAAAACTAGATTGCTGCACTTGATTTTGGGGGGTGCTATAGTTAGATGGGTGCAAAACTCACCCTCTTCTTAAAATCCTGTCTGAGTGCTAGTAGAATGAACCTTGCTGCTACCATAGACTAGCTACCTGTGTCTGCAAGGAAGGCCATGCTAGTAGCTGTGACATCAACTAACATAGACCAATTGCCCCATATGGAGTTACTTTCTTATATAAAACGCTCATACAAGCACATTTGGAATATTGTTCCAAGAGGGCTGCAAGGCTTATCTGGTGCTTAGAAAGTCTGTTTTACAAGACTAAGCTTCAAGAGCTGATTACCTTCAGCCTTTGGAAAAGAGGGTTGAGGGAGGGACACTTGATTGCAGGGTGTGTTTAAAAGTGTTATTCCAGGACCTTGGGAAAGTCCTGTTCAAATTACAAAGGGGATAGCAAAACAAGAGGTCAGGCTCTGAAGTCAGTAAAGGACAAGTTTAAAACTAATATCAGGAGAGTTTCTTCTCCAACAGGCTTCAGAATGTGGAACAGATTAGCCGGATAAGTGACTGAAGCAGGCGGCAGAGTTGTATTCAAGAATAGAAGGACTTGTGCTCAGTGCAATCGACTGTAATGGTGTTCTATTGTGGAAGTGACTAACAGCCCCAACCAACATCAGACCCTCACTGTGCTAGGTGCTGTACAAACACGTAGTACCAGACCTGCTTGCCCCTAAAGTAACAGCCATCTAAAAAGCCAAGACAGACAAAGAATGGGAGGGGAAACATGATTTCCCTAGGGTCACACAGCCAGTCGCTGGCAGAGCTCGGAACAGAACTAGGTCTCCTGGGCTCTAGTGTGGTACCCTGGCTACTGGGCAACGCTCTGTTTTACCCAAGATTTCCTGATGAGAGAACACAGCAGTTGAACCAGTTGTTCTCCCTTATATTTCCATGCGTATATATACACTCTGGAGACAATCCTCAGGCCCAGATGAGGCCAGTCCCTCAAATGGACTTGCTCCCCTAGCAGTGGAGTAGTTTCCAAGCAGGGAATATCAACCCAGGGTATTCTGCCTGATCTGTGAAGACAGAATGAACTGAGTACTAATACTTCCTTTGCTTCGCCCAGCTCACTCTGCTAAACTCCAGCCATGTAAGCTCACGCACTGAGCGCCCCAGCCCCTGTTCAGGAGAAAGGGAAGGGAGGGTTGTCCTTCTTTTTCCTCTACGGAGAGGAAGAACAGATTCTTGCGACTCAGTTCCTTTTCCCTTTGTGGAAACTGGAGGAAGAAGAACTGTACAGTGGCACTCTCCCCTGACAAGCGAGGAGTTCCCCACTTGCAGTTCCCTTCCTCTTGCTTTTGGAGAGAGGGGAGAAACGCTGGCACTGTACTGACTGCACTGGCCAAGGCACTAAGATAAGCTCTGCCTCAATACACTTGCCCGCTACCTTTCATCAACAGGGCTCCATAGGAATCCAACTGAATGTTAGTCGCCTTGTCTTGACAGACCCCCATGGGGGAAAGGGAATAGGGCAAACGCTCTCTGCCCTCCCTGTGGGGAAATCCTCTGTTGAATGTAACTGCTCTCACCTCATTGATTCAGGGGCTGCAGTCTGCAACACCAACAGGCGGGGAATTCAAGTCCTCTGCCATCTCAATAAAACCGCTCATGAGCACGACTCTAGTAGAAAACCAAAAATATACGCAGTGCTTTAATGTAACGGCGCCTGCCACAATCTGAATAATATAGTTACTATTATAAAAAATAAAAAAAGAAAAAATAAAGCAATAAGAAAGTTGGAACGAGGCTGATGTTAGCAACTTTTGCATATTTTAAAAAAAGATGTCTCTGAGAATATCAAGTATCAGGTTTTCAGTGTAGCAAAATAAGAAAGCTGTACCTGCCATTTTAAATTACTTTTGGTCATGTTTTTATTCTTCCTCTCCCCCTGGGATTTTAAGAATCTTGAAGAAATATTTGTGCACTCTTTAAATATTTCCTGAAGTCAGTGGATTCCATATGTTCTTAGGAAACAAATTGTTCCCTCTGTGGGTCATTCTTGATTACATTTTGTTTTTCTAACCAGTATACTTAGGCACTGTGCAGTTTGCATTTTCTTGGACTCAGTAATAGAGATTCCCCCTCCTCCCTTCTAAAATATACTGGCGTTTTAACGGCAGGACAGAAGAAATACGGTATTTTTCTTACACTGCGCCTTGATATTACTTTCACTAAAATGATTCCTAAATCTGAGTCACTCATTGTCAAGGTAAAAGTGATACTTTTGAAAGTCAATGCCTTCCATATGGTAGTATTTACACATTCGAATACTAAAACCGAAAGAATTTGTAAAATCTAATTTATGCTGCTAGTGGCTGTCCCTCTTCCCTCATGAAAACAAAACCAAACCAAAAAAGCCCTAAAGGAGCACGTTTTAGCTGTTGCAGAGGAACGTGTTCATGGAGCTCAAGGACAAAAGTTCTAGTCCTAGCACCCCAACACTGTGTGACTTAGGCAATAATTATGTCTGTTATAAATATATACCTATGCCCAATGCTGTGCTGAGAAAGGTAAAAGCAAGCCCTTTCCCCTTTGCAGAGCACCCTTAAAGTACAGTCTCAGGCAGCAGCAGTGCTATCTTTAGTACTTCCCTGGGGCCAATATATAAGTGTTATCACACATTGATGCATTTTTTTTCAAATCAGGAAGTGTGAGACGATTTTTAGGGGGAATTTGAGTTCTGATTTTTTTAATAGCAGCCTGAACTTATTTCAGTTGCAAGTTTCTCCCACAGCCTTGTTAGCGGGGGTTTCAGCACATATTTCTGGGCTTAATGTAATTTTCAGTTTAGCTTTGTAGTTCATCTTTACAGCTGTTGTAGAAAAAACCCCTCATTTTAAGCTTGATTTACTAAATCGCTCATTATCGCCACTGCCTGCATCTACCGAAGATGGGTTTATTTTTTTTAACTGCTAGCACGTGTTCATACAGGAGAGCCGCATGGAAATCTTCAAATCAATGGAGGTTGCTGGATAAATATTTGATGTAACATTTTTGAGTAGAACAGTTATTAAAAGGGAACTGTTAGGAATGAGAACAAAGCTGTAAAATGAAAAATGGTTTTGTCTATTTTGTCCAGTGTTGTAAAAGTTCCCCTGGTGAAAAGCATTTCTTGCTATGTATAAAACACAAGGGGCTAGAGTCACAAGGGGAACTGTGCATAAATACTTAAATATTCAGTGGGCTGGCAAGTGAATAGTAATAAATATATAGCCTAGTGGTTAGAGTACCCATGGGGGAATAGCTGGGTTCAAATCCCCGCTCCCCATCAGGCAGAGGAGGAATTTGACTCCAGGTCTTCACATTCTAGATAAATACTAACTGCTGTGTTATTGGGTAGAAGGGGGATGGTATAACCACTCCTGTCTTATGTGAAGAGTTAGGCATGCTCTGAGCATATAGCCTGGCTCAGGCCCTGTAGGTGAGATTGTTGGGGGAATGCCTACTTTATGAATGAAGGGCAGAACTGCCCAGCAGCGTCATGACTCTGAGATAGCTGGGCATGTACCCAGCTGCTGAAATTTAGGCACCATGAGAACTTTACCAATGGAAAGGACTTTGGGCACCTCCAGGGATAGGTGACACTGAGTGGGGGTTTTGTAAATGCCAGCGGTACCTAAATGTTGGATTTTGCCGCCTAAAGTAGCAGTTTGTCACCTATGTCCTTTGTGACATCACCTTGTGAATCTAGCCAAATCTGGATTTGAAAATGTAGATTTGTTTGACTTAACAACTAGAGCTTCAGAAATGACAATTTATTATTTATCTGTATTGCAGTAACCCTGTAAAGGCCCCAGCCCCACGAGCTGTTCAGATACACAGCAGGAGCTAGGCCCTGCCACAAAGAGATTACAAGCCAGTGCAAGGCAGGCCAGGAAGGGGAGATGACTAACCCAAGTCACGTAGCAGATCTGTGGCCGACTCTGATGTGCAACTGAGGTCTCCTAACTGCCAGTCCAATGCTCTACCTCTAGACCACACTGCCTTCCATAAAAGCTCTGTTTGATAGCTACCATTTGGTTGAAAAGCAATTAGGTTGGCAGCAGAAGAGGCAAATGCTAGTGAATGAAAACCAATCTGCTATGTTTAAGTTGAATTTTCAATATGCAACAGAAGTAAAGATAGGCCCAAACTGCAAGATCGATAGCTCTGGGTTCAAGCTCTCCCGCAGTTCAGAGGTGTTTTGATTTGAGATTTTGGTGCTGGCTCATAGCTAAAAAGAGATCAGCATAAGGAAAGTGACATAAACCAAATTTTATTACAGTAAGTAAATGTATAATAACTAGAAGGATACTGAGGGCCTGATGGCACCATATGATTATACCCTAATGACAGGGGCAGTGCAGAAGTGCCTGACCCCATTAGAAGCACTCCTAGCTCTTTGGACAGCACAGGGAGAGCGTTGGTGGGAGATGTATATACATAACCAAGGACAGAATTTAGCTCCAAGTGTCTAAATAAAGTGTGTTTTGTCCAGAGATTATATTCAGAAAAAATGTGCACAGAGAGTTTCTGCAGGTTGTTTAAAGCAATTGTCACATTGTCTACACAAATCATCACCAGTTACTCCAGCTAATCTTTGCAAACTATTTAAGCTTTTGGTTCAAACACATCACACATGTTTATGTTCAGATCAGCAGTATTATTCAGAATTGTCAACAGGATATGAAAAATGTCAATAAATCTGGAAGTTGTGGTCTGACAATTCCTCCTACACAAAGTGAAGACATGTCAGCTGAACACACTATAATAATGCAAAGAGCTGTTTAGATGCCTTCAAAAACAATAAGAAATAATGTCATCCTATAAAAGTGGACTGGGCTATTACTCAAAGGTATAACAGGGCCAGGATCAAACTGGTCTAACCCTAGGGTTGTCTCTCCTTTATGTTATACGAAATAAAGTTGTTTATTTTTTAAACTACATTGTAGAACAAAATGTTTTAGGGACAAATTCTCAGTCCTTACCCAAGCAAAATGTCCATTGACATCATTGGGAGTTTTGCTCAAGTAAAAAATAACAAAGCACCAAATTCTGTGATCTTAATATTTTTATTGCTTTTTTTCTCTGTCTTAGTTTTTCATTTTTCATTCCAGGCCCTTATGGATTTTTTCATAAAAGAGTACCTTTCATACCAGGAGGCTCGCTCATATTTACAGATGTTTCCAAGCCAGAACCAAGGACCTGAAGCCATTTCAAATCTGAGCAAGTTTGAATTTGGATCCAGATCCAAATTTCATGCTGTTTTTTTATATCCTTGTTCTATTTGTTCTATTATCCTTGAAATTTTCCTTCCAAATCTTTTAAAACTTTCTTTCCATTTTTCTAAAAAATACAACCTTTATTCAAAAGTGTAATGCATAGCAAATGTTTTCCTTAACTCACTTACTCTCAGGGGTATCACACCTACATAAAGGCTTTGGAATAGTCATCTTAAATATAGATTTCACACATAGTGGTATCCAAATGAAATAACTAGATTTCACCATATGTTACAGTTTCATTTATTACAAGTTTATCATCTTGTAAAATATAACCTTTTTTAAAAAAAATGCAATAAAGGCAAGGTACCAGATTCTGCTCTCAATTACACTGTAACTCAGTGTAAATCCAGATTAACTCAACTGACATGAATGAAGTTACATTGGTATTAATCGAGAGTAAAGCAGATCAGACTCAGACTATGCTCCCTGGGTAGAGGGGCATAAGAATTTAATTTTGATATGAGGATGATGGTTTCTCCTTTTGTTAGCTTTGTATTTTTTTGCTGAGCAGGGCTGAATTTGGTGCTTTGTTTTGACAGTGAAGGCCTAGTAATAATATTAAGGTCATTTCCAAACAGCTCTGTCAGTGCTCCTCCGTTCTAGCCCACAACACCCCATCTATTCCCACCCTGAACGTCTCCTGAACAGATTCTGCCAGTTATCATAAATTGTTCTAAATTTGTGGTGGATTTGTGATGCGGAGAAAAGTCCAGTAAGGACTAATTTGACACCATCAAATTCAATTTCCCTTTATTGCCCTAAGGCAAGATTTAAACTAGTTTCCAGAGGTCAGAGGTCAACACATTAACCCACTATGCTCGCCCCGGCAGGATTCTACTAGTACAGTTTTGAACACTTTTAAAGTGAGCTTCACTACACACTTCCTCTAGCTTTCTCCATCCTTTTTTGAGTTTTATTTTAGTGTTACTGTTCTAATTTTGTTTTTTGGATCTACCTTCCTCCTGTTATATTAGTACCTAACTTTCTTCCTTGTGCCCCCCACAAACCACCTAACCCTACAGGGGAATGAAAAGCAGATACCAACTCTACCTCTGTTGCACGTCTTCCTCCTCTTACTCACGGTGCATAGCAGGAGTCTGTCTCAGACTCCACCATGGTATCCATGATGGTCTGCGGGGTGTTGGCAGGGTCTCCGCCAAATATAAGATGCAGCTTGTTGTAAAAGCAGTACATCTTCAGCTTGGCACATAATCAACTGTTGGCCTAGTCATATACCTGTCACAGTTGCTTCACTTTCAAGTGGCACTGCTGGTGAACTCTGTCAGACCCTTTTGCCTGCATCCCCCATGCAATCTTTTCATAGACATTCGTGTTGCTATGGCTGGTTCTATGGCTGGTGCTATGGTTTCCCCACATGCCCAGGAGATCTAATACCTCCTGCCTACTCCAGGCAGGAGTGCATCTAGAGTATGTAGCTGGCATGTTTGGCTGTGCTAACCAAGCTGGCTAATCAGGAAAAGGCATTTTAAAAATATGCAAGGGTTTTAAAGGTCGGGGGTGGTGACTTCCAGTCTGTATGACCTCTGGGCAGTGGCATTCGCAATCATGATGAGAGTGATCCTGGTCAAGCATTGTGGGATAGTTGCTGGAGGACTGTTAGGGTCAACACAGGTTGTACAGTTGCATTGTGTCAACCTCAATAGGTCGACCTTGACTCAACTTCATTTGGGGAGGTGATGGTATTTTGTTGCCAGAATGGGGGATTATATCAGTGGGAGACAAATTTGAATGTAGACACATGCATAAATAGGTCTGTGCACAGCGACTTTGTTGACCTAAATTTGTAGTATAGACCAATCCTCAGAATTGAGAGTTAAGAGCTCCTACAGTTTAAACACAAGTCTTCTACCAATTTGCTCTGTGGCTTTGCACAAGTCATTTCACTTCTTTTGCTGTGTTTACATTAGCATTGTTCCAAAGAAAATTTTCACTGGTGCAGATCCACTGGTGGTAGCGATAATAGTAGCACTAATGTAGATTTACTACTAGTGTTTCAACCACTGTATCATCTAATTGTGGCTCACAGCAGATCATGATAGTTAAGGTCAATTTTGGTGGCTGCTGGTGACCCATCTACGCTAACTCTACCACTAGCTGAGCTGCAGTGGTAGTGGGAAACTTTTAGGAAAAATGCCAGTTTGGACAAGGCCACTATCTGAGCTTCCCCTTCTGTAAACTAAACAGAGATGATCATATTTGCAGGTGGTGCTGTGAGAAATAATTAGTTAATGTTGTAAAAATAGTTCAAAGACGAAAAGCGCTAAGTGTTATGATCTGAGTTCTAAAAGGGTGGTTTCATCTAGGGGGCAGCCAACCCTCTAAATAAAATAAAGTGCCTTGTCACAGTGTTCTAAAGATGCTGTTTCTTGGCTGTGGAAGAGGGCACATGCAGTCCATAATTTACACATGATAACACACACAGACTTCAAAGCACCAGTTGTGCTTGGACTTTCAGAAGCCTAATTTATCATTTTTAATAACAAAAAAGGTCTTTAAAAAAAGAAAAGGGGGGGCGGGCTTGCTGATCATATTTGCTTTTGGGTTCAGGCAAATGCTTCATATTAGCTCAGACCTGCTCTCCACCAGTCCCATTGTTTATTCTTTTGTAAGGCACACATATGGTCCTTCCAGCAGTCATAAGGCCTATCTTGTTCCTCACTGAAACTCAGTATCCTGAATAGAAGGAGCTAAGAAACAAAGCTCACTCAAGACTGTGTCTAGTCCCCTAAATTTCTAGGTATAAGAGAGACCATACTTCCAGATAATTCACGTTGGGGGACAAGAGGTGATCCACCAGCCTCATCCAAAGGCTAGACCAACCCTGATTACAACACTCAGCATAAATAGGCCCTGTTTCCAAAATCACATTACGATTAATTTCTCCAAGAGTGCAGTTTGGTATCCTCCTTACCCAATATACACCACTAGTAATAAAAATGTCCATCCCATAATCTCTGGGATATAAAAGCCATTAAAATAATTAAATGAGACAGTTATATTTCTTATTCTTTGGTGTATCTACCTTAGAATCACAAGTTTCTTCCCAATGGTATGTGTATGATTGTCTTGGTAAGATAATTTTGGAGGATTTGGTTTTATATGTAACATTTCATACTCATCATATTTTGCTTTACAAAAGAAATAGGTAGATGCTAATGCAGTGACTGTGGAAGGCACGCAAGAAGTGTCTCCTCTCTAGAGATATGTCACCTACACAGAATGAGTGCCCGGACACTTCTGTGGCCTCCCCCTCGCTCTCCTCAGGCCCCATAGAGGGTTTTGCACATGTCAGAGGATCTGTGTGTCAAGCAATGGGGCAAACTGCAAATGAGGCTGTAAGGGGCATTCATTATTCCCCTGAAACTTTGAAGAGATCAGAGAAGAAATGTAACAGACTAGGGCTGTGTTATTTTTCTTTGTCTCTCCCACTGTGGTGAAGATCCTTTTTGGGAGGAGTCCACAAGTAGCCACCAGCTGCAGAAGCCCTGTGCATGGAGCTCTGTTGGAACGATACTTTTAGAGAGAGGGAACAAAAATGCCACAGAGGGCCCTGGCCTCCCACTCATCATCTCTGATCTGAGTGGCTCTCAGGGAATCTATGGAGTTTGTGTGGGTTGATCAGATGGACTGTTCCACAGGGCAGCAAGCCCTATTTCTTCAATGACTGGGGAGAAATCTCCACAAGGGGACCCTATGAACATTTCCCACCTTCAGTCTCCTTCTATGAGCTTTTCTGCTGCATGAGAAATTAGGCCCATTGCTATTGTTAGAGACCATTCTTTCCTACTGTTGGCAAAATGTCAGGAGATCTTTAATTTCCATCTGCACAGCCACTAAATAGAAGCTGAAAATATTCCAGTCTAGTGCCAGATTGTGTGGGTGTGCAAAGTGGGGAGAGCACGAGAAGCTATGGTTCTGCCCTTGTGAGACACATTCCCTCCTAAAGCTCCATCTAAGATGGCACAGTTCCTCACCAACCCCAGTATGGGCATGGATCTTAAAAACACAATCAGGTGATCAATGTCTCATCCAGAAACAGGAACATCTAATGGTGCAGAACCACACTAGTATGATCAGCATTTGTTATGAAGCCATGTTCAGGACTTGAACCCATAACTTCTGTTCAAGAGGCAAATATGTTAATGGCATGATAATATTACCAGTTTCTATCCAGTGGTAAATTAATAGTACAAGTGATCTGGCATGTAATAGCTTGAGTACATTTTAACATGTTCTCCCATGGTTAAGTGATGCCAGAGATTAATTAAGTGTTATCTGAGGTCACTGTTCTACCTCATATTTAGATGCACATGAATCAGTGTAGGGAAAATATTTTGTTTTTATTATTTTTCAACTCTGGAAAACTTACCCAAAGTCTCAAAAGCACCTGAAAAGTCTATGGCTCAATGCTTCTCTGATACTAGAGCCATACAAAGCATTCAAGGAAATGATCTGACTCAGAAACAAGCTCTTTCTCTGTCTGTTTAGTTTATAAAGCTTTACTTTCGTTTCTTTTTTAGTTGCCAGGGTTCTGTTTAGTTAAAAGCTAAAACTGATACTTGCTGGTTTCAAAGAATATTTATTCTTATGACAGTGACATATCACGTTAAATAATGCTTTCTTAAGTGCCATTAGCACATATCTGATCTGAAAATGTACAAATATATACAAACAAAAGCTCTATATTAATAGACAGGCCTAAAATGGATAAACAGGAAGCAAATAGAATGTTTCCAAAGAAGAAACAATAGTTGAAATGTATTAAAGATAAATAAACTTTCTTAGATTTGACTCCCTCTAGAGTATTTTTAAGGAAAAGACTTGATAACAGATTTCTTTTCCATTACAGAAGCCCTCTCACATCAGTCCCACAAAAATGCAGTTCTTTCAAAATGCCATCTTTTTATGACTAAAGATTCTCTTACACAGAACATTCCATTTAGCACCATACAAATCCAGCCTCCTGCAGGACTCAGAGCAAATAACGTTGGAGCAAAAAATGAAAAATAAAAAAGAATTCATTTTGAATAAAAATATGAAATAACAGGAATGGTATATGAATTTATGTTTACCAGCCAGATAGGCCTATGTCTGCTTGTCTGGTAACTGGTCCTACTGAAGTCAATGGGCTGCTTCCATGAGCAAGGGGACTAGTACTTGGCCAAAAATGACTGCATTAGAACATGAAGGACTATTCCTTTTAAGTGCAAAACCCTTACTGACTTAGGACTGGTCTACACTTAAAATTTACAGTGCACAGCTGTATCAGTACAGCAGTGCTATTGTAAGAGGGCTTGTGTAGCTGTGTAATGTCGACGGGAGAAAGCTCTTCCACCAACATAATAAAACCACCTAAATGTGTGCTGGTAACACTGTCCAGACAAGCGCTTATGCTGGTAAAATTTTTCTCACTCAGGGGTGTGTTTTTTCACACCCTAGCGACAAAAGTTTTGCCAGAATAAATAAGAGTGATGCACATGGCAGTGGTGTACAAACAAGGGCTTGTAGAATTGGGTCCTAAGCAACCTCTATCTAATCTTGGACAACTAAATGTTTCCCAGTGGTTTCCATTTGTGGTGCCTGACTTGTCAATTGTCAGACAAGGATGCCCGACTTGTTAAAGCACCAAAAAGGCCACTGATTCTTCATTTACATATTAACAATGTAGCCACTGCCATTTCAACAAACCATGTCCTCTAAAGATGTTCAGTACAAGTTTACATGACAATAATAAAAATGCCATTGTCCAGTGGCTTTTTTATCTTTTTAATGCTCCTGTGGTTGGTGTGGAGCTGCCATGGATACAAGCAATGGTAGCACATTTATCAGAAAAAGTCTAGTGTAGAAAAAGTAATTGATGGTGGGAAGTGATGTTTAGCAAGTTGAGTTTTCTGTAGAATTCCTCATTTTGTTTCTTTGGGTAGCAAAAAGAAAAAGGCTAGCGAAACAAGTGTAGATTATAATCTCAAAACAGATTATATCTTAATTTATAATGTAAAAACAAGCAAAATATCACTCTGCATGCACTTTTCAAACTTCATAAAGAAGCAAAAAAGGGCACAGGTCTAGTCCCACTCTGACCCCTTTCCAGGTCACTTTGAAATGCAGGTGGAAAGGTACCCCGAGAAAAAAAATGCAAACATACTATAGCTGTCTGAGTACTGAAATACAGAAATAAGGTTTTGAATGATAGAACGTAACCACAATTGGTGCATGATTCACTGATTACTCCCCATCATATGATTCATTTTAAGCTACTACTTCCATAAGATTGGTTAACACTCAGTCTGTGAGCACTTAAAGTTCCTTTTAAGGAAATGCTGGCATTTTCTAGACTGCCAGACAAATGATTACTTATAGGGAGAGATGTGTAGATAGATTAATTCCTGCTGCAACTACATTGATTTCACTGCAGTCATTCCAGGAATAAATTTTGACAATTATGCCATAGTATCCAAAAGGTCAACATGACATATTGCATCATATCTCCCCACATTAAAAAGGATTCCTTAAGAAATAAAATATTTAAATGCTCCTTTATTTCCCTTTCATGTTATAATTTCTTATGAAATATATTAGTGGGTGATTTGGGGGTAGGGCTTACCATGTTTCGTTAAATCTATTTATAAATTAATTTGTTGAAAAGAAGATCTATGGAAGAAACTTTTCCATAAATAACTATTTTCATAAAATACTTGAAATGAAACTGATTTTGTTTTTTAAAAAAATCTTGGTGTTTTCTGCAGGACACACAACTGTTATGCCTGTTAAAACGTAAAATAAATTCAATAGAAATATAAATCAATTGTGATTGTTTCATAATACCATTAAAAACTTTTATTTTATGGGAAATAAAATCCTCTCAGATGTGCCTTAGTTGTTTAATTCATCTAGTCTGACTGGTAACAGCCCTTCAGATTGGTCACTGTTATTTAATTATTAACCTGACTGACTAACATCCCATGAGTACAGTGGCTTTCAACCTGTGGTCCGTGGACCCGTGGGGGACCACAGAGTGTCTAAGCGGTCTGCAAAAGGTTGAGGTTGCCATAGAACAGTGGTTTTCAACCTGCAGACTCCTGAGCATCCACAGACTAAGATTTCCAAAGGAGTCCACACCTTCTAATTCTAAACAGCTAATTTTCTAGGGGTCTGCAAATAAGAAAAGGTTGAAAACCACTGCATTAGCACCACTGCAGAAATTCGTGCTGATGATAAATGTATGAGGTTTTATTTTAAATTATGAATAAAACAAATGTTTCACACTTAAACCGCTCTGACGTCAGTTGGAGATTCATAGCAGATTATATCTCTTGCAGGTTTATTGAGAAAAACAACTTGTTTCCCACAAATTGCAAAATATGCCAACTAATCTGAATGCTGTTGCAATGGATGGCTGTGTGATGTCTGCTAATGGACCTTTCCTATCCCACAGACTGGAGTTACTTGCCTGTTTGTTTATTTAAATGACACTGTTGTTTGAAAGGATGGGGGCTTGTTATCCTCTTGAGTCATGCATTCTTTGTCTGGGATTCTCTGTTTAGGCACTTTTAGCACCTCATTAATTACTAACTACAACAAAGTCATGCTGTTTTGCAACTCTAGTGCCTTTGTTAGAAACCACAATCCTGTGTTAAAATGTGAAAGGAGAATATTAGCTGCCATATACCCTGTGTGACTTCGTATTCCAAATCGGACCGCTAGTTCCTGTAAATGTGCATTCATCTAAACTATATATTAGTTTAATATATTCTGCTTGAGTTAAATAGCTTGCTAACAGCATGAAGAGAAAACAAGATTCAATACCCTGATTCCATACATTATCAATAAAGATACAATTTCTTGATGACTATCATGCAATTCCTTTATAAAACACATTTTAGTTGCCTTGTCATGGATCTGTGACCATTGAAACCCTCCCATTTAGTTAATTATTAAAGAAAAATTAGTCACAGATTAAATAGTTGGAGATTTAGTTTCAGTTTTAAAGGGCAGTTTTGGGGGATATGATGACCTAAGAAATTGAGACGCCCTTCATGTCTATGTCTCAGGTTCAAATAGTAATAGTTGTAGTACTTTTTTAGTCTATTTTGTTATGCCTCATGAGTATGTTAGGTTGGTAGTAACTAAACATTGTAACTGTCTGATGACTGTGTTGTGGCTTATGTGAAACTAGTTTACGGATTCACTCCCAGTGGGTAGGTCTCCAGCTCACAAATACGCCATCACCATTGGCAGGCTGAGAGGATAGGCCAAGGACTGAATGAATGTGGAAAATGAATAACTCCTCTCAACCGTAGAGGTGTTCCCTCAAAGTCATAAATTAGGATCATTGGTGGGGAATAGTGTCATAAAACATCAATAGGACATGCTAAGCCCCGGTCTACAATTAACATTTAGATTAACCTAACTGTCTCTCAGGGATGTGAAAAATGTATACCCCCTGAGCACCGTAGTTAAGCTGACCTAACCCCTGTTGTAGATGCAGCCAAGTCAATGGAAGAATTCTTCCATTGAGCTAGCTACTGCTACTTGGGGAAGTAGATTAACTACATCAATGGGAAAACCACTTGCATTGATGTAGGAAGCTTCTACACAACAGTGGCATTGCTACAGCACTGTAGCTGTGCCACTGTAGAGCACCTAGTGTAGACATGCTGTGAAACGGATAACATGTTTAAGGCCCTGATTCAGGAAAGCATCCTTGTCCAGGACAGCATGAAGATATACTTAAATTCCATTGACCTCAATGTGCTTAAGTGTTGTCCAGGATAAGGAAGGACTTAAACATCTTCTTAAGTGCTTTCTTAAATAATGGCCTGAGGGCTTTGCTGGATAGGGACTAAACAAGGGAAACCCCTCTTCAGATCTGTTTTTTCCAGAATTTTTCAGGAACTTCCATTTACACCTTTAAAATAAATAAAAGGGCCAGTTTAGTAAAATAGGTGTTAATTGGTTATTCAGCATATTTACTGAGGTATTTCATGTTCACTGCATAATTACTAATGATACATTTATCTAAGTTGAACAAAGCATCATCCCATATTTTTAATAGTCTTCATTTAGCAATCAACACTATCTTAGAAAATCCTTATTAAGGGCCAGATTGTGGTTGGTGCAGAGGCCTTCCAGTGTCCCTTTAAATAGGGACCAGCCAGTGTGTCTATGGAAAGGAGCCGCTTTTACATTCTACTGCTGGCAGTGGTGAAAAGGGTAGAGAAGAGTGGGGTGAGGATGGAAGTATGGCATCACCACCTGTGCATCAGTGAGCACAGCTTGCCAAGCAGTGGGTGGGAATGCACGCTACGCTTGTTTAAAGAGTGGTGGAGTTGCCTTTACAGTACGTGCTTATAAGAGACCCAGCAGGAATTCTGGCTGACTCAGCTAGAATTCTTGCTAAGGGCTCCCACTGCAGCACGAGTGAGCTAGCATGGGACATTACTGAAAAGCCACAATCTTGCGCTCTGTGTGCAGTTGAGAAAATTTAGGGACACAAAATTCCATATGTTACCCATAAATTTAGATGAGACACAATCGTAGATGCCAAATTTTGCTAAATGTTAAAGCATTTTGTCTATAGGCACTCCTATACTACAATGATGAGTGCTATAAAAAAACAAATAATCGAACAGTCAGAGCCTGGGATCCCTATGAAAACCTTTGCTCTGTTACCCATATCCTGCAGTCTAACTGCATCCAAACTTCCACTATCTTGGGGGCTTATCAACACGGGCAAGTTATACCGGTATATACCAAGCTGTGAATTTAATGCAATCGAAGTATACTGCTAAATGTCTCCTTGCATGGTCACATTTATTCTGGTATAAGAATGACTTTTAACGTCTATAGTTTTGGAAAGGATTTAAGAAAAGCCACACATACACAACAACAACAACAAAAACCAACTCATGTTCTGGAATAACTGTCCACACAGGGAATGACATCAGTTTATTTATTATTTGTAGTATTATAGCACCTGGGAGACTCAGCCATGGACCAGGACCCCATTGCACTAGACACTGTTTAAACAGATGCAAGCTCTTCGGGGCAGGACTGTCTTTTTGTTCTAACTATAAGGCAAGAGACAGATAAGAAACAGACATGGGGGCATACAAGGAAACAGTCATTTAACAATGTTTAACTAAGATAATTATACAGGTATAATAGTAAAACTTTCCCATGTAGAAAGCCCTCAGTTCTACTTAGGTGCTGATTATGGGAGCTCACCTGCTTGCACTTTCTTAACTGGGCTACTTACTAAGCGTTCCCCATATTTCCCCACAAATACTCTGTTATGCTTAGATCCAATAAAACAGAAAGTCAGCTCATTTCCAATGGCATCTTGGGCCTGATCCCAAAACTCACTGAAATTGATGGAAAGACTTGCACTAACTTTAATGGACTTTGGATCAGGCCCAAGGTGAGGAACACAGGGCTAACTTGCTAATTTAGGGCCCATTGCTGCAGACTTTACACAGGCAAAACTGCCTTTGGCTTCAATGAGCTTTTATTACAATGACAGAATTGCAAACGTTGGCGATGGGAAAAACCAATTAGGTCAGCTAGTCTGTCTCCTGCCAATGTAGGATTGTTCCCTATTGTACATTTACTAATACCCTGTCATTACATCTGCTAAAATGTCTAAAGTATAAGTTGCTTCTTAAAGACTGCAGGACTGGCGTTTTAGGAATCAGTTTATTTAAAAAAAGACGTGAAGCAAACAAACCATCATAGCTTGAACTTATTGCAAGTAAATCATTTCTCATCATTCATTTCTTCCAGTTTATTTAAACTATGAGATCATAATCCCCTATTTGTGATATTAACAGCTATTGCGAATGCTTGCAATGTTACAGAAGATTAACCTCCTAAATTGAACATGACTCAGGGAACAAATGGGTTATTTTAGGAAACACATACAGGCACACGTGTGTGTGTAATATATATATACAACCCCAGTTATTCCCTTCTGTGTGCTTCTCAGCATAGCCTGGCTGCTCTGTGCCTGTTTTTAGTTTGTAAAAACTTTGGGACAAGGACTGTTGTTATTTTGGGTATTGTGTGGTGCCAACCATCTTGTCAGTGCTTAACAAATAGTAATAGCAGATGTGCTGGATTGTGACTGGGAACTTACACAAGGTGTCCTCCAGCCCTTACTCTTTTTGGTGAGCATTAGTCACTAAAGTAAATGGGGTATTTCAGTGAGTAAATTCTGATCAATGTGAGTGTGGGTTGCCCAATCTAGCCCCTTGAGCACATCTGAAAAAGAGAGAAAATTATATTTGATAGAGTAAGTGTTAGTCCCCTAGAGACTAAGCATCAAAATTAATTTAACTCCTTCATTTCATGTGCTCTGTTCTTATAACAGAAAACTGGCAAGTTAATGATCCTTTTGTTCACTTTTAGGCAAACTGTCTATTTCCACTGTGGTGAGGAGTGACAAAGGGTCTGAATTCAGCAACCCTTGTTCAAGTGGGTCATTTTTTATGAAAATATTTTAAAAATGAAAAATATCAACTAGTAATCTATTTTAAAAGAATATCATGATTTTACATTCTTATTTTGGATGTAATCTGAAAATTTTGATACTGGCTCTTTTTTATTCGATTAGATAATTTCAAAATCTAGGCATGCCAGCATTGCAGAAGATCAAGCAGCTAACTGCTTTTAAGCATAAAATGTATTTGATTTATATCAATAGAAAATTATTAAATAAATGTACAGTAATATTTACAGTTTGGCAACCACTATGCTCTTCCTCTTTGATTACAAGATTTATTTTAATTTCTTTTCAAAACAAAACAAAACAATGCACAGCTGGTGTTAGAATCCACTGCTGCTGGTTTTAATGATAGATCAATAACACCGCAAGGGTAGAAATCTTTCACTTTCCTGAAGCAATATGCATCTGTTTTTTCTTTTTCTTTTCTTTATTAAAGTTAAATATATAGGCATACAAGGCATATAAAAAAACTCACACCACCTCAGGAACTGTGTCAGTTGGTTTTAGTTGCAAAGAAATATGACAGCCAACTCTTTTTGCTGTGTATTCTTCTGGCTTTTCATTTCACTGGGTCCTGGCAACAGCAGCCTTTTTTAATTGATTTGCCCCAATGCCTGCAGTCCCACCAGCTCGACTCCTGTAGGCACCATGTGCAGCTGTATAGTTCAGTACTCCCAGGCCGTGCATGTTGGATTTGTGATATAACTGATGTCCGCATGAATTTTGCCATTGAGGGCTCAACATGACTGACATCAAGGTAAAAATCTCATGCAAGACTTTCCCTCTGGAACAAACTCCTTCCACACGTTACAGCCTGACATCAGCAATATAAATGTTTTCTCATTTTGTCATATAACTGCAGCGTTAGCAAAAGTAGTCTGTTTAAAGGAGTTGTTTCGGAGCAGTAACCTGGCTCTACACATTGCCGATTAGCCCAACTTCCTTCCCTGTCTCAATAACTCTGCTGTCTTGCATTTCAAGTTAAGACCCAGTTTTCTCCCTGGTCTGCGATTCTTAGCCTCTTTTTCCACAGCAAAAATCCAATCTCGTGTCTCCAGTTCTGTGTCTGATGTCTCATTCTCCCCAAAACTAACTACGGAACCTCTCTTCTCTTTGGCCCTAAATACCGCTACAAATGAGGATATTGTGTCTTGCTCTGCTTGCATTTGCACCTACCGATTGAGGATGCTCGGAGCGATTCTGGGATGCTTTTGAATGACGTGTACAGTACCTGGAAAATAAAGGGGAAGGGTAAATATCCTGACAAACCTGTGTAATGCCTGCATCATACAAGAGGGACAGATGAGGGAACCGGCTTGAGACAGACAAGCTCTGATGAAAGAAGTTACTCTAAAGTAAGTTGTCAGTGGAGAGAGGGAATGTCCTCCCTGTTTATTTAATGTTTTCCTTATGTGTCCTCGAGGATCGTATATTTTTTAACAGGCTTTCTCTGCCCAGTGAGCTGTTTCGCTTGCTGCAGGTTGGCTCGGACGCGTAGCCCCTATTCCCCTCAATTTCTTCCCATGCTTGTTTACTGACCCTCCTAGTCTGGCTCGTCCTGAAATTTACACGCACACGAAAGTTCGTATCATAACCCACCAAAATAAAGGAGCGAAGGCCCCCTTCTTCACGTGAGCGTTTCCCTGAGGCTGTCCACTGAATTGCTTTTTTATTTTATGTCTCTCTGGCAATCTCATCCCATCCGGCTCAAGTATCCTGGATTAGAAAGACTTTCCCTGGAGTCTTTTTCAAAGGGAGCCTCCCACAGACCTTGAAATCCCCCACATTTTATGGTACAGATATTTAACAACTCTGCGAGCGGGGCAAGGCAGACTGAGAAAAACAGTTTAAAAAATGGAGTGGGCTTTAGTAAGATTCCCGATTTAATAAGGGTATTGTATCTACTTGCTTTCCTTCTCTTTTCAGAGACCTACAAACAGATAACATGCAAAGCGAATAAGGTATGTTGCAGCCTTTCACAGCACCAGATCTCACAGCGGGGAAAATCCCTGCAGCAGAAAGTAGATATTATTCCGTTAAATAATAGAATGGGGTTTTTCTAATATGACTTTTCAGCCACCTATTAAGGTCCCAGCCTATCTGACTGAAAGGCAAACGGGATGCAAACATGCATGGGTGGTAGTAAATGATAATATGATGCAAGGTAAACAGAGAGTAGCATGTTCTCCCATTGAATAAGCTTGCATCGAACAATACATATTCCACGTGTTCTGTTTCTTTCCAAGCTGGCAGTCCACCAGCGGTTCCCACCGGGGTTCAGGTTTTGGGTGCAACATTATACCCATCAACTAAATGGGCACAAGCTTTTAACTTTGGAGGTTTGTGGAAAGGGACTCCTCTGCCTCTCCTAATGATGGTCATTTATTGGACCAAACCTCAACAACATCATTCGTAAGAGAGGCTCTGAAAGGGGTGAGAGCTCAAAACATCTCCCTGCTCTCTCCCAAGACACCGGTTACCTTTCCCAATCCCAAAAGGACCTCTATTTTCGAAGTGGGGGGAAACTGCATGTGTGAATCAAGGGCTTTTGGGGGGAAGCTTCTAATACAATGTAAACTGGATCGGATGGGAAGAGGCAGAAAATAGCACTTCAATCTTAAAGGACAACATTTCTCTGCTCTTTAACTCCTGCCCCTGCGATGCTTTGCTGCGTCCCTAGACCCGTATCCTACTGTCACCGACAAAGAGAGGCGCTCGCTATTTCGAGAGCGGGGAAAGCGACCTCTCCAGTGCCGCCACCCCCAAATATCCTCAGTGGGGGAGCATCTTCTCGTGTCAAACAGGGGGGTCCGTTGCGGATCGTCGGGAGGCGTGGGATCTGCAGTGTCCTGCACCCGGGGACAATCTCTCCACTTCAGAGGGCGCCGGGGCTGGCCACGAGCGAAGCCCACCAGCGGAGAGGGCTGGCGGCTCGGGGTGGGGAAGGTCAGGCGAGACACACACAATGGCATTTATCCCAAGGCGAGGGTGCTGCTGGCCGGGCGCGCACACACGCGTGCATCTCCCCCTCCCTCTGTAATCGCGGGCCGGGCAGCCAGCCGGCGATTGGAGGCTCCGCGCTAGGACTGCCCCACGGCCTATTGGAGCCCGCTTTGCACGCTTCATGTGGGCTTGAAAAATCCCCCCGAGGTGGGCGGCAGCCACAGCCCGCCCCAGCGCTGCCAGGACGGAGGCTGCAAGCAGGGCGAGCTGCCGCGGGCTCCCTTTTTGAACCCAGAGCCGCCGAAGTGACCCCGCCTGTCTAGACCCTTCGAGCCCGCCGCGCTCCGGGCAGTGCCAGCAGGCGGGAGCTCGCCTCCTCCGCGCAGCCCTGCCCGCGGCCGCTTCGGCTCTTCCTTGCGCTCCGGGAGATGCTCGGGGTGCAGAGCCCGCTGGGAGAGCCCTAGGGGAGCCCTCGGCTCCATCCTGCCGGCCGAGTGCTTTATTCCCCCCCCCCCCAAGCTGGGTCGGGGTCCTGCAGAGAACCCCCGCCACTCGCGGCACCCTCCCCGGGAGAGCGCCGGGCGACTCCCGCGCGAGGCGTGGGGGGGTCCAGGAGAAACCGGCGGGCGCCCCCCACCCCACCTGCCCATGGAGGCGGCCGCCGAGGGACTGAGCGTGAGCTAAGCAAGCCGTCGCGGAGCGGAGTCTGAGTCCCCCGCCTCCCCCGCCCCAACGCCGCACCCCCTCGACCCGTGCAACATGCTGCCTGCCATTGCCACGGCATGGACCCTCGCTGCGGCTAGCGGGCTCCCTCCCCGCGGTGACATCCCTCTGGAATCTGCAGGAGACAATTGCTCGGACTCTCTGGAGGTGCAATAGAGACGGCGGGACCGGATCTCAGGGGGAGACACCCGGGCAGGCATCTCCACGGCGGCGTTGATTCCCCACCCGCCCACAGAGGAAGAGAAGGCGAACCGTCCCCGGGTTACTATGCAAGTGCGACTGATTTCTTGGTTCTTTATCGCTTTGAACTTGGTGGAATACCTCGGAACCCAGCACGCCTCCAGGGCCCGGCGCCAGGGGAGAAGTAAGTGCGCAGAGGTTTATACCCGGTCACTTCTAGTCCCTTGCCCCGGGGTCATTCACCTGCCCGGGGACCCGAGCCCCCGCCCCCAGAGCCCGCTCCCAGGGCGAAAGATAGAGCACGAACAAGCCTGGAGCGAGCCCGCAGGTAGTGCAGCAGCTATACTGCGATCCACCCTTCCCCGTAGCTCAGCATCACAGGGAGGCACTGCTAACGAATAACGAAGCTGATCCGAGCGAGGGAATGCAGTCTGTGCGAGGGAAAGAGAAAGCGACAGCCCGCGTGGCCGCCTTTCTTCAAAGTACATCAGATTAGCGCGGGGTGAAATTGCAGTTAACTTTCTGGGGCCATCGCATCCCCCCGCGCGCTGGCAGCATTTCGCGGTGCTTTTTCTTTCACGCTAGCCTCCTCTGCCACCTTGAGCATCACCCCCCCAGCGGTGAGTGACTGGCGCGGGGCAGCGGAAGCGCACGGGGCTCGGGGAGATTTTGATCAGACACGTGGCCTCAGGAAGGTTTTTCACCCGAAGGGCGCGATAAGGGTGCGTTCTTTGCGAGGCCGGCCGCGGAAGATGTCAGGAGTTTTGCACGCAGGCTCTTCCTTAGGAGAGCCCCCGTTTCTAGCTCGCTAGTGTGAACCCCCCTGGAAATTAAGAAAGTTGATTTCTGCCTCATCCCAACCCGTAGCAAATCCAACACGAGCCATCGGGCCTGGGGGGAGCGAGGGAAGGGACCCAGCGGAGGATAGTAAGTGCGCACTGCGCTGTCGGAAGGTGGATTTTACATCGCTGCCGACAAGCGTGGCGTTGTTTTTCGGTCCCGGTTAAACTCCTTTGGTATTGGCCGGTCAGGAGCAGAGGTTCAGGGACAGAATCCGGAGCCAAGGCAGATAAAAAACATCCCACCCACCAGAAATCCCCTCAGAAAGCAACTTGCACAGAGCGGCCTGTCCAAATCCTGGGCGGGGAGGGGAAGCCCTTAGTTTTCTTGGACAGTCTTCTCGGCCGCACTTCTCCCAATCTACATGTTAGGGGCTTTCGGACCCGCTCCAAGGTCAGCGAGAGCCTCTCTATTGATTTCAGTGGGCTCTGGGCCAACTGTGGGATTCCCCCAGAATAAACTCCCACGCGGTGGAGAAGGCAGCACGTGTCACTGATCAGTCTGGGGCAGGCGATGCTGGCTGAAGAGAGCCAATGAGTGTCGTGAGGTCGGTTCCTTCCCTCGGTCAGTGCTGCCCTCGCACCCTGCTCTACCGCGATGGCGCTTTCCAACCGCGCCGTTTATTTCCCTAGCCTCTGACAGCTCCTCACACGGGGGAGGGGGTGTCAGAGCCCGCGGCAGCCCGCATCTCCTCGAACAGTGCATGGGGTTATTTGCTAGCTTTGCGCCAGGCTCCCCTCCCCAGCTTGGCATAACCATTCCTTGAAAGCCTCCACTGTGTCGTTCGCCTCTTGAATGCAAGCTTTGATTCACCTGCAGCGCCTTACAAACCGGAGCGTTAGAGTGACCAGACCCAGGGGTCCCAGGCTGCCCCAGTCCCCAAGCCTTGCTGGGCGAGGGAGCCGGCTCACTCAAGCCTATCGGGACACCCGATTTCTTACCCTGGGCAAGGGACCGATTGGTGTTTTTAGGGCTCCCCACCCACTCCTGGAACCTCTGGCGGGCGCGGCCCCAGGAGCAGAGGCTGCCCTCCGCAAACTCGCCGGCTTCGAGACCCAGCAGCCTCCCTGCGATCTGCGCGACTAAAGAGGAGCACGTGGAAGAGATCCGTTTGAACGAGGGCTGGGGGGAGGCAGGGAAGAACGGGGTCAGATCCTGAGATCTGCCCGCAGCAAGCTCCGCTGCAAAGGAGGAGTAACTCAGGGAAGCGCTGCTGGGGAGCTGGTTATCACAAGCCCCCCAAACATGCTCTGTCCCCGCCTGAAGACCGTCTGGGGGTCACCGCTCTGTGCAAGGCGCTGGCAAGGGGCTGGCAGGCTGTGTGCAGGCTGGAGACTGGGACGGGCTCCCCCATCCCCACGTCCTTTAACTCTCCCTGCACGGGCGGGGGGGGGGTCTGATGAGGGATGGCCATTGGGGACTGTTCTCTGGGGAGGTGCTGCCACACCTGGCCCCTCTCGTGAGGAAGGGGGGGATTTGGGGGCCGTCCCACAGCACAGAGGATCAGGGCTCGCGGTTTCTTTCCTCTTTCGGGGGTGGGGAGAAGCTCGAAGGTGGGGGCAGATGGGGCCAGCCCAGAGCGTCTTTGCCTGTCTGTCTGTCTGTCTGTCTCTGCACCTTGCCTGCGTTGGCAGGCGCTTGTGCTGCTGAGCTCCAATGCCGTGGGAGGTGCGACCCCTTGTGTCCTCTGCAGAGACAGGCAAAACCCTCTGCAGGTGCACTCCTGGGCCTGGGCGCGCATCTCGGCTCTTAGACGTCGGCTGCTTGCTCAAGAGCTGCCGAGCAGGCAGGCCGCCCCTGATTCGTTCAAAGGCCCAGTCCTCTTCCCGTTCAGGTGTTGCCGTGGCTTGCAACGCGGGCAGGATGGGTCCCTAAGCTTGTATTTGGAAAGACTAAGGTGAGTAAAGAGATCAGGTGATACAGACACAGCTGTTTAAAGCACGTGGTAGAAATTCACTTCTTAGCCTTTTGACAAGCTAATCAGGGAAAGCAAATTGGGCAAAGGATTTACCTCAAAGGCAGCCATGGGGTCTTTGTGTTTCAGCAAGGGCCCAATATTATTTACCAAGAGCCAGAGCCAGGATTTTCAAAGCTGAGTGCCTAAAATAGGCTAAATTTCTACTTAGGCACCTGAATAGTAGCTGCTCTCTTTATAAAGCACCTGTAGCTCCAATGGGATTTGTGGGTGCTCAACACTTAGGTAAGTTTAGCCCTTTTTATTAGGTGCCTATGGACTTAGCAATCTAACTTTAGGAATGCAGGTTTGAAAATGCTGGTTGATGTAGTTAACTGACTGTACAACACAAATGATTTTTTTAAAATGGATTAATTTTTCATAGGTCTAAAATAAAATAGTTAAATTAGAGACATGGTAGACAAATGTTTAACAGCAGAGAAATACATAACATAAATTGCTGGTAGTTGAAGGTAGAAAAATTCATACCAGAAAAAAGGTGCATATATATATATATATATATATATATATATATATATATATATATATATACATATATAAAAATTTTTATGGTGAATGTAATTAACCATTGAAACAGTTTAGACAGGAGTTTGCCTTCCCTTGGCTTCTAAATTATGATTAGGTGTATTTCTGAATGATTTGGTCTAGTTCAACCACAAGTTATGGGATATAATGGAAGAATTGCTGCATGAATTTATAGCTATATATTATGCAGGAGGCCAGACCGGATGGTCACAATAGACTCCTTTTGCCTTAAGACCCATGATTTGAAACTAGTGAATCTCTTAACTTGAAAATTGTGTGGACAAGGAAAACAACTGTAAAGACCATCTGTTTAGTCCACATTAGATTTGCTTTAGTCTTTGTCATCAAAATGCAGTTTGTTTATTTAACAAAGGACAGAATACTTCCAAACTATCAATCAATCAAGATGCTGGTATTTTCTGGTTTATTATATAGCCAGACCACTTTAACATTACATTTGAGATTTGCACTCTTTTTTTTAAAAAAACAGACTAATTCAAAATATGTTGGTCTAGCTTCTCAGCTGGTCTAAATTAGTGTAGCTTCATTGATGACAACAGGGCTATGCTGATTTATAGAGAGCAAGAGGATCTGGTCCTGAAATGCTAACTTAGTTTATTTAGTAATAAAAAAATTATACAAAGGGTTCTTACCAACACAAAAGCTTGATCCTGAATTCCTTACACAAGTAAAACTTCCACTGAAGTTAATGAAAATTTGAGGGTGCTCACTCTATTTCATGATCAAGTTAAATGCCTAGTCCTGCAGTCCTTACAAAGGCAAAACTCCCATTCAAGTCAACAACAGGGTGTGGACAAGGGGCTGGGTCCTAATTCAGACATACATGACACAATAGATCAAACACAAAGACTTGGTCAGCAAAGGGATCAGTTGCTTTTATTCTGATAAGAACACTTAAGGTTAACAAATTAAGTTGTTTATGCAGGCTCTGCAAGAGAGATTAACTTGGTCAGAGTGTAGCCTGACATCAATAATAAAAGAACATTATAAACATGGCAGTAAATACAGAATTTGCACAGAAAGAATGGGTTTATGCAAAGTGATTTATAAATTCAATGACTGTTCCACAGACCCTACGTATGGGAGCAGGGGTATTTGTTCTATGTATAAAGGAGAGCTAATGATATTGTTGTGATGTACAACTACGTGCAGGTGTGGATTAGTGAGACATCTCTCCTGCTTCCTTTTTTCTTTACTGGTGTAATTGCATGTTCCACATAACCACTAGCTGTTGTGAATTGTAGATCTGCCTTCAGCCGACCATAATAACCATTGTTAATTGAGGACTCAGTCCTGCAAACACTTGTGCACAGGCTTAACTTTAACTTCAATGGGACTACTCATGTTGCTAGTTATATGCTTAAAGTAAAGCACATTTATGGTATGGCAGATGAGAGCATAACTGCATTTCTACACCAATAACAAAATGGTGACACCTACAAGAATTGCCATTTAAAACACTCCAGCATTTTGCTGTTTATCTGCATTTTTAGCTCCCTCTCTAGAGGATGCAATTCATGTGCAAAAGGTACATTTTACATTTTTGACAAGCAATGACCCACCTTCTACAAAGTATGATGCAATTAAAAGAATGTGTACTTGCACAGTGGAAGATTAATTTATCTGAATATATTTCCACTCTCCAAATATTGGAATACATTTTTTTTTTTTTAAATCCAGAACATATTGAGAGTTGCCATGGAAATTTGACAGGACCTTCACAGCTGTTATATGCAACAGGTTTGCTATGACATTGGTGCTGTCATCCTAGATGCTTTCTGCTTATCAAAAAAGGAAATAAAGGGGATTAGAACAACATTTTTTAAATGCCCATTTGACAAGTAAACAGCCATCAGGCAAGCTGAATCTGTCCTTGGGCAGGATTAATTCATCCATTGTGCATTTTCTTTCAAAGTAAATATTCTTTGTGTCCTCACCTGATGCTGTTTTCTCCCTGATGATTATACCATTGTATTGGCAGAGTAAATCATTTGCTGATGACCAGTCCATCTTTTTTCTGGTGAAAGTATATTCCACATTTTTGAGGAGTCAGATCCTGGTCCTCTTGAGGCAGACAATAAAATTCCCATTGTGTTCATTAGAAGCAAAGGCTGACCCTCTGGGAAAGACTACAGCAATGTTTCATCATACTTTCATGAATCACAGTCCTCTCTTCAGCAACAGCAGCATTTAAAACAATAGAATATATTGCTGAAGTCAATAGATGTATTTCTTCCCCAACATTCGAAGAATGATTTCTTTGGCTTGGTTAGTTTCTTGGTTTTTATATAAAACAAGTTTTAAATGTAGTTTCACATGGAATAATGTGTTTTATCGCTGCCTTTCAAATCCTGAAATCTATCCCGAGAATAAAGGATCAGTATGAAGCAGTCATAGTGTCAACATTTCTGTATCCAAAGTATTAAATGGTCAGAGTGTGGCGTTTGAAATTAGGTTCTTTAAACTATTGAGGCAATCGCTTTTTATAATTCAAATTATAATTGAATGAAAAAAATGTTTGTATAATTATGAGCTCTTGATGCCCAAAAGAGGATTGTGTAACAAGATTTTTTAAAAGTCTTGTATCTTGCTTCCCAAATTTATTAAATATTCTCTTTTAAAATAGTTTTAGAGCTTTAACCTGCTTCCATTGAAGGCAATGGAAAAACTCACATTGACTTCAAGTGGAGCGGGACTGAAACCTTAGTCGTTAGGACCTCTAGAAAGGATTTTAAGTTTAGGAGAAATCCTGTATTTGGATGCTTGCAGAATTTCCCATCCCTGATGTGGGAGTTACCTATGTAGGAGCACATGAGGCTCTATGTCATTTTTGTATCTATGCTTTGTAGTACATCTAATAAACTGAACTTTTACGCATATATAACAGAATATCCATTTTACCACTTTAGGCCATTGTGCCAACTTAGACACTGAAAGTCCACTGCCGTCACTAGATTTAGCTCAGGGATGAATTTGCCCCTTTAAGAATTGACATTTAGTGTGTGAAACCCTGAAGGCCTTAGTCGGTTTTTACTGACTGACTTCTTACTCTGGCGAAATTCTCACTGAAGGCAGTGAGAGTTTTACCTAATAAAATGAGCGTAAGGACTTGAAGGTCTGGCTTATTCATTCTCCATTGCTTATGCTGTTAGGAACCCTTTATGTGTGAACATTATAAGCATTCTTTCTCATTTCACCATAACTATCACCTAAACACTCACTGAGATTATTCGAGTGTTTACATTTTAGTTTTTAACATGTTAGTACCAATGGCCACTGGGAAATCTCAGCTGCTAATATCAGGGGATCTTAAAAGAACTTTTCCCCCTGACCAATATTTGAGCAAATTGCCTTGAAATAAATGATGATAAATGTAATAGCCTGGCTAAAGATATCAAATAGCTGATTAATAAAAAAGTGTATCTCATTTGTAATTTTGGTATCAAGGAGAGTCCGCATCATTCTGCCATCCGTTTACCCAAATTATTCATAACAGAATGCTCTTATCTGATGACAGGAGGCAGCTGAAACCATACGCAGTTATATTAAAGTCTGCCTGCCCGCTGTTACTGCAAGGAATGCCTCCGAAAAAAATATTCTGAAGAAATTCCACCAGGCAAAACACAGTCCAGTTTTCCAAGAAATGCTAAAATAATGCTTTATAGATAATTTAAAGAGTTGGGCTTCTGTCATGGGAAAACATTTCATAGTGGACTTTGAAAATAATTTAGATGCTTTGTCAAAGTAAAAAAAATTCCAGCAGGATTTATTAAAGATTGCCTTAACAACACGTTTGTAGCAAATAGTGATCAGAATAACAGTGTTGCTTTTTTTTTTTTTTTTTTTAAAGGAGAGAGAGAAACTTAATTGTACCCTATGACATTGGTTAATGTATATCTTTAGCTGGTGCGTTCATTAATCATTTTTGTGATTTAAAAATAATACATGTTGAATTAAGGAGCCACATCATTTTAGCCCTTCCAGTCACCCAGAACAATATCACTACTAAGGAGACTGAGACTGCAGCACCAATGAAGTTATTCAGAATTTTGCTGTTGACTGAACCCATCCTGGTCTCCATAGTAGCATGATGGTACGTTGGTATGTTACAGATGCATGGAACAAAATAATGATCGGTAGCAATGGGGGGGGGAGTGGGAGAGTATATATTTATATTTAAAAATGAAAACAAAACCCTGAACCGTGTGTCTAAACTAAGTAGTGTTAACACACAGCTGTATGCTTCACCCTTCCACCACGCTGCCTCGCCTCACTGTTTGTCATCTTCACCCATTGTCATGGTTTATATTTAGACTTGATAGGTCTCTTAGACAGAGACCATGACTTTTGATACTTTCGCTGCAGTGCATAGCAGACTTTTGTGCGTTATAAAATAAAATAGCTTATCGGGTGATTTAGAATAGTGATGGTTGAAACCCTTTGGCCTATAAATTGGGCGGAACATCTCATGAATTCAGACTCTCGTGATTTCCATGGCTTCCATGCCAGGTTAGAAACACCTAGAGGATAGATCTCACTAGGGAGTGGGGACTAGTGACTAATGGAAGCTGTCGGGATCTTCCACTGAAGCTGCTACTGAGGACAGGGAAATGCTGGGTAATGAGGTGACACACATCAAGGTGATAAAACACAAGGTAGGAACTTTGAGAATAGCCCAAGTCTCTTGTCAAGTCATAGAGCATGCAAAAGTAGCATATTGTGGTCACCAGCGCCTGGTGCCCAAGCCTGTATTTGCGTCCTGCCTCACCTACCCCTATGCAGGGCAGGAGGGGGTTCCCCCAGCTGCCTTGGGGAAAAGGGTCTGTAATTCTGCAGGGGAGGGTATGAGCTAGAGGGGCACAAATGCAGGTTTGACTCCTGCTCCCCCCTCCCCACACTTACCCACTGTGCGGCGCCTGCGTCTCCCACTCCAGCCCCACAGTCTAGTGCTGGCTTTGATGGGGTGGCCTCATGATGTATGGGAGTGGGGGGCACAGGGGTGGGAGAAGCCACCCCTTAGCCTCCTGCACCGACGTCCTGGCCTGGCGCCCTGCACTTACCCTCCGCTGCAGCCCAGTGCTGGCTTGGACGGAGCGGCCTCACCCTCTGGCCTGGGTGAGGCAGGGAGACGTGCCAGGCCAGCCCTTCACAAGGCGCAGGGGGTGCTGGAGGGGCCAGCGCGTCCTGTCCCGTGCATGTCGTAAAGGGCCAGCTTGGCACACCCCCCCGGGCAGGCTGGTGCCTGGAGACATGCCAAGACCCTACCCCCACTCCTCCATACGCCACTGGTATGCAATTAAAACTGGTGCTGGCCCATGTCAGGCGATTCTAGCTCACGTGTTTGGGCTCGGACTGGAGCCTGGGCTGTAGGACCCGGCAAGATGGGAGTGTCCCAGAGCTTGAGCTGTGGTCTGAGCTGAAACCACAAACAAACAGCCCCCCAGCCCGAGATCTGTGAACTCAAGTCAGCTGGCACAGGCCAGCTGCAGGTGTCTAAGTGCAAGGTAGACATACCCTAAAACTCTTTATCTGCCCCTCTGTCACCCACACAAGGCCTTGCAAGCTTCATTGGTATAATTCCCCAGTGGTGCAGCTTTACTGGAGGTAGCAATGACGGGAAGCTGTAATATAGGTAGGTCTCAAACACTTTTATGACAACGTCATCTAATCCAACCCTGCAAGACCAGACCCCATTTTAAGAGTATAGCTGCAACTGGATGCAAATCAGAGATGTAGGAGTAACCAGCTGGTCTAGCAATGCACGTATTACCTCTCTTCATGCTCACGTACAAATATCAACACACAACAAACTGCTAAGACATGACACTTTAATACATTTATAAAGTTTATGTATGTTATGGGCACACAGAATGATCCCGACAGGCATGATGAAAGATTACTTTAACAGCAACATTTTTGATTCATAGCAGTTCAACCAGACAAAGGGAGGAAAATCAGCCAGTTTCTGCACAGTGTGCCTCCCCCACACATTCGACTGCCTTAGTGTGTTGCTTGTTAACTGAGGTTACAAATATCAGTACTGGCAAGTAGTTCCTAAACTTTTTCTAGGTTATTGAAGAAAGGGGTTTTATTTTTATTTTTTTCATATTACATTACTAAATAGAGCATTATTCTACACACTGAAATAGAACTAAGTGAGGACACAGGATAATCATTTAACATGAGACCTGGAGGAAAATATTTGTATATGCATTTGCTAAACAGTAGCATTATTAGACCTGCGTGAAGATTGCAATAAATATTAATATAAGTCACAGCTCAGATCATCCCTCTTTATGCTGAGTGCTCTACATGCACATATTACGAGACAGTCCCTGCCCTGAAGAACTTAAAATCTAAATAAACATGATTGACAAAGGATGGGCAGGGAAACTAACATTGTTTCTGCAAACCTTTGTTTGCAATTTGAAATGAATTGGCTTTGACTATAGTCATGCCCCTTTTGTGTTCATGGTCCGTGAATGTTCTAGCAAACTAGCTCTGCTAGTGTTAATACTTGTGAAAAGTGAATTTTAATCTCAGATACACCAATATTAATCAGAAGTGAATTTAGATTTCTATATTTTAAAATTTGTAATTTGTGCTGTGTTACAGCCAGGTGTGGGTGAGACCTGGGGCCCTGGTTAGATGTGTTACTTAAGTCATACATTTAGGAAACTAAAACAATACCACATGGTGGTGTAAATAATTAACCAATATGATGCACTTTAAAAATATTTGCAGCAAACCATACACGATTGATTTGCAGTCCACAAATGATTTGCTAAAGAAAGTGACAATTTTGACTAAACAATAAAATAAGCAAATTGCTAACTATTCCTCAACAATTCATGAACAGAAAGTCACAGGATAAATTGTCCATTATGAATCGTTCAGCCAACTATAATCATACATTCAATGCACTATATAATACTGCTCTCTCTGTCAGAGTCACATGCTTCTTTCAATTCACTGTTCACTTCAGAAAAAGACTAACAGTCCAGTACTGTTAAGTGCACCTAACTGGGTGGTGGGTGACCTCATCTCCCAGTGAAATTAATGGGATTTGAGAGTACTTGACCCCTGGCAGAACTGGCCTCCATGCTACTTCATTTCAGCTTATCGTAGAGAAGTGTCTCTTTAAAATTTTTTTCTTAAGTATTGAACATCTCAGAACAAAATACATTTTAACAGAACAGAATGGATGGTGTAGGTAAATCTCAGCCATTAATGCAACAGAGACCCAAGTTATATTTGAGTATATCACAGTTGGGTGATCTCTTAAAGGGCCAGCTTGTAGCTGATCCCTTCATGGATAAAAAAGGTAGGAAGGAGGCCTCAGAGAGTCTCCTTGTAACTCATCCCTAGGCAAGAGTTGATCACATAGTTGAGTACAGAAGTTGCTAGAGTTCAAGGCCTGCTCAAGTTTAATGCCTCTAAAGTGAGCATGGTGTGGCAAGGAAAAGGTAACCCTGTCCCCATTTTTGTCAGTAGTGCTGGCTGGCCACAGAAGGATGTGTATACCACACCCTGTCAAGATGTGGGGCAGAGACTACACACCTTCCTGAAGCCCAGTTCTTACCACCGTTCCCACTGGAGCAGGTGTCCAGCCTCAGCACAGGACACCCCAGAGCCCAATTTAAGGCGATTAATCTAAGACTCCTTTTTCATATCTGTGGCTCATTTGTTACATACAAGAGGCAACGGATCAAAAAGAGACACACCGGCAAAGACCACTGCAAGTCATGAATGTCCTTGGTCATTTCCTAAGCCATCACTAAGTTACTGAAAGGGAGGTTGCAAGCCTTTGTTGACAAGCCTTCTGTGCTAGTCCATTAGCTGTCCATAGTTACTGCTGCAGCCATCCCTGTCAAACAGGTGCTTTCTAAGACGAACGATGTTCTACTGCCTGTTTTAGTACCGTTTGCCAATGAATATTATGCTTTTTATCCTGGAGACACTGAGGTCTGCCTTTTCCCTGGAGTTGTCCTCGTCAAAACAGGTTGG
Source organism: Mesoclemmys tuberculata (assembly GCA_007922155.1). Lineage (NCBI taxonomy): Eukaryota > Metazoa > Chordata > Testudines > Chelidae > Mesoclemmys > Mesoclemmys tuberculata. The sequence goes on along the minus strand of ML675604.1, from coordinate 41,829,778 downwards.
TCACCGAAATTATGGAACTGCCCAAGGGGAAGAGACCTCCTGCAGAATGAGCTCTCTAAACCCATACCCAATAACTCCTAATTCTCTGGGCTGTATGGCCAGGGGTCTGTCAGAAAGACCTTTTTTGGACAGGGTCATATATAAAAATGAAACAACCTGTGTACTGGGAGCTCTGCCCCACCAACTATGGCAAGTGCCAGTGGGTCCTTTACTTTCACATTTGAATGCACCAAGTTGAGTCTGCACCAAAAAATGCACATTGTATGAAGCCCTGCCGCATTCAAACATGCAGTGGTTTTCACGGTTGAAAACTTTGAGCCCATCATAAAACGTTTGCCACAGTCCCAAAGATGTCGTCAGATTGATATGGAGGAAAGTATTGTTACCTGCCATGCTTTGGCTGGACTGAGAAGTGGGGAAATGTGGTTATCAGTGATGATAAAGAGGCAGAGGCTGTATTTTTGCCAGTGATACCCATGCAGCATTCTCACTCATGTTAGTGGTAATTATGGTGTGTGTATATTCCTGAGGGAGAACAGGATTCTTAAAATGTATATTCCAATATTCTAACTGCAAATCAGAAAGTGAACCCCATTTTTTGCTAAATAAGCTTCATTAAAACGAGAAGATCACTCCGGACGTGCACTTGATTAAAATGTGGTCTTCCACTGGAGTTTACTTTGGGCTTGATCCAACATCCAGTCAATGAGAGTCTCTCCAGTGCCTTTAATAGGAATGGGATCAGGATGAATTATTTCACAAAGCTGAAGAGCCTGATGTGGCTCTCAGATACATTTGAGTACAGAAGTAGGTAGTGCCACTGAAATCAATGGAGCTATATCAGTAGAAAAACCTGCATGAGATCAGTGTCCCAGCCAAGTGTTTATACATTACCATTGACAGCCACCCTCATGAATTAAAAAGCATGATCATTGCTGGGGGATTTTTGTTCACAATTGGTGGCAAGAAGAGCAGCAATGCATGCAATCTGCATTTCCTATAAGAAAGGCACCAGTAAAGGGAGGGAGGACATCCACCCACAAAAGTCTTTTGTACATAAGACATCTGCAAATTGTCATTTAACAGGGCGGGTGAAACACTTGTGTTGCTTTCCTCTTGGTTTAATTTCTCCCTTGCCCACACTGCATGGAATGCTCTTTGCTCTGTCACACTTTCTCACTCTGCCAGTCCTAATGAGCTGACAGCCTTTCTTCTGCCCCTGGTAACGTACATGTGTTGAATTTGGTGGCTATTTCATAGATGTCCCCTGAATGAGAAAAGTCCTTTGGCCTTCTTCCCTGGGATCTCCCAGCAGTCAAGTGTGTAAAGTTGCCCATGTGCATGTTTGTAGGATGAGGCTGACTAAAGGACAAGATGCAATGAGTGAATGTACCAAACAGGAGAAACGGGGAAGGAGGGGTAAGGCAGCAATAATAACATCACACGGTTACATAGGCTATATAATATTGTGCTCAGCTTGAGAGTTCCTATTCCTTTAGATGTTCTACATTATTTTAAAAATTCCCTATCAAACCATCACCCCCATGCTTCCTTAATAACCCAATACCCTCCTCCCAGAACAAGTGATCCTGAGTTCACTGCCAATTATTTTGTATTAACTAATATCCATTAGTGCCCTTCCCTCTGAGGTATTGTCCCATCATGGACCTCCACACTGCTGAGCCCAGAAGGGACCACCAAGATAGAGACCACTGTCTCTGTTGCTGTATAGGGGTAGGGTAGGATCCTGCTGCTGTCAGGTGCAGGAAGGTAGAAAGGCCATTGATTAATAATGGAGCTCACACAGTAACACAGAGCTATGAAAATGGTCTCCGGGCGTGCCCACCACATAACCACTCCAAATTCCCACATGTTCCCCAACCAGTGCCACAGGACACCTCAGTGCCCAGAACTGCTGACCTCAATTTAGCTAGCCCTCTTTTTCCATGCTTTGTGCACATCTCTATTGTCTATCATGACTGCAACTGAATTGCGTCCATTAAAGGAAAAAGCTACCTTCTCTTCTTGGCCTGCAATGGAGCATTAAATTATAACACATTCAGTGCATGTGAATTTACTGAAGAAATGTGTTAGTTTGAAGCCACTGAAATAAAAATCCTTTAGTTCTCAGCAGGAAGTAAGTACTGTATTCAATAAACTCTGGCCAGGGTTTCTCCACATTCTTCTAGGTAGACTGTATTGATGAGGGGGTAGTTGAGACTCCACACCCAGTCAGTCCTTGGCCTCTTGCTGAGGCAGCCAGCAAGGTTGCCAGTTCTCAGAGCAGTTTTTATAGTGTGGACACGTCCAAACAAATATCAGATGACAGCAATCTGAAGTCAAAACCAACCAGGGCTGGATTTAAATTGGTGATTTATTGGTGAAAGTCTTCAGATCCTATTACCTATTCACTGAGCCATCTGGTTCTTTGGCATCCAACCATTATAGGGACTATTTTTGTTCCTGTTGACGTTAATAAGAGTTTTGTCGCTGACTACAGTGGGAGCTGGGGAAGGCCTTTAGCTTTCCAACTTTCTGTCCATGTAGGGCTGAAGTGCATCCAGATTTCCATTAGTGTCTGTGGTTCTCCTTTTAAAATAAGTTAGACGTTAACAGATTATATGGGCCCACGCCTTTGGATATAAAATAACTGTAGTTCTGATTCTGCTCTCGCTTACACAATCTTTATGGTTTGGTGGAGTTACTCCTCATTTACACTGGCTGGAATGAAAGCAGAACCAGGTCCAATGTTACTTATGCCTGGGCAATTGCTGCAGAACCCTGAGAGCATTCATGCTATCAAGGCACTTGGTACTCCTCATCCCAGATATATATGGATATATTGGAGTTGTCTGGATGCTTTTAAGTTATTCACCATTGAAACAGATTAAAAATTTCAAATTCTAAAGTTGAAATAACATAAACAAAAAACCCAAACAAACAAACAAAAAAAGAAAGAAAGAAGGGAAGCTGCCAAGTAAACCACGACTTTCACCAGTTCATGGGAATGTCCTATACATATTTTACTACTTTTTGTGCACTTTCTTTGCTTCTGCCATAAATATATTCCCCATGATGTAAATAAGTAGTCTACAAGCACAGTAAAGTTAATATAGAAGAATAAATCTTAACTACCTAATGTCAGGTCAGAAATATAAATCTTATCTAATATGCCAGGTCAGAAAGGAAGAATACTTTCAGCTGAAAATAGCAAATATTTTCCAGTACAGAGTACTAACTTTTTTTCCTCTAAAAAATGTGCTGCTACTAATAAGATGAGTTGAACAGTCTCCTTTTAGAACCTCCAAAAGAAAAATAAACATGTAGAACAGAGTTAATTTATAAAATGCTCCAACGTTTATCTTGGCAGCACAGTTTCAGGCAGCGAGATCTCTCTCGCTCACACATGCACACGCATGCATACACACACACTCACATACACTTATAACAAGGGCAAGCCCTACAAATGGTAGATATTAGAGCAGGGCTCTCCTCTGCTTTGAGTTAACAGGACAAATCCCCAGATCCTTATTCAAGCAAAACTCCCAGTCTGAAATTAATGAAAATTTTACCCGAGCAAGGCCCCAATCCTGCAAACGTTTTCACTAGGGACTGATCCAAAATCCACTGAAGTCTTTGTTTTGACTTCAGTGGGCTTTGTGTCTAACTTTACTCATATGAGTAGCCCCAATGATTCACTGAGACTGTTCCTGGGAATAAAGTGAAGGATGTGCATAACTATTACAACTATGTGCAGGGTTGGGGCCTAATCCTGCAAGGTAATGAACACCTGGGGAGAGTTCAGTGAAGTCGATGGTAAATTCAGGGCCCTCAGCACCTTGTAGGCCTAGGCCCTAAGTAAACATCCACAACTGTTTGGAGTTTCTCCCATCTCTTGCAGCTGCCTTCCTTACTTACAGTTTATTTACTCCAAGGTCTACAAAACAAACAATCACTTCCCTTACGATTAGCAGCGAGAGAGAAGTTTTTACAAGGGCAAGATACAAAAGTGGTTCTCAAACACTGTACGTGAATGGCTCTTATTCTTGAAGTACCTTTTTGTTATGCAATCCCACCGCATTACAGAAGGCAGACCCTGAAATATTAAGATCAACATAAGAGTGCAGCAACAAAGCTTTATTTTTTCCTCTCCTTTCTTCCCTCTGGGAAAATGCCAGTAATTTCCAGCACTCATTCTGACAACTGCTCTGATGTAAATATTTAGAAGAATCCTTTCCATTAGAGATTAAACAAAGTGTAAGTAACTGTTCCCAAGTGATAGCTCTTATTAATGTTTGTTTCCGTAGGCACTGTACAAACTTATATGTGGCGTACCTCAACACTCTGGATAGAAAAAGACAAGATAGAAGGCAGGAGCCAGAACGAAGTGTAATTTGAGCTTCACTGTGTTATCATTATAAATAATCAGTGCAGAGACAGCATTCTGTAATGTGTGCACACAATGTTTGGAGATCTTCCTAGATAGTCACTGGCAAATCATGCTAAGGAAACACACCAACCAGTACATTTTAAAATGATATATATCAAGCTGGAAATATACTCCTGGACAAAGGTCTCTCCGTCCCAGTTTGGATTTATTTTTTCTTTATATGCTCAGCATCTGTGAAAAATAAAAGGCAAAAAAGTCTTTACATGAACCAAAATATCGTCTCTGAATGTCGCGCATTGAAACATAAAATAAGTACCCTGTAAGCAAGGTCTGCGCCTTACGAGCATTAATCTGGTGGGACTCACTACTTGTATCGTATTCCAGGCTTTCCTGTTTGAACAGGGTTTAAAGTGTTTACGGTGTGCTCTGATATTATAGATGGTGAAGTGGTTAATGGCATAAGTGGCCTCAGGATGTAAGCAAGGCATTGTAATAGTAACATTTACAGGGTCCTCACCACACTGGAGCCAATTTGCAGGGGGATGGTGGTGTGAGATTGATTTACAGTGAGTGATTTGGCATTTTTTGAAGAACCACAGGCCCGTTACACTGGGGAAGTTAGTAGGTGAAAATATACACAGGACTCTCTTCACAGAGTGAACCACATGCATATTATATTTTTATATCATTGCAGAATTTCATTATCCCAAATAGTGAAAGGTTTTCATCCTGATTCTGTGGTCTTTACTCAGTTTCTTACCTCAGTTTGAAATCAATAAGAGTAAAGACTTTGTAAAAAAACTAAAGAAGGACTGTAGGATTGGGCCCCAGGTTTACAGGGCTGTACTCCTCACTAGGTGGTTTTAGTTATTGTTGGAAACCTCCCCTTTTTCAGTTCCTTGCACTGTGTGACACTGCCATTCACTATTGGATCATACTGTTCTTGGTAGTGCTGCAGTTAGAGGAGACGTGCAGTAAAGTTTGCTGAAAGCAGGGCCCAAGCATAATTTTTTCAGACCCACAAACATCTAACTCAGGCCCCCTCCCACACAAATACCACAATCCCTCATCCCATACGTACAATCTCATGAGCCATGAAAAAATGTTTTCCTCATGGTAATGGGGGTTGCAGGCTGGGCCGGGTCCCCCAGAGCCTCTGGACCCATGTAAAGTGTACCCTCACCCTCCTCCCCCCATGTGGGGGCCCTGGCTGAAAGTGGCAATGGTATGCACAGTGTTTCAGGTCCCCAAGGCAGGAAGGCCTGAAGCTGATCTAGGTGGTCTGCCTTTCAAGGTCAGGTACTGAGGAATCATGTATGTAAGGTATTTCTAGTGGTCCTATCATCATAATATGTAGGTATCAAAGAGGCAGACTGTTCTCTCTTTTCATGGGACCCCTCCCTCTCTTAAGAAAATGTGCTAAAACATCTTCAGCAGGTCAAAACTTAAAGGTGAGTTTCCAAAAGAAGTCCCTTGCCCTCCTCTCTGACAGAAGAAGGATGTCAAGAAGGTGTCAGACAGTGAGGGTGAAGAAGAATACAACAGTTATTTCAGTTTCGCCTATGCTGGGGCACCTCGTCATTAGACTAATGGGATAAACCACCCCCACCAGTGATGGACCTGCTTCAGCGAGTTGCTTAAACATGCACTTGACTTTAAGCATGCGAGTAATCTCTTTGACTTCATTGGAACCATTCACATGTTTAAAGTTAGGCATGTGCTATAAGTACCTTGCTGAATCAGGGCTGACATCACAACTATGTAAATGTGGCTGAGGCATTGCACGGTGCAAAACCACCTGCTGCCAGTGAGGGAATGCCTGGTGGGATTGGAGCTACTCCTGGTGGGGCTTCTGGTGCAGGTTTTAGGTGGCAGGGGGAAGAGGTCTAGAGTCATGAGGGTTTCTATAGGGCCAGCTCCACAGAGGAAGGGCATACGGTTGGCTGTTATAATTCCTGCTACCTCTACCCCTGTGTTATCATGCCCAGTAACAAGTAAGGGGGATTTCTGAGCTTCATGGTCGTCATGGGGGGTACCAGGTAGGAGGGGAAGAGTTTTGAGCCTGGTGGCCTGTATGTGGGTGGTGTGTTTGGGGGTCTGTGAGTGTCAGGCAGGAAGGATACAGAGCTCAGGGAGTGGTTCTGAGTGTGGAGAAGTAACATGGGAAGAGGACGGGTTCTCAATCAGGGGACTGGATACACTGGTGGGAATTGGGTTGGAAAGTGTTGAGGAGGATTAGGGACTCATATCATTAGTCAAAAAATGTCAATATTAAAAAGGTTGGTGGAATTTTTGGTGAAAATTTTGAATTGTTGTCTGTGGAAATGGTTTCCTGTCTGAACTAGTGATCCAGTGGCTGGAAGTTGAAGCTAGATAAATTCAGATTGGAAATAAGGGGTACATTTTTAACAGCGAGAGTCATTATCCCTTGGAACAATTATACCAGGGTCATGGTTGATTTTCCCTTAGTGAAAAATTTTACATCAAGATTGGATGTTTTTCTAAAAGATCTGCTCTAGGCATTATTTAGGGGGAATCTCTATGGCCTGTGCTGTACCGAAGGTCCTTTCTGGCTTTGGAATCTGTGGTACTAAGGGGATCGTCCAGCAGCAAGTTAAGCAATGTCTACAGTTGTAATTATAGAGAGTTATATTTTTAATATATTCTTTTTTGTAGCATAGTCAAATTAATGTATTATTTAAAGGTTGGATTTAGTAATACAAACATGCTCAGTGTCACTGGTAGGTTCATGAACGTACTCTCCATAATAATAATTGGCGCATATGTAGCATTTTATCTTTTCCAAAACCAATACAAATGTCAATTAATTATTTCTCTAATTTTTTAAATTATACTCATGGCAGATTGGTAAAATGGTATTCGTGCCTTTTGACAGAGGGGGAAACAGGCAGGGAGGTTAAAGTTTTAGGCTTAACATTTACAAATGAGAGTGGCCTAATTTTCAGCGATGCTGAGTACTTACAACCCTTGCCAAAGTCAAGGAGCATGGTAGTGCTCAGCAACTCTGAGAATCAGTTCACTTATTGAGGTGACTAAGGAAGAAATTCACTACTAACGTAATATGGTGCAACTCCATTGACTTCAATGGAATTGTTCCAATTTACACCATTGGCTAATTTGGACCTAAATATGGATCTAGGGGCCTGAAATTGGAAATGTGGGCCTAAGCAACTTGCTTAAGATCCCAAAGTAAGGAAGTGGCAGAGAGGGGATTTGAATTCTGGAACACCTAATTCTATACCTCCCAACAGTTCCAGTAGCTAAAGCTGGATGCTTGCCACTCAAGTTTGGTCCATCTGCCCCTCTGTACATGGAGACAGAGGGATGGATGGGCCTCACTTGAGTGGCGCTGCAACCCACTTGGTTTGGGGATCCTCTCAAAAGGGGATGCCTGGGGCAAACTGCCTCCTCTTTTCACCCACCCTCTGGGCAGCCCTTAATATGAGAAATGTTCTGCTGTAACCGAGACACGGGATTTTGGAGGTCGAAGCAGGACAATCCCATGAAACATGGGACTGTTGGGAATCTGTAGTGCCCATTCCTGCACTCATTCCTTTAGCTATTAAACCTGTTGATCATGTGAACCACATCTTGGTAGAGATTATCTGGTGGATCAGTACCCCTCCTCCTCATTATTCTGCAGGCCATTCTCCCTCCTATTTGTAATCACATAATATCCTAGTGAAATCTAAAGGGATTTTTTCAGTGATTTTCTCTACATCTGCCTTTTATCTTGTGGTGTTATTTACATAAGATGCCTGCAAGGTTGGTGTAAAGCGCTACCAGTTCAGAATGGTAGCACTTTGTACAGGTGTAAATCACTGCACAAGGTATAGGGCAGTGGAGAACCAAGCCCTGCATGTCCAGTGCACAAGCAACAGCCTGACAGAAAATTGAAGTTAGACCTACTCGGGATATGCTGATTTCTTGTTTGGACAAGTCAGCTGTGCATCAAAATCACCAAATCTTTTCCTTACACAGACACGACTTAAAAGAAAAAGATTTATAGTGCCAAGGTGAAAAGGAACAACATACATGTGATTCAGACAAGAAGGGATATATGTGAAAGATAGATGCTACGGCTTTTAGGCTTTTACCTGGAAAAGTTGTTCCTTCTGACTTTTGAAAGGATAGGCGCATTTTCAATGTTTCCATTCTACCTACACAAAGCAACTTTACATTCCCTCAGATAAGACACTCATTAATTAATGTAGCAAACTCACATGGTGTGAAAAAGGAGCAAACAGCTGTGTGATATTGAAAAACTGCATGGACTGATGTTCAGTACCTGGAAAAAAACGTAGTTTTCATTTTTCTCTTGTGCCAATAATTTCATGCAACAGGGAGGAAAATCTGTTGAATTGCTTCAGGCCAGTCAGTTAGACACAACAAGAGAAAAATGATCTGAAATCAAAAGGATGGTTTCTAATCTTTTTTTCGATTTTTTTCTCCCTTGTCCTACACAAATATATTGTGGCAAAATCAACAAGTCCCTTACTGTCTGTTTGCCTGCACACCCAGTTTCATCCAGCAAGTAGGCTACATTAAAACCCTTTGAGACATAACGATCTATTTTTGCTCATAAGGTAACAATGTGGACTTGGTTTTAAGGAAACCAGAGTTTGTTTATTACAGAAAACTCCTGTGAAGCAATTCTCAAATTGCAGAGAAAATATTGAATCATCATGCCATACTAAAAGCATTAATATTTTCATATTTACTTTTATCCACATTTATTTCTTTTTCTCTTTTTTATTTCTCCTCGTAGTCAGACTGATGAGTATCGTAAAGCTCACTGTTAGCAATGAGACCATGATTCTGTCATACTACCCCATGTGAAGTGTTAATGCCATCCACTGACTCAGCAGGGTATACTATCTCCAGCCAAATGAATTATGTTGGGGAACATCTGACTCTCTCTGAAGGGACCATAAAGATTATGTTACTGAAAACAGAAATAAAGACATTGCTTCCAATGTCTCTAATTTATTCTGCATAGTGTCAAAGAGCTCATAGTTTTTTTTATATATGTCATAGATTTTAAGGCCCAAAGAGACCATCGTGGTCATCTAGTCTGATCTCCTGCAAAACACAAGCTATAGGGCCTCACCCAATGATTCTTGCTTCTAGCTCAAAAATTTATGGTTGAACTAGAGCATACTTTTAGAAAGACATCCAGTCTTGAGTTAGAGACTCCAAGCGGTTGAGAAGTTATTGCTTCCCTTAGTAATCTGTTTCAATGATTAATAAACTTCATGATTCAAAATTTGTATCTTGTATACATTTTGAACTTTGCTGGCTCCAACTTCCAGACATTAGATTTTGTTATGTGTTTGTTTGCTAGATTGAATAGTCTTCTAGTAGCAGATGTTTTCTCTTTGTGTAGGTACTTTTAGATCTTGAGTTTTACACAGCCTAGGGTATAGTAAGTTTATGTGGCAAAGGAAAGGATGTGTGCAAGTGTTCATTTCCTACTGGAATTGATTTTGGAGAAAATACAGACTATTAAACTGGGTCCACATTTTAATGTGCTCCATTTTATGATACACGTGAGGCATGAAGACTTTAATCTGATGCTAGTTTTATGCTGGTGTAACTCCATTGATTTTAATGTAATAGTTTCTGGTTGATGCTGGTATAACTGAGAAAAGAATCAAGCCTACATTGTTTACACATAGAAGAAACTAATCCCAACATTTTCAAAGTATTGTGAGGGCTATCAGCCAAAGAGTTCCTTCTGATATAAATGGAATGTACATGGCTAAGACTTGCTCACTCCTTTGAAAATGTAGAAAAAAGCAGCCTATTCTAACTTTCCAGCTCATTTATATCATCCTACTGGCTATGCCACCTGCTGTTAGGTGCATTAAAATTCTCACGTTAAGCAGGGCCACACTGTGCCAATACTCAGGTGGAAGATCTTCAGCAAGTGCAACGTGCTGAAAACAGTGGTGTTGCTGATTCAGTAGGTGGCATTTACCCTTCTGAGATCTTAGGCCAGGTATTTAACTAGAAACACTGCTGTAGCAGCTCAGTGTTGACATTCACTACAGCGACGAGAGGGATTCTCTCATAGCTGTACTTAATCCACCTCTCCGAGATACTAGGTCAATGGAAGAATTCTTATGTCAGTTTAGCCATATCTATGCGGGGGTTTGGCTGACCTGACTATGGCACTCAGGACAGCACACTTTTCACAGCCCTGAGCGATGTTAAGTGGGTTGATTTAACTTTTTAGTGTAGACCTCGCCTTAAGATGGATGTAATGTCTCTGCATAGGACATTGTGCTGCTGGTGGTCTGTCTGTCAGTGACCCAGGCCACTTGTGAATGCTGGCAATCCCGTGGCTTTTTGAATAAGAGTAGGAGTATTGACCATAGCAGCCTGTGCAAATTCCAATTCAGCCTGGTTGCACTAGTTCTCCCTAAAATTCCACCTGCAATTTCAGCTGGATTCATGGTTTACTTTCTCTCCCAAACCTGGGTACTGTGAAAGAGCTTGTGCATTCACCCAGGAGGTCAGAAATACTTCACGTACCTCTTGGGTGAACACAATAGCTCTTTAACAATACACAGGTTTAGGAGAAGGAAGCACTTTGCAAGGATGAATTAAGCATCCAGACACTAAGCTTAACTGATCATTGTAAAGTGCTTTGAGATCCTCAGATACAAGGTCCTATAAATTTGCAGATTTTATCTGATATATTATTACTTTTATTGGGTTATATGACCTAAAAGACTTTAGGTCACAAATATAATGATTATTATACTCTTTACCTTCCAATGAAAATGAAAAATATCTTAACATACATTTTCCTGATTATTCAATCTCAAATCTGTTTGATTTACATTTAATTTGTATTGTTAATTTTCAACCACCTTGTTGTTAGCATGGGGGAAAAGCAAGATGGTTGCCTCTGAAAATATTAATAAACAGTAAACACCAGTTGTAATGTGGAAGAGAATTATAAATGGGATCTGAAGCCTTTTACCTCTAGGTAACCAGTTTGATTCTAGCTGAAATTGTGAGCAATCATATTCATTACCCATCTGAAGGTTGTCTGGTAACCCTTTGGTGAAATTAATTAGTTGTTTCAAGTAGGAAAAATTTTGGTGGTGTTTTTATGTTATAAATAATCATCTGTGCTGTCTATTCTGCAAAGAGGCCTAGCCAGCCATAGTGCCAAATCCAAAGCATTAAAAAATTAAGAGTCAAGCCTGGCTCCTTCTGAAACAATCAGGGCTAGAAACTTATTTTTATAAAAAGGAAAGCAAGCTGAGATTCTCATATAGTTCCATGACACCCTCTCCAGTCATGCTGCAAATATTTGCCATTGTATTGTATTTGCTATGTAATCACTCACAAAACTAGGGTGACCACCCATCCCTAATTGTGTGGGACAGTCCCAAAATGTATATTTCAAGTCCCAGTCCTGGGCTGAATTACTTTGGGACAGCATTTGTCCCAGATTCCCTGCACTGCCGTTTCACGCCTGCCCAAGGCTCAGGGGCAGCACCAGCCTCTTCTCTATGGGGTGGAGGGCGGAGGTGGGCCTTAGCCCCCCTCACCACAATGCCCTGCCCCCTGCTCTTTTTCTCCCAGAGGTCCCGCCCCTGGAGCTGGGCAGTGGTAAGAGCCGCCTAGGAAGCCTGGGCGGCTGTGGGGAGTCCCAGACCCTCCACGTGCCCTGGGTGGCACACCCTGGAGAGTGGGGACACATGCCGGGGGCTAGCCTTGGGCCCCCAGCCCTTCACTCAGGGCAGGTGGAGGATCCAGGGCTCCCAAGAGCAGCTCTTACCACTGCCCAGTGGGTGGCAGGGCCTCAGAGGGCGGGGCCATAGAGGGTGCATGCTTCTTGCATGTGTCCCATTTTTGCATTTTGAAAAAGTGGTCACTCTACATAAAACTCTTTTTAAAAATACATTTTAATTGAACTAGCTAAAGGGTTAGGAGATTGTTTTTACATTTATATGCAAGTAAATTCAATGTAAGGATTTGTTTGTTTGTTTGTTTGTTTCGGTTTAAGAAAATGTGGCTGTTTTAAGGACAGGGGCCCATACTCAGGAAAGCACTTAGGTATGTGGTTAATTTCAAGCAAATATTTAAGTCTCTTGGAAGTCAAGGGGGACTAGAACACAGGCTTGAAGTTCACCATATGCTGAAGTACTTTTCTGAATGGGGATGGATTTAAGTAAGTGCACGAGTCTTTTTCTCAGTTGGGGCCAGGGCGAGTAGCGGTAAATGTAAAAGGGAGAGCAGACATAGGGAAGTTTTTAAAGTTAACCCAGTAACTACAGCATAAATTAACGCTGGCTAATGTTGGTGATCAACCTAGGGAATGAAAGGGGCCTCCTGGTTATAAATTCCTCCTATATCCCTGAAATTTCTGACCTTTTTTGTTATTTTTTTTCTTCTGTGCTGCTCTTTTCTCACCAACCACAGTTCTGGTTTGCTAGGGACAATTCCCAAAGGCTACATTCCTTGTTGGAGTAACTTATCCAGCTTATTTGCTTAATTTACATGAAATGCAGCACCCCCTTGCAGGGGGGCAACACAGACCCCTTTTTCTGCATGCCCAGTCATAATAGCCTGTTTTCCAACAGTTTAAAATATTTCGTCATAAGCAGAAGTCAGAAATGAATAAGAGCTAAATTCTCAACTGGCCTCCACCCAGTCTTCAAATCTGTGCATGAAAATTTTGTACGCACAGCTGTTGTAAGCTGTTACCAAGTCTGCACGCACCTGCAGGGTAGATGGGTGCATAATTATCCAATTTACTTGTGAAAATCTTTGTATCAGCAAGGTTGATCACATGAAATGAGTTGCATGTGAAAAATAACGTGTGCCAAATTAGAGGCCACTTTTTGAAAATTTGGGTCAAAATTTTCAAATGAGGTAGCCTAAAATTAGGCACTTAAATCCATATTGGAAACAACATTAGTGCATTAAGCATTACAACATGCATGTGAGACGGGTGTTATTCCTAGTTTGCAGATGAAAAAACCAAAGCACAGAGAAGATAGGCTCCTTAAGTGAACTGATTTTCTGAGATCCTAAGAAACTGCAACTCCTTCAGGATTCAGCCCTTCTGAAAATCAGGTCACTTGTTTAACAGTTAAATAAGGGATTAGTTGCCTAATTTTAAGCACCCAAGTTTGAGAATGTTGATACTAATTCCTTTCCTTCCAAGTGCAAGAATCTTCCTTACAGTGAATGCTTTATCCATTGGAGTGTGGTTATAAAACACATATGAAACTCATCTTCCCAGGAGGGCAAGACACGTGTCCCCATCAAACGCTTTCACCAAGGCTGCTCCAAGAGCCAACCAAAAGGGAATGCGCACATAGCAGGGCACAATTCAGCTTTTCTTCCGTTTCTTTTCTCTTTCTTCTTCCTGGAGTTGCATGTGTCATCTCCTTCACACAACTCAGCTGCAGCAACCCAGTGTTAGAGTGGCAGTGTTGCAGTTGTTTCAAAAACAAGGTTTGGCTCATGGCAGATCAATGCACTGCCGCAAGCCACTGGCCACCAGTCAAGCTGCCAAGCATTCATCAAGTTGGACACTTTAAAAATAGCTGCTGTGATTTAATGTTTTTCTACTATCCAGGATGGGCGGGGGAGGTGTTGGTTTTCACCAAAGCTCTATTTCATTGTTAATTAAAATTATATTAGATGTGATCGTAATACCATGTGGTATATTTCTATCATTTATCTTGTATTCGCTGAAATTAATTGTTTTACAGAACGACAAAATAAAACTGAATGTGCCAATTTTTCCAATACCGTTGCTACTAGAAAATGTGCTCCTCCACAGGGCCCTGTTAGGATACTTGTGAAGTGCCAAGAATATTTTGTAAGTTGGCTAAGTATTCTGTCAACTGAAAAAAGTCATTATCTCATGCTATGAAATATCCAGTGGGCCATTCCATCTGATTTGTATTGGGTAGGGAGAGATGTTTCTGAAATGTGCACTTACCTAAATGAGCACTCTTAGATTATAACTCTCTGTTTTGACTGACACTGGTGTAATTCTGGATACGTTATTTGACAAATATTGTTATTATTGGTCAAATAATGTATTAAATGATTAGTTTTTAGCCAGCTGGCTGAATTCTGAAAAAAAATATGTATCATATGTATTATTTGGTGTACAACAGCAATATTAAATAGGGTATCTGACTAATAAAATCCAACCATCTCTAGGAATCGATTAGTCTAATACATAGAACAAGGATCAAGGTAGTTTAAGTATTTGTGGTCTGATAAATTAAACTGATTTTTAAAGGCATAATAGCTTTTTTCACGTTCCCTCATGGTGTCACTATAAAGCAGAGTTAAGATTATTTGGGTTCCTTAATTATGCATTTCTTACCTTTTAAAATATTTTGATGTCTTTGAGTGTAATCTTAACTCTGAATTTCCTGGGTTTGTAATGCTTGGTTATGGTATGGTTACAACATCCTTGTAATATTTTTTTTTTACCCCTGAGTTACCTATGTGTACTCCCAGCGCTCATCATTCAGTTCCCCTGGCAGTGCTGCATCCGAGGCATGAAAAGTCAAGGAGTCTTTCAAGTACTGCTGCCCCAGTTGCGCTCAGTAGTCTACTAATGAGAACTTTTGATACTTGTAGCCAGTGCCCCTCATACCACTGACTCACTACAACCAACAGAATTGTTGCATGCAAATTAGCGTTAAAGGAAAAGTGGTGGTTTGTTAAATTAGTTACTTCTGATAATGGCCTCACTTAAGAGTTGCCTGAGCTGCTGACTTGACTCTGTAGTCTGTACAGTCATAATAATTAGATACAATTAGTTTAACTGCAACATAATTTCTTCAAGTATAGCCTCTGAATAACATTTCAATTAATGTTAACGATATGGAAAATGTGATGTCATCATCATCCTGTCATTAAGGTCATTCAGGACAAAGAAAAGATGGACACAGATGTTAAATTTCTTAAGAATCCATTTCAATCAATTTAATTAATAAACTAATAAACAGAAATGCTTGTAAATTCTCAGAGAAATGATTCTGTGCTCAAAGAGTACATGCTGTAAGTTTGGAGAGGGTATGCTGTATTTTTCATACATAACAAAGAATTTGAATCCTTGCTTTCAGTGCTAAATGGAACGAAATGAAACAGTGAAAAATGGAACTATGGAATTGCAAATAGCACCTCCAGAATTCAGTTCTGTTGAAAATAAATGTATTCCTAGTGGTGTGTCTTAGCATGACTGTAAACTAACTGCCATGCTTTTTTGCAGTGATAGATGTGTTACAATCATTTTTAGGGGAAATAAATGGTACTTCACATACTAAATTCCTCTCATATAAACAGGTCTATGTCTGAGTGAGAGAGAGAGGGAAGGGCACATACCTCAAAGGCAAGAGATAGTATATAAAGAGTGATGGAACTAGTCCCAAAGTGCATGCCAAACATATTTGCTTCATGAAAAGATCAAGAAATTTGGAAAAACAGAACTGAGTACATTTAAGATGAGTAAGAAAATTATTTAAATCATATTCACCATATAACTAAAACCTAGCAAAATTGGAAATCTAATAGAGTGGGCATTTAAAGTCAAACAATTGTATTGGAAACCATAATCTATTTTAAGACAACTGATTAAAAAAGAAAGGTGACATTTTGGCCCTATAGAAGCCAATGGGAGTTTTGCATTGATTTCAATAGGCCAGGATTTTACCCACTGTGCCTATTGATGAAGCTTTCCTCCTCTGCACATTTCACTATGGAGTAGAATTTGATTTTACATCATGTTGTTTAGACTCCGTGTATTCAAGAGCACCTGATGAAATTGAGCAATATCCCAGTGGCATGTAAGGTGATAAATATCTGGCTCATGATTTGCTAAGCATGCACAGTGCCATGCAGAAGTGGGGAGAGAGGGCCCCGGTCTGAGCAGCTAACAGGCACAAATAGGGTCCAGTTGAAGTCAGTGGAAGTTTTGCAGTTAATTGCCATGAGCACTTGTGATCAAGCTCACAATAAACAACAATCAAGAGCAAGACCAGCAGGTGGCTACATTATGTAGAGCTTCATTAGGTTGTGTGTGTGGTTTTAAAAATGCCTAACCGCACACCTCTGGATGGGGGAGAAACCCAGTGACTGACTTCATGGAAGAAATGTATTTTGAGGAGTGATCTGAATGAGGAACGGGTAGGTGCTTGCCAAAACAGGAAGCAAGAGAATTCTGCTTGTAAGGGGCAACACAGAAGTCCCAGAGAAAAGAGTATGATATCCGTAGATTCTAAGGCCAGAAGGCACCATAGAGATAATCTAGTCTGACCTTGTGTATAACATTGGCCATCGGATTTCCCTGAATTAATTCCTGTCTGAACTAGAGCATTTTCTTTTGGAAGAACGTCCACTCTTTGATACAAAGAGGGTAGTTAGTTCAGACAAGTCAGCGGAGCACATGGCAGAGTATGAAGAGGTGAAATCAGAGATGTATGCTGGAGTAGATTTGCTCAGACCCTTGAAGGTGAGGACATGGAGCACAATGTAGATGTGAAATGTGAGGAGCCACTATTAGATACTGTAGGTGGAGTGACTGGTAGAGATGTGATCGTGTAAAAAGTGAAGCAGCCATTGTACTGCTTATCTTCAATAATACTGTGGAACCCCTCTTTTATGAACTAACAGGATCGAGGCATTCATATCATCATAAAGTTCACAAAATTGAACTTACAGTAGGAACAGGACATAAGCTGTAATATGGTGCACTGCACTGCTTTCTTCTTGGCCTTCAAACCACTGCAAAGCAATGTCCAGGGCATTGAAAACATTAAACTATGAAGGGATTTCAACTTGCCCTTCATCAACATCACTTTGTTTGTGCTTCCCTCCCCACCCCACGCCCACCCCTTCTCAAAAAACTTGATTTTGATAACTGGTTGTTTCTAAGTTTGGTGTTTGTAAAATGAAGGTTGTACTGTAGTTCAAACGAGGAACCTTGGTCACTAGCACTTCTTTCACTGAAAGATGAATGTTGACTCAACACTTAGCGTTCTCCCCATGTCTTTGGTGAGATCCTAATTGTCCTCGAGACAGAAAGGAACTCAGTTTAACAGTACCTCTAACAATACAATATCCCATAGAATTACACTGCCAGTGTTGCGTAGAAGTCCAAATTTTGATGGACTCATGGGATAGATTCTGATTTGATATATACTGTGATAAATCCAGATTAACTCCACTGAAGAAACAATAGAATTATTTTGGTTTACATTGGTGTGAGTGGGATATACATTTAACCCATAATCTTCTACTTGAGAGATGAGAGCACTACTAACTGAGCCATATTCTTGATAGTTATTATACAATTAGATACTGTATAGGAAATATACAGATGTTTTTACCTATATCCTATAGGGATGTTACTCCTGTAAGGATATTATTGCACAAGAAAATACTATTCCATTCACTTTAAGCATTCAATCCATGCCACCAAACAAAATTTATACACAGCATTGGGAAGAGGTTATGTAATTGATAGAAAACACACCTGTTGAGTACAGCTGAAACAGTGGGCTGGCTGGTTATATGACCCACTGCTTATTTTTTTTTTAACATTGCAAATAAGGTAGTAGAAAATCATAATTTTTGTATGGGGCTATAGGTTCTTGCTGTTTAAGCCCTTATCCCTATTCCCCAGCATGTAAAGTAAAATCTGTTATTTCCTGCTGTTCTTTCTGTGGTTTCTGAAGCAAAACTGAGAGAGAAAAGCTCTGGTCTCAAAAGACTGTGTGGGAAACTTTCAAATGCTACTGTAGTTGTGTAATGTTGACAGTCTGAGCTGAGTGATCCTTGTACAGCTTGCAAGTAAATGAGCATTTGTGCAATACTCAACAATAAATGTCTCTAGTGGGGTAAAGTTAGAAACAAGGAAATAGGGCTTTGGGGCCAGGCTCCACTTTCACTTCTACCAGTGCAACTGGCAACCCCAATGACCTAAAGGTACTTTCCCAGAATTGCAATCTTTAATATCGGGCATAATGTTAGCGGCATATAGAAAATCCGGCAGTGTATTTATGGTTCATAGATTCTAAGGCCAGAAGGAACCATTGTGATCAGCTCCTGTATAACACAGGCCAGAGGATTTCCCTGTATGACTTGTGAAATAGAGCGTCTCTTTCAGAAAAACATTCAATCTTGAGTTTATACGCAGTATGTTTAGGAGTACAGCGGTAAATAAACCTTCTCCTTTGTCAGAGAGAGAAGGAAAGTTGATGGGGTCAGATCTCCAGATGCCATGCTGTGCTCCATTTTTAGTTTTATTTGTGCACCTTTGAACTGTGTAAGGGTGATTGGGGATCTTCACCTAGGCAATTAAAGGGATGCCATGAGAGTAGATAGGCACCAAATAACACCATCTTCTGAAACTTATGTTTTTCCCTGACCTGAAGAAGAGCTCTGTGTACGCTTGAAAGCTTGTCTCTCTCACCAACAGAAGTTTCCTAAGCCTGACATATGGACACTGGGCTACAACAATACTACATAAATTTTTCTCTTTCTCTTTTTTACCTCCCTTAGCAAGAACACTTTCCCTGCTATTAGCTGAGAGAGATGAACTGGCTGGATTTTGGCATTGGCAACTGGTGGTGGCGTTGGTCGTGTAATGGCTGGGTCTTTCAGTAGCTTTCAAATTCCACACCTCCCTTTATATTATAGACTATCTTGTCTAGAAAAAAGGGGAGGTAATAGCCCGGCTGCAGTCTCTCATGCTCATGGGCCTCTTCTCTAGAGGGATGGGGGTCAGATAAGGGATTTGGAAACAAATACAGTTCCTGTGACAGTTAGATCTGTAGGTGCTTTGCAGGACTTTTCTAATATTACTGCTTTATGTGTGGGAGATAATATATGACCTGGGTCTTCTGTTGTCAGAAAAACCTTAAGGTTACTTAACCTAGTCTAGTAGCTTTAGCTTGTAGATCTACTTCACTTCCTGTGCTGCTTGAACTTCCTATATCCATGAATTTTTGCTGGAGCTATGCAGAGTGTATGGGAAAAAAACAACTTCCATTCCCTCTCCATACAAAGAATTTTCCAGTTTATTTACAAAACTCCCTGGAATGAGAGTGAGCCATTTGTGGTTCCTGTGGCTGATTCAGGAGTTATTTCTGCTGTGCCGAAGATGCTTGTCAATTTTGATTTAAACTCTCTGCACCCCCTAATGAGGTTTTACAGTCCGTTGATCCTGTTTCTAACCAAATTGAAGGGGAGTGTTTTCTGGCAGCCCGCGTATCTAATGATCAGGCTCCTTCTGCCAGACGTGTTTAATAATGCTGAGGCATTCCCCAGTGAATTCCTGGCCATTTGTGATGAAGGCCTCCTTGTTGGCAGGTAGAATGGTCATGGATACTTTTTGAGGCTGTGGTGCAGTCCCATACGTACGTTTCTGTTACTCTTTGGATCTGCTGACACTCGGTACGCTAAAGCGGTTGGTTTCTTTGCCTTCAGATGCAGATTATCCCTCGGGGGAGGAAATGCTCTGTCAAACTAGACAGATATCTGAGGAGATTTTTTTCAATCCTTTTGGGGTCTCTTTCTGAAACCATTTTAATAATATTGAGACTCTTTATCTTATGCTTTGCACCATGGAAAGCAGCAATGCTCTGAAGTAAGATTAAAGTCAAGCAAGTCCTGTGACTCTCAGGAACAGATCTCTCTTACCCCCATCCTCTTTAGGAGGAAATCTTCAATTGCTTGTGGATTATGAAGAGGAGGGAGAGTGTTTACCTTAAACAAGGGAACCTTCAGACATAACTGTTCTGGTTTTGTGACTACCTCGCCTTTCAAAGTAAGTTACTAGGGTTTTCCCAGATAAGGTCAAGTATGAGGTTTGGTTTATATGGATCTCATTAGCTTTTCCAGAGAAGAACCACATGGAAGATTACAACTTCCAGAATCTTCTAGCTTTGTGACTTAATGGGGGATCTGCTCCATTTTGGACCATTTATGGTTGATCAAATTTAACATTTGCCTCACATGAGAGATTATTGGTCCAGGAGGCATAAGTAACTATGTCTCCCTAGCATGTCCATTTTAGGAGCTGGCCTTTATGTCTACATCTTGGAGTTGAAGGTGATAGGCTCAGGGCAGAGACAGACTAACTGATTGTCCCAGGTTACATTGCAAATCAACTCGGAGAACAGGAAAAGAATACAGAAGTTCTAATGTCCAGTTTTTAGTTCCAATCACTAGACCACACTCCCACGCAAATTCCATCAAATCTATCTATGGGCTTTTTTGCTAGATTCCATATATACACCATTTATAAAATTAAAAGGCAAATCAAATTATGGGCAAGATGTAAAATATGATTTGCAAACGTTGCCTGTCTGGTGTAAAAAGATTTTTATGTTTTTCAAGTTTTAGATTTTGGTTGCTGGACATTGTTGAAATCTCCATATAAATTTGTCATTAAAGTTAGGATTAGATAATCTCTTGTCCTTGTTTTTAATAGGTAGATTTCAACTCACTGTTTCCAGAGTACAGCTTTGGAAAATACACTGAAAAAGGGAAGTTCCTACTGATTTTATTTGCTAACGATGCTCAAAACTAGTATCTGAACAAACATCTTGCACTAATAATGCCCTCCAAGACAAAAAGGCTCTAAGACAGTAAGAGAAGCTGAATAGTTCACAACTAATTTAGTTTCTTCTCGGGTTTGTTGTGTTTGAAATTGCACAGAATTAAAAATGGAGGGCCAGATTCTGCCTCCTCACATGCATGCATGCACTTATGTAACCTCATTTATGGGGTTGAGGCAGAATTTGGCTCTGAATCTGTCTCTTCATCTGTGGAGGATATTTCATCATGAGTTCCTTCCTTAACGGTGCAGGATTTTAGTCAAACTAAGCAGTGTTCAGATTGAAGGGGAGATCAGAGAGCGCCCCTGCCTTTGGTGGATGCACCCCCATCTTTGTCCTGGATTACTTTTATTCTGCCTCATAAAGATAACTCTGAGGAGTGTATTTCTTCATTTTTTTGGGTCTGTTTCTGCCTTTGGAATGAATTAGATTGCACCAAATGCTATGTGGTTTCACAAGAGAACATTTCTTGGACTGGTCTACAAGGCAAAAACCCAAATCACTTCGCTCTGCAGCCAGTGCCTAACCCACTAGGCCACAGCGCCTCTCAGCCAAAAACACTGGACCTCATTGAGCCTTGGTCACCACATCTGAAAACTGTGGCTCCTAAGAATGCTTTGCTCTCACGTTTTCACCTGTAGATCACAAAGCGCTCCCCAAGAAGGATGTGCATTATTTGTCGATTTGTACAGCTGCCCTAACTACAGAGATTTGAAGCAATGTTTGTGTCAGGGACATTGTGATCAGGTTGTCCCGAGTTAGGGGTCACTTCCCAGCTTTCCTGTGGCAAGTCACCTGGCTTGTGCAGCAGTTAGCCCCTCTGGACAAGAGAAGTAAAGATACCATTCCCCACAGTGGTGAGGGTGTGAGGCCTCACTGAGCATTCAACTGCAGTTCTACCATAGACCCAGAGTAAGGGGCAGCGCTTAGTTTCACAGTCCCAGGAACTAGATTGTGACTCCGGGATCTAGTCCCTAGTTATGCTGTTGCTCCAGGGGAAAGTAATCTCCGCCAGCTCTATACCTAGTGTAGATAATTTCCACCTTCCCATGCCAGCTCAGTTATGCTGATCAGTACATTGGGATAAAGGAGGCGGTTTAGAGCCTAGGATTTGCCAGCTTCCTGGCCACTTACCCCCCACCTCTGTGTGCTGGAGGGGCAGGGATGTGCTCAGGAATTTAAATGTAACCGCTTTTGGGGGGGACGCGTTCTGTGACCCCGCCACAGCCCCAGGGCCAGAAGAGCTCTGTGACCCCACTGTGGCCCCGGGGCTAGAGGTGCTCACTTTCCCCACCTCATCCTCAGGGCTGGAGGAGCTTGCTTTCCCCGCCGCAGCTGGAGAAGCTCTCTGCCCCCCCTCGCCTGCAGCCCTGGGACCCCCCACCGCATCCCCAGGGCCGGGGGAGCTCTCCGATCCTGTGATCTGAGCGCTGTGGCCCCGGGGCCAGAGGAGCTCACTTTCCCCGCTGTGGCCAGAGGAGCACTCTGCCCTCCCACTTGGGGCTGGAGGAGTTCTGTGCCCCTGCCGATTATTGGGGGGGCAATGCCCCTGCTTGCCCTTTTTATGCACATCTTTGTGGAGGGGAAGTAGTGGTCCAGCAGAGGCTGCTCTCTCCTTCACACATAGATCACTGATCAGGGTCACGCATGCGGTGAGGTAAGGTGAATGGAGCCTAAGGTTTCCACTTTCTGGAGTGTCCTTTTAGGTTAGTCTTTCTGTTGCATTTTTTTCTTTACTTTTTGATAAGGCAAATTTACAATAAAATGTTAACATCCTCATTCAGAATCAGGTTCTGTTCAAAGAACTCAGCTAAAGAGTCTGGCTTGCTGGCTTGGGAGCCCTCCCTCCTCTCAGTACGCTAAAACGGGGGATGAAATTTCTAAATACTCCTCTTGTTGGCACTTCTCTTGTGTACCTTGTTTGCATCACGAGGACAGTCCATATTTTACTCAACCACAGGAGGAGGAGTCACATTTTTCCAACAGTATGCAATACAAAGTCGAGGTCAGCAGTGCTAAAACTTTTTCAGTTGCGCTCCCCCTTACCATTAAGAGAATCTTTCCACACCCCACCTTCCCATGACTGCACAGCCAAGACTTCCTCAGCAGCGGAGCTTGGGATGAACGCGGAGCTGGGGGCAGAACTGGGGATGGGAGAGGACATGGGACTGGAGGAAGAGCTGGTCTGGGGGTGAAGAGGGAATAAGCCAGGCTGGGGGCACAGCAAGTGGTGGAGTGGAGCTGTGGCTGGGGGCAGAGAGTGAGTGAGAGTGGAGCTGGGCCTAGAGGTGGAGGAGGCCTGTGGCCTGAATGGGGTTGGAGGAGGAGTGAGGCTGGAGACAGAGCAAAGCTGGAAATGTGGTGCTTCCTCCATGGGGGCTGGAACCGGCTGTGGCCCTGCTGCACCCCCCTTCTTGCCCACTGGAGAGGGGTGTGCCCCACAGTTTGGGGACCACCTATCTATCTGCTAACAATACAAAATAAATTAATTTGCCATTCTGTTTAAAGGTAGATCCTTTACTGGATCATTAAGTAATCAGGTCAGGGAAACTCATTTTCTCATAAAATGAATCTCTAATAATTTCCTCCCAAAATGGTCTAATTCTAAGATGCACATGTGCAAGTATGTTCCCCTTTTCTCACAATCCCTCCCTCAGGGTACCTCCCTAGTTGTAAAAATATGATGGATCTTAACTGGAGTCAAATGCCACCCATGCAGTAATTTATATAAATTTTCCGTATGAGCTACACAAATTGGAGTTCTCTCTCCTTTCCCATATAGACACCCATTCATCCAGATCAATTTCTTTGTTCAAATCCCTCTCCCATCTTCTCATCTGGGTTGTTTTCTTATCAACATTTTTTCAATCAAAGTTATATATATTGAGAAATTAAACCTTTTGTTCCAGCTTATTCCTGCTCAGCTCCTCGCTTATGGTTAAAAGTCTAGATCCAGTTATTTTTTACTTGTAAGTATTTTAAATGCAGGGCCTTTGTATTATTTACGTTATTACATATCTCTTGGTATGATTACAAGTCAGAACCCAGGAACAGCTGTCCAGATTGAGTAATCTCAGCTCTTACCCACAACGAAGAGTCACTTTGATAGTGTCCATTTAGTTTTGTAAAGAACTCCAGACTGGTTTAGAGAGGATGACATCAGTGACAAAAATAGCCTCCCTCCACCATTTCTTTTCTCCATCTGTTCAATGATGGATCATAGTGTTGAGTTTTCATGTCAATTTCTGAAACATTTTACTGAATCTGCTCTTAATACTGCCTCTTGCATAAGCCATTACAACAATCTATCTACAGTTCTAATTTTGAGGTGTAATTCAATTTCACTGGGGGGAAGGCTCCATATAACACGATTATAAAAGGACCCATTTTAAAGTGTTTAATCTTAAAAAAAAATACTTAGTTTATTCAAAACTTTCCAAGCATATTCTTTTCAATGGTATTTTATCCTATACATTTTAAAGAATGAGAGGTTTTTTTGTTTTGGGTTATGTATTGAGTTATATCTGGATTCAAAATCAACATTGTAAGGCGGCCTGGGTTACAGCCTTAGGCTATATCTACACTTAAAATGCTACAGAAGCATAATTGCAGCTGCAGCTGCTGTAGCGCTTCAGTATAGACCCTTGCTATAATGATGGGAGAGGTTCTCCCGTCACTATAGGTAACCCACCTCCCCTAGAGGTGGTAGGTAGGTTGACGGAATTTTTCTGTCAGCCTAGTGCTGTCTACACTGGGCATTCGGTTGGCTTAACTATCTCTCTCAGGGGTGTTGGATTTTCAGCCATGCTGATGTAACTTTTCAATGTAGACCAACGCTTAGGCATGGGAAAGCTATTTGTCTCATCATGTTAACAACAATAATATTATTGATGCATGTTTTTATCATGTTGCTTGTGCGACAGGGTTCTGGTACATGTGAGAAGGAGGAAGAAGAAACTGAGGCAGTGGTTATAAGTATTTTCATATTTGGAGACAGAGGGGAGCAGAAAAATTGCCTTATAATAGATCTTATCTTAACTATGGAGAAATTATCATCTCTCCATAATAAAATTTTTTCCCTGTTACAAGGGCTCACACATAAAGGTGTCCCTAAGTGGAGCTGCACATAGTGTGTTCTCTGTCAAGAGAACATATTCATAATGGTCTACCAGTCACTGGTGCTCACATATATTTCCTGTCAGAAGTGCTCATGCAGTTTATATATTAGCTTTGATGACAAATATTTTATATCGTCTTCCCTTTGTCAGATTCAGTGAAGGAAAATCATGGATAGTTTTAAAACAGTTAACCACTTAACTGTTCCTGCCTTTGAAAATAGGCCTCTTTATACGTAGTCACTTTTCAGAGTAGAATCCCATTTTAAGTATGTGCTGCAGATATTTTTTTAAAAACATGTAAGAATTTCTAAAGTGTTGAAGGATGCACAGTGCCATGGCCCCCACTATTACCCTGTACCACACTGAGAAGTATTTCACTTGACATTTCTTTACTACTGAAAAGGTATGTTACAGTATCTCCCTATGGTCTACTTTTAAAACAACTGATGCACATAAATACCACAAGAGCCAAATATTTTTAACCAGAGAAAACATATATGTCTTCATAGTAAGAGACAATAGACTTTTTCTCTCTGAATAGCTAGACTGATACAATTGAAAGTGGAATAGAATTCCCACCTATGTTCCATGCTGGGATGGGGGTAGTCTAAATGTCACAGTTAAATCTGAACATCAGGTTGTAATTGCTAGAGATTAAACACATGCCAGAGTGAACATACCAGGGAGAATGGGGAGGATGGCTCTTTGTATCTTCTTATCAAGGCAATTTTGCAGCAGAATTAACACCACCACCTTCCTGCGCAGTAAAATCCCATCAAAAAGATACTTAAATAATAAAGGAAATTACGGACTAGGCTTGGTTTTATTTTATTTTTTTTTATCATCCATCTATGAAATAAAAAGCACATATAAATTCATGCACAAAAACCATGTGTTTTTGCTGTGCTGTGCAAACACATACAAGGCCTACAGAAGCAGCGTCAGGAAAGCCATTGCTGCTGAGGGAAAATCCTGATTATTCCCGGAGGTGCTGCGCTACCATAAAATCAATTTCAGATGTAGTTTACTGTTCGTTATTCTTGCAAGATATGAGCATGGCAGCTGAGCTTTCCATTTTATTGTGTCTGAGGGTGACTGAGAAGATCATTGAAATGAAACGTCCCATCATAAGAGACAGAAGCAAAACTCAAGCAGCCCTGAAAGGCTGCCAGATAAGATTTTAACCCAGCACTCAGAGTATAGCGGCATCATCATATCACTGGCTTGTCTAATCTCGTCTTCTTTTCTCTTTTTTGAATTAACTTGTCTTTTCAGTGCATCCCAATGTGAGCCAGGGTTGCCAAGGAGGGTGTGCAACATGTTCCGACTACAATGGATGCTTGTCGTGCAAACCCAGACTCTTTTTTGTTCTGGAGAGGATTGGCATGAAACAGATCGGGGTATGTCTTTCTTCGTGTCCAAGTGGATACTTTGGAACACGGTATCCAGAAATAAATAAGTGTACAAGTAAGTGCTGGGGAAAGCAACGCTGTACATATATGTATTTGCCCTTTCTGATATGAGATCAAATCCCATAATGTGCATCCCTATTGAGCTAGGGAAGTTAAATAGTAGAGAGATTCTTTAGTTTGCACAGCCTTTTTGTACTGATACAATTAGCATTCTCCTGAGTGTAAAGTTAGCGTGAAATTCACATAGAATATTAGAATTGGAAGGGACCTCAGGAGATCATCTATTCGAACCCCCAGCTCAAAGCAGGACTATCCTACATTACCTAGGCAAAGCTTAAGTAAAAAGACTTTGTTTGAATGATCTATCTAGGCACTGGGGCTGGACTCTGCTCCTACATGCTTTTTGAAATGTAAAGGTTACCATGGTAGTCCACCAGAGCCACAGCTACAGATCAATGGCTGTAGCGGCAGGCATGGGCCACTGGAACTGCCCAGGATGGAGTCTGTGACTACTAAATCCATGTTGTTTATAAACTCACTGGCAATGCTCCTGCGAATCCCCTGGCCTGCTCTCTGTTCTCCAGTGAGAGAGCGAGTGATACTGAGGTGTACGGCTCCATGGTGTGGTTTGCAGAGCTCCTTTTCATGGCCTCTCTGTAACTATGCCCCATGCACAGCATAACCACAATGGTGCTTCTGCAATTTAGGCCTGTTACTGCATTTTGGTCAATGGTCCATCTGTGAGGAGATGACTTTCACTGGGGTCAGATGTCTGACTGCCATCTCTTCCTCCCTTCCCCCATCAATATTTTTTGGATTTTGAAATGTTGGCAAAATTTTACATTTTGATATTGAAAAGGAAAACCTGGAGAAAAACCCTTTAGTGACTAGCTCTATTTACTGGCCACCTAGGTGACTAAATGAAACAGGAATTATAGCTAAGTAATTCTCCCTACTTGACGAGTGGATGCCGGAGCATAATCCTATAGTCATGTAACCTCGGAGCAACTAAACAACTTAAAGAAAACTGCACAATCATTTGAACAGTATCCCTAGAGCATATGTAGTTATGTCCTTTGTATATTATCTGCACAATATTCTATATACAAGTTTTATCATATTGTTCCCAAAACCCATGTTTGGTAGCATACGGTTTCTGTCTTGTGTGAAAGATATAAACATAGTTATTATGGAAAATGCTATGGAATTGCAGCAAAACATAATTTGGCAGAAAAAAAAAAGATGAAAAATAATTCTAAATTCTGAAATTTTTTTTTTAATTCTTCCTGAATGAATTGAGATATACTTGATGGACCTGATTCGTCACACTGCCTTGCACTTTAGCCAGTCATTTGCACCTGTGCAATGCGAGTGCAGCATGGATGTAAGAGGCTATAATTCTGATCCAGTAGCTCTGTGCACCCGCTTTGCATGGTTCTTGATGACTACCCAAAGAGCAAGGCAGTTTAGAATGCCACCTTACTGGTCTAATTCTCTGTCTCATTTCCCACCTTAACATGGGTAGAAATAAAATGTACTCTCACTGGAAGGCCCATGTACATTGCCAGCGTTGTGTAAAGCATAAACCTAAACCTCAGTGTACATGCAAATCAGGCCCTTAGTGTTTAAGTGGGGTGAGTGAAAATGATGCAGGGCATAATTCTGCACGTTTTGTATTACAGAATGTAAAGCTGACTGTGATACCTGCTTCACCAAAAATTTCTGCACAAAGTGTAAAAGTGGGTTTTACTTACACAACGGAAAGTGCCTTGAAAACTGCCCTGAGGGGCTGGAACCCAACAATCACACGATGGAGTGCACCAGTATTGGTAAGTAGATTCTCCAACCTCAGGCCCCACCTTGCAAGCCGTCCTTGAGTGGAACTCGTATGGATCTCACTGGGAGTTCGCGCAGGGGAGGACTGGCAAGAAATAGGTTCAGAATTAGTAACAGGAGACCCAAACTTGTACCTGAATTATTTTTTAAAAGGGTCAGTTACAAGAAGTGTTCTCCAGTACCATGATCTCAAGATGTTTCACCCCTTCAGTTTAATCCATTGCCCTCTGATGAGTAAATGCCAATTCCGAGGGGGTCTCTTGTGCCATCCAAGCATTGCCCAATGTTAGATGAACATCCCAGAAATTCTGCCTCAGGGATTTCTCCTGAAACTCCAGCACGCAGGTGATTATTGGGTGTAATGTACTTCACCCCTTTGGGAAATGCAGCAGGCTTCCTCTTGCACACCTGGCCAGCTCTACTAACTGGTGCTTGGGAGTGGCAGGCAGAGCCATTGCTCCTCCCTCTACCCTTTGGGGTGTCTTGCAGCATTGCCAACCTCAAATGTTCAAAAATCATGCTTCAGGTCCCTTCCAGACCATGAGATTTTCATACAAATGTTGGGGATTTTTATTTGCCTTCTGCTTTCTGAGCCTTTAAGGTGCCCTCATGTCACATTTGTAAAGCTTTTGTCCACAGTCATGGGGAGTAGACGCTTACTTGAAAAATACATGAGAATCTCAGCTTCCATTAATCACTTGACTCCAGGAGCTGGGGCTTTATGCAAAACTTCAAATATGGTTGCAAATCGAGATAAAATCATGAGAATAGGCAATGCTGGTCTTGTGACTCAGAAGGTGCACAGAGGGGAGCAGTCCACGTGCTTCTTGTGCTTCCCCACGTTGTGCAACCACAGAGCGCTGTTCTAGTGCGTAGCAGTGGTGGTGGTCTGCTCTCCCCCATGAATGTGGATGTAAGTGGAAGTTGTGTGCGTATTTTGCAGGGGAAGCAAAACTCTTGTGCAGGTTTAAAAGGAATAAAAGTAATGTGCAATAGTTTTGCAGCTCTCCTCCCAAAAATATATATATCTCAAGTGGTGGTGGTGGTAGTTTTCATAGTTTGATTTCCAAGCAAGGACTTTCATGACAGCAAAGAAACCTGAAGAATGATTTCTGATTCTCTCAGTGTTTCAAGCTGCTTTCACAATGAGTCGGTATCCAGTAGGAAATGTCATTTAAAGTTGCAGAGAAAAAATAGACCCTTTCTATGCACATGAAGGCCTATTATTTTAACAGGAGTGCCTCATATGTAATCTGAAAAGCAAAATGAGCCATGTAACAATTAACTGGAGATTGCTTGAGATCAGCTGTCTTCTAGGGTTAGTAAAATTTGGAAATAAGTTGCAGAGGTAGAAAAATCTATTAGGCCTCATCGTCCTCATAAAGGTGCAGGATATCTCTCTCTAAATAGGGTTAGAAAAATGAGAAGATGGGCCAGACTAGGACAATTATTCAAAAGTACACTCCTAACATTGAGAATTATTGCTTATTATTATCTACACAAGCATTACAGAAGCACCCAAAATGTGATAGGTGATGTACAAATCTAGGAAGACTCCCTTTGATAAAGAGTTTACAATAATAAGGGAGCAGGATCTCAATTACCCTGGTTTGTGATCTGCAAAACAAAACCTTAAAAACAAAACCTGAAGTTCCCCAAAAACAAAGCCTCTCCCAGTTTTGCCCCTCTTTACCTGGTATATATTACAAATGGCATTCCTTTCATGGCTCTTGACTAAGTTGTTCAGTACCAAGAGACTTGACAGAAAGGCCTGGTTCTTCTCTCACACTGGTGTGAATCAATAAGATGGTGGAATTACACCTATGTAAAAAAGCAGTGGGAGATCAGATTCAAGCTCAAAGACTCATTTAGTCAAAACCTTTTTTTTGCTATAATTCTGGAATGGTACTGGCAGAAACAATGCAGCTAGTGTGAAATAACCCTACTTGTAAATAACTGATTAGCATTATTTTACAGTTGAGTACATCTTGGACAGGCCAATTTCTCCTCTCAGAAATGCCTCTGTAGATCCAAAGTAACTCCATTTAGGTAAACAGAGTTACTCCCAATTTGGACAGGTAAAATTGTGAACAGAATTTAGCCCAGCGTCTGATCTCAGACTGGCCTTAGAAAATAGGTTTATTTGCTCAAGGCCAGCTTGCTTTTAAACTTGAATATGAATTCATTTTGCTTACATTTTGGCTGATGCAGAGTAAAATGAACACACTGTATGAACTGTGTGCACCTAAAGCTACCGGTCAGGCTCAGCTTGTCCTACCTTTGTTACAGTGCATTGTGAAGCTACTGAGTGGAGTCCGTGGAGCTCTTGCACAAAGAAAGGAAAAACATGTGGCTTCAAAAGAGGAAATGAAACAAGGGTCCGGGAAATCGTACAGCATCCTTCAGCAAAGGGCAATCCTTGCCCAGCTACAAGTGAGAACAGAAAATGTATTGTACAAAGAAAGAGATGTCAGAAGGAAGGAAAAGGTACTATCTTATCATCGTCATATGAGATTGACCTTGCGTTTGTTTAATAATTCACATCTGAATTCCTGGGCCTGCCATTCTTATGCCACCAAAACTCCCATTGCCCTTCATGTTCGCTTGGCCCGAGTGAGTGGATGAAGAATCGTGCCCTCTGTGCTGACCCCTTACAAAACCTGCCTGCTGTCTGATGAAACTCTAGAGGCCTCTCCTGTCTCTGGTTTCTGCAGGCAGAACTGCCCTTGGCATTCAGGCAAGAGCTGGGCATGTAATTAAAGGAAACGTGTACAGCTGAATAAGATGAGGCCAAAAATGTTAGCGAGGCTGTGGATTAGTTGCTGAAATGCTATGGGTTTTCCATCCTAACATTTTTTTTAAAAGTATGTTCTGTTTCACCCAACACCCAGAGGCATCCAAATTCACAAGCTGCCCCCTCCCCCATTCAGTGGGGAAATGCACCGCGCACAGCATTCTTCCCCCCATGCACTGCCACAGCTACTCTGGCTGTTGTACAGGTGGGGAAGGAACCCAAGCTCCTCCTATTCCCTACTCCTTCCTGCCCATTCCTCACCCACATGCGAAGTAAGGGTCGCAGCTCCACAGAGACTGCTCCCCTTCTGCACCATTACTCTTGGTATGGGTAGGGCAATGAGAGTAAGAGAGGGCCTCGCACCCCTCACTCCCGGCAGACACAAGCTTTGAGGCCAAATTAGTTAATTAGCATTGAACTAGGAGCTAAAAGCATGTCATTTATAAAGTCGTGTTTAAAAAGGCAAAAATGGCTGAGAAATAAACAACTGGACGTTAACAGGGAAGATTGAACCTGGTGATATTCTGAAGAAAACGAGCCCTCACCATGCTTGTAGCGGTTTCCATTGCTTCACGCTGACTCAACAGACGTTCTAAGCTCCAGAATGATGTTTGGGCTTATTGAGAATGCTGGTTGTGTGGTTGATTTGTGTCTGGGGAGGTTGTGCTGGAAGATTTGTGGCGATTTGTGCGGATGCCAGTTGGGTGCATAAAGGCGTTTCCCTTATGTAACTAATGAACATGTTGCATGCAGATTAGCTGAAGAGTAAAGGCAGTGATTGACTGAATTACCTCTGATATCACATCGACATAGGGTTCTTGGCATGACATAGATACATTCTTACTGTAGCTGTACACCTCATGAGTGTAATTTGTAAAATCAAAATGACTGAGAGCTTAAAAATTGGATGGTAACAGCCCATGACACCCAGGGTTGAATCAACTTAGTAATTTTCTGTACAAAAAGAGCTCTCAGCTATGCTTGTAGCTGCTTCCATAGCTGCACACTGGCTCAACAGACATTCAAAGCTTCAGAGTGACACACAGAAATTCCCAGAATCCCGTGTAGGTTGTTATTAATTACCAAACGTTTGCTGCAAGTTACTTATAGAAACTTTTTGCTACTATTAATATTTTGAGGGCTGGATTGTTTCATAAGGCCACAGGGCACAATAAAGGATGGTGTGTTATTGCCCTGTGCAGGAGCATTACAGGGAAAGAATTACAGCTCAGTGAGGTACAATTTCCTCCCTTCATCCCCCTTGCTGTGGGAGGTAGTAATCAGGGCTGGCCTATGGGAGCAGCAGATTTTATTCTCCCCAACCCTGGGCCATGCCCTGTTGGCGGTGGAGCCAAGCTCCATCTATTCCCCATCCACTCTTTTCCCAGCTTCTCTGGGGATAGGGAACAGCAAGAGCATAGAATCCATTTATTCAGGAAATATCTTTGTCTGAGGTTCAGGGTGTTCATCCAGAGACATAAATATATTTTTATTTCCTCTTAACTCTCCTACGCAGTTGCACAGCTCGCAGTTACATAGCTAACTCTCAATAGCTAAGAGTCTTATCCAATTTTTTGGTTTTGGGGTTTTTTCTGCAAGGGGGGAACAGGAATTGTTTTGTTTTTTGCTGCCAAAGCCTGAGCAAACAACGCAGGACTGAACTTTAATGCTGGAACTGTAAATAACATTTTTCTCTGGGTGAGGATGATGTTGTGCATGTGTATGGTATTTTGGCAACATCTTCATATTGGTCAAGATATTTCACTTTGAAAAGTGTCTGCTGTTCATGTGTAGTAAGTACTTTAAAAGAAACTCCTCACGTATTTTACAGTCAATTCTTACTTTGTGCTTTATGGGACTTGTGCCAAACCATACTAGCAAAATGTTATATGCCACAAAAAGTCCTGTAAGGTAATAAACCTATTTTTGCAAAGTGCATAAGGTTGTTTCTTTTGAGTAAGTAATGAACCATAGTCTGCCCTGTTTTACACCCAGTGCTCAACCCTTCTGAAGCCAGTGTGGTTGGATGAAGTATAAATTACAACAGCATCTTTCCCAGTGGGATTTGTGTGTGTGTAAAGCTGAGGGCAAAATGGAGCCCCTTGCTCTTGTAAAAGTTTTTAAATCCACAGCTACACCATATGCTGTAATGGTAGCCACGAACGTTTGTCATTTCCGCTTTCATACACCTCCATAAAGGAGATGGATTAAAAAGAAAAAAAATCTTTAATAAAACCAAGAAAATTCACACGTATCGCCAAGTAGGTTAAAATAACATTAAGGACTGGATTATGGTGACACAAGCCACGAAACTGAGACTTAAGGCTATAAGTCTATACTTATTTGTCTGCTGGAAAGGGGGAAATGAACCTTTTCACCTTAATCTTCAGGCCATTTCTGCCTCCCCAATCCGAATTCCCCCCTCTTCCACAAAAAAGAAAGTTCTGTCCCTTCTTGAGTGACAAATCAAATATACCAAGAGACTGAGCTAGGCTAAAGCTCCACAGGCTAAATTAATTCCGCAAGCTACGCAGCAGGAAGCAGGGGGAAAGAAAGGCCTAGAAAAGCAAAGGGAAAACAAGCAAAATTGGGTTCACTGTTAAGAAAAAATGAAAACCACACTTAAGTAACAAAGGACACTACTTTGCAATGCATACGTTGTTACATCTATTGTATTAAAGGCAACTGATAGGTCCCGTAGTATCAGCACTGATTTTAGTCATTCCTCCATGGCCACAAGCAGATCATTAGCCAGTTCAACAAATGCTGTTTCCATGCTGAATTGAAGTCTGTCTCCTGGCTGTTAGGGATTGAGGACATTGGCAAAGGACAAGTGAGGATGGAGTTTGTTCACCACAATTGTCTCTGTGATTTGGCTCAGGAAGGTGAGATTAGAGAGGGTGTCAGCTAAATCACGGGTATCTCCCATAGGCATTTGCCTGTGGTGAGTAGGCAGATTCAGATACAGCACATGGAAGGATTATTTTGTTTCATTCTGCTGTTGTGATCTGTGTCAAGATGGACTGTAATTCTGTGTCTGTTTCTTTTCCCACTGAAATAGAATGAGATGTCTTCATGGGAGAAGGTACTAGGTTCTGAGGCTGACTGTAAGCAAACTGGGAAAATTAGGTGGATCAAACTGTAAATAATTTGTCCAGTCTTGATTTAACAGGCTAGCCCTGCCCACATTAGCCTCGATGGACCACTGATCTAATCCAGCATGACAATGCCTGTGTTCCTGTGTCCCAGATAGGCACTCTTACACTTCCATCCTCATCCAAACCTTCTGAGGGTTTATTTTGATATATTCTACCCTTTCTAAGCCCTGATGCCCAGATTCATCCAAATTCATCCAATCTGCTGTACACTTCATCCTTTGCCCAGCAACTGGCCCTGCTTCTGAGTTGATCCCTTTCCTTTCTCTCCCTCACCTGTCTTGTAACTCGTTCTCTAAGACACAAGTGCCCTCCAGTGTAATGGGATGCTTCTTTTCCCTTCCCATGTTTAGATCCTTCTTTGATTTTGACCTTTAAATGAAACTCCCACTGTAGGAGAGTCAACTGGTGCACTAGTTTGCTGTGGTCACTGTCATGAGACAGATAATAATACCAAGTATTACAGTGATTTCCAGAAGTGTATGGGGCACTCTGGAAAAAGCACCATTTGTAGAACTGAGCAAATATTGCATATTATCTAGAAAGAGTTGCTTACATTTTTAAAATAAATGTGCTTTTGGCCATGCTCATGCCCCTTTTGTGATTGCTTTCTGCAAACATACATGCGTTTTACTGGCCAGAAACCAAACATCAAAATTGCAGGCACAAATATTTGTGGAAAATGAATTTTAACTTTTCATACATGAGTATTTCTGCCAGAACTGCTTATCCAAATGTGGAAAAGCTACACCATGGGATTTATCCGACCCATCATAAATAAAGAACCCACTTGGCCTAACTAGTGTTGAATGCTATTAAAGAACATTTCATGTCACGAAAAAATATCAAATAATTATGAATAAGAAATACATTGTAGGAAACAGTGTTTATTATGTAAGAAAATAGGCAGGCTAAATGTATCAAATACATGTATTTGTTGAGGATCATACAGAACAAAACTGACAGTCCTTGCTTCAACATGCTTACAATCTAAGTACAGACTAATAGACAACAGCAGAATACAATCAGACAGATCGGTTCAATTATTTCTAGCTAGAGTTTAGTGATCATCCACTCAGGGCAGTCTGGAAGCATGGTACTATGGTGATTCTCTCAGAGGACAAGTTTGCCCTAAATATGCTGAGCTGTGCTGAGAATTGCTTTTGAACAGGCAGAACCAGGCAGGTTAGGCTGGTGGGTTTGATCACTCCCCATCCTTGGCAATCTTTTTATTGTTCCATAAAGGTTAGCACTTTGCTAAGGAAAACCAAGTGGGTGCTTTGTGATTATTCAATGCACCGCAGAAGTGGGGAGCAAGCAATCTCTTTGGGAGGCGAGTAGTCTCTAGGTGAAGAAGGGAGGAGACCAATGAATAAGGTAAGAAAGAGAAGGATTTGGAGATGAGCAGTTTTAATTAGGAAGAGATTATATGTAAATAAATTGATGGAGCTAAGTAGACCAAAAATGTTCTATTTTCCATTTCATATTTCTGAATCTAAAGGTTTACATTTGGTTTGAATAGCCAGGAAGGCCAAGATTCAGGACAGTTCTTCAGTTTTATTAAATTAGTTCATCCATCCCTAATTAGTGTGCCTGTCCAACATATTCCAGACCGGATCTGATAAATATGCAGTTGACTCTCTCTCTCTCTCTCTATATATATATGTATATATATAGAAGGAGTCCTAGCAGGCTTTCATTAGATTTCCAAAAACACTACTCAGCTAAAATTCCCAAAGCCATTCATCAAGGTTAGAGTAGCTGTTACTTTAGCTGAAGACAATGTAACATAATACCAACAGGCTTAAAATATTAAGTGATAAATTCCCCTTCCTTACACTCACTCACACACCACACAGTCACACACGCCAATGGAACACAAAGGGCTGCAAAGGGAAAGTAAGCTGCTCATTTAGTATTTCTCTTGAAGAAAAAGTTGTGTAGCTGCTTGCTGATGACTTTCTTTTGTTTATAAGCATGGCTTTCATTAGCATTCAGTTAACTGTTCCAAGCAGAACTGACAGTAAAATCACATGGAGTTTGTAACAAAAGATAAACAAGACAGGAAATAAAAAAGAATGATATTGTGTATTGAAAATATAGCTCCCCTGACATTAATAGCAAACCCTCTGACATCACTGGGACCAGAAATTAACTCATATTGTTTAGTAACCAAAGGGAGAACTGATGAAGGAACTGATGTAAAGTCCATTAAAGTGAACAGGAGCCCTCCCATCCCTTTGAGTCTATTAGTTTGAGTTTGCGTCTGCAAATGCATTGTTGGGCCTGCATAATGACTGTGTGTGTGCGCATTTTGAGAGGCTCACCTGTTGCACAGGATGTTGAAATGTTGGCCCTTCAATGTCAATGGAATATCCCAGGTTGCACTGATTGCACATAATCTTCTTTCGTTTTAATGCAAAAGAAAGAAACATGCAAACACATGTTAAGGGGAGGTTTGCTATAGGAGAAGTTAGATATATAAACCGGGTATATTCTGTAGGTTTAGCAAGAGTACCTGTCTAATAGTGAACCCTAGTGCTACTGTTTCTATTGCCTAAACTGAGTGGCTGGCTTCCCTGGCAAAACCATAGCCTCTTTCAGGAGCGGCGCAGGCAGCCCAGTGAGAATAGACCAGAGAGAGAATGAAATAATAAATTCTGTTCTCCTTAAGTCCTGACAAAACAGTATTATCACTAGTGCTATTATATTTATTATTGTAATGGACATCCTGCAGGGGAGGAGCCTCTGCTCAGGCAAAAGTGGAAGCAATCCAATGGGAACGGGAAATTAAATAGGTTGGCCGTCCCTGTCCATTCCGCATGTTACAAATGAAAGGCCTGATCCAAAGTCCATTAAAGTCAATGGGAGGCTTTTCACTAATTTCAATGGGCTGTGGTCAGGCCCATAATTCCCAGATGTACCATTTTCTAAATACTCCTCCTCATGTAAAAAAATAACAGTCCAGGAAATACTGGCCATGTATGGTACTGACTGCTCAGCTTACTGCTTAACTTACCAACTTTTACACTTGGGTACCTGGGAAGGTGTGATATTCCAATCCCAGAGAATGCTAAACCTCCCCACTCCCCAGAGAGGTATAGGCTAGTGTCGTTTAAAAGAAGGACTGAAATGCTCAAAGCTGAGATATCACGATAATACATTTCTCTAGTGCAACTATAGAGGCGTGCGTTCTGCACGAAAGACACCCGCGTGGCTATGGTTAACGACCTTGCTGCATGACCAGTCACCAGGCTTCTGAAGCTTCACAATTAACGTGAAGCTAATTACTGCATCCTCTTGTTTACATTGTGCATATGCCACCGGGTCATAGCCTTGGCCTCCGTGAGTCCAAGCTACTATAATTGAGGGATCTATCTTGTGAAGTGCTTGCTTGTTTATTTTCTGTTTGTTTCTGCCAAGAGGGCCTTTGTTTCCTTTCCTTGCTGAGGTTTGACTCTTTAACTTTAGCACATTTCTATCCTTCTTTAGTAGCATTGTTGCAACTAAGGGTCCAGTTCTGTGGCCCTTTTACAGCTGCTGTAAAGGAATTGCAAAACCAGTTTAAAGGGCCACGTGGGGTTTTCTTAAGCATAGAGTTGGTGTAGACTGTACTATGTCATCCGCACTCACAGCCCCTGGCATAGTGGCCAGGGGCATAGGAAGTTAGGAGGGGGAGGATTGGCCTGAGGGCATCATGTTATAGCTATTCTAGACAGCTGAGCAGCCTACAGATGGCTAAGTGGAGCTGGTGTAAGTGCAGTGCCTAGAGCTGATGCTGTTTACAACAGGAGCCGCACTGGCCCTTGGACCAGTCCAGGGTCTCAGAAGTGCAAAGCTAGCACAAAACCATCTGTGACCTTCCAACCCTGAAAGGTGTAGTATGGAATTTTAGGACCAGGGTGTTGGATGCTCAAATTGAAGTTTGGTGCCTAACTTCTATTTTAGGGATTTAAGTCCCCATTTTGGCTCCACTGCGATGCACAGAACTCCTGCTTAATGCTGATAGGTACCAAACTGTCTAAATGTTCAGGGTAAAAGTTCCCTAGGTGCCTAAATTTCTGCCTCTGGGTATGCACACTACTGCTTCACTCTAGTCTAAAGGTATGTCTGCACTGCAGTAAAACACCCGCAGCTGGCCCATGACCCTCTCCACTCATGGGGTCCCAGAGCCCAGGCTCCAGCCAAAGCCCAAATGTCTACACTGCCATTATAGCCCTACAGTCTGGTCCCTGCAAGCCCGAATCAGCTGACACGGGCCATGCATGGGTGTTTTATTGCACTGTGGACATACCCAAAGCATCTGGACACCTATCTCCCACCTAAGGCACAGAGCAAGTCACAAGACAATGCTATGCAGAGATAGGCATCTCCCTGCAGCCTGGACTTGGATGCTCATCTCCAAGAAAGAGGAGGCCCTTAGCATGCCACCTGCTTATTGGCATCTCTCATTAGCTAGCTTAAGCAGCTTCTCACCTAACAAGACAAGCATTTAAGTCATATAGAATCATAGAAGATTAGGGTTGGAAGGGACCTCAGGAGGTCATCCAGTCCAACCCCCTCATCTAGCTCAATCCCCTACATGGTCCAGCCTGGTGGCTGCCTATTGCATCAGGTTCCATTCAAAACTCAGCTAGAAGAGTAGAAGCAACAGCATGCTTTATAATTTTTAGCTAACAGGTTACAGGAATTGCCTGGGAAGTAGGAGACCCAGGTTCAATTCCCCCTGCTCAGGCAGAGAGGGAGAACGAATTTGAACCCAGTTCTTCCACCACTGACTGATGGGATTTTCTGGTGTAGGATTCACTCAGTCTATTTTGTTGAAGCTGTTCCGCTGTGGATGAAATACTTAAATAATCATTAGGCCAGAGAAAAAGAGCAAGAAAAAGTGAGAACGGCTTGGTAGCCTTGTGGTGAGGGCACCCCCACTGGCAAGATGAAGACCCTGGGTCCAGGCCCTCTGCTCTGGTGGCTGTTTTGTTTTATTATTTAGCCATAGTGGAACAGCTTTAACAAGAGAGGGTGAGGGAGCCCTGTAACAGACTATCCCACAGATCAGTGGTTAGAGCCCTCCCCTAAGATGTAAGAGACGCATATTCAAATCCTTTCTCCCCCTCTGCCTGAGTGGTAATTGAACCTGGGGACCTGACATCCTAGGCAACTGCTCTAGCCACTGGGCTAAGAGTTATAAGGTGCCTTCCACCATGAACCTGTGAATTGCTATGCAGAAATAGGCACCTCCCTGCAGCCTGGACTTAGATGCTCAGCTCCAAGAAAGGGGAGGGCCTTAGCATGCCACCTGCTTATTGGCATCCCTCATTAGTTAGCTTAGGCAGCTCCTCACCTAACATGCTGGTCTCTGAGAATCACAATCTAAGGCACCTATCTCTCCCCGTACATAGGATAGGGAGCCTAGGTGCACAACTCAAGCTTTACGGATTGCAGTGTTGTTTCTGTGATTTTTTTCCAGGTGCCTAAAAGTTAGGTGCTGTGTTGCAACACCTAACTCCCCTTCTTTTTATTTTTTTTTAAATCAATCAGTACCAAGATTGTTAAAGGCATTTAGGCACCCAAAGATGCAGATAGTGGGATTTTCAAAATTTGCAACTAGGTGCTAGCTGCATTTGTATGCCCCTAAACATCAGACCCTAAGAGCCCGGTCAGGAGTAAAACTATTGCCCATAGCAACTAGACCTTTATGCTGTCCCTTATTTTCTCATGTGAGCATTAATTCCACATTATGCCTAATAACTTCAGAAGGAAAAAGAGACAAGCCAGGGTTGGGCAAGTATGTTACACGCAAAGGCCTACACTATCAAAGACCCTTTGCATGTGCAGTTAGTCTGTATGCATAAGATAATGTGTCTTTTATACCATGCACCTAGGCCAGCTGAAAGCCTCTTTGGTCAAAGTGTGACTATGCAACTCTGGGATTTTCAAAAGGGCATTAGATGAGCAGGCTGCTTGACTGGCCCCTGCCTCTTCCTCGTCCAACTCCTCTCCTTCCCCTTCTTCCTTTCTTCCCTGTTCTGGCAGGACTGAGAGCAGTAGTGGGGGGGGAGGGTCACTCAGCTGCTCGTAGCACTTCTGGAATAGGCTCTAAAAATGTGCTGGACTCACTGCGAGTCAATAACCTTGATATTTCGTTAGCTGGGACATAAACATGCAGTTTGTGGTCAGCTGCTCCTGTGAAGAGAACAATTCAGGGAAAGCTGTTCGCGTTTGCGTGTTAAAACACTGGACTGTACTCCAGCCACCCTCCCCACGTCGCTAAACCAAATACATGAATTCTGTTCTTCTTGCTCTTCATCGTGCCCCCTTCGGTTCCTGCACTTACTGGAGGACATGGCGCTAAATGCCTCAGCTCTGCAAGAGAAAAGAGAGGGCAAAAAATACAACAAGCTGCTGTATCACAAACTCCTGCCCTCTGCCCACCAGAAGCCCCCTTCACTTGATGTGCCAGCCCATAATCACCACCATTTTGGAGCCCCTGCCACAAAAACAGAAGGGAGCAACTTGCCAAACGACCTGCTCACCATTCTCTAGCAGAGCGCTGCAGACAGGGTCAGTCCTGCCTGGGTAATACTGCCATGTAGTGGTGATGGAGGAAACCGGCTAAACTGGCCAGAAGGGTTAACTAGCACATCCTTTCTCCGGACCTGGGCCTCTTCTTATTTTAGTCTTTGTGTCCTGGGAAGAAGCATGAGAAAGAGAAAAGAAACTCATTAGTACATCTAACAAACAGGGGTAAAGAATGCAAAACATTTGGGAAATGTTGGCCACTGAGTAAAGCAGGCAGTGGAAGTGCTCAAGTTTAATGATGACGCATTCAGCACTGTTTAATCAGAGTTAAATCCTGGTCTATGGAATACTTCCATGTATAGCAATGCAGTTATGGCATTGTGAATCAGGAAAAATAATAGTGCTCACTTACTGCTGTACGCTATTCCATGCTTTTGATGGGCCTGATCCAAAACACACACAAATTAGTGGGGTTTGGATGAGGGTTATTTTCAAAATTCCTTTATTATAAAATGAAAACAAAGAAACACTTTCCAGCTGCTATTCCTAGTCATCCTGCTGAATCACTGTCTATTCATCCCCACCCAGGCAGTTTCTCCTGCTCCTTAGCCCCCAGCTCTCTGCATCTCTGGTCTTGTAGCTTCTTAATGAATTTCCCCAACTCCAACACCAGAACTTCCAGCTACTTTGCTCAGGCCAGCACCTCACCCTTCACTTCCAAGCAGCTTCCCCCACAACCTTTAAAAAGAAAATACCTTCAGCTACAGTTTTGATTCTAAAGCTCTAAGAGGAGCTTAAGAATGCTCCCAATTAGGCTTCATCATATACAAATATTACTATAGATTCATAAGTCTTAAAGCCAGAAGGAAACATTATGGTCATCTAGACTGACTTCCTTCATAACACAGGCTATAGATGTCATGCAGTGATTCCCGCAGTGTACCCAACAACTTGTGGTTGAGTTTGAGTGTACCTTTCAGAAAGACATCCAGTCTTGATTTAACGATGTCAAACAATGGAGAATCCACTACATTCGTTGGTATTTAACCTACTGAAAGTCACAGCTCAGGAGCAGTTACAAAGTTTAAATTTGGTGAGAGAGAGACAGAGGGAGATTTAGCACAGCTCATCTGACAGTCAGGACTTTTGAATTACACTCTTATAGCAAAGTTCCTTAGACTTTAACAGAGGGAATGAAAAGCTTTCAACAGATCTGTTAAGACAACTTATGGAATTACAATAGTAGGGAAATACTAGATGATTTTATATGTCAATATCAGTATAGCTAGATTAACAGTTAAATATATATTGTATAAAAATTATAAATAAATATATATTATACACACACATTTCTATGAAATATTATAAGCGATTAGAGTAACTTCTCTAATCAGAGCCCTATTACATTTCCATAGAAGACCCTATGGTTTTCATTCCTATTAAATTCTATGGGACTTCTATAGGAATTCCATAAGGGCATGGTTGACACACAAGTAGTAAACATAGAGCCTGATCCTCTGCCCACTGAGGTCAATATCTGAAGTCCTGTTCTCCCCGTGCAGCCCACATTTGCTCTGGGGCCAGACAGCCCTGAATCAGGGACCTACATCCAGCTCCCTGGATCCTGCCCTTCTTTCCACTTTGTCCATGCAAAGGAGAAGCACGTTTTCATGTTTGGCTCAATTGTCTACAGATCTTCAGAAATCTAGGATCACCATGGTAGGATGCATGCAGGAGTTGGCTGTGTGCCAACATTTCCCAAAAAGTTTCTGTGAAGTTGGTGGGCCAGATTCCCAGCTGGAATAAATTGATGTAGCTCCATTGGCTTCAGTGAAGTTATGGCCATTTACAGCAGCTGAGGATCTGCCCCGCAGGGTTTGTGTATTGTTATATGTTAAGGCCTGGGAGAATATATTTACTTTTAAAATTAATTGCAACATTTAATATTAATGTTTATTTCTCAGTATTTTTTTTAGTTTAACAACTTTTTGCATTGGCAGGAACATAAGAAAAAACAACCCTAAGAACTAATTATTTATTAAAAATTCAGTGATTGCAGAAATCATGATTCATAACATATTCAGAAAAACTAATCGTTACTAATTTTAAAATTAATGTCTTGCAATAGAGTATGACAGCAAAACAATGAGCCAGTTGTCTACAAGTGAAACATACAATAAATTATTTTAATTCCGTCTTTCTGTAGATTTGAATTATTAACCATAAACTTCTTTTTCTCATTGGTTTTTTGGGTAAAGAGTGAAATCAGACATTAGTGACATTTCTTGATTAAAATCAAATCCTTCCCAGCCTATATCTCTGGCAAACAGTAGCCTTAATATAAAGATTTACAGCTACATTCACGTCTCTTCTTTGTTCTTAGGCTTGTATTTGCTTTCTGAAATTCTCACCCTCCCATTTGTCATTTGAAGAACTCTGTTTAAAAGGAAAATAGGCATAGACATGAAACACAGCTACACTCCTGAGATGTCAAATGCACAACCTTTAATTCATGCAACCTTTCATTTACAGTTATTTCAAGGGATGGCACAGTGTCATTATGTACAATGCCTCTCCTTGTTATTAGCCTACATATTGAAACATTTAAAGAAATACCCACCCAGGTTTCATTTTCTTTTCCTTCCCCTTCCCCCATTTCCCGTCACCCTTTGTGATTGCTCTTCTCTAAGTGCATAATCTAAACGCTGTACACTGCAAATTGCACTTATTGTTGGCTTAAAGCTTAGAAGGATCCTTCTGAGTACTTTTTATACAAACGCTAACAAGGTCAGATTTGGAAAAATCTCAGCTGCTGGACTTGGATCCCATGCGCTAGTGACCATTTATAATTAATATTAATGAATGGCAGCTGGCAGATGTTTATTGCCTAAGTAGAAATGTGGATTGCTAAACTAGAAGGATTTAGTTTAAAGCCAGAGGAATTGGCTTTATTTCTTCTACAATTGGGGGGTGGGTGGGTGGGCGGGAAGGTGGGTGCATGGGGAATATGCCAGTGGCTGATCCAGCCACTGCTTTCTTCAAGCACGAGCAAGCAATGACCCTCAGGAAAAGGGCACCACGAGCTCCTGACTCCACTTAATAATGGTATTTGGTCCTTATGAAGCCTGCTACATTAACTGAAGTCTGTGAGAGTCTTTTCATTGACTTCAATGGGTTTTGAATCACACCCAGTCATCTGTACATTGCAAAGCATTTCACAAAGTTAGGGATGTTTCATTGTCTCTGTTTTAGAGATGGAGAACCGAGGTACAGAGGTGGCATGGATGCTGTGTATTAACATGGTTTACACGTCCTGCAATTTAGCCCGAGGCCATACTCTCTAATGCAATATATATATTTTTGTTGCTTTCTAATGTTCTTAAACCGAACGAAAACCATCAAGGACAAGACTCAGCAAAACCTGACATTGGCTTGGATAGTGAACCTGAGGAAATGAAAGTCCTAGGTAAAATTTCTAAAGTGCTTGAGTGATTTAGGAGTCCACGTTCCTTTTTCCAAAGTTACTTATGCATTTCAGGCCCAATTTTTAAAGGTATTTAGATGCCTCACTCCCACTGACTGTGACTTCTGACTTAGAAGCTTTTGAAAATGCTATCTTCTGTCTGGTCTGCCTGTACGTTAGAGACTTGCATGACACTTGCTGAAGGGTATGGAACTCTTGGCCAGAATGTCCCATTCCTCTCACTATTGTGAAGTGTGCTGTGCACTGGTTGAGTGGTGTCTTCCAACCCAGGAGGTGTCCTCATATCAGAAGGGCTGAATGCATATAGCCTAGAAGGCACTTTGAGATGAAATTCATGTGGAAAATATTATCATTATTTATTATTAGCCCCTGTCAAGTTAGTCCCTCTGGTGACAAAAAGAGTT
Source organism: Mesoclemmys tuberculata (assembly GCA_007922155.1). Classification (NCBI taxonomy): domain Eukaryota; kingdom Metazoa; phylum Chordata; order Testudines; family Chelidae; genus Mesoclemmys; species Mesoclemmys tuberculata. Next base: position 41,785,026 of record ML675604.1, on the reverse strand, counting down.
AGATTGGTTAACAAAGGAATAATGGAAGAGCAGTGCCTGCCCTGAGCAACAGCGACTGTGTGAGAGGGCAGTATTGGTGGCACTCTGGTAACTGAGGGTGCTGCTATACTGGGAAGAGTGCAGGCTTAATTAAAGCCAATTAATCAATTGGTGCTGGGGATGACTGACATGTGGGTGATGGTTGCTGGGCCAGCGTAGCAATTGGCTCAGTAATTGGGAGAATATAAGTGGGAGGGGGGCAATTCAATGGCTGAGCGTGGGCTGAGGAGTGAAGGCTGTGGGACACCGCCTCTTGCTGTAAGCCTGCCGTACACAGTTATACTTGGTAAGGAAAGAATAAATACATAAATGGTGAAAGGGTAACAACCGAGTGTGTGTCTGTGACTGTGAGGCCACATGAACTGGCCAGGCAGTGTGGTGCTCTGGGCAGTGATATAGGCATGCTTTGAGCATAAGGGGCTCATCTGGGAGCATTAATCCTCTCAGCTGAGAGGAGATTTGAAGGGTGACCTGTGTGAAGGCAGAAAATATGGACCCAATGGATGAGATGCTGTGCTGGCTGGTGGAACAACAAAAGGAGATGCAGAAAACAAACCAGCAGAGAGGCGAGCACTTCCGGGTCAGCAGGTGGAGCAGCAGCAGCAGCAGCAAATGTTACAATAGTTCACCAAGGAGTAGGCCCAGGTGCAACAACTTCTGCAGAGGCTGATGAGTTCCAGTGAGGGGACTAGAATTCAAATGGTGAGCCTAGGATTATGTTAGATGGCCCCAGGGAATGACCCTGATGCCTTTTTATTAACTTTTGAGCAAATGGCTATTAGTCCCAAGTGGTACACAGGTGCCTGGGCATTTTGGCTAGCCCCTTATCTGACCAGTAAGGCTCAGGTGGCCTATGTGGCCCTGAGGTGAGCACTAGGCCAAAAATTGATACACTGAAGGCTGCTATTTTACACAGGGTGGACCTGTCAGTGAAGAAATGCCACCGAAAATTCAGGGCAGTCAGATGGAATGGTGGGATGAATCACAGGGTCTTTGCGCAGAAGATGTCAGACTGGGCCATTTGATGGTTATGGCCAGGTAGACAGGACATTGAGGCCCTTGTGGATTTCACTATTCCAGAACCTGAGACTAGAAGGGTCTGGAGGCGTCAGTCAGAATCCTCAGAGTCAGCAGTAAAATTAAGAGAGGAGTATGTGAAGGCAGACTGCCCATGGAAAGAGCTTTGTACCCCTATGCCCAAGGATGGGGGGAAAGAATGTTGAAGAACCTCATGCTGTGAAACCCAGGAAGAGGATTCATGGTATGAACAAAAGGGCCCCAACTGCCCATGCAGTAGCTTACTACCAGTATGGGGGCAAAGGGTGCATAAAGAGAGACTGCCCCTGCATGGACCGAGGGTTTGCAGAGTTCTGTGGGTGGATAGGTGTAAAAAGGGGACCTCAGATTAGGAGAAATCCTGTCAAAGTAGGCCAAAGAACAACAAGGCATTGTGGATTTCACAGCAGTGTGTTCCCTTTTATAGAGTATCCTGATTAAGCCTCACTGGCAACAGGAGCAAACAACCATAATGATTTATTGTATACATGAGGAAAAGAGCACTTATCCATGGCTGTCATTCTCTTGGAAGTAGAAGAAAAGTTTAAATGGCAGAGAGTAGGGATAGTAAATTTGTTCCCTTACTCAGTAATTCTAGGAACTGACTGGACTCCATTCCCCGTATGTAAAAAGAATAGATGATGGGGAAAGGGATCCCAACCAGTGGGTCTGCATAAATAACTCATGAGTGTAGACCCTCCACGTAGTCCTCCAGGTAAACTGTGTGATAACCCTCGACATATAGTAACAAGCTCAGAAAGATGTAACGCACTGGAGGACTTGGGGGGAGGAGAAAAATGCGAGAAAGGGGCAATGCAGCAGGGAGTGCTAAATCAGGGACACCTAGAGAAAAAGGAAGGAAAAGGCTCAGATGACTCCCAGGAGGAACAAGCCCTGGACAAGGTATAAGAACAAGCTGAAGATAGAGAGGGAGGGTACTGAAAAAGAAGCTTTGGTGGACGAACCTACCCCAACAGTTGCAAACCAGGGGCACGATAAGTCAGGGGAAGAGAGGGTATTCCTAGACTGGCTCTAGAGGGACAATTCATGTGGGCAGAGATAAGCCAGAGGAAAGACCTGTGGGATGTGATTGGTGGCATGACCAACGGGCCGAGATGGCGATGTGGTGAAATCACCTCAAAGTGTGCCTTTTTTGGGGGGAATGCAGAGCCTCCATGGAAGGCTAGCCACAAGAGCCTCAAGAACCCCCAGTAGAACCTGAACTCAATAGAGAGGGTAGGGTATGGGCAGCAAAGACGACTTCTTCCAAAGGCAAGAAAAGATCTCAGGTGAAATAAAAGGAGGCGGTCATGACTGGGCACTATTAGTAGCACCCTGAGTTGTTGAGTAGTAGCGAAGGTTGCTGCGGCACTGGGAAGACTGCAGGCTTACTTAAAGCCAATTAATCTATTGCTGTTGGGGATGACTGACACTTGGGTGACAATTGCTAGGCTAATGGGGGAGGAGAGGGAGGGGACTCATAGGGTGAACCTGGGCTGAGGTGTGAAGGTTGTAGACACACCTCCTCTTGCTGTAAGCCTGCAGGAAAGGAAAAAATAAACACATAGGTGGTGAAAGGGTGACAACTGGGTGTGTATTTGTAAGTGTGAGACCACATCAACTGGCCAGGCACTGCAGTACACTGCGTAACAAGAGAACATCAGGTGACAGATTGATATACTCAAATTTGTGGGAATTGTCAGTGGTTTCCCTTTTTTACTAAACCTAAGGCCCATTCGATAGTGCGATGGGAAACAAATAATCCATACCTGTTTCAAACCTGGTTTGAAAATGCTTTTGTTTAAAGATGGACAGTGAGCAAACTTTGCTTAAAATTGAGTTAGCGTGACTTGGTTTTAAACTGGTTCACGTAAGAGTTCTTGGACTGATGTACATGGGCTGCAAAACGAATTCAGCTCCTGTACTCAGCAGTACAAAAACCAGGGGTGACAAAATGAAATTAATAGACAGCAGGTTTAATACAAACAAAAGAAATGCACACAATACACAGCTAATCTGTGGAACTGATTGCCATGGGATGATGTGGTAGCCAAAAGCATAGCAGCATTCAATAAAGGACTGGTTAAGTTCATGAAAGATAGGTCCATCAATGGCTATTAGCCCAGATGGTCAGGAATGCAACCCCATGCTCCGGGCACCCCGAACCCTCTGACTACCAGAAGTCAGAAGTGGAAGACGGGTGGATCACTCCACCCTGTTCTGTACAGTCTCCGTCAAGCGCTGGTATTAGTCACTGTTGGAGACAGGAGACTGAGCAAGATATATCAGAGACTGATCCAGTGTGGCAGGTCTTAGTTCCTGTGAACATTCTCACATTTCTTGCCCTATATACTCCTTTGTTGTGTTTCTAAGGATAAAGACATAAGACAATAACAATAATGAATTTGTATTGCAACAGAACCTTGAAGCCTCAATCAGGATTAGGGTGCTCTAGTGCTAGGCAGTGGACAAACCCTTAGGCCTTACCTCTACTAGACTTAAGCTATTCCCCCCAATCTTTGTGCTACTATCCACCATTGTACCATCCACTTGTGGCAGTGCTAGTATCAATAGGTCACCAGACGTGTGTCATCTCAGCCTGCTCAGAACAGGTCTAAGGGGCATGGTATTAAATGTCCAATATGATATATTAAATAAACTGGACTGGATGTTTATGATGTGGATTAATGAAAGTATCCATTCTTTATATTCCACTTCTGTCTAGTCATAAAAGCTTGCTACTAACTTCAGTGTGTAAATGCTGTTATTACAAACAGCTTTAGACCCACTGCTTGTGCTTTTAGGAACTTAAAATAGAATAAACCTGAAAAATCCAGGATAAAAGGTATATTTAGGAAATTCACTTAGTATCTGGGGTTCATTCCAGGTTGCAGATTTTCAGCCTAGGGCAAAAAGTTCTAATCCAAAGTTTCAAGAGTTATATCCTCAGGATAGCATGGCAAACTGTTCCATTAGAGGGGGTGGGCAAAATTACTCTGACACTTAGGCTCATAAGTCTCATAAGGTGTTTTGGAATATTTTACCCCATAAGTCAATGCAGAATTTGGCCCTAGAATTTCTGCTAATGTTGAGTGCTGGAAGTAACAGTTGGAAAAAGAAAAGAGGAATAAATGTGTAAAAGAGGATTGTATCAAAGGAGATAGTAGCAGAAAGGCGATGAGGGCTGAGCCAAAAAAAAGAGGAAGAGAAAACAGAAAACTAGAGATCTAGAGATGTGTGAAAAGAAAGAGAGAGGCTACATACTACATAAGAAATAACCCCTTTTTTAGACATGGACAGAAAGGTCTTCAGAAAGGTCAATTCAGATTTCAGGGAAGGCAGAAAACTGCCCAAAGATGAGAACAAAATATGGGGTATGATCCTTACTGTTAAAATGTTGGTCTCTATTTTATAGAGCTGGTTGGAAATTTCCCCATAGTGCAGTTTTCCACTGGAAAATGACGATTCATCAAAATCAAAACATTTTACAGAAATGTGTTGATTTTGATGAAATTCCAGCAGCAACTAGGCAAATTTCTAAACCTCCTTGCCAGGTAAATTTCCATCAGAAGCCTGTCTGGTTTCCTGCCAGCTCTCCTGGTTCCTCGGCAGCCAGCCTGGTGAGCTGACTGGGAGCTGAGAGCCTGGGAGCCCAAGCTGCCATGTTCGCAGCTCCTCATCAACCAGGACTGCCAAAGTCTCAGTCTGCCAGGTGGAATGGCAAGGATCCAGGGCTTCCAGGCTCCTGGTTGCTAAGCAGTTTGGGAGCTCTGGCTCCCCAACACCCCATGCTACCTGGCTCCCCGGTTCCCTATGCCGCTCAGTTCGCTGCTTGATGGTTGCTGGGGCTCCAAGCAGCTCAAAGAGCCTCGCAAATATTTTGAACATGTAGAAATGTCATTTGACTTTCTAACTGAAATCGCAGAATTTCTGTTCCGGGAGAAAATTTCAACTTTCATTCCATTTTGGAATGCTTTTGGTTTTTATTTCAGCATCTCTCGCAGAACAGAAATGCCTCTTTCCAGCCAGCTCTAATATTTTACTCATTTTGGGGGAGGAGGGAGAGAAACTATTCCATTTCAACCCATTTCTGAAAAGGACCACCAGAAAAATTCCTTATGTGTTTATACCAGTGACTTCACTGGATTTGCACAAGTGTAACAAAGGGCAGAATTTGGCTCCTTGCGGGTTTAAATAGTCTACTATTTAACAGAACCCAGGTGAGTCCTGACCTGATGGTTTTGATGAAGGTGTCCATCAAAGAATGGTTTTCCCAGAGTCTATTAGGTACTGAAGGCTGAGTGACTAGTTATAAATCAGTCAGACTTTATTGGTATATTGAAGTCATCTAGCCATCTATTAGCATGTGCTACATTTGATGTGGGAAAGCAAACACATTTAGCTTACAAGACCAAATGACTGAACCACAATGAGACAGCCAGTGATTTATCTGTTCCAGTCTGCTCCAGAAGCATGAAAGGGAATTAAAACTGCCCTAGGTGGGCAACAGAGGTTCTCTTTGTATAAGTAAAGTGGCACAAAGGGCGTGTCTACATCTGAAACACTATTGTGGCACAGCTGTGCCACTGTCGCTCTTCAGTGTAGACACCACCTTTACCAACAGGTGGGGTTCTCCCATAATTGTAGGTAATCCACCTCTCCAGGAGGTGGTACCTCAGTTGACAGAAGAATTCTTCCAGTGAGCATCACTGTCTACATCAGGTTAGGTAGGCTTTACTGTATTACTCGGCATGTGGATTTTTCACATCCCTGCGAGATGCAGTTATGCTGAGGCTATTTCCCAGTGTAGACCAGCACAAAGCCATAAAGCCAGTGTAGCCAGCTCCACACTACCCATTCTCCATCTCCTTGGGACAGGGGGCATGTAGGGAGCAGAAAAGGGTGTGGCTGGAATGTTTTGCACTCTGGAGATTCCTTCCATCCCCCAATGTAGCAGCTTTCAAGGGGCCATTACAATCCAGTAAAATGTAGAGCACACTTTAAGATGCTCTGAATTTGCACTAGGGGCAGAAAGTTGGTGAAAAGCCACATTTGCCCCTCCTCCTGCCTTTGTACCAAGTAATTCTGGCACAGCTGAAGATCTGAGCTACAAAATCAATCAATATTTAATCATCATGAGCATACATACCATCAGTGCTAAAGTGAGCCCCCAGTCCTGCAAGAGGATCTGCAGACTTCACTGGGAGGTGGAACAAGCTTAAAAGTCTGCATTAGCGACCTGCCTTCACAGTCAGGTCCTTCACCATCTAAGGGTACTTGACAGCTATCAGCACCAAGCCCATAGTCAATTAGGGAAATGGCACACGATTGGTGCGATAGCACTCCATGTTTACAGCTACATTGGAAATTTTTTTCAGTATTAATATTCCAAGAATTTACACATTGGTTTACTGCAATTGTTTTAAATCAAAGTTGTTTTTTTTAAAAAAAAGCTGCCATTGTTCACTCCCTCATTTAAAAACTATTAGATTACAAATCTGATAACTCTAAACGAACAAAAAGGTTTTTTTGGTGGTTTCTCCGTTTTAGTATTGCACTAGAAAGAGTTCAAATATATGCTGAGGCAGTAGCATCTGTCTCTTATCATGTATAACTTTTCCTGATTATTTCTAGAAAGGCAGACTAAACATGCAGTTCTGACATAATGCAGCATCACATTTTCATTTCTGGTTTGCTCAAATGCCTGCACCAGCTGAACTAAGTCTTTGAAAAGGGCAACATCCATGACCTCAAGTGAGGCTAATGGGAGACTTGGATTATTCTTGCCTGAAACAATAGAATAAGCTATTACAGATTTCTGCTAATATTTTGAAACCACATTAGGGTGTGGGTTTTTGTGCCAATAACTTATATCTCCATTAAAACAATGTTTTGTGTTTCATATAATTCTATTAGTCTTAAAAATGGTTATTCAGTGGATCCACCCTAAATGAATTTGTGTATTTTATACCACCTTTTACACTTAAAAACCAGGCATAAAACCAATGTCCTATTCACATGCTGTCACTAAAGATCTCATGGCCTCTTCATAAAAGAAAGGAGTGCTAATATAGGGGGCCATGGCCAAATTCTTGCCTCCCTAAATTCTTCCCAATGCAGGATAATTCACTTCTTGTCCTAAATGTTGTGTGGTATTTCCATGCTCAGCCAAAGAGCTACCATTTTCCATTCTTTGGAAACTTGTTTTTTATATTGCACAAGCTAGTTAAGTGCTTTGGGATCTGGGAGATGAAAGGTGGTATGTAAATATAAAATCGCTATTGTTGTTATAACATTAATCATGAGCCAAAAATAAAGGGGGACTAACACAATCACTTGTTTCAACATATACACGCAAAAGAAAATAGACCCCCCCCCATGCCTTAATGTGCAGTTCAACACATGGCAATAAAGCGTAGACAGAGGAAAACACAAAAAGACATATAAATCTGCCACTACTAATTGTGTACTTGACAAAGAAGTTACTATTTATTGTTTTTTAAACTCCACCAATGTGTGTGTGACTTCACAAGAAACATTCAGACAATCTTCTCCAGTTGTAGGGTTAGAGTGCAACTTTGCTGCAAGCCCTGTCTAGGAGGGGAGCGTATAGCTGCACCAGCCCACAAGCAGCGCAGGGAAGGGATTATGCCTGAGAAAGCTATCATCCCCTCTCTGTCTCCCAGTCTCTCGAGCACTATAGTAAGTTGCTGCTTGCGTATAGCAGCAGCAACGGCAAATTGACGCCCCATGCAATGGCTCAGCTAAGCCAAGGCTCAGAGCCGGCACTAGGCATAACAGACGAAGCAATTGCTAAGGGCTCTGAGCAGCTCAAGGGGGCCCCCATTTGCTTTTTATCATGTGTTGCTTGGAAATATTCCTGCTCAGGGCCCCCCAATGGACTAGCACCACCTCTGCCAAGGCTCTTCCGGCTCCCACCCATCTGCTCTTGGTAGTGAGTAGTTGGTGTGCAGTGTCTGCTGACTCCTACATGCACAGTCCCGATGTCCTTGTTCCCTCTCACGTCCCTGCATGGGCATGCAGTCTAAGGGCTAATTTATCCCAAAAGCTACATATACAAAAAAAGGACAAAATATTCAAAAGCATGTAAGTGACTTAGGAGCCTAATCCCTACTTTAAAAAGTGCCCAAGTGACTTAGAAGCCTCAGGCTCATTGAAAGTCAACATGACTTAGGTGCCTTACGCACTCTGAAAATTTTACCCAAGCCCTACTTCAGCAATAAGTGCAGCTTTAAGAGGGACTTCAATAAGCGTGACAAATACACAATATGCGGAACCATTTGGTATTCGGGTAATTCATAAATTATGACAGTCACACGTTCTCTGGCCATCAACGTTTCTAGTGGTAAGGCTGACCTGTGACAACTTTGCTAATAACACTGTCGGGTCATAATATTGGTAGGTTGGAATTGCTTGAAACATGCTGGGTGTAGGGTGACTAGACGTCCCAGTATTAGGGGCTTTGTCTTTTATACACAACTCTACCCAACCCCCACACCATGAAAAAAGTGTCCCAATTTTTCACACTTGCTATCTGGTCACCTTGCTGGGGGGCAAGTAGGAAAACACAACTAATTGGGTTGCTAGGTTTTGCTATGACAAAGGCTGTTTTATTAGTCTGAGGCCTAGTGTGATATGCTCACGCTAATAATTTATTTTAAGTGAACCAAGCAAGGCCCAAGGGCTTAACCCCAGTATATGAATTATGCCTTCTCATTCTGTGTAACAAACAATTGACTACAGAAGGACAGGTACACCACAAGCTTGCAAAAGTTTATCTTGAACTAGGGGGATAATTGGGGTGGGGGCTTTTGCAATATAATTAGGCAGTTAGACACGTTGTCATGTATGATGTATGAAGAAACTGATTGACACAAATGCTTAGGTTAGTGATCAGAAGTATGATTATGGACACGCAGAACATCACTTATGGATAATGGGCAGGTACAAACCCTATTATGGTCATGTAATATTGGCGGATATGGTTATGTATCTGAATAATTACATAAAGGAGGAAGCATAAAAGATCTGACTTACTTTCCTAAATTTTGAGTATGTTGGGCTCCTGAAACAGTGTCAACTGATTCATGGCCTTTTCAGGTGCTCCCCTGACTGTTGTTTCTGTCTTTGTTTTCTCATTAATATTGTGTGAGTATATTATGCTAATAATCTTAAGATCAATTGCTTTTGTTAGTCCTTTTTGTTGTTGGGTTATATTAATAAGTTGCCTTATTTGGTTTGTATGTAAAGGCCTTAATGAGAGCATACAGCTCTGTCACAAATCACGTCACTCCCATAATCAACAAGAAACTACTGTGCAGCCAATCTGGAAAGAACCTGTGATAATCAATAGTTATAAGTGTGGTGAATTAACAGTCCTATTATGTGACAAGGGTACAATTATAAAATAGAATCACCCAGAACTTGGAATCAATGATCACCAAAGAGAAAGTTGAGCTGTTTAAACTTTGAAGGCGCTTGATAGATGAGTCATTTGCTAATGGTTTGTGAATGAAAGGATGATTTCTTTTGGACTGCATAGGATCGTTGGATAGGGGTCCTTAATACTGTTTTTTTGGCTGACATTTGTGAAGTTTAGTGGGAGTATATTTTAAAGTTTCACCATTCCAGAAAATGGGTCATACTTCTTGGAAATGAGAAGGGATCTAGGAATTTACATAATATTGCATTAATGGACTATAGGTGACTTGAAATTGACCCAGGAACAAGCAATAATTGGCAGCAAAGATTTTTGAGAGGTTGGCTCTTCCAGTCTCAAATTTCTCCACTGGGAATTCCTGATTGAATTCACAGCACACATTTTTTCTCCTATCCTTATGGTGTTTTTCATGATTAATTTTTTTTAACTCCTTCTCTTAATGCAGAAAGATTTAACATAAGCTAAGACAGTTTACCAGCTGTGCAGCATGGACCAACACAAAAGAATGATTTGTGCTATAGGGTGATTAATTGGCAGATGTTACACAAAATTAAATTTGTCATTCAAATGACTGAGAAATCCCGTACTTACACTAGCCAGTAACTGTGGAGATAACACCACCTTGAAACAGTTACACAACCAATCCAGCTAATTATCTACGTATGTGTGTAACTTTATGCACATGAGCAGTCCCACTGCAATAAATGAGGTTATTCACTTGCTTAAACTTGCCCATGTGCTTCAATGCTTTACTAAATAGTGCTCTGCCGTATCTTGCATGAATTCCCCCCTCTGTGACATGGAATATCTCTTGAGATCTCTAGGGACAGTCACAGACAGGGAGCTCCAGGCAGCAGTTCTTGCAGGAACTATACAGGTCAAGGCCTACAGGGAGTCAGAGGGGCTGCCGTGCAGAAGATGTGCGCAGATGCCCTTGCCTGTGGTACATCCCCCCAGGTTTGCACAGGTTGCAGGGAATCTGCAGGCTTAGAGGATGGGCAATTCAAACCTCTTCACTGAGGGAGAGAACTTTATCCCCAACATAAAAAAATTCCACAGACACTAAGTCAGTTGAAATTCTTAGGACCACGTCCTCCAGCTGAGAGTCCAGCCCAGTTCATGCCTAGGGAGATGGTGGAATCTCCACCATTGCAGTTTTTAAGTGCAAATTAGGCAAACACCTGTCCGTGATGGTCTAGATAATACTTACTCCTGCCATAAGTGCAATGTAGATGACTAGTGGACTAGATGACCTCTCAAGGTCTCTTCCAGTCCCATGATTCTGTGATTCTACCACTACAAGGGAATAACCCCAATAGTGGGCACTTAGATCTGTGACACAATCACCAAAGCAAGGCAGTTTGAAGGATGACACTCTGTCCCTAGTGTTTCCTGTTGTGATTAGGTATTTCAGCCCATACTGTAGGAATACATAAACAGACAAGTGCTCTGAGTCACACTCAGTAATTACAGGTGAGTATAACAGGACAGGAATAGAGGATAGTTAAGTTTCCATTTTTTGAACCTGCATTGCTTAGTCTCTTTGTATCAGCCTTGATGTTTTTGGTGTGGGGCATTTTCTTAAATGGTATTTAAAATACCAGTTCTTAGCCCAGCCTATTCCCTCTCCAGAAATGAAAATGTTTACCATCTGAAGGCACAAAAAGTATATGTAAAAGCTTCTCTGGAACAATCTATTATGTGGCAACATATTTAAAGATGTATTTTGTATAAATATATGGTTAGAGATTTCTTAAAACATGGATTACAAATTAGATTAACAAAAGCACAGCACCTTCAAGCTGTTAGATCTGTTGTGTAAGCAGATATATATTACTCAATTTCACCATCAGAATTCTATCCAAAGTACTTCTCAAATTGGTAGCTCCTTTGTAGACTTGCTTCACTATATACAGTCATTTATTATTAGTAATAATAATCTACATGGGGAAATTGACCAGAGGAACTATTCTGGAACTATTTTATTCCAGAATAGTTACTCTGCAGAACTTTTTAAGATTTTGACGAGCTGATATTTTCAGATGGAAAAATGTTCTTTTTGGAAAATTTTCAACCAGCTCTAATTACAATGATTAGTTTCCCTTGTTTTCATCACAGAGATTGATTAACCACTAAGACACACCAAGCTATGTTATGTTAAGGCCTTGCCACAGATGAATGCTGCAACTAGCTGGGAAGTGGTGATATCAATATGTCCCAGCACAATACACCAGCGCCTCACAGTCCCTTACTGAAGTTATAAAACTGTCCCAATATACATACAGTATTAAATGGAAAAGAAAATATAATAGTGAATACAATCCTGGGGAAGGGTTATGGATTGGAAGAATTTGAAACTAAAGTCCTCAGTTTAATCCAGAGAAGGTATAGTATAGGCAAAGAAGCTTCCTCTACACGACTATGCCTACTTGTTTCAACCCTGCAACTCTGGCCTGGAGGGACCCCCCCCCAGGAGTAAGAGGGTTATTCTTTTTTACAACCTAAAAAAAGGCCTCCTTTGAGCAACCAGAAAAATGGCCTAGAAAAGCTTAAAGGTGCCCCCTAGTGGAGTTTTACTTGTAGTTCACTAAAGAAATGTAATACAATTACACGATTAATCAAAGCAACGCTCTACTGAACAGCAAATTATTCCCCCTTCCACTCCCCTTCCGTTTCCCCCCCACATTTGAGCCATAGCAGGTTGGATGCTCCTGTTCTTTGACTATCTTCCTTCAGCAATTTGTATGTAATCCTAGCTCTGTTTCGAAAGTGTGTATGTAATTTTGAAAGAGCTTTGAAAACTTTTTTAATGGGAGAGTTTCTATTTAAATTACTGATGCAAAATGAGCCGGTAGCCAGATATGATCATGCTGTTCATTAGGAAATTTCTGCTTCCCTGAGCCATCAATCTGTCAGGTGATAGAGCAGCTCCTCGTAAGAAACTATGATAATGTTAAAGAGATAATATTATTTAATATACGTATAATCCTACTTATCTGTGGATCTCACGTGTTTTACAAAGGCGGTAAGCATTATTATCCCCATCTTACAAAAGGGGGAAGAACAGCACAAAAAGGTTAAATGATTTGTCTAGTGCCAAACAGTAAATTTATGGGAGAGTCAGGAAAATAACTTAATTCTGCTCCTTACTAGTGTAATACCCTGCCCTCTAGACCACTCTTTATTGATACTTCATGGGAGTTTCTCTACAATGAAATAATCTGCATACCAGAAATTGAGCAGTTTCTTATGGGTTTAGTTATTTATTCTAGTTCACATAATTATTCAACATTAAATTTTTTTCTTTCCTTGCCTTTTATTTTTGTTCAGCTGCAAGTAGATACCATATTTAGTGTGCACAGCTTTCTGTATTATTGCTCTATCTATAAACACAATATATTTTATATAGCACCTTACGTTTAATAGAATCCTTTAAGCACTTTACAGCTGTACACACAACGCTTCTAATGCAATGCCACCACTTATGGACTGGAGGACAGTGCATAGCACACTACATAATATCTGGGCGGGAAACATTTTTCTCTGGCATAAAAGCCTCGTTTTCACCCAAAGTGTCATGGGATGTTCACACAGAACAGAGAAGCCATTGTTCTTGTTCCTTGTCAGTGTGAGAATGGTGCAAAAGGCATAATTTTTTGTTTTGCTAAATAAGTCTCCAAATATCAATCCCAACTGCTGCCCATGCAACTAGGTGTTTCTGTTTTGTTGTTGTTTTGGGTCAGGGAGGGAAAGAGAGGGGGGCAACAAGCAGCAAGAGGTGCGTTCATATTGGAATTCAGCTCAAACTCCAACCAATTGCTAGTAGAAAACTAAGGGAGGTCAAATGTAACTTTCCCCTTTTCCCCCCAACCTTTAATTGTCAGAAGAATCTATACCCCAGACAGGTCGGAAACAATGTAACGCTATTATATACCTATTCATAAAACCAGTAGTTAAAGAAGCAAATGAACAAGCACTGAATAATGGAAAAAATAGTGTCTGCTTTACAAAATCTGCAAAGATTACTCCTTTTGGTTGAACTGTTTTTCCAGAGCAGCAGAAATGCAATGTTTTAGAGCAGAGGTTCCTTCACAAAAGTGGGCAATATGTGAGCATTTGCAGTAGGCTGTGTTAAGAGCTTCACGTAAAGAGCTACACCAAGGAAGCCATTTGTAGTGCACAGCAAGTTTAAGGGTCCTACAAAGCCCGTGAGCGGAGCTGTGCAAAGGATGGAAACGCCATTTGGTGACCCTGGCTCCTGCACCTAGTGCAGCTTGGCTGAGCCCAGCAATCTGCCCCCTATGTGCAAAGGGGCACCTAACGCAGTTTGTTCTCGGTCGCTGCCAATACTGGCTTTTATGTAACTCATGAAGGCCCAGTGTGTGACTTTTACATTATTCCGCTCCCTGCGGGGGCTGAGTGGACTGGCAGGAGCGCCGCAGGAGCCCCCAGGGGTAACTGGCTGACACAGCTGTGCTCCCGCAGGGTACATGCCGAAGCAACAGCTCTGTCACCTTTTCAGTAGATGCAGTGCCTCCTCCCCTCCACATCCAGCCAGTGTTAGGCTATGTCTATCCTAGAAATGCTACAGCTGCTGTAATAAAGCCATCCCTTTGAGAGGCAGTAGCGAGGTCAAGGGAAGAATTCTTCCATCAAGCTAGCACTGTCTATGCTGGGGTTTAGGCCAGCTTAGTTACGTCTCCTGGGCACATGCTTGTTTTCGCACTCCTGAGCAATGTAGCTGAGGCCCGGTCCACACTTACGTTTGGGATTCGGCGGCAGTCGACTGGAGATATGCAAGTGACGTCAATCATTTGCATATCTCCCGTCGACTTGGCGGCATCTCCTCTGCGCGGCGTCCACACTGCGCTGTGTCGAAGGGAACAGCGCTTCCTTCGACGCAGCACTACGCCACTTACCGGGGTGGTTTTCCTGCATCAATTGCTGGATCGACTGAGCGGGTCTACACAGACCGCACAGTTGATCCAGAGCAATCGATCTGATGGCGGCGAATTTGCCGCTGTCAGTGTGGACCCAGCCTGAGTTGACCAACTTTCTAGTGTCGACCAGCCTATGGGGTAGCTAGTACCCATTGGGGAGCTAGCGGGGGAAGCACCGGCACGCTCCACTGCAATTGTGACCAACCCTTACACAGCGGCACAAGAAAAGGATGTTCCATGTGCCCCTTCCTCATCTTGTGTACCCGACAGGCCAGCCACAAGGGACCTCCCATTTGATTTTTGTTTAATTCAGCATTGTGCGAGAGCAATATGTTGCATCGTTAACTCATGATGTTACATTAGAGCTCTTCACAGACCAGATCCTTATTCTTTGGGTAACAAGAATATTACTGAATTTCAAGCACTTTCCAAAAATATCTCTGCCTGTTTAAGTAAGAATTACATCAGTTTCTTTTTTAAAAAAAACTAACAACAAAATCCAGGGCTCGATAAGTGAATTGCCAGGAGTGGCTAAAAAAGCTCTAAGTCAATCAGTGACTGAAGAGGAGGGGAGAGAGTGCCTTTCTAGTGTGTCCAAGGCATTGTGGCTGGGAGGTCACAGCTATGAGTGGTGGGTATGTTAGGCCAGGGGAGACTAAGCCTCCCCTGACAGCTGGGTGTCACCCATGCTCCACCCTGAAAACCTGCCTTTCCTGCTCTTCTCCTGTGCCCCCAGCCTAGGTGCTGCTCAGCATCTCCCCCGAGGCTGGCGGGGGCTGGGACTAGGGCGGGCCAGCTGGAGGGAGTTGGGCCACCTGGCACTCCAGGGCTAGGGCCGCCCCATGCTCTGGCGCTGGGGCTGGCTGGTGGGTCGGGACTCAGGACAGCTGGGGTATGGCTCCTCCGGTAGGGGACTCAGGGCTCCAGTGGGGGAGAGGGGCAGGGCTTTGGGCAGGACTGGGAGTTAGCCTTCCTGAATGGGCAGTTCACCTGCCCACCATGGTCACAACTGTATGATACTGGATCATCATCAGGTGAACAACATCAAACACTGAACATCTGGATGATTCCCATTTCATTTTGGGTCAGTGGTCTTTACAGAGGCCTGGAATGGAGTTCAAAATTGTTACTGACATATAGTTTAGAACTGGGCTTGATGCATGTTCACCTCCAGAAAGGAACTCAAAATGGAAATGGGTTGTAACCCAATCCCTTCACACTTCCCTTCCTCAGAATGGGGTGTACATTCCACAGGTCACCGTTTAATTTCAACTGTCCTTTGCACTGTATGCAGATCATCCTTTCCGAGAGCACTGGTGCTGCTAACAGGGTGTACATTTGTTTTGTTTGGCCACCTAAAATCATTGAAGTGGTTTTGGATTAAAAGCAGTTTTTTACGGTTCCAAAGGAATAGACAAGAGACTCAGTTATTCATCCATATTTGACTTAGGGAGTGTAAATCTCTTAACTTTCATCTGAATCTTTTATCAGCTAGAACTGGACAGGAATGGACTGGTTGAGAAACAAGCCAGGAAACTATGCATCAAGCATGGGCTACAACATACTCCTCCTTCCTTCTCTAGCCTTGCTCCTTGCCTCTCTCCCCAATGTCCAAGAAACCCTTCATGCTGTTCTGTCTCTCTTCCTTTTTCTCTCATCTTTCCTTAGACTGAATCCACCCCCTCCCACCACCCTGAACTGGCTTTCAATCCCCCCACAAGGTACCAGAGACTCCCACCTTTGTTTTCATGTCTGGGCTGGGCTTGATTCCCTCTATTCATCACGCTCTCCATCGCAGACAACACACAGAGCCATCGCCTAGTAACCAGGTTTGGCTGACTCTGTTTTCCAGATATAGATGTCAGAAAACCCAGGATATTTCTGATTGTATACAGTGATGAGACCGGGACTAAAGTATTTTTGCTGTAACAAGCAGTGATTGTGTGATTTGGCACGATGCCACAAACCAGAGTTGATTAGGTGTTTCTCAGCACTGCACAGAGTGAAATTCTCCCTTGTGTAGGGAGCTAGCACAAGGCCTTATTTGCTACTTTTACACCTCAGCTAAAGTACTGTTTTGAGGCATAAGGGACTCTTCTGCATATGGATAAATTGCACGCCTAGGGCTCAGTATATGGACTAATTCTCACATACCCAAATAGCCCCTCCGCTTTAGGCTTGTGTTTAAAAACCAAGTTTAATTGTCACAATTTCATATGCGTAGCAGTTTCTAACATAAGTCTAAGCAATAGAAGAATAAAAGCAATGCATGTATAATCCACAGCCACAGCAACATTTACATATTCTTTAAGGCCGTGGTTCTCAAACTTCTAGTACTGGTGATCCCTTTCACACACCAAGCCTCTGAAGACAACCACCCGTAGAAATTAAAAACACATATTTAACACTATGTTCAGTGCGAAATTTAAACCCCAGGGCTCAAATCTAGCCCTGGGCCCCATGGGCTCCCCACTTCTCCTTCAACCCCAACCCCTGCCGTTCCCTCCTGCGCCCCAGCACCTGCACTGCGCCACCTTTGCCCCTAGCCACTGCGCTGTTCCCGCTTGACCCCTGACCCCTGCACTCCCTCTGCTGGGCCCACATGGGAAACCTGACCGGCATGCACAGAGCGGCTGGTATTGCTGCTCACTCCCACTTTGAATGCTGCTCCTCCATACATGCCTAGGAGGCTGTGCGGGATGGGCAGAGGGAGTGAGGAGCAATGTCAGGGCTCGCTGCATCCAGGTCACTGTTCCCACCTGGGCTGCGTAAGGGGAGGGCAGAGGGCAGCAGCTCCTGATGCTCGCTGCACGGCACTGCTCAGGTGGGGAAAGTGACCTGGATGCAGGAAGTCCTGGCATTGCTCCCCCTCTCCCCACAGCTCCCTAGGGGTGCATGGAGGAACATCAAGAAGTGGTAAGCAGTATCTGTGTGTCACTGCTCCCCTCCCACACGTTCCTCCACCAGGAGGCTCATGGCCCCTGCACCTGGCCAGCGTCGGCGCTCACAGCTCGTGCCCCCTACATAACCATGTCGTGACCCCCGGAGGTCAAGACTGACCCCCAGTTTGAGAACCAGTGCTTTAAAGGAATGGAAACGTTACTCCAGAGAGCTTTGATGGTAACAAAATCCTCACAATTCTACCCTCAGAGATATTTAAAGACATAAAGCAAAGTGATTGAATTAATCAGGTTTGTATCAATGGCTAAAAGGTTCAGCACTTTAAGTCTTTAATATTTTGTCTTAGTAAGGCCACCTGTTGTGGGGCAGTTGGCAAAGAAGCCAACTGTGCTGGCTGTGTGCTAGCTAAGAACTTCCTCCAGGCTGGGGGAATTCGCAGCTGTCTGATTATGGCCAGACTCCAGCCACTTTGCTCAACTCAGGGGTAGGAAATCTGGCCCTAAGACTTTACCTGATTCACAGATGGACACCTATGATTGCTCTCTGGATAACTGGGATAGTGTTTGAATACCAGATCATGATGCTGAGGGTTAAAACCAAAGGGCAATTTTTGAGGCTGTTGGCAAACTGAAGTTATTCAAAGACTGGGACAGTGTGAGTACTGCTTATAATGTGCCATGTATTTTTATTTCAGGGAAAAAAAATAGAGAGGAGAAAGGGAAAAAGCCAAACAAAGAAGAAAGTAGGGAGACAAGGCAGGAAAACAAAGGCCGAGAATCCCGAAGACAAAACCGAGAACAGCGGGAAAACAAAAACAAAATGCAGCCGAAGAAGAGAAAAGCCCAAGACAAACAACAGAACCCAGTACCCGTCACCACTGTACACTAACGGCCTTACCTGATTGTTTTAGACTTATAATGCTGCTATCTCAACCAGATCCCCGTGACAGATGCCCGAACCAGTCAAACCACAAATGGACAGTGCTATCAGTTATTGCTAAACAACTTTCCAAATAGTTCCTATATTCTCCAGGCAATCATACTTTGTTAAAGAGACTGACATGAGCCAAGAATTTAAAAAAAAAAAAATCTAAAAAAGGGATACTTCAAAACTTTATATTATATGCTTCCATGCATCTGTAAAAGGCAATTAAGAAATTTTGTATATACTTATTAATAGGGTATAAAATATAGCAATATAATGAATGACATCGGGATGAACAACCTGCTTCCTCTGTAAAATGTTTCTCAAGCTATTGTGTAAGTAAAGAATGAGGCAAGAGATATGTCTAAGTCAAAGACTCAGTATCCCTTCATATATTGTACATAAATATTCAGAGAGGAGCAGGGGGGAAACCATTTTTCAAGAGCCAGTAGGAATCTTAAGGTTTTGTACCCTGTGGTGGCTGGATCAGGACTGAATGACCCTGTGGTTCCTTGGTACTGGTTCCAGACTCATGTGAAAAACACCAGTGGGGATACCTGTAGGGCTTTGAAAGTTAAAGAGGGAAAAGAAGTGGAAGCAACTGCAACTTCAAAGACTGAATTCCTAAAGGAGAAGTGGTGGCGCTTTGCTCGTATAGCACTCTTAGCTAAGGGACAACACAGTGTTTTCTGGTCTAAACAGTGGTACAGTGTGTGCTGTTCTATGCTTTTATAACTACGTGTAACTTAAATCTACATTTCAAATCTTCCAGTGAATGACAAATCGTATTTGTAGGAGACAAAGCTGAGTTAATAAAGAACAGAAAACAGACCACGGAAATATGTGTTTTTCAGTCGTGGGGTTTTTTTTTTCCTCTTTTACTGGAAAAATCGACTATTTTATAATCAGCTTTCTGAACGTCACAGAGAGAAAGGGATACTACATCTTTAACAATGTATGTCTAGTGAAAGAGAAGCCACTACAATAAATATATTTGGATAGACTTGATAGAGTTTGGTCCACTTTTTTTTGCTTGAAAATCATGATAGAAACGCCCCACTTGTGCCCTCTGGCACAGAAAAGATGAAATTCACCGTTGGACAGAAGGCCAGCAAAAGATCAAGCACCACTTCTGACATGCTGATCCCCTATTTTGAAAGCTAAAATGATGCTTAAGGGGTGCGTAGGCTTTGTGCTGGCTCTCTACTCAGGGATGGATTTCACCCTTATAGAATAATATAAAGATGGAAAATACCTAATGGGACATTAGTGAAATCCTTACGCCATCAAAGTCAATGACAGAGCTCTCTTTGATTCAGTGGAACCAGATTTACCCCCTAGATCCAATCCAAAAGCATATTGAAGTTAATAGAAAGATTTCAGTGGCATTTGGATAAGGACCCTAATCACCCCCGTGGTAATGCAGGATTATTTTCTACATTTTACTTACTCTTTGGGGTCATGGACTGCCTTTTAATTTATGAAGAGTGCCAATCCCAAAGGGCTATGATTCCCACTTGGGGTGTCTCAGTGCAAATATTTAATTATAATATTCTCCCATGTTTTGTCCAGTCCTGTTTCAAATGGCCCAACTGCTAGCGCTTCCACCATTACTTTGAGAGGTTAATCCACAGATTATAGAGCCCTCTGTTAGGAAATGCTCTCTGATACTCAGCCTAAGTAAGGCATAATGCCTCAAGAGATCCCATTGGAACGCTGCAACTCCAGGCACCCCTACCTTGAGCAGTGACCAAAGAGTCAGAATTAACCTATTGGGTGATTGCCTCTGTATCAGATGTCCATCACCTAGCTGCCTTGCTGTTCACGTGCATTCCAAGGTCTATTTGACACTATGCTTTCCCAGCAGCTCCCTCTCATTAAACATCTATTTCATATTATTACTCCCCAAGTGTGCTAGCTTCCATTTTTCAGATTCAGGCTAACCCTGTTATTTCCATTAGACATTTCTAACCACTGTGGGTGCCAAATTCTGTCCCCTCTTCTGTAGCCAGTGCAGAATGGAAGTCAGTATTTGGAAAGCACAGGTGGGAGGTGTGTGTCTCCACCAGCCATTCTCTCCTACGGAGGGGAGCTCACGAGATACAGAGGCTAGCTCCGTGGCTTGGGAGAGAGGATTCGTTCCCTCACACCCAGTCACTGTGACGATCCCAGAGCACAGCCTGACTATTTAAGTGACAGTTGCTCTGAGATTTGACCACTAGCCCCTCTGTATTATTCTCTGTCTCCACTGGTATTTGGCTCATTTTCTAATTTAATGGTGACTGTAATAAATATTAAGTTTAACCTTTCTTCCAAAATACTAATGGCAATGTTAACAGAGCAGCTTACAATTCTTTGTGACTCCATACTGTGCACCTCCCCGTCATGACACATCTGCTTTATAATAAATATCATTTCCAGACTTCAGACAATTTTCATGCAAGCTAATATTCTACTTTATGTAGGTTCTTATACCCACGCTCTTTACCATTGCAGCTGAGCTCCTTCCAGGAGGGCATTAAATGCCATTATTAACATCTGGCATGTGCGGTTTGTTCTCTCATTCTCTCTCTTATGAATTTTACATTTGCTGTCTAATGTTTTACTAAAGTCTAGACGTGTTACTCTTGCTGCTTAGATGGAAAGAGAAGAGAACCTGGTACGTTCCTCCTATCAGAAATTCTACTTAACAGTAAATCACTGTTTTGTTTTAAAGAGTGAAATTACAAAGTAAGCCAAATTCTATGCAGACCTATGAATTGACAATTAAGCTGTTGGGGGAAGGAATGGTATTTTAAAAATAAGAGTTAAAAAAGGCAGGTGGGCACCATAAGTTCTACAGTTCATTGTTAATGGGTCACCTGAAACTAAGCTAGTGAACACTCTGTGGCTTTAAAAAGTGCTAGAGATTTTAGTCAGTCACTTGTTCAAAGGATGAGAGAGAATTCTTTGCAATTTTCTCATGAGTGCTAAGGAATCCTAGGAGAAAGTTCATATATTAGAAAACTTGTGTGCACTATAAACTTAGCATTGACCTTCAGTTACTGTTAGTAGGAGGTTAAAGTGCATCATGTCTTCATTGTATCTAATCTAGGATTAAAGATGTATCAGATATTTTTCAATACAGAAAGCTTTGTTTACTGATTACAAGCATAAACAAGTCACTGGTGAGGAATTACATAATTTCAGGCCTATTCAATCTACTTCATGTTTCTGGTAACCAATTTTTACTGAAATGTTTCTTAATAAAAATAACTTGACTAGCACCATGCACTGTATCTATAATTTAATATACAGAGCTGGTGTCATGATGCCATCATAATCTCTCAGACCACTCTTGGGGTGTTCAAGAGATGCCACATTTTAAAATGCAGCTGAGAGTAACATGTGGAATTGCAGTATTCATTTGGAAAAGTGCACATTCTCTGCATGTTAAAAGGTGACAGACAATGCAAAGTATCAGATAAAGAGGCCTGTTCTGAGAGATCATTGCACTTCTCAGCAAATGCTTCTTTCTTTACATAGCTTTTCATTTTTTTAACATGCCATTTTTGTATTGGTTTTTCAAAAGCCTTGTAGTAAAACCTCCTTTACTTACCAGATTTTGCTTAAGAAATAATAATAATTTACACTTTTGCCTGACAGCTGAACACAGCACGTGCTCCCCTTTGTGGTTAGCCTGCTTTGTTGTTGGGCATGAAAAGGGATAAAGGATATGACCTCACTTCCTCCACACCCACTTTGGAGTGGCTAGTGTTGTTAGCATGCACAGTGAGTCCTTATGTTCTGGTGAGCACAAGACCTGTGATAGTTATTAGGACCTGGACAGGGGATAAGAAAGCTGGACATGAGCACATGTAATGCAGCTGACACACACCTGACAGCACCTGGGAGAGAGAGAAGGGACACGCAGTAACACTAGCAAGAGTGTGGTGGATTCATTATCCTTAAATCAAGAGTGAATGTCTTTCTAAAAGATAGGCTCAACCAGGAGTTACGGGCTTGATGCAGAAGCCACTTGGTGAGAATCTATGGCCTCAGTTAGAAAGGTAGTAAGATTAGATTATCATAAAGATCTCTTTTGGTCTTCAGATCTATTAATCAGTCATTTCACCCACCTTTGTCTCCGTTTAATAATGCACAACAGCACCAGTTTAGGGCAGGAAGTGAAGAAGAAAAAAATAAGCTATTTAAATGTTCTAAAAAATCTAGGCAGACAAAATTAAACTTTGAATTTGCCATTGGCAGCACATTTTTCTCCCCTTTTCAGTGTTGCTAGCTATCTCAGTTTTATCAGGCATCTCAAGATATTTGGTGCTTTTCTTAAATCCCCAGCTCCCAGATTCATGTGTTAATATGAGAATCTCAGATTTAATTTTTAAAAAGGGTTCTAGTCATCACAGTCATGGAACGAGGACTCAAGTAAACCCCAAAGGCTCAAAAATCCAGGCTGCAGATAAAAAACTTTAGAGGTTTTTTTTTTTTAATTGCATAATTTTTAAATTAATGTCATGATTTTGGGAGGCCCTGATTCATGATTTTTAATGAGGCTGGCACAAGTGTCTCCTTATATGAAAAATCCCATGGTATTTGCAATGGCACGCAATAGTCAGGGCCTTGGTTTTATGTCTCATCTGAAAGTCATCACCTGTAACAGAGTACTTCCTGTTACTATGCTGTGGTTCATTACTGACTTTGAAGGAAAGCTAGCCATTAAATTAGCAACATTGCTTTCTGCTACACCTAGGTTCTCCTTGGAGGTTATTGGACCTTATTCAACCTAAGGATTGAGCCATCCCAACACTGTTTAGTTATTGGGATATGATGTGCATCATAGTACAATGGCAAAACATCTAAAAACACATTTGGGTACTGAAGCATATTTAGTCAGACACGGCAAAAATGGTTGTCAGGTTATAGCTTCTATCAAGCCAGCAGGGGGCGCAGAAAACAGACTTGAACGGTTTCCCGAAAGCTATTCCATGTTATTTACTTATTTCTCAGTGAGGGAATGAGAAATTTGAAATAACGGAGATACTGAGAAGCGTGGGTATTTTCCATTTTAGGAGGGCAGGTCAAATTTTGAGCCTAACTCTGTTGACAATGCCCCCTTAAACAATAATCATAATATTACTGAAAAATTAAGAAAAAAATTGGATTGTTTTCACAAAATCAGGCAAAACTTGGGCTCAAAGCAGTACTGTTTTCAGATCACTCCACTTGATTTGAGCAGTGTACGGTGTGCTACCAAGCTTTGATCAGTCACTCAGTGAGGGATGAGGGAACTGATAGATTTATATCTTTGTGCAATAACTGACCTAGCAATGCATGGTTTCACCTCAGCAATCTAAAATATCTAAACTCCTCTAGCAGGACCACGTCCCAGATGATACATCATCTGCTAAAACATGGGTCCCTTAAAATATGACCATAGCATACGAATCGTAGACAAGATCATACCGCAGCCGTCGCTTAAGATATATCTGGCTGGAAAGCACACTTTAGTGCAATATTAAATAGAGCTGGTCAGGAATTTTCCAATGAAATCATTTTTTCTGTCAGAAAATGCTGATTTGTTGAAACTGAAACTGTGCCTGGGAAAGAGTCAGTTTCAATAACATTCCTAATTAAAAACCAGAGCAAAAAAAAAGTCAGCATGTCCCATTTTGACATTTTCTAAATGTAACATTTCACTTTTTCATTTGGCGCTACGTTGTGTTACAAAATTTTAGTTAAAATTTAGTTAAAATTACTACAAAATGGTCATTAAAAATGTTGAAAGTGAAATTAAATGTTTTGAAATTAGCAGAATGAAATGTTTCAATTCACCCCATCTGATTTTTTTTCCCCAGATAATTGGTTTGTGACATTTTTTTGAGATTTTGACTTTTTGTTCTGATTCAGGAAAGGAAATATTTTTGACATCTCAAATGTTCTCACATGATGGGAAAACCATTTCCCATCTAATATTTAAAGGAGAACTTCACTGGTAGAGGGTTGTCATTCAGTTGAGATGATAAACCCAGAGCCCCTTATCGCTTCTCAAGGGGTTGCCCCTCATTGGAAATTAAAGATCCCATGAGTGTTTTGAAAAAGAGATGATATGTACCATTTTCAAGAGCACCTACTTAATTTTAGAGCCTAAATCCCATTTTCAAAAGCGACACTTAGGCGCCAATATCTCATTGACAGCCAGTGGAAGTTAGGCTTCTAAGTGCTTACGTTATTTCTGACTTAGACACAGGTAAAAAATTTACCCTACAACTATATAATAGTGTGCTAGTACTCAACATTTCACCCCATACCCAGCGCATTGATTAAGCAGGTTCTCATGTTGAAGGCTCTACATGTTTTAACTATGCTTGTGTATAACACGCCTAACCCTGTTTGTCTACACAGCCACTGCGCTACCAGTATTATGGGGCGATGGTACAATATAGTGAATAACTGTTAGTAGTCCTGGATCCGTCCTGCAAGGAATGAGGTGAAGAATCACCACTATTCTGGTCTCCACACCGCTCAGCTGGAAAAGGGGGGAGGGTTGAATTAGTGCAGTAACCTGGGCCTAGCACTAGCATGTGGTGCAGTGGCATAGAATGGTGTTCCAAGCAGAGACGCAGCCAATGAGACGGCAGAGTGAGCTAGGGAGGGGGCTTGGAATCTGCCCAAAAGGGGCAGTTGGTGAAAGCTGTGATAGAAGGAGGGAAGGAGAAGAGGCTAGGTGTTGAGCTAGTGGATGAACCAGAGCTGGGATAAGAAGTGAGGGGTTAAAATAGAAGAACAGGAAAATAAAAGTAGGGGACTGGGAAGTGAGAAGGAGAAAAGAAGGAAAATAGGAAAGGTTTCAGATCAGGAGAAGCAGAAAAAAACAGACCTGGGGATGTGAGAAGACACTATTAGAGAAGGAAATAAAATCTACAGACGTACCCAAGAGAGTATCAACGGGAAAAAATAATAAAAGGAAATATAATCAGTGAAAAAGGTAATTGATCAAAAAGCTGTGTTGGATGAAAACAGATCCTGAAAACAGCAAATGAGATGCCCACCCACAAAGGACCTAAAGTACATGAACAGAGAAAATGACTATTTGAATATCTATTGAAGGACTCCAGTTCAAAAGGATCTAATGGACAAGTGAGGGCCCACTAGGTGAAGAATCCCCATTTGTGGATAAACTCAGTGCAAAGATGTATAGCCACAGGAGCATCGAATCTAAGGAGCACTTCAGACCAAAGAGAAGCAATGAATTGGACAGCAAGTGTGGAGCAGGATTTACAGTCAAGAAGAGGAATGTTGCTTCTTCTCTGAAGTAACACAATATATAGTTGAGCAATCTCTTTTGGTCTTGTTAATAACATTTGGTATTAATTGCACAGAGTGAGGAAGAATAGTGTATACAAGTTTGCAAAGGTTAATGTGTTGGTATCCTATAGTTTATTATTATAAGTAATAAGCACTTGCTAACGTTCTATATTATTTATGCTCCTGGTACAATTTTGAGAGTTTCCCTTATAAAGTTCTAAGAATGTCAAATGATCCCTTTTGTCTTGGTTTGCCTCTGCCTTTCTTCACAGTTAGCATAGCCTAGCAGGGTCAATGCATAAAGATCTGAGCAGGAGGAATGAAGGACCAGGAGGAAGTACATGCAACAGGTGGGACAGAAAATTTGGTGTGATCTGTGATTTTATTAACATTTTTTCTCAAGGCACAAGCTGTCTATCAATAAGATAGCCAATATATCTTGAAAATGTTAAGCATCTTGTTCTGTCATAAAGTAAAGAAGGGGCTAGACCCTGCTCCCACTGGAAATGTAATGGCTCAGATTTTCAGCAGTGGCCAAGGGGTGCACAGTGCAACTCAGGACAAGAGTGCAAAGTTGTCCTTAAACCATTTTTATGAGCCCCCAACACCTGGGACCACTCTGCACTGGGCTGAGGGTTGCTTTAAAATTGTGATGGAGGGGTATTCCAACCATGCTCCCTCTCCCTCAGCCATGGCTCTTACATGGAAGCAGCATAATATAAGAGCTTTTGCAAAAGCTTCATACCAGTCACTACAGTGGATGATTCTCCCATGGCCAATGGAGCTGTGCAAAGTTACCCTAACACAGGGGAATGTTTGGACTATCAATTTAGCGGGTACAGGACTGGGTCCTGAGACACAGAGAAAAGTCATGGCAGTAGAAGGATTGATACTTTTATTTTTATGAACCCATAATAATGTTTTGATTAGATTTTTAATTTTGGAAATACAAATTATTATTCTCCAGGGCACAGGCCAGACAGATAATGATTTCTTTGTTGCAAGTGTGCCAGGACACAATGCTTTTTGTTTTATAATAGTGAGAAGATAATTTATTTGCACACAGGGAGGTAGTGTCACTGGATAGCCTTTAGCCCTTACTCTTTTCTATTATTTGGAAATAACATCATATAGATATTACAGTAAGCCTTCAATTACTGGATAAATCAGTTTAATCAGGCATGAACATGGCTCATTCGTAGCTACAATTAAGTTAGGGGACTGGCAGTTCACATTATTGCCCTTTCATTGTGTTTAGAGAAACTGAATTCCTTAATTTAAATATATTTGGCCATCAACAAGACTTCCATGTTAGAGAATAGTATGGTTATTATTCTATTACTGTTTTATTCCACCTTAACTACACTAAGGTTAAGAGTGGCAAGATGGACATTTTACTATCCCTTGTGCCCATTGGAGAATCTATTAATTTCCCTCTTCTGCAAGGAATTTCCATGTGTAGTTCTCATTAACTCTAATGGAGAATTCGGAGGGGTAAATGCACAGGAGCTGATCCTTCACTAGCAACAAGCTGAAAAAGCAGCCCCAAGTTCTTAGCAGCCCTGTACAGTGCAGAGCAGAAACAGACGCTATTTCAGTACCATCTCTGTTGTTTACAAATAAATTGAAAGAGTATTGCCCCTTCTCCTCACTCCTTCCCCCACTTTCCTGCTGTGTGAGCATAATTCCCACTAGGAAATGACATTAATATATTATCAGATCACCTCCATCTTCCTACTCTACTGTTTCCTTATTTACTTCAAATTCCCATTCAGCATTGCTTTCTTGTTTTTCAGACTGGTCATGGACACACCTCCAGTTCAGTTCAGTGATCTTTCTCTTTCTCCACTGCTTCAGCTGCCAGGGCTGGCCTTAATCAAAAGTCAGACAACTGAGGACTTCAGACTCCTACAGTACACTGGGTAGCTCTTCATCCACTCCCTTCCCTTCAGCAGCAGGACTAGAATGGGTAGCCTCATGCCTTTGGGAAGGCTAGATGAGCTGCTCTGATTTAACCCCATTGTGTCAAATACGAATGGGTGATTATTTTAGCTCACTGAGCTCTCTCAGCCCCTTCCATACAACATACATATACATGGATGCCAACAATGTTGTAGAATTACAGAAAGGTAGCATCTTATGAAGAATGATTCAAATGATTTGTTTAGAAGCCACAAAGTGACAATTACAAGTTCTGACAGTTGCCATGTGGGCAGGAGAAAGAATGTTCG
The DNA here is from genome assembly GCA_007922155.1 of Mesoclemmys tuberculata. Lineage (NCBI taxonomy): Eukaryota > Metazoa > Chordata > Testudines > Chelidae > Mesoclemmys > Mesoclemmys tuberculata. The sequence goes on along the minus strand of ML675604.1, from coordinate 41,757,172 downwards.
TTCCTCCCTGGCAATTAGATCCGTAACAGTCTGAAATTCTGCCTCCACTCCGTGAAAACAACAACTTTCAGCTCTATTAATATTTTACACTTCTGTAGCATCTCCCACACAAAGCGTTTTACTAATGTATTAGATAATAGCTAATGTATTAGAGCCCACAATACCCTGAAGTAGGTAGGTGTCCCCATTATTAGATGAGGCAACAGGCTCAGAGAGGACAGACGACTTGTCCAAGTTCACAGCTAGGAACAGAACCCAGATTTCATTATGCCTAATCTTGTTCCTTATTCACAAAACCATCCTTCCTCCCCAAGTGACTCCAACAAGGATAATTCTCATTCCAGTGGAAGCTTTGCCCAGTTCTTGTATGTAACCTGATTAATGAGGATGCTCGACAGAATTTGTCCGTTGTTTGCCTGTTTAATCGAGTATGTCTGGTAAAGATATTTGCCCGCTGAATCTATTGTCACGTCCATTTCTTCCTTTTGGTGATCCACAAAGCATTATGGAGGGAAGCATGCTGACTTGTGCACAATGCATTATGAAGCATGAAGCCCTTCCCAGCAGCTTCACGGGAGGCAGGGCTCAGGGCAGGCAGGCAGGCAGACGGAGGCCGTCAGACCGCTTGCTGCTCATCTACTCAGGACTAGATTCATCTTCAGGCGCTGACTACAGAACACTGAGGATGAACGTATGTGTCCTCGATGTGCTAAGAATGAAACAACCATAAAAGGAATTTGCTTCAAAAATAAAGCAGGTTATATAAATATTGGACTTTAACGGTCCTCTCTCAACATTGGTTTAGTTTTCCAATAAACTCCATTGTAGTGGCCACTTAGACAGTGCTCCAGTTTCACTTACCCATTCTGGATAGTGCAATCATTGGAAATTCTGTAATTACCAGGTTTATAAATTGTCTTGTCATTTTTCACTGCTTGGCACCAGTTCAGTTCTTCAATTAGAAATATAATGTCAATACCTTTTCTTGGCTGATCTATCTATAGAAATATGCTTTTTTTGCATGCGATCCCAAAGCCTGACGTGTTTTCCTTTACTGCCATTTTTAACATAGCAATTCTTCCTTCCTGTTTATTCTAATAAGAAAATATTATGGCCTGAGCCTGTGCATTCTGCAATTCTACAGTCACAGAATATGCAGCAGAATCCACATTTTGCTCCAAAATTGTGCGCTAGAATGCAAGCTTTTATTTAAAAAAAAATATGACTCACATGTAAACCATTTCAGTGGTGTCTGGCTAAGTCTGTGGACAGTCTGAAATAGTATTTTTAAGAAGTAGCAGTGGCTCCCATTCATTGCAATGTAGCATTAACACTGAAGCCTAATGATAGCTTAGATGTCAAAATTACTACATATTTCATTACTGAACATTCCAGTAGCAATATCCAGTTTATGCTCTTACTACACGATCCCATACTGCTTCCCACATCTTCCCAACAGTCCATCTATCCCCAGTCCAGCTGGCAAAACTTCCAGCTTCGCCCTTCATAATTTCTGCAGTGCCGTCAGGAACTTTCAACACAAAATTCTTCAACACACTGAAAACTGAAGATATAGTGGTGATGTAAAATAAATTTAACTTCCTATCAAATTAAATAACACAAAGAATGACTGCACTGACACTATTAGTATTTTCACACTTAATGGAATAGAAACCTCCATTTTTAAATTTGCTTGGGGCTGCTGTAGAATTTCTATTTTGCTGGACCAGAGATCCTCAAAGGCATTTAAGCACCTATCTCCAGTTTAAATCAATGGAAGTTAGGTGCCTAAATCCATTGGAGGCTCTGGGCCTATATGCCATAGAAATTTTGCCACAGAATGTAGGTCAAGTCTGCTGTGGAGTAGGCAGATCCTCGATTACTGTATATCGTATCCCCACCTAGGATAGCTAAATTTAATAAAAAATATGGATGATTTCCACACCATGAAAGCACAGGCAAAGTCTTAAGCCCATCCATCACTACTGCTCGATGTTGATGGAACCATCCTTCCTATGAAATCTAACACTTAATCCTCAAAATCGTTAGTCTGCAAGCTTTGTAGTGTGACCCAGAAATGATAAGTGAATGTATTCACATACATCAGGATCCACTATTTTCTATTCTCACTGCTCACTCTCTAAGACCATACATACCTGTTCAGTGCTATTTCACCATCCAATACTGGACAATTTAGCTTCATCTTGGATAAAGCTGTAGGGAACTATTCACTACTGGTATAACCCAGTGCAATTGCATTGAATTTAATGGAGCTACAGCTACTTACACCAGCACTTTATCTAGTCCATATTCAATAGAACTACTTATGTAGTAAGATACCGCTTAACAGGAATGATGGTGACAGAACTGAACCCTCAGGTAAATAGATAGCATAAACTGAGCCCTGGTTTTGGTCCAATCAGCTTGCTGTTCACAAGATCTGTAATTTATAGACTTCAGACTGTTCATTGCTAGTGCAAGTAGATGCAGCTCTGTTACATTCAGTGGAATTAGCCTGTGGTATGCCAACAGTGAATGTGTCCCTATGGCTTTATCAAAGACCGGGTGAAGGTCAACTCTATTAAACACTGACATAAAATTAAATAAACATGCCCAGTGACATCTTCAAAGCCCATTGCACAATGGAAACTGTGTCCAAATCAATTAGTTGAATTAAAAAAAAATCCCACCCTGGAAAACCCCCCAATAGAAATAGAAGGGATTGTGTCAAATAAGAATGAACTAAGTGAAAGCAATAACAGTACTGGCATAAGGCCCAAAATATTGTACTATTCAGGCAGAATGAAGCCCCTAATCTATTTCTAATACTCTCTGTCATGGGATGGCATCAACTCGGCACTGGCAACGAAGGGGTTAGCAACATGTTTTGGGCCTAAGAGGCCACGCCCCCTAACCCTTGCTGGGCATGCTCCCAACATAGGGAGCGTATAAAAGGAGCTCAGCTCAGTCTGGGCTGGCTGAGGAGGAAAGTAGGTGTGTGCTGCAGACTCTTGCTGTGAAGCTACCAGGATTCCAGACCACTGAGGCTGAGCACTGTGGCTACACCACAGGCAACCAGGAGACCACAGGGGTCAAATGGACAATGAACAGCTACCAGTGGAGGAGGTAACTGAGCTGGCAAGAAGGGTAGGAAGCAACCAGGGGATGTGTTTGGAGATATAGAGACCTGAGCCCTATAAGAGGGTATCTGGTTTTGAAGGGTCCTGGGTTGGAACCTGGCAGAGTAGGGTGGACCCAGGTTCCATTCACCTCCCCATGTTGGCCACTGGGCAACCCTGCCATCGAGAGAGGCAGCCCCACTACTGAACTCTTGCTGCTAGGTAATGCTGCTGATGAATTTTCACCACTAGGCAAAACTTCTGCTGGTGGGTGTGGTTCCTGGGAGCCCCCCTGCTTACTCTTGACAGAGGAGGTGCCCTCCTGAGACTCCTGACATTGGACACCAATGTATACAAGCAATACAGCTCCTTGGACCCCCACTGACCCTTTGACATTCTCCCACCAGTGCACTCACAAGGCATCAACAAAAGGCAAGAAATGAAAAACACATTACTTAATTTCTCTTTTCTGCTGGTTTTCAATATTCTATTTAATTTGAACTCTTTTCAATTAAAATGTAAGTAAGTCCTTAAAAAATTATAAAATACATACTGTGTTTAATTTAGCTCTTTAAAAAAAATAGAGTGCCAATAAATCAGTCTTCCAGTATTTTTGAAAGGGATTTAAAAAACAAAGGCTTTTCAAGTTCCCTAATCCACAAAACAAGCACTGTAGCAGAGCTCACTCTCACTTTAATTCCACATGGACCAATAATGAATGATTGATTGATGCCTGGACTCAGGCTGAAGGTCAGGTGTAATGATTCCCCAGAGTAACATCCTACAAACTGGGCAAATCAGTTTCAGTTTTAGCTTCAACCAACCAGTTTTGGAAAAAAAAAAGTAAAATCAAGTAGATCTAGATTTATGTGCTTATGGGAGATAACAAATGATAAGCAACTGTGGCTGTGAAGTAAATCTATACATCATACGGTCCTCTGGTGACCTTATAAACCTCAAGAGGATTGCAATGTCACCATAGTAATGCTACTTTGCACTTTTCATCTTCAAAGACCTTTAACTGATTGATCATCACAAAGCTATTGTGAGACAGTATTATTATCCCTCTTGTAGATGGGGAAGTTGAGGCAGAGAGCTTATTCAGCAATTTAGCAAAATCAAGGTCAGGGCAGAGGTTAGAACTCCAGAGTTGCTAGCCCTGGAAACTCTCTTTCTCTCAAAGGTATCTTTTGTCCTTTTGTGTATCGTTCTTCAGATTATTTCCTTTCCCTGGTGCTCCTATTTCTTTTACTTCAGCACTTATCTATCCTGTCAGGGATAATCTAGAACAATGCTTAGTCCTGCCAGAAGTGCAGGGGACTGGACTAGATGACTTCATGAGGTCCCTTCCTGTCCTATGATTCTATTATTCTTTTCTGTTTCTCCATTGCACTCATTCAGAAATTTAAAACAATATTTTTAAACTGGAAAATTAAATTCCTAAAGTTGCCAAGCAACCACAGATCTCCAGAGTGCTTCACCAGGAGAGGGCTCCAAATTCCCTTGACCTCACTGCAAAACCTGAATTGAAAATAACCCAGACTCCTGATTAATAGTTTCCTTCTGCCCTCTGAGAAGATGTATGTCCCTTGTAATACCAGTTAGTGTATGTGGGTGTGCCAACATGGGCGATGGTTTTCAGCTATATGGAACAACATGCAGCGAGCCTAAGAAGGTTGGGTAAAGCTCTACCACAAAAAATGCCTACCTCCAAACTGTACACACTGTGGGAACAGGTGGTGGCAGCAGCTGCTGAAAATCCCAGAAAATATGGTTTTGTTTCCTGGTGAGCTGGCCAATCAAAGTTTTGACTATGATTTAAATAAGGATCCACACAAGGTGAAGAATGACCTCAACTCCCTTTGACTTCAGTAGGCAATGACTGAGAGTCCTTAGAACCTTTCAGGAGATACTCAGCACATGTCACAATTGGGTCTAAAGAGGGCAACTTGTATTGAAATCAAAATGGATGCTGAGCTGTAGGCCAGGCCAGCTGCTAAAACACCGCCATGGAGAACCTTCCTCTTAATGGCTCATGGTCCATTGTTTGGAGAATGCTCTGGCTTTACCCCACTAGCATTGCTCTTTGTCAGGCTTCCCTCATGCAGGTGCATGTCATAAAAGATGCAGTGACTCAACATGTCATTTCACAAATTCAAGCTCTTCTCCACACATAATCTGATCCATGGTCAGTTCTCCCACACATGGTCACTAAAATACATTTAAATGACTTCCATGCACCTTCACCGATATAAATCCAGTTCTCCAATATACTCAATGACACCCATACATACATGATGACGTATATTCACTTGTGCATTTATGCATGCAACTGCATAAAGTATCTGTTCCCTTTTACCTGGACATAAACACAGTTCATTTCTTACTCACAGATGCTCAGACACAGTGGTCATGGGCACAATGCACAAAGACAGTGAGATGGAAGCTTATTCTTTTCTCCCTCACGTGTACTATCCAGTTCCCCTCCACAGATTTGCTCCTTTGCTGATTCACTGATGCATGTCCAGTTCTCCCACACACTTGCTTACACATATCCAGTTCTCCTACACTCACACTCGCTTATACTTATCCATGACTCCTCGCACGGATTCACTGGTGAGTATCCAGTTCTCAATAGCCTTGCTGAGGCATATCCAGTTTTCTACTAAGTCACCAGTACAAATACAGTGCTGCTGGTTTTATAAGAGTGAGTCTGCAAACTGGATATGAAAAACTAATGCATGGCCACTGCTGAGTGGTCTTCAGAGTGCTGTGGCTAGGGGCCCTGTGTGGCTCTCAGTTGTGGCCCGCAAGGGGCAACTGTTTTAAGAAGAAAATGCCTGTTTGATTGTGAATTCAAAACGTGCCCCTTGTGCTATACCCTGTGGTTTTTACACTGAAGGGTTTGAATGAATGCCAAGTTTTCTGTTTCTCTGTTTATTTATTACTCACTCACTGTTGTAATTCCCTGGAAATATGAAACTGAATTTTCTTTTCTTTATTGCTTTCATCAACCGCTATTGTGTGCACCCACTGGTATGCTGTAGGGTTACCATGGATGCCAGTAATAGCAATGAATAATTTGTTTTGGAGAAAACATGCAGAAGGTGTAACTGAGGGCCTGATCATTCCTCTGACACACCAAAAGAGGACCCTTCAAGTGCAGATCTCTCTCTATCCATATGGGAGGATCAGCCATCTCATGGCCCTGTTCTCTCTTTCCCCATGGCAGGGGAGGACAGCTCTCTCCATCCTCCTGGAACTATCCAGAATGGATTGGAATTGATGTACTAAGAAATGTATTCATCTTTCTTTCAGCAATCATGCAGGTAATCTGCAGAAGTGTTCATATGGCCTGAGGCCATGTTACCCTTCCTAAGGAACTGCCTCTGTGCTATAGGCTCTTCTGTCAGAAGGTCTCTGGGACAATAGCTTAGTGAAGATGCCCTAGCAGCAGTACAGTGCAATGGAACCAGTGGAGATGCAGCTCTCACTAAGATTCACCCCGATCTCTATGTATCCATGAATTCTGGACCCCTCACCTTTTCCCATTTTGGAGGAGGAGGCAGGAAAACCTTATCCCTGCTCCCACTGAACAATCTGGGAGAAAGCTGCACAAGAGGAATCTCTGAGTTTTCCTGGCCCTTTCTGATGGGATTTTATTTTTCCCTGAAATGGGGTGATAAGGCCCAGAAACTTTGGTAGGGAAAATTTGGATTTACCAAACTTTACTCTCTCTCTCTCTATTTTAATGTCTAGTCTGTAATTCACTAAAACTTAGTTTATTTCCTTCACTTGGCTTTCCTTCTGTATTTCCTATATGACCTCACTAGTTTTGCCTATCCTTATGTTGGTGTCTGATTCTGCTCTCTTTGAAACCAATGGCAGTTTTGCTTTTGGCTTCGATGGGAGCAGGACAACTGACCCCTTGGACCCCATCCTGCGAGTATGAAGCATGTGCTTCGCTTTACGCAGGCGAGCTATCCCATTGGCTCCAGTGTAACTACTCACCTGTGTAAAGATAAGCGTGTGCTTAAGTATTTGCAGGATCAGGGCCCTGGTGTGTATCTATAATCATTAACTTTCAAATTTAAAAAAAAAATTGTAAACAGTTACTTTGCAAGCTTTGCTGTCATCACATTATCGGCCGATGGATGCTATTTCCCCTCACTGCATTTGTTAATTAAAGAGTAAGATATAACAGACGGTGCAGCACTGCTGATTAATGCATGCCTCGGGTGCATAGCAAAATCCTATAATCTCAGAGTCAGTGCCACCGAGAAGTTCATTATTCTGCACTAGAGAGCAGCACCATCTGGAGTGGCTCATTATGATTAGAAAATGGACATCAAAGCAGATCATGGTGTATATTTTTAATTCACAAAATTATTCTTCTGTTAAGTATATTGCCCCATATAGTCCTTAAGGACTGCATTCATAAAAATGACAATTATAATATTTAAAATGGATTTATTGAAGTTGCTTTTAAGTTTTGTGAGGCCAACCCTGTCTTCCCTCCATCCCCTGTGGGGAAAAGACCAGAGAGGCAGTTAAAATATATTTTTTTCCCCCTTACCAACTTAAATTATTTTTCCATTGGTCTATGTATGTTATGATACACATGAGGTGAAAAATCTACTACTGCATGGCAGTGCTAATTATTGCATAGTTGTCAAATGCACCAAACCAATGGCCTGATGCAGTATGCCATGCACATTGCAAAGTCTTCTGAACATAAGAATGGCCAGAGTGGGCCAAACAATGGTCCATCTAGCACAGTCTTCTGACAGTGGCCAATGCCAAGAGCTTCTAAGGGAATTAACAGAATCACCAACCATCAAGTGATCCATACCCTGTCACCTACTCCCAGCTTCTGACAATCAGAGGCTAGGGACACCCAGAGCATGGGGTTGCATCCCTGACCAACCTGGCTAATAGCCATGGATAAGCCTATCCTTCATGGACTTATCTAATTCTTTTTAAAACCCTGTTATAGTTTTGGCCTTCACGACATCCCCACGCAATGAGTTCAGAGGTTGACTGTGCATTGCGTAAAGTTCTTCCTTTTGTTTGTTTAAACCTGCAGCCTATTAATTTCATTGGATGACCCCTGGTTCTTGTGCAGGGGTCATCCAATGTGAAGGGGTAAATAACACTTCCTTCATCACTTCATCCAAACCACTCACAATTTTACAAACCTCTGTCATATCGCCTCTTCTTTTCCAAGCTGAAAAGTCCCAGACTTTTTAATCTCTCCTCATACGAAAGCTGCTCCATACCTTTAATCCTTTTTGTTGTCCTTTCCTATACCTTTTTCAATTCTAATATATATTTTTTGAGATGGGGCGACCAGAACTGCACACAGCATTCAATGTGTGGGCTTATCATGGATTTATATAGTGGCATCATGATATTTTCTGTCATATTATCTATCCCTTTCCTAGTGGTTCCTAACATTCTGTTAGCTTTTTTTACTGCCACTGCACATTGGGTGGTTTCAGCTATCACGAATATACCAGCGGGGAATTTGAGTGCCCAAAGAATGAGGGACTAGACCCCAAGATGGAGCATTATCCCTGGCCCAGCCCCCTTCTAAAACCCATGTTGCTGTTCCTCTTTCAAGGGAGTCTGTCAGGTTACAGACTATATATTTTTAAGAAACAAATGTTCTCCCAGGTGTTACTAATTTTAAAGCTGAAAGAATTTTTTTTAAAACTCTTACATTTATTTTGTCCCTCACTGAGCTGTATCAGGGTTAAATCCTGAGGGGTTGCCAACCTTGCATTTTTACTTACACGAACATCTGAAGTCTTTTTTTTTTAATGGCAGTAAAATTTTTACTGACATCACTAAAAATACCATAAACAATACAATAATGTCACAAAAGTGTGTACTCACTCACGATATTCCATACACAGGAATTTGGAATTATGCAATTGTTTTAGCTGCAGTTAATTGATCAATCAGGTTCTTTGAGCGTGTGCATTTAGTAGAAAACAGGAAATTGATAAAGTCATGATCAGTATAGTTTTTTGATATAAGAAGTGATTCTGAATGATGACAATCAATGTCAAAATACAACATGTTTTATTTTTACCCCACTTTCAGTTGCAATAACCTCTGCAGAGCAAGCAGTGAAGACCACAGAAATGTGTAGGGACTGAAGCGATTACTCTGAACCTCCCCCAAATGGATGCTTGTGGATGAAGGGGAGGATTGAAAGTCTTACAGAGACTCTGCTGTGCTCCTTCATGTGGAATGCCCCTGGGAAAGGGTCTTCTTTCTTGTCTGATGGGCTCTGGTTCACTTCATGAGCAGTTCAGGTGAACAAATAGCATTTTCAATTGATCTTGTCCTATGAGGACATGCCAATACAGCACCTGTCCAAATGTGCTCTCACTTGCATGTGTGTTAAAGGTCTGAGTCTATTCTCAGAGTCCAGTGTAAATATGGAGAAACTCTACTGAAGGAAGCAGAGCTCCAGTTTTGTAACACCAATGTGATAGGAGACTTGACTCCTATAGGTCTAGTGAGGGAAATATTCTAGTGGTTCAAGCAAGGAATGGGGAATTAGGGGATCTGGTATTTAATCCTCACTCTGCTAGAGACTGTGTGACATTAAGCAAATCACTCACTCTCTGCTCCTTAGTTCTCTCCCCCCCCCCGTAAAACAAGGGTGCTGCCTTTCTAAAGTGTTGAGATCATGGAAAGAAAGGCACTATTTTAGTGCAAAATATTATTATTTTATGGAAGAAGATATTGGGCTAAATCCAGGAGCGCAGATAAACTGCACAGCATACAACATCAGGGGTGGGTGTGCAAAAGTTGTTGCTGCAATTGCCCAATTCTAGTGCAGATCTCCACAGGTCTGATCCACCTGCACAGAGTTAAAGCAGCTTGAAAGCAGAAGGCTGCAAGGGGCTAAAAATGTAGCCTCCCATGTTGTGCAAGGTCTCCTTTCCTCTGGCCACACCCTATTTTTCTGTATTATGTTAGCAGGGGGTGGGGCCAGAGTGGCATACTAGTATCTAGAATGGCTTTATGCCATTGGAGCACCACCTTTGTATTGAAGGCATCATCCTTAAACACTGTACAATACATAACTAAAAGATGGTCCTGCCTCAAAGCGCTTAGAATTTAAGTACAAGATAGCAGAGAAACGGCTACTTCAAACAGATGGGGGAACACGAGGTAACAGTGAGCTAATTATGATTGGTATACTAAACAGTAGTCATAGGGTACAGCGTATGGACTTGCATCTGCAACCCTTACTCAGCTGAGTAGTCTTAGGCCCGGTCCACACTTACCTTGGCGATTCGGCGGCACTCAACGGGAGATACGCAAGTGACGTAAATCATTTGCGTATCTTCCGTTGACTTTGCAGCGTCTCCGCCGCGCGCCGTCCACACTGCGCTGTGTCAAAGGGAACAGCGTTCCCTTCCACGCAGAGCTACGCCACTTATCGGGGTGGTTTTCCTGCGTCGCTTGCTGGATTGGCTGAGCGGGTCTACACAGACCGCTCAGTCGATCCAGAGCGGTCGATCTGACGGTGGTGAATTTGCCACCATCCGTGTAGACCCAGCCTTAGTGAAGACAATGGAGCTACTCACCTAAGTAAAGGCTACAGGCATGAATCATCTGTGAAACCGTATGAACCAGTCAGATATTTAAATTTTTAATTAAAACCTTTAAACTGAAACAACCTCATTATCATGGTTACATGCAGCATTATCTTTTTTTTTTTTTTTTAAAAAAGAGCTGTCTGAATGTTCTGCAAATGGAGCAGTGTGAAAATGTCCTTAAATGCTTTATAAAATAATAGCAAAAAGATTTGACTCATAAAACAAGAAGCTCAGAGGCTTGTCACCTGGTTTGTTCTTTACCAAATCACTTATATCATCAGGTTTTAATTTCACCAGAGCAATGTGTGGTATTAACAAGAGCTCAGATTTTCTGGCACACCCAGGTATCTTTTTAAGAATTACTTTTATTCGAAACAAGATTTTTTTTCTTTTTTCTCAGTTGCTAAAACTCATGGTATTCTTGTTTTAATTTCAGGCCAAAAACAAAGATTTAAAAAAAGCTTTATTTGATTCATCTCTTTCTTTTTGCATGTTCCTCTCACTCTTTATGCTTTTCATCTTCTCTTTTTCCTTCATAAAGTCATTGCCTGGAGATGCTGCAGTGATAATGCAATTATACACTTAGAAATAATGTATTCTCTAGTGTAAATATAACAATGTGCAGGGGGACTAATTTGGCTTTTCACACAGAACTGGTTGGAACACTAGGTTTATATTTCCACTACTCTGTCTTGTTAAGATCTGGAACTCTGAAGAAAAGGTCACCAGTACACAGCTCTGGTGAGTGTGGTCTGGTAGAAATAGTTAGAGCTTCTTGCAAACACTTCCACAGTTAACTGTGTAGTTGGATTCTTATAAATGTTTCAATACTTTGTACCTGTCTTAAACATTTCTATCAGGCTGGCAGTCTAAAATGCTGATGTGTATTTTCCTGGAAAATACTAAAATTATGATGTAGAGACACCCAATGAGTTCTAGGAGCAAAATCTGGCTCAACACAAGTCAATGGGTGTTTTGCCATTAACTACAGTGGGGCCAGGGTTTCAACCTAATTTTAGTGGTAATTGTTAGGAACAATTTTGCATGGATTTCCTCTGCAGTTAAGTGCATCTGATAAAGGGCATTAGCTGTATAAAGATAGATAGCATTGCCTAAATTCTAACTAGAGCTTCCTTGACAGTTGAGCTTCCCTACAACTAACTCACGTAACATCTAGTCATCCTGCAAGGCACTGCAACTTGTAATGTTTGTGACACATGAAAATAAGAACAAACTCATTTTGATAATTTAGTGCCAATTCTTACTAAAATAAAGTGTAACCTCTCTTTTAATTTTAATATCTGACATCCTCTGACTGCCTGGCAATTGCCCACTCTTGTGATTTTTATCATGAGCCCTGTGATATTTGTTGATATTTTTCCCCCCAGATCCTAACTCCTAGAGACATGATTGCATGAGAACCACTTTTTTATTTGACTGATAGCTGTAAGTTAAATCACATCATCCTTATCAATAGAAGTTGGCATCTCAGCAGTGCTTGATGCAGGTCTTTTCCATTGCTGAGGGTTACAAGTGGTTTATGGTCTGTTATCAAAGTAAAAGAATCTAACCCCATTGCTGCAAATCCATCCATTGCTGAATGCTGAGAGTCACAGCCTTACACACTTGCAGAACAGTCCTCACTGTGGATTTTCCAACTCCCAAAATGATTTCCCACTGACCGGTAGCAATCCAGCACTGCAAGCTTCCAGAGCGTGATCACCTTTCGTTTCTTGAACATCAATGAAGCTCTCATTGTGCTGTTCATTCACTAGCTGGCTGGCACAAGCTTGGTACACACATCCAGGAATAACAATGAGAGTCCTGTAGCACCTTAAAGACTAACAAATTTCTGCAGGCATAAGACTAAACCCAATCCTGAACTCATTTTCCAGGAATGTGACCTTTAGTATCTGAAGTTCTGCAGCCACTGCTCATCAACCCAAACCTGCATTACAAAGTGGTTCCCACCAGTAAGTGCTTGTTTTTCAGGCCCAGAGGCAGCATTCCATCTGCAGCTGCTCCATGAACACCAGAAACAACCTGGAATTGTTTTTTCACTATGACTCTCAGAAAACTGTCCTCCAAGGAATTAACATGTCCCCCACTGTTGCAGTACCTCCTGTGGGTCTGCAGATAAAGGAGGATCATGTTCCTTATATTTGCAATGTTCATGAGAACAGTGCATAGCTCTGTAGGTGCCATGGTTCTTTCAGATACAGTGGACACTGAAAAGTGCCACACAAGTTTGTGGGATTTAAAAAAAAAGGCATGGAAATTATGGGATATGGATGGCATTAGAGGATGGAGAAAGTTGAATGCTGGGAACTTGATCCCTAGCTCTCAGAGATTCCTGGGTGAATCATTTCTACCCCACAACACACTGTGAAAAGTTCCCAAAAGACATCATGCCAGACATTGGTGCCTGGCACACTAGGATACCTACCTGTGGTGCACTGTACTTTGCATTGTCACAAACACTCCTGGTGAGTACACACTGTGCCAACACAAGTACACACAAGCATGAGCGATATATGAACTTAGGCAACTATATGCTCATGTAACTTGTGCTGCCCAAAGTTTATAGTCTAGGCATGGCCTTAGACTTCTTTGCACATTAGCAACGTGGGTGTAAGTAGGTTTTAAGAGAGTCTATGTGAATGTAATGGAATCTAGCCGATACCATCTTTTACATCACTTCTGAAGAATGTTCTACGCTAAGTGCTAATGGACCCAAGGGGCTGATACAACAGCCTGGGATTGCCAGGACACAGGGAGAGGGTGGCATGGAAGCTGTAAAGATGGCTCTATGCCACTGGATGATTCCCTAAAATAGAATGATCTGTCTCTGGCTGGCTTGAGGGCCACTTTATGCTGGAAGTGCAGCTCAAAGTCGCTGAAGTATAGGGGAGAATCTTGGGCCACAGCCTTTAAAATCTCTTTTAAAAGGAGATTTAGAAATTATCCACCAGTTAGACTTCAATACCAGGCACAATAAATAAATTAAATTGAAATATTAGAATAATGTGGGAATCCTATGTACAGCAAGCACTCAGAGAATGGAATGTGGTGAGTGATAAACAGGGGTTCATAAAACAAATATAATGTTCATAAAACAAATATGTCAGATATACAATAAAAATATAAATTTGGGGCTAGCAAAAAAAAACAACCAAAGATTCCCCTTGATGCAGGGGAAGCTTTGAGCAGCACATAGCCAGCTATACATCCCTTGCTCTCCCTTAAAGCAGCCTTAGTTACTCTAGGGGCCACTTTCACACCTAGCTGACCCAGAACCAGGGGAGAGGGAAGACTTGAAGCTATTTCTATCCCTCATCCCACTCTTCAACTGTGCCAAGTGTAAACTCAGTGCAGCTGAGGATTGTCCTGCTGAATAACCCTTACTGTGTTATCAGCACAGCTTTCGATATAGTATCACATAAACTTTCAGAAGCTGAAAAAATGCTTTATGAATAGAAATAGCATAGATGGGTTACTAATTTGCCAACAGATAACTAGCAGCAAATGATTATTGATGATGTAGCATTACAAAAATAGGAGGAAGAAGTGGTGTCCTTCAAAGATCAATCTGCTAGACTTTTACTTTTCAATGTACTGTACTCATTAATAGTCTGGTGGTAAATTCAAGACTGATAAATTCCTGATTGATTTATTTAAATGTGTAGAAGATACTATACCAGGAAGACTAGTAAAGACTTGAGAGAATAGATCAGAATTGCAAAACAAGTCGAGAGACAGATATAAATGAGGTGATTTCATACACAGTAGATAGATGTAAACTATTACACTAGGGAAAAATTACAATAAGAATGGGATAAACAATGGGAGACTTCTATTCAGAAGTAGTAATGCAGAAAAAGACATGGAAGGTATAATGAACAATGAAGGCAATATAATCTCATTGGCAAGGGCAGATGCTATTTTAGGATGTATAATCTCTGGTCCTGGTCCTACAAATGAAACAGTGCTGTTCTACACATCCTCAACCAGTTCCTAGCTGAGAAGGGACACATGGTTTTTAATGCAATTATGCTGCTAAAAGCACAATATATCTGATTTTAAACTTATGTTTAACTGTTTTTTCAGTTTTGTTCACATCCACAATAGGTAAATGGTACAATTTTTGATCAGATGAGGTGTTCAGCTTCAATATGAAAATGTGTGTACCTATCTATCTAAAGTAACAGGCTGCTGGTGTGCAGAGATCTAACATGACTATCAATAGTGCCTCATTATCCTAAGCAGCTGATAAAAATATTCTCCTTGGGGACTGAGTAAAACCATCAGCCCCAGCTTTCTGAGGGGTTTGTTGTCTGTATCATAGCATGGTGCATAGGTGAGGTCTCTGGTAGGGGTGTGGGACAGCTGGTAAGTGAGACTGCCCCACACTCACTCTGCAGAGGCAGCTTCTGCCCCCTGGGGTGTGTCTGGCTTCCCCTTCTGGCCTGTTGGCTGTCACCACTTGCATGTTTGCTGTGGTGACCTCCTGTGAATGAATGGGGCTAGCCATCTGACCACCCCAAAACAAGGAAGAGGAGGGGGGGGGAAAGAAGGGTGGGGGGAAGTCACTGGGTTCACACAACACTCAAACTGAAGATGAGATGCTGATGCCAGGGGCCCTGTGTTGGGGAGGAGTGGAAGTTCTAAGAGGTGGATTTAAGGGGGATGAGGTGTGGAGGAATGGTGACAGTGGCTAGGAAGGGTTTGGGGTGGGAAGGAGTCATTGAGGAGTGGAAAGTGGGTTTTATCAGGGTGATGGTCTATAAGGGTTTTTAAGGGGTTGTGCGATGGGGTGGGTTTATTTGGAGAGATGGGGGTTGGCGTGGCAGGGAAGTGGAGACTGGCAGGAGGAGGTTTTGTGCAGTTTGGTTCACTTGGGGAGTTGGGGTGTGTTTTATCTGGGGACGGGGTGACAGGGTTGGATGGATTTAAGTGGCAGTTGGGTGGCTGGTTGGGGGGTTATTTGGGAGTTGGGGGGATTGAGGGGAGCTGTGGGAGAAGGGTTATTTGGGGGTCTATGTTAAGGGGCTGTGGAAGGGGCTATGAATGCAGGGAGCTTGTGGCAGTGCCAGTAGCTACAGCTGGCTGTATCTGGCTCCCTCCTTTGCAGCCCGTTCCCCCTCTCTTGCCTCTGTCTTGCTTGCCCCCACTGTCCCTTGCTAGCACCAGCTCTAGATGCAAGTACCAGGGAGGGATGGACTCACCACTGCTGTACCAGGGATGGGCTGGTTTGCTGGGCACTGGCCACGCTCAGGATGGACTCTGTCCGCAGCACCATGCTGAGGCCCCATGGATTCGCCTCATCACCAGCTCCAGGGACACTCTCTGTTCATCCTGCTGCCGGGCCTGCCAGGCAACTCAGCGCCAAGCTGACCCTGGCATTGCCAGAAGTGGAGCTTTGCCTGGGGAGCTGGGCTGTGCATGCAGGCAGCAGGATGGCTCAGATTTGAGAAGGCTGAACCCCATCTAGCCCTAGCCTCATTGTTTCCTTATCCTCACCTATAAATCTACCTGTTCCCATCTGTTGTCCTATCTTAAATTGTAAGCAGGGCCAGATTTACACCTTACGCGCCCCTAGGTACAGCATCTTCAGCCCCTGCCTACAGCTGACCTACGTATTTTCCATTTTGGGGGGGAGGATGATGGGGGCATGAGGGGTTAAGGTGACTGGCTCGGCTGTCGGTGACTGGCTCGGCTGTCGACTGTCGGCTTCTGGCCTGACCAGCTGGCAGGGCCTTAGGGGAAAGAGAAGGAGCAGGGTGCAGGGCCCTGAGAGACGAGAAGGAGCAGGGGCTGGGGCCAGAGTTCCAGCACCCAAACTGGCCAGGGCCCCTGGACACAGGCCCTATTGGTCCATGCAGTAATCCACCTCTGTTTAGGTGCCCCCAGAATGCTGGAACCCTAGGCATTTGCCTACTATGCCTAATTGGAAATCCGACCCTGATTGTAAAATGTTTGGGGCAGGGATTATCTGCTGTACAGACCTAGCGCTGTGGAGTCCTTGTCAGATCCTAGGTGCTGCTGCAATCGAGATAATAGTAATAAATAGTGCTCCAACAGACAGGCAAAAAAAGGCATGATTGCAACATATGAGCCAACCAGAAGTGACGAAATACAGAAAAGCAGAATAGCCTTGAGTGTATGAAGCAGCTTTTTGTGGTGTTGTATAAGACCTATTTTATATCTTGTGCGCAATCAAATGGAGTTTGCTATTAGGAAAGTTTGCTGATACAATAGGACAAGTCACCTTTCCATTCTCTTTTTCCTATCTCATTATATATGGGTCTCATCACTTTAGTCTATTTCCAGGCCAATGGTCCAGCGTAGTATCTGAGGTATCTAGTTTTGGTATTGTTTGATAGAGTACATAACCACAGTAATGTTTGTTTTGTAGGGGGGGTCGAGGGTTGAGATATATTTTGCCTCTTATAGGGATACTTGGGGATAGAACCTGAGCTGGCATTGAAGTAAATGGAACTATGACAATTTACACCTCCTGAGGATCTTTTCTTTAATTTTCAGTGTCAAATTTTCATTTTTCCTATGAAGCTGTATGCCTGAATAGTAATTTTGCATCGATGAATTGGGCCCCTTACGGGCCCAGAACTGCTATCCTTTTATAGGCAAAAGTCCCATCAAGACCAATGAGAATTTGGCCTCCATAACAACTGCCGGATCAGGTTCTGGCTGAGAAAAGGATTAAGTCTATTGCTGCTGAACAAATCCATTACCAGGTAAATTATTCCTTTGTTTAATCTCTGACTATTATTTGGCTCAGGCTCACAGGGAGCACTTTATATAGTAATACTGGCTGCCACATTAATGTCTGCTTGGATATAATTATGTCAAAATTTGTTGAATCGTGCTAATGACATATAGAGCCTTCTCAAATCTTACCAGGGTTTCGTGATTTAAAAAAACAACAAACCTTTGAATTTTTGTTTCAAACTTTTTAGTATTCTTGAGTTATCTTTTTTTACTGAGAAATAAGAGACACATAATGATTTTCCCCAAGGCCCCTATTTTCTGGTATAAACCAGGGATTATTTTAAAAAGTGTGACCTAAAAGCCTTGTGGTCTATCAAGCTCTGATTGCATATTCTGAAATGTTTCCAAAATATTTTGAATCTCATTTGTTAAACTTTGAGGTTTGCCAAGATTTATTAAATGTATTAATTAAGGACCGCCTTCCTGTCACAATGAATATCACTGCAGGTTATATCCTGTGTGACGTTGTACTGGTGCAACATTTACCAGTCTGTTGTTGCAGAGAGAATGTTTTTACAGTAGACTTCTCAGCCTTATTTGACAACAAGACCTAAATATAGTATCCTACGTTTTCATTGTCTCATTGACGTGAACAGGATCAACTAAATCCTGCAACCATTTAAAAAAAAGCGTGGCTGACCTTTGCATGAATTTATCCACCCTCACTATGTGGCTATCACTCTCCCCTCCAAAGATGGTAGCACTTCAATGGTGCTGTATTCATACAGTTTGCAAGGTGGGTTCACTTGGGTTGAAAGTTCCCATGTGTACAATGGAGAAACTAACCCCCAAATTCTCACCACTTCTAACTTTTGGTTCAGGTGATGGGGTGTTAAAACTGGTAGAAGCTATAGTCCACAAAGGGCTCTGGTGGCTGGAAGGTTTTGCCACAATTTTAGTTAAATCTGCTAAAAAAATAGTCTAATTAGTTTTTTAAAAATGGTTCAAGATGCTCTTATCTTGACTACATTGGCTCCCATCATATTCACCTGTTCAGCTGAACTAGGGCTAGACCTGTTGGGAATTATTTTGATAAATTTCCCCAGTGTAGTCAAGACTTTACAGTCACAAACAGAAGTGGGCTGACAATTCCAAGTCTGGATCTGAACCTCTCCAAAGCACAGGGTTATTCAGATATAGGGGCAACTCATACTAACGACTAAGTACGGTGGCTGAGAAGTTCCAGTTCAGACCATGGATCCAAACATCTAAAATTTTGAGAAATTCTGGTCTGGTCTGGACTCACAACTTCCACATAAAATATTGTAACAAATCAGTAGCTATCTGGGAAAACACCCATGGGAGCTGGGCTACTTTACGTATGCTGCATGCCAAAGCTGCTGAGAACTCCACAGAGGCAATAGGAACAGAGCTCATTTCCTTCTGTTGCAAAAATAGCACTTAAGACAAAGGCAAAGTCCATTTTGTAGTCAACCCTACAAGATTGTAGGGTATGACTCATGGCAGGGTGCTCCTTATCCCATCCTGCAGACAAGTAGTACAAACACACACACGTGCTTGCCAGTTCAGTAGTGTTATGAGTGCTATAATATTGACAACCCCAAGGGCACAAAAATCATGAAACAGGAGCTAATCTTGACCAGTTTACAAATCATGAGATTTTTTTTTTAAATACTACATTTTGGTACTCCTTATTTGTTTGAGGGGTTGTTATGGTGCTCTCAGGTTGTGTTTTGAAGCCATTCTCTGCAATCATAATGGTTAGAAATTTACCTCTTTTTAATGAAAGTTGAGATTATCACTTGAGTCCAGGAGCTGGCCCTGTATGGAAGCCCACAAATATTGTGAAATTCACCATAAAATTGTGAGCACTAGGATGCACAGTGGAACTCCTAGTAATTTATAGCATTGCTGATTTTCATTGTGCAGTATAATTGTTCATGATTACTATATAACATTTATATTAGGGTGACACCTACAGCATTAACACGTGGGTCTCTTAAAGAAAGGAGAGCAGTGGAGTGGGTGTGGTGAGGTGATTTTTTACCCCTGTATATGGCACTGGTGAGGAGAGCCCTACAAATCTGTGGAGATCTGTCGCTGGAGACCATGTTTGCAGATAGGAGCCAGACACACGTTCTGTATCCATGCAGGGCTCTGCGGGTGAGGCCAATACTGGAGCACTGTGTACAATTTGGAGTCCCCATTTTTAAGAGGATGCTGAAAAACTGGAGAGGGGCAGAAAAGGGCCACCCAAAAGTATCAGGGAGCTGGAGAAAATGCCGTCCAGCGCGAGACATAAAGAGCTCAAGGGGTGTAGCCCATCAAAAGCAGCCCCCCGTCTGCAAAGGGAAAATACTGGGTCCAAAGGGCCTCTTCGATCCAGCGCCAGGAAACACGAGCCAGCAGCGCGCGCCCCAGCAGGACACGCGCAAAACACCAGGTCTACGTTTTCCCCGTGGGGCGAGTCCCCACTGAAGCAAACCGCCAGCCCCGGCTTCTCCACCGCCTCGTGTCTCCGGACCGAGCCCGGCTGCCCCGCTGGCAGATTTGCTTTAGCCGGGCTCCCCGCTGCAGGGCTGAGCGACGGGGCGCGGTGCCCGCAGCCCGCGCTGCGCGAGGCCCGCCCCCCGAGCCAGGGGTCCCGGCGGTGGGGACCGCGGCATGGGGGGCGGGTAGGTCACTGCGCCCGTGAGCCGGGGCCGTGCCGCCAGACAGCTGCTGCCCGCCGGGGCGGGGTTGCCGGGAGGGGGGGGAGGCTGTGAGTATTATGGGCTGGGGTCGGCCCAGGCGGACGGCGGCGGGGGGAGGCCACGTGGGTACGTGCCATGGAGCGCCCGCCCCTGCGCGCGCTGACGTCGCGGCGTCTCGCTCTGCTCTCGGCCGCCGGAGGCGGCGGCAGGTGACGGCGACGCGGGACGGGGGGAGTCGCTCTCTGGCTCAGCGGCCAAGGGACGGAGCAGCGCGAGCCAGGCCCGCGGGTGAGTCCGTGACGCCGCCGCGTTCCAGATCCCGCCGCTCGGGGGGGGGGCGCGCAGCGCGGGGGGGTCCGCTCCCCGCGGGCTTCTCGCAGCGGCTCCCGCCCGGGCTGGCGCCGAGGCCGAGGCCGGCCTGGACAGGCCAACAGAGCCCGCCGGGGGGGCGACAGTTGCCTGCGGGGAAGCAGGAGCCCCCCCCAGCTGGGGCAGGGCCCGGAGCGGGGCCCACCCTGCACTGCCGAGAGGGAGCGGGGCCGCCTGGGACCCACCGGGGGGGAGTCGAGCTGCGTTGTTTGGCAACAGCGGATCACGTGACGCCGGTGCCGTGGCCCCCCCCCCCCCGCGAGCAGCCGAGACGGCGTTAATTTATCCCCCTCGCGCGCCCCGGGCGGGGACCGGCCGGACCCGGGGTGGGGGCAGCGCGTCGGCCAAATCCCCCCCTTTGATTTAAGAAACGTATCTGCAGAGCCCCCGAGTCGCGCAGCGTGTCCCTTACCCCGCAGCCACGGCCCGGGGGGGAGGGGGCTGTGCCCTGACAGGTGGGAAGGCGGGGGATGGATTTCCCTTTTCCTGGCGGCCAGGGGTCATATCCCCGTGCGTTTCTCTGCATTTTTAAATGCTGTAAATGCTCACGTGTGCGGGAAGTTATGGGGTGGTCAGGCGGCTTCAGGCAATGATTTAATGACAGTCGGCAGGGAGCTGCCAGGAGTGAGAGCTTTATAACTGCTAAAACGCAAATTGCCAACGTCCCACATCAAAACACAAACAGTTCCTTAACTCGGGCTCTAATACATTCTCAAGCAGCGTTTTCGTTCTTTGTGTGGCTGTACGTTTCTGTTTTCATGGATGGAAATGTGTTTTCATAGCCTTACCTGTAGTCTGAAATGGATGTTTACCAACATTAACTGATACAAATCTAATACTTCCAAACTTAGGCGCAAGTAACATTCAGACGTTTGAGAAGTAGCTGCACCTCTTTCTGCCAAGTCTTACCTTCAAATTTCTTTTGACGACTTCACCCAGGATTGTTTTGCTTTGTTTGCTTGTGTAGTATTTTCCACAGTTTCTGCTGAGGTTGGGTATTTTGGATAGTTAGTGGGGGCAGAAGTGACTTGGATATATTTTAACATTTGCAAGTTCTAAAACTCTAGGCACTTTTAAGAAATGTATCTCTGTTTGGCTCTTATACAGATATCAAGACCTAGTATTTAGAATAGGGGGATATGTGAATGGATTCTTTGCAACTGGGCCCCAGCCCTACAATTGCTTATTGACATTTGGATTTGATATAAATGGGACTACCAACTCATATAAGTCACATGAGTTTTTGCAGGATCAAAGCCTTAATTTCTGAGTCTCAATTTTCCCATCTGTAAAATAGGCAAGCATTATTATCCCCTACCTTTGCAAAGTGCTTTGAGAGCCTCACAGCAAAGAGACTATGTAAGTGTAAAGTATTCATTTTTAATATCTTTTAAATAATGCTGTGCAGTACTTTGTATATCCTGTTTTAAAAAGGTCATCTCTGCGTCTTGGAAACTTTCATTATTGTAATAAAAAATTGAGCGTGGATATTATATGAAAAATGCTTAATGGTACTATAGGAGGTCTGAAAAGAGGGAATACAAAAACTTTCAATGAAAATGCTTTCTTTGGTGACTGATAGACTGGGGCCTGGGATTTCCTTGCATCCTTTTTAGTATGTTTAAATGGAAGGTGAAAATAGATCTGTGGCCCAGTTTTTAGTACAATGAACAGATGACATACAGCTTCTCCACTGAAACTATAGACTACTGGGAATACCTGATAAATATAATTTTTATATTAAGAGCAACCGATAGTAACCTATATCGGCATGATCTGAAAAATTAGATGTGTTTTAGCTCACAATAAAGAGGATAAAATATCATGTTTACTCTGACTGAATATCATGGTAATCTTCCCATTCTATAGACTGTAAATGTTGTAGTTTATTTTATTTGCTTGTCTGGTAAAACCAATTCCAATGTTTAGTAATCGTTAGCAGGAATAAGGTGCAGAATTTATTTTTGTGCTTCTCAAATTCGATATCTTAAAGGGACTATTGCAATCAAATGCTACTACTTTGAGAACAAAAACACACAGAGGCAGGAGTCAAGTATTAAAACTAGTGCTTGGAACTGCTCTTTAAAATGGATTATCAGAAAGAAGCAGTTGTCAGATAGTATTGAATTAACAGTAAAATCTGAATCTTGGTTTGGTCAAAATTTTACTTTTATATGCTGATAACTTTTGCAGAAATTTAATCTACAAGTCTGTTGTATTGGACAGAACTAAATTACTAACAATTACAGTAGTTATTGTAAGAAATAAAAAAAATGCTGTTCTGTCTTGGATATGGTGCAGAATCTGTGCTGAGTGAAGGAAGGAAATTGTGCCCCCCCTTTTTTTTAATTAATACTGTATGTAGATCAATTGAGGAAGTATAGTTTAACTTGCATCTTCAAATTATGCAGCAACAATTTAGCTGTAATTGACCTGTCAGTTACCAAGATGGAACTGCAGAATTTTCAAAACACATAGGAACAATTGACTTCTAGAATTGGTGGTAGAAAGCCAACTTGCTGTATCTAGCATCTGCCTCTACACAGCAATGGTAATTTGGGGCCCAAACCTGCTTCCACTGACTTCAGTGATAGAATTCCTATTGGAGTTAATGCATGTTACATTATTTTGGTTGTGAATGGTGAACCAAAGTTTAGATATTTTAGAAAGAAGTCATAATAGGGCTATTCAATTTTTTTTGTTTATCCTTTAATAGAAATAATCTTGAAATATGTTAAGGACTTTTCTAAAGAGGACTGTGATCAATTGTTCTCCATGTCCACTGGAGGTAGGACAAGAAGTAATAGACGTAATCTGCAAGAAGGCAGAGTTAGATTAGGTATTAGGAAAAACTTTCTAACTATAAGGGCAATTAAGCTCTGGAATACCTTTCCAAAGGAGGCTGAGAAATCTGTATAATTAAGGATATGATTTTGTCGTGGTTATTTTTAGTAAAAGTCACAGACAGGTCACGGGCAATAAACAGAAATTCACTGGAGTTTATGACCTGTTTGTGATTTTACTAAAAATAATTGGGGAAGTAGAGGGATGAGAGCTGGAACCCTGTCATGGGGGGTAGAGGGAGATGGAGAGCCAGAACCTGACTGCCACAAAGGTCTGGCTCCAGTTCTGGCCAAAGCAGCGGTCCAGGGGGTGCATTGCCCTGGCAGAATGGGCAGAGGGAGTGCACAGCTGCAGCTGTAACCACAAGCCCGGGAGGAATGCATGGCCCTATCTCCAGTTCTGGCTACAGTCCAGGGGGATGCACAGACCCAGCCCCAGCAACAGGGGGAGAATGCACAGCCCCACGCAGTCACAGGGGTGTGCAGTCCCAGCTGCACAACCCCAGTTCCAGCCCCGGCAAAGGAGCAGGGGGGAAAGTGCACAACTTCAGCGGCACTCACAGTCACACAGCTGCAAGGGCAGGGAAGGGAGGGCGACACGCAGTGCAGTGGGGAGACATAGCCCTTACAGCTGACCGCTGAACCCAAAGAAGTCACAGAGATCGGGTGAAGTCATGCAATCTGTGGCTTTCCTGACCTGTGACTAAATCATATCTTTTAGCCATCATTGGAGGTTTTTGGGAACAAGTTGGACAGACACCTGTCAGGGTGATCTAGGTTTACTTTGGTCCTGCCTGAACCAAAGTACAGGGAGGCGGGGGCTAGACTTAATGACTTTTTGAGGTCCCTTCCAGCTCCACATCCTAAGTTCCTATGAAATTGGAAATTCTGTAGTGTGGCAGTCTGTGAAGTTAAGTGGAGATTAGCCAATAAGATTCTAGTTGTAGCAGAGTAAGAGTTTAAATGAGGAGAAACATTTTTATTTTGAATATCTCTTCACTGGTTTTGATAAAATTGTTTCACCATTTTGTACTAAATTTCCCTCTGTGATACAGTAGTGAATGGATGTATCTGCTAACTAACCATCAGTCCTTTTTATTAACTAATCATGGAAGGCATAAAAGGACTCTATCAACCTGAAATCTAATCACATCACTAGTTCTTTATTTTAAACTTTCCAGATTGCTTTATGGAAGAGTTCATGTAAACATGGGAAAGTGACTGGTTATGAGGGGGAGACAGTGAAACTGTCACAAAGTACTGTCAAACGCACAAAAAAGACAAACTGAAATTGTTTTCTCTCATTTCAGTTATAGTAATATTATATGTTAATTGTAACAATGATAGGTAACAAATTTTCAGATGGAAGTATAATTTTCATTTTTTAAGTTGGAGCACCTTAAAAAATATGCAGTTTTTATAAGTGCTTCATAATGGCTTTTAAGTAGAGGCACTATTCAGACACGGTTTGTTCGACTTCTTTTGAGTCAGGGAGCCTAATGAAAAATTCTAAAATTGGCTTTTGGTAGATCCAGCTTTATTTACAGAAGAAATTTTTTTATGTATCTTAAATTAATAATAATTGACAAGTTAGCAAATGAGGATTTCACATCCTATTTACTCATAGTGTCTTGACTTTTCAACATAAAGATGCCTTCTGTGTTTTTAAAATCAGAACTTATTTTCCTTATGGCTGATATAATGTAGCAAACATTGTGGTTTTTTAAGCATACATGGAAAAATCTTAAATATTAATTTCATGAATTAAAGTCTTAATTGCGTTAATTATTTCAGAGTACTCTATCCAGTACTTGCAAGGTTGTCAGTACTGTTTAATACAAGGCTTTAAAAATCTACTAGCCTTTGGCAAGCAGGAAGCTTTTCTGCTATCTGCTTTTGCAGAATCTGAGTTTGTGTATGGAAATAAGTTTCTAGCCCATATGACTGTGAAGATCACCTTCCAACTGTGAATGAAGCATAAACTGAAAGCACCGTCTTCCTAAAACTGCAGATTTGTAGTTCCTTTACTTTTGCTCAGATCCACAACGCAGCATCCAAGCAAAAACTGACCAGAGCCTTCCTAGTTATCACTGCTGATATAGAGAAGTCTGTTGTAGGAATTAAACTGACAAGAATAATCATTTTTCTTCTGTCTCAATTTGGGAAAAGCCATGAGCAGTAGAGGAGGGCACAAAAATCAGATGAAGGGGGATGGATGATGGGATTGTCTGGAGAACCCCACTATTACCCTTGCAACAGCTAGATGTGCTTTGAAGGATGCAGGAGATACCTGCTAGCCTGACACTTCAAAAGATGGAACCCCTGAGTGGAATCTAGGGACATCAGCTTGTAGGAATCCCAACGCCTTTTCCTTTCACAGCAGCTGGTGTGGGGTGTGGTCTCACACCTGGATGTTGCTCCCTGCCGTTGGGGCTAGTCTTCTAGTTTAATCATTTGGCTGTTAGGTTTTGAATATATGTTTCACTCCCTGCATGTAAGATTTTTTGGTGAATGAAATGAGACTTTGTGTGTGTAATGGAAGGAGTTGGGATGGTACAGGCGGGAAAGAGTATTAGTTAAGTATATAGGGTGAGAAATTACATGAAAACATACATCAAGTTAATTGTTTAATATAGTGCACAACTCCTTTATTCCTTTAAATTTGGAGCTGGTGGGTAGGAGGGAGGTTAGGTAAAGGTGTGTGTTTCAGCACAGGTATCTTTCACCTGAGCTAGGTAAATTTTTCAAGCCTTGCTTAATGTAGACATAGCAATTTAATGAAATGTAGAGGTTACCTGAAGTCAGTTTGTGAACTAATTCATTTTAAAGGTGCACAGCAATTAAGCTGCTTTACCTTAACCATATAATTATATTCTGACTGGATTCTTTTAGGTATAATTATACTCCCAGAGAGAGCATAGGAGCATAAAAGGACTCAGTCAGGTCTTCCAATTCTGACATGTTCGTCTTCTCCCCACTCCACAGTTAACTAATTTGGGTTAAGAAGTGTGTCATCTCTGACAGCGGATTGGAAAAAGGGTTAAACAGAAAGCTTCTTCATGTAAGAAACAATAGTAATACAATGCCAGCTTCTGAAAGGTGATTGATCAAACACCGCACTGAGCTTCTTACCACTGCCTCTTTGGCCACAGTTAATCCAGTATCTTTTTTGTTGGGTTGCTGAAGGTGCAGCTGGAATTTTAACACTGTTGCTGCTCATCTTTTTGGAAGCTGATGGAGGATGATCAGAGAGACATTGAAAACAACCTTTGCCTTTAAAAGGGTGTCAGGACAAATGTCGAGATCTGTTGATCTTTGCAATAATCCTTAGGAATATTTTCTAAAAAGTCCCATACTCAGCTGTAGCCAGGGAATAGCTTTAGTATGACAGTCCATTACTCAAATACGTTAACAAGAAAGTCATCTAAACAACTAGAGTCTGCTGTTATCAATGATGTATGTTCTACGATTTCAGCTCTCTCAGGCACCTATCACTTTTTAACTTTAATCTGCTGCATACCTATGAATCTGATCTGTGCAGTAAAATTTTGCTGAAATGGCTTTTTTCTTAAGCAAATGGAAATGTTGCGTATGACACGTCCTCAGATTCACATTAAAGTGAACTTCAAATTAACGCATATTGCAGCAATTGAAAGGTGTAGTGCAAATTTGTTAAGTAAACCTGATTTAATAGTGCTTTAAAAGCTGCAGCAGAGGAAGAATATATAACTCATAGGGCTGGTAATGCTTTAGAGCAGGAGTAGGAGTTATCAGCCATTTCCATATCTCTTCTCCCTCTTCTGTAGTAGGAGCTTGCTTGATCCCATTCAGGGTGTGAGGACAGTGCTGTCTTGACATCTTGGTATTGCTTTGTGATTTCCTGGGGGTTGCAGATCCCTACTTTAGAGTTATTTGCTTATAGGTCACTGCTTCAATTCCAGCTTCTGTCATTAATAACACTGTTATTGACATCTGATGCCAATTTGCTTTTGTGACATGAATTAGTCTGTCTAGTTTCTACTGAACAAATCAACTGTTGCAAAGTGTGTCATGACTGGCATTAACTGGGACTCATAGCACTTAAGGAGACATTTGACCAAATGGTTATGGAAACTGAACTGCCTTCCCACCCTCTCTCATGAAATGCATACATGCAAGCTATTATGAATGAATCCCATAACATTTTATGAATGTTAAAGAAATCCCCTCTGCCTTCCCAAATTCCCTGAGTTTAAGAAGGGACATGTGATTGAGCACACAATTTCCTAGAATTGTGCAATATGTGGAAAGGCTTGGGAAGTAGAGAGAGTAGTATTGGGTATGAACATTGTTGCTCTTGTTTCTCTACTGCTGGCCAGTATGCTAGTAAGCAGTAGTCTTGAGAATGATTGTTCACCCACAGTTACTTAGTTCTTAGATATCAGTGAGATTGCCTTTATAAATATCTTAGAAAGGCAGGTAAATTTGTTGACACTTGGTATCACAACAGTGGATGACAAAATGCAGGCAGAAGTTGGGGATTTTAAAAAGAGAAGACAACTTGTTTGAAAACTATATTTCTAGATGTTGAAAATATCCTGCATAAAATTGGTAAAAGGGTGGCATTCTTTTGTTTGCTGTAATGAGAACATAACACTGTATTCCGTTTGCTGTTAGACTGCTAAATGAAAGAGAACTCTGTTCAGTGTTGCTCTAATAATGAAGTTTTCCTTTCCTCAGCTTGCAGAGAAGTTAAAACGCTAGTAGTGTTCCCTTGTGCAGCTTAGAAGAAGAATGAGCCAGCAGTGGGAAAGAGGACACTATATCCTGATTGGATACATTTGAAGAGGACATTTTTTGTCCCGAGGCATGCTTCAGCAGGACCCATACTAAAAAAGACGTAAGCTCAATATCATTGTGTTTTAAGTTAATTGACTTGCACTTATCAATTATTTAAAGGGACACTGATTTGAAGTTTAATATCTGGCATCTACTGTTTAAAAAAAATCTACTGGCACAAATCCAGTTTCTCTCTTTGAAAGAACCCGTGAGGCCTGATGGCTTTTTATTTAGATGTCTTGCATCACCTGTTCCATATTTTGAGTGCTAATGACACTTCCAGACAAGCATCCTAAGAATATGTGAAACTGTATGTGTGATTTTCTGATAATACATTGCAGTAAAAATAGGGTATGGCAGGGAGAGATGTCTGGCAGAAGTGTGGATTGGGTCCATCTTAATTGGTTTATTGCATTTCAGCACGTATGGTTTAACTGCATGGCTCAAATGCCCAGTGTTCTTTCTGAGCAGTCTTTTCACACCTGAATTGCTGTTTCAAATGTTTCTGATAATTTCAAACACAGCTATTAAAGATAAAACTAACTCTGTCTATTATAGGCTGTTTTCAGCAATAAAGGTAAGAAACATAAATTTCCTGTTTATCAGACATTTTAAAAAGTGAAAATAGAGCTTAAGCAATTAAGGATAAAGGCAGTACTACAGATAGATCAATAACTCTTTGGGGGTCAGACTTCAAAATAAAAATATCACCCTTGGGTTAAGAACAAACATGGGAAATTTCAGCCCAAAGTAAGCTATTTTTTAGCTATATGAGCATCTGAAATAAAGTTGGAATGAAAGTGCTTTCTGAACCATTCTGAACTAGACCATTGCTATTGTGGTCACTAAATACTTTCCCCCTCCTTTTGACATGCCATTTACTGATTTTTTTAAAAAACTACATTTTTGTATGACCTGCTAGAACTGATTAATCAGGTGAACCCATAGAACATGATTATTAAAGAAAAAGCATTAATGACAGGATTGTCAATAAATAACATTTAGATGGTGTTTGTTTTATTGAATCTAAATGTTCTGGGACCTAGTTGCGCTCTCAATTGCGCATATGCAACTTCAGTTGACCTCAGCTGGTATAGGATGTACACAACTGAGAAGCTGATTGGACCTCAGGAGAAATGAATGTAACCTTCAGCCTTGTTAATTTAAAAAGATTTTCCTCCCCTTTAAATTATGGAGTATCAGTGCTTATGTGGATTTTGAGATCAGATCACCCTACCTTATCTACCTGAGATCATTCCCCCTAATAATACTTTTCTTTCGCTCTTAACTCAAGCCAAGCGAATAAGCAAAAAGTTCTAGATAAGCCAGTGCCACGCTGGGAAGTCGAGGCAGAACTTGATAAAGATTGGCAATCTCTTCTAGAGACTAAACTCATCTGTGTAAACTAGGAATGTCTCAGTTTTTCTCTCCTGAGAGCCAGGATTCCAGGACTGAACCCAAATCAAACCAACCCATACACACACATGCTCTGATCTCTATCTGTAGATGGATGGGCGTAGAAGGATATAGAAGGGGAAGGTAAGATAGCACTAGGTTAAACTTTCATGTAGCAAATTGAAAGTAACATAGATCTACAGTTATCTATAAAATTAATTCATTTAAATCATTAATCAGTGCTCTTTGCATTGCTATTACTAAATAGTGGGAACTTTGAATCTTTTGCTGTTAGACATTACCAGTATGTGAAATTTGTGGCACCAGAATTTGTGATTTGCCAATACCAGCTGCATTTGTGTTTAGCGTTTGCAAGTCTCATGTTCAATGCGGTGTTAGCCAAGCATGACATAAAACTTGTATAGAAAATTATTTATACACATAGGGTATTTAACCTCCTCCACTCCTCCAGAGAGAGGACTCTTTTTTTAAAGAGCATTCAGAATGGAGTCTCTTTGTAAAACTGTAGCAGGGAAATAAGAATCTTTACTTACCTGCCTGTCTGGACAGTGGTATACCATTATGGAAGTTGCTGTTCTTGCTCTCCTCTTCAACTGTAGGCATATGATAATCAATGCAAGGATTTTTCTTTCAGTTACTTCCCTGGGAAATACCAGCTCCGTTACATCCTCTAGGTATTCTGCGAAATTAGTAGCTTGCATCCCTCTTTGATAAACTCTCAGGCACAAACACTAACTTGAATCTAAACAAATTCTATTTCAAAACATAACTTCAAAAGTCTGAGGAAGCTAAAAAGCAAGTTAATTGGAGGATAACCCATAATACAACTGGTACAGTATCTTCTCAGATCCTTTTAGGATGAATCACTCAGTTTGGCATATATTACTGTGCAGAAAGACAATTGCCAGATGGTAATCCCATTTCTGTATTCTGGCATGTCAATTCAGACACAATTATAAAGATTCTATTAATCTTTCCTCTTAGTTATTGATCTTGCCTAAGGGAGGAGGAAATTCTCAGATGATAAACTGAAACATAGGTGGACACAGTTATCCTCATGATCTGCTAAGTGTTCAAGTGCTAGTGCTTTTAGGAAGCATAAATTGATGGCTAGGAAGTGGTTTGAAGAGATTGGTGTCTGTCATTCAGAAGAAAATTGTGATAGTACCCAAATATATTAAGTAGCATTTAAAATAAAAGGTATGAGATGCTGCTACATACCTAAGCCTTTTAAAATCCCTTTTTTACATATTTGGATTCTGCAGGGGTTGCATCATCCTCCAGTAGGAAGAATGGGTTTCTTGGTTCAAGGAACCAAGTCCCAGGTAGTTTGCTAAATTCCCTCAAGATGAGCAATCTTGCTGTATTAGGAGGAAGATAATATAGATTGTCTCAAAGAGAACACTGGGGATTCCATATAAAGATCTCTACGTTAGTGTTCTCACCAATACTATTTTAACCCTTCAGGTAGCTCTTTTGGAGGCATGGGAGCTATATTAAGGACCCATCTAAATATAGAAAGAGGTTTGATCTTCAGATTTGTATTGTCATACAGCCTGCTTTGTGTTCACCTTTTCCTTTGAATTCTGTAGGGGATAAATAATGCCTAACAGCCTAGGAGAAATAGTTTTTTCCCCTTCTAACCTCACATAGCTTTGAAATTGAATCCCATTTCCCCCTCCTTCCCTGAAAATTCCTTAACATTAACTTTCTGAATTTTTCGCACCTTTGGGGCCTTTAGTTCTGAGAAGACACGCTGTTTCAAGTGAGAAAAGGTTTGGTTGGTGGCAGGCTGTATATAATAAAGAGGACTGGTATCAATGCTGAGGCAGCTAAGATCTCGTTTGGAGGGGAGAAGGTATTTCAAATGGCCCTTTCGCTTTGGGATGGTAGGTTGGAGAGGCAAAGCAGAAACTGACAGTTACCCACCTGGGAAGTGAGGGTTGGTACCTCAGGCAGGAAGCAGCTGGGATGGTATCTGTTAAGCCTAAATCTAGAGGTAAGATAGTTGCCAACACATGTCATTGCTGGTTACCGCCATGTCTGGACAGGAATGATGGTGCAGGTTCTGCCTGAGCACTCTGCAACACACACCATTCATCACAAAGTTGCACCGTTTGCCTGGATGCCTGTCTGACTCCTGAAGGCTATGCAATGAGGGGAGGTAAGGAAGTTCCTCATGAGCATCCCATGGAGTGCTGTGTGGGTGGGAGAATGCTGCTGTGTAGGCATTTCCATCTTCTGGACTCCTGAGTTGATGCTCGTCGGCATTATTAAGACAGGCCGTATTAGTTGTTTCAAGTAGATGCCTACGGGCAGAGCTCTTCTTGAGGATTTTCTGTCATGAAAGCAAGATTTACAAATTCAGAGCTGCTGTTCATTTCTCGATGAGGCATACAAACAGCTGGCTGACTGGATGCACTCCAGCAGCTATTTTACCAGAGGGTGCATGTAAGAAAATTCCTTATTGATTAAATAGCATTGTTGCCTGGGGAGCGCTGTAGGAACTGCAAACCCATCAGTCCAAACTGGCATACTAGGGTGCGAAAACTGAAATAGACAACAAAGGTTGGGATGCTTAACTCGGTATTTGAAAGCCTTTGTTTTTGTCAATGTCACTGAGCTAGGGAACAGAATGCTGCAATCGTTCCTGAAAGTATGCACCTGTAAAACTTAACTATATTAAAGTGTTCAGTTTGCTTCATATCTGATTGTTCAAATGTGTAACTTCATTGAAAGCTTTTACTTATTCTGTGATTGGTGGTGTTTTAGGTGAGTTAAGGTACTGATCTAGCTTAATACTTATAACCTGACTTAAATCTATTTCTGATTCTTTGTAGGATGGCTGGCTGTGGTGAAATAGATCACTCAATCAACATGCTTCCCACTAATAGGAAGACAAATGAGCCATGTTCCAATGCAACACCTTCCCTGACAGTCCCTGAATGTGCTATCTGTCTGCAAACGTGTGTCCACCCAGTGAGTCTGCCTTGTAAACATGTTTTCTGCTATCTGTGTGTGAAGGGAGCTTCTTGGCTTGGAAAACGGTGTGCACTGTGTCGGCAGGAGATTCCTGAGGACTTCCTTGACAAGCCAACCTTACTATCTCCAGAGGAACTCAAAGTGGCGAGCAGAGGCAATGGGGAATATGCTTGGTACTATGAAGGTAGAAATGGTTGGTGGCAATATGATGAGCGTACCAGTAGGGAGCTGGAAGATGCCTTTTCCAAAGGTAAAAAGAGCACTGAAATGTTAATTGCTGGGTTTTTGTATGTAGCAGATCTCGAGAACATGGTTCAGTATAGGAGAAATGAGCATGGACGTCGCAGGAAAATAAAACGGGACATAATAGATATACCAAAGAAGGGAGTGGCCGGGCTTAGGTTGGACTGTGACTCTAACACTGTCAATCTAGGAAGAGAGAGCTCTGCTGATGGTGCAGACAGTACATCGGCTCTGGGGGCTGCTGCTGTGCAGCCTCTAGCATCCGTTTCTGCTAGACCCCTAACTTCACTAGATGGTCAGCCGACAAGTCCTGCAACGCCATCACCTGATGCAAGCACTTCTTTAGAGAACTCTTTTGCCCACTTACAAATAAACGGAGACAGCATGGCTGAAAGAAGTCATAGGGGAGAGGGAGAGGAAGACCATGAGTCATCGTCTTCTGGTAGGGTGCCAGCCCCTGATACCTCCGTTGAGGAAATCGATTCGGATGATAGCAGCGATAGTGAGGATGTGTATGCTCAACCTCAGCAACACACCTCCTCTGCCCAGCAAAGACACTTGAATGTGAATGCAAACCAGTCAGTAATAGATAGATCAGTGGCAGGGGGTGGGGCAGTAAGCACCAGTGTAAGATCTAGGAGGCCTGATGGACAGTGCACAGTAACTGAAGTTTAAATTTAGAGCCATGTATTTTAAAAACTCAGTCCTGTATCTGTACGTTTTCTGTTCATGGTGGCATTGCACTCAAACCTAGTAGTGTATTTGAAGTGTAAGTGATACGAGGAGAAACAGATTTGGCTTATTAACTTAAAATCTCAACATGTCTCAGCTGGAAGAATCTTTGAAAGGAAGAAACTGGGGCATTTTGTTAATGGTTTGAAAGCTACTTAGCAATACCCAGTTTTCTTGAAAATGTCTTGTGTTTATTTTGTAGCATTTTACCCCTTGGAGATACTCAGTCCCTTTTTGGCCAATGTATATCCACTGTACAATTCAGATTGTCTTCATTATCTGACTGTTGCATTAAGTGTCTTACTACTTTCTGCATGGATTGATATACGAAAAGAACACTAAAGCAGTGGGGGAACAGGGAAGATGTTGGGAATGAGCAGGATGCTTAATTTAATGTGAGAAAATATGTGAGTTTGGAGTTAAGATGTCTTTTAGACATGCAATCATTTTATCTTCCTGCAATGGAAATGTAAAAATGCTATTAACTTTTGTTGAAAATTCTTATCTGTACATACTTCATGGCATTTTCATTGGCTTTGCTGTCCTTGTAGTTTGTTTTTGAGGTCTCTGTTGATCTGTCTTGTTTTTGTTACAAAATTTATAATTTAATAAAAACTACACTTTAACAATCTGAGGCATCTTTGCATTTTGATTGAATTGTACTAAGGGGCACTTAGACAAAGTTATCATGAGGCAGTTATGCCAAAAAGAGAGAATTGGATTGAGTGATCTTGAAATTCTTGCTTCCCAGACCAGATTATCAGGCAGTGTGCTGACCAGGGCCCCTACAGGAGGTGGGGGAGGAGTACACTTTAATGGGCCCTGGGGGGCCCCAGCCCAGGCTGTAACCCCCATGGGTATGTGTGTGGGAGGGGGTCTGTGTTATAAGTTTGTACTGGGCCAGAAAAAATTATGCTTGGGACCTGGTGGTGACTGCACCGTGGTATGATCACGTCCTTCTGGCTGACTGAATTACGTTAACTGTGGTCTCAGAAGCTACGCATTCTGATGTCATAGCT
Source organism: Mesoclemmys tuberculata (assembly GCA_007922155.1). Classification (NCBI taxonomy): domain Eukaryota; kingdom Metazoa; phylum Chordata; order Testudines; family Chelidae; genus Mesoclemmys; species Mesoclemmys tuberculata. Next base: position 41,722,566 of record ML675604.1, on the reverse strand, counting down.
TCTCTCCTCATTTTGCTGTTGTGGTGGGGAAATAAAGAATTGCAGGAGAAAACAGCAGGTGATCTATACCTGGTAGATCCAGTAAAGGAGCAAGTATGTTTCCCTGGATGTACTTCATCTTAGACAATCAAGTTAAAATGTTTGGTCCTGGTTGTGGCAAAGTTAATATATGCAAATATTATGGAATATATTACCATTCAATTACATATTACAAATCTAATACTATGATCTCAAGGGGTGGGGCATGCTTCCTCGAGGTTGTCTTAGGTCTGGTCTACACCATAGAGTTAGGTCGACACAAGGCAGCCTACATTGACCTAACTATGGACATATCTACACTTAAATTCCACTCCCACTGACGTAACTGCCCCTTAGGCCAACTTAACTCCACCTCCATGAGCAGTGTAGAGTCAAGGTCAGTGTAATTAGATTGACACTGTCAGTATAGACACTGCGGCATTGCTTATGTCGATTTACTGGCTTTCAGGACTTGTCTCACAATGCCCCACGCTGACACTACAATCGATACAAACATTCCTGGTGACGACATGCACCGCCAACAAAGAGCAGAAGCGTAGATATGCATAAGCAATGTAATTACTACAGCAGCTTTATACTGACATAAGTAAGATCAACGTAATTTTGTAGCACAGACATGGCCTTAGTGGGAGATGTGGCTCTACTGCTGGCCTGAGTGTCAAGACAGGATGGTTTCCCCCTATGGTTTCAGAAAAGTTTATAGTTTGAGAGAAAAGCTGACTTGAGCTCATAGGTACTACATTTGCTTTTAATTTTCCAAATTCATTAAGAAACCACTTCAGTTAATTCAGTCCAGACTTTGGTTGGAAGGAAAGGGCATGGCCATCTTTGCAATAAAAATGTACAGACTAAGACTTTACAAGAAAGCATTAATTAACATGTGGACTTGCATTAAGAAGCTGAGTTATTGACAAGCACGCAGTGCATTTCACACACAGTTACGATAGAAATATGGTACCTGAATTGTTCAAAAATTGGGTATGACACTTGAAATTCTCAGCTGAAATGTGCTGTTTACATGCAAAGAACTGAAGTCCTCAAGAATAAAATGGGGTCCATTCTGATTTAGAATTGTTCTGTGAGAATAAAGCCCACACACTCAAATCCTCCTGTTTTACTGAATGCTGTAACTTGGGGTTCCCGATCTATGGCCTATGGGAGCTTTCAAAGTGGCCCACTATTCATTGCCCACTGGCTGCAGAAGGGATCCGTTGCCTAAGGACCCAGATGGAGTGTGTTGTCATAGGACTAAAAGACTGACTGCAGCAAGGAGCCTGCCCCCAAGGGATGCAGCCAAAATTCTAGAATTGGACACGTAAGACAAATCAGCTGCTTAGGTATTCCATGCCCTGGTTTAGGCAAAGCAAAAGAGAAACTCCCACACCTAGAGTTAGGGTACTCAGCTGGCAGGGACACAACCTGGGTTCAAATCACCATGCTAGTTGCAGGTGAACCCAGGGTTGTGCCTTCACCACTAGGCTACTGTGTAGATTAGGGGTGGGCTTTCTCCATCTCAGCTGCTGGAGCTATTCTACTGCTTATAAATAACTATTCATTGGAACAAGGATTAGACTAGAGTGGCTCTTTCTGGCTTTGTGTATACACAGTGAAATAAGCACACTTGAAAGGGATCCATCCCTGCCTGGTGATTAGGACATTCACCAGGGAGAAGAGAGATGTGTGTTCAAGTTTCTGTGCCAAAGGCAGAATGGACACCTTAAACCTGGCTCTCCTACAGCTGTAGTGAGTACTCTAACCAGTGTGTCCTGTGGGACACAGCCAACCACACTAGGGCACCTCTTCTCCCATAGGTGTGCAGTGAGACCACGTAGGGGATCAGGCAGGGGAATGCTTAGCCTGAGCCACTTGCTTGGGATTGGAGTAACTGGTTAGGTGTAGAGGAGCAGCCTTTGTGTGGCATTGTGCACATGTATTGGCAGAAATGGAGGCCACTATTGGATTAGGCAGCAGCTGAGCAGTGGTGTTTGAGAATGGTAGTGGCAGCTAAGTGTTGGGACTTAGGTGTCTTAAGTATCTTTGGAATATAGCCTAAAGTACATTTTACAGTTTTCCATAAATAGGAGAATGAAAGGTGCCTATAGGCTCTTTTCATACAGTGGAGCAATACAGCCTCCCGTGCGTAAGGCCTGCATCGCAATGCTGAGTGTCACACTTAGGCACCTAGAAAAAAAAAATCACTGGACTCCACAAAGCCTGTAGGTGTCCAAGCTCGCAAGACAATGAATGGGGCATGATATGTGCCTAAGACTATGATCCACACACATTAGGTCCCTACCCTATCTAGCCAGTAGGTCATAATATTGAGAGGTATTGCCCAAGCTCCAGGCCCAACTGGCTGAGGGGAAGGGGAGGGGGTAATTTGAACAGCTATCTTCCACCTCTAAGAAGAGTATGCTGACCACTGAGCTATGGGATACTGTGACCAGGGCTGAGCCTCACTCAGTGTCTCCCCTTGAAGATGTTCCACTTAGGATAAATGATTAGCCATTGGTAAGGATACAATTTGGTCATGGATTCCAGGACCTCTGGAGCAGCTGCCAGCCCCCGGGGCTGCCTCCAAACACCTGACTGGCTGGCCAGCCCTGGGGCCGTGGAGCAGCTAACTGGTGGCTAGCCCCGGGCACGCAACAACTGATCGGTGCCTGCCTACTGGCACTGCAGGCTGCAACAGCTGCCAGCACCAGCAACTTCGTCCCCCCCCACCCCAGATTGTGGCTTCTGTGAATTTTTGTTTATTGCCTGCGACATGTCCCTGACTTACTAAAAACACCTGACACAGAATCTTCACCTTAGTCACTGCAGCAGGGTGACAGGACTCTGGGTCTCCCAGCTCCCCCACCACCACAGTCAGCTTCTCTCTCACCGACTCTTCGCCGGAGAGGAATAATTTCAACAGAAGCCCTTGAGGGAGTGCTCTACATCAGACTAGCCCATCGTGCCTCAGAGGTAGGTAGAGCTGAACAGGGTGTGCTGCTTTCTCAGGATTGAGTCACCATGTTACCCCTCCTGCCACCAGCATGAGGGAGCTTTCTTGCTGTAGTTAGGTGCCAGAACCCTGACGCTAGCAGCCACTCAAGCTCTGTCTCTGGATTTATGCCAGTCCTAAGTTTGCTTAGGTTAACATTAGGTGCTCCCTGTCCTTGAGCATCTCTGAAGCATTCCTCCCTGCCCCTCCAATGCAGCTGTCCTGAGCGGCATGTGTTACAAAGGACCTGCTCCTGCGTTATACCAGTCTAGCTATGTGTAGACTGTTCCCTTAGGGACAGCAAACATGGTAACGTTTGCTTAAGGGCTGGACACTGCACAGGGTGGGGGGAAATGCTTCAGAGTTGCTCAAGGACAGTGAGCACCTCCTGTTAACTTGTAAGTGGAGCTTTAGCGGGCTAAGGCTTTTTGTGGATGTGGGCCTAGACTCTTATGTTTGCACTGTAAGTGAAATCTAGAATATATGATGCTGAAGGGCCGGGCTTGGGACCATTTCCTTGCCCTGTTGGGGCTAGAGACTCCTCTCCCCCATTGCCAGCTTGCCCTGCCAAAGGGCTGGGCCTGAGACTATTGCCTTGCCCTGCTGAGGGCGGAAGGCTGTTTCCCGCTGCCTGCCCGTCCCTGGCTGAGGGCCGGGCCCTAGACCGTTTGCTCGCCCTGTGAGGGTGAGAGACTATTACCCTGATGAAGTGGCCTGAAACCAAGGCTCGCCCTACTAAGGGCCAGAGGCAGCCCCTTTAATTTGTACTCCCCTAAGGCGTAGGCACCAGGAGGTGTGGCCTCTCTTGGGGCAGGCAGAGGGGAAGCAGTCTCTAGCCCGCAGCAGGGCAAGTAGCTAGTTCACACTCAGCCCTTCAGCGGGGCGGGCAAGCAGCAAAGGACAGGCTCTGGCCATCAGCGGGCAATCACCCCTAGGTCGGGGTAGGAAGGAAGGGAGGGGGACGCAGCCCCACCTGTCTCCACTGTGTCCCAGCCCAGGGCCCTGTCAGTGACAGGGTGTCCTGTCAGCGGGGCTTCGGCCAAAACACACTGACTCAGAGCGAGCGCAAGCCCAGACAGACTGTAGTTGGCTTCCCTGGGCTACTTCCTCCCACACTCCTAGAGTACCTGGTCTCCTGAGCTGTACCCCGGTTCCTTGTCACGTGACAGCAGGCCCGGGAACTTTCTGGGGTCATCTGCAGAGGGCAGTTCCTCTAGATCCTGGGATCCACATGTCCCTTCTGGATCACCAGGGGTTGGCAGCTCAGGTAGCTCCTCCAGGTTCTCAGGCAGTAGGGAGCTCTGGCAGCCTTTCCTCTGGGTCATAGGAGCCAGGGGTCTGCTCCCGCTTATCTAGCTCAGGCAGTTCCTCCAGATCCGCAGGGTCCCACACCATGGGTAGCTCCAGCAGCCTCTCCTCCGGGTAACGGTCAGGTGCAGCCATAGGCTTAGGCACTAAGGGAAAAACTTCCTTCTCCCTCAGCGGCTAGGCTCTGCGTGAGTGGGCAAGGCCTGGTTTTTATAGGCCTAGCCCCACCTACCTGCTTCCGGTCCAAGGGAGGCCACAGCGCCCAGCTACCTTTGTTTAAAGTGTCCTAATTTTGCAATATATTTGTAGATATTCACTCAACTCTTAGAACAAACTTGTGGCTTCTGATACTTTTTGCACCTGTTTTAATGAGAAATAAATTGATTATCTGTGTTCTCAAATGGAAAGAGGGTTTTTTGGGGGTTATTTTAGGTTTACTGTTACAGCACAGCTCTAATCTAAAAAGCGACTACGTAAAATATTAGAGACATAAGATGGATGAGGTAATATCTTTTATTGAACCACTTCTGTTGGTGAGAGACAAGCTTTTGAACTACCACAGAGCTCTTCTTCAGGTCTAGGACAGATACTCACAGTATCACAGCTAAGTACAAGGTGACAGACAGTTTAGCGTAAGGAATTAACATGTTGTAAGAGATAACTCAAGGTGAACTGTGCAAACACCTGTGCATCATAGGCCAAAGGAGAGTTAGGTGATAGATTGTTTTAATGCACCATAAATCCAGTGTCTTCCTTAAGTCCATGATGTTTAGTGTCTAACAAAGTTATACATTTAAGCTATTGGGATCATCTTTTGAATGTGTTGTGCAGGTTTCCTTTGCGGGCGAGTACTGAGAGGTCAAATATGGAGCGATCATTTTGTGACGTGTTCACCCATGGTGATATGGTGTTTTTGTGTCTTGTCATTTTTATGTGCGAGGTCATTAGCAGGAGTAGTGTGTGGCAAACGGCCGACTTCCCCTTAGTGAGTCTCACACTTTTGCCTCTCGTAGTGGGCCAGGGTGTTCCCGGTTATCCCGTCCTCCCAGGGAGTGGGGGTAGGGACCCAGGCCCGATCGCTCCTCCAGGTCCTAGCCCAGCGGCCCTCTGAGTAGCAGCTATGTGCTGTTGGCACTGTACTTGTAGCTGGAGACTTTTCTCCTGGGCTATTCTCCCCTCTCTATTCTTCTGGCTTTTGAGCCCAGTACCTTCCTCAGGCCCCCACCCCACAGCTGGGAGGGGGTGAGTGAGTGGCCCTTCCACCACCACTGCCACCACCCCTGCTGCTTCCAAGCTCCTGCTGATGCCATGATTATCCCTGCCCTGCTGCTGCTGCCCCTCTTGGCCCCCACATTTGGGGGCGCCCCTGCACTTCCCCTTCTCTTCCCCTTCCCCGTTGCTGCCCCACTGTACCGTTCACCCCCCTCCTCTGTTGTTGCCCACCCCCCGTGGTTTGTTCCCTCATTTTTTTTGTTTTGTTTGTTTGTTTGTCTGTGTGCTTGCCCCACCCGGCCTCTGCCTTGGTTTGTGCCCTGCCCACCTTGCTGCCGGGCCTCCCAGCCCTGCTGTGGCTCTGAACCCTAACCCCTCCTTTCCCCTGCCCGCTGCCGCTTTCCCCTGAGCTGGCCCTCGTGCTCAATGCCCCCCCTCCCCCCCGTAATTGATCTCCCAGATTTTTGTTGAGACCTCCCCCCACCCCCCGCCCCGCACACACTGCACTCCCCCATGTTGCTTTAACCCCGCCCTGCCCCCTGTGCAGCCATAGGAGCTGGTGTCTCATCTCGGGCTGGCCCAGCTTGGCCCCCCTGTATTCTTTTGTGCTGGTGCCCTCCTCCCCTGCTTTCAGCCTAGCGGGGAGGAGTGGTCGCCCCCCCTTCCCCTTCCCGCCCCATCCCTGCCTCTCTCTCCACTCCCCCTCCCCCTTCTTCTCCCCCTTCAAACCCCCCCCTCACCAAACCCACTCCTACCCCCCCAAGATGGCGGGTGTGCCTGGGGCTGGACCCCCTCCCTAGATGCTCCTCACCCCGAGGCCCAGTCCCTGCCCACAACAACTGGTCCTGCTGAGCCGCCGGGTGTCTGTCCCCGGACACCGGCGGTGGACCACTCAGGTAGGGACTCCAGGGACTCTGCCACCCCCACGGCTCCTGTCTCCCCCACCCCCCGCTCTGGGGGAGTGCGCCCTCGGCCAGGAGGAAAGGCCAGGGAGGGGGAAAAAAAGGGCAAGGGCCCTGCCCAGAAGGCGACACCTCCTGCGGCAGGGCCCTCTCCTCCCTCTATCCTCCCCCGCAGTCCCTTCCACCAGCTCTGTGGGTGGCAGCGCTCCCAGAGCGTATGCCCAGGTGGCTGCGGGCCCCCCGCCTGACGCCGCCTCATCACCTGCCCCAACCGCCACCTCCAGCACCATCCCAGGTGGCCGGGGCCCCTTCCCCACCCTTACCAGGAGGCCTGGGGTCTGGTGCCTCCTGGTGCCTGCCTCGCCCCACGTGGAAACCTACACGCGGGCGATGGCGCGGGTGGTGAGGCCCACGGCTGTGGTGGCGGCCTCCCGCATGTACGGGAAGGTGGTCTTCTTTCTGGTGTCAGAGGCCGCCGCCCAGGAGGCGGTGGAGACGGGCCTGGCGGTCCCTGTGGAGCCCCTGGAGGACCTGGGCGTACGGGTGGTCTTTTCCTCTGTCCCGCCCTTCCTCCCCAATGCCGCCCTTCTGCCTTTCCTCGCCACCCTGGGGAAGCCCCTCTCCACCATCAGCCCGCTTCCCCTCGGCCATAAGGACCCCGCCCTTCGTCACGTCCTCTCGTTCCGCCAGCAGGTACAGCTGCTGCCAGCGGCGTGTGGTGAAGAGGTGCTCGAGGGGTCATTCCTGATACCCCACCAAGGGGCCCAGTACCAGGTCCATTATATGATGGGGGAGGCCTGGTGCTACCTCTGCCAGGTGGCGGGGCACGTTCGGAGGGACTGCCCCCTGGCCCAGCATGGACGGAGGCTCGGGACCGCAAGACTCAGGAGGGCAACAGCCAGACCAGTGGCGGCGTCCCCCTCCCATCTCCCTCCCAGTCATCCAGTCCCTGTGGCCGCCCCCCACTCCGTCAGTGGTTGTCACCTGTGCTTGGACCCTCGGGGTACTCTCCCCCGCTGGATCACTCGGGTGAGCTGACGGGCCCTGCTGATGCCTGGTGCAGTCCTGCGGGGCCTGCGGAGGGAGGGAGCCAGGGCCGGCACTGTTGGGCATCGGAGGGGGCATGCCCCAGGGGGAGGCCTCTCCTTCCCCTGTAGCCTCACCCCCCCTACTGACCCCCTGGCCTTCCCAAGCCCCGATCTCTGTGCCCTGGCCCCCTGGCCCTGCCCCCCACTGCCGGGCTGCTGTGAGTGCCCCTTCCCTGCTGCTGGCCCCACATTTGGGGCCCCTCCTTCCCTGTAGCTGCCCCTGCTCACACACCCCTTTGCTGCCCCTCTTTGTTTGTTTGTTAATTGGTTATTTTGTCCCTGTATTAGTTTGGTTGCCCTGCCCTTCTTGACTTAGCCTTCCTGCCCAGTCAGGTTTGTTTGCCCTGCCCTGGCCCCTGTGTTTGTTGACTTGTTCGCTGCCCGGTGTTAGCGCCCCCCTCCACCTCCCTCCCCCACCCCCGGCGCCCCGGCCGCACACTACATTCCCCTACATTTCTTTAGCCCCTTCCCCTCCCGTGCTGCAAGAGGAGCCGGTATGCCACCCTAGGCTGGTGAGTGCATCGCCTCTGCATCCCCAGCTGGTTCAGCTCCCCTTTCCCTTGTGCTGGTGCCCTCCTTCCCTGCTTTCAGCCTAGCAGGGCAGAATGCCTGCCCTCTCATCCCCCTTCCCATCCCTCCTCCCCTCCCCCTCCCTCTTCACTTCCCCCTTCCTCCCTTTGTCTTATTCCCCCTGCTGAAGCTGCCCCTACCCTTTCCCAAGATGGTGGATATGCCTGGGGCCAGGACCCCCCTCCGTAGATGCTCCTGCTCCTCCTTCTTACCCCGAGACTCTGCCCCTGCCCTGCTGGGCTCCCAGGCATCGATCTAGGGACACCAGTGGTGGGCACCTCAAGTGGGGACTCTACCGCTGCCTCGGCTACTTCCCCACCCCCCTTCTCTGGGGGTTGCACCCTCGGCCGGGAAGAAGGGCCAAGGGGGGAAAAAGAAAGGCAAGGCCCCCCCCCCAGAAGGCGGCACCTCCCACGGCTGGGCCAGCTCCCCATCACTCTTTACCTCCCCCCACTATCCCCTCCACCAGCTCCCAGGTCATACACCCAGGTGGCTGCAGGCCCTCCATCCGCAGCCCCATCACCTGCCCCAACCGCAGCCTCCAGCACCATTCCCCGGGGCCAGGGTCCCTTTCCCACCCTTACCAGGAAGCTCGGGGTCCATTGCCTCCTGATGCCCACCTCGCCCCACATGGGAACTTACATGCGGGCATTGGCACGCGTGGTGGGGCCCACAGCATGGTGGCGGCCTCTAAGATGTAAGGGAAGGTGGTTTTCCTGGAGCCAGGTGGCACCAGCCAAGGAAGCCATGGCAGTGGATATGGGCTGCACCATCTCCCTCTTGGTGTCCCTCCTGGAGGAGTCCCCAGCCGGAAACCTTCCCGCCCCTATGTCAGCTGAAGCCCCTGCCGGTGCTGGGGCCACTGCTCTCTTGGCTACCACTGGGGAGGACCTCGTGGTGGTGGGAGGGGACTTTTCATCCCTCATGGAGGAGATCGATGCCCTGGGTCTGACCCTACCCAGCCAGGGGAGGACGACCCTGCCCCCCGTATGGAGGGCCTAATGCAGGGCACCACTGAGCCACCCCTCCTCCTCCCCTCCCAGGCTGCTGCGCCTGCTCCCACTCCCGGGGCCCCTCTCAGCCCCTCTGCCCACCCAGCTGGCGGCAATGCCTCCAGCAAACCCGCCGCACCCTTGCAGCACCATCTGGGGCTGCGGCTCCCAGGCTGGGACTGCCGGATGTTCCCTCCCCAGATGTGGGCCAGCTGCCCCACCCCCACTCCCGAGGGTGCTAGCCAGGCTGTCCCCTTGCAAAGGCCCAGAGCCGCAGGCACCACACCACCTGAGCCCGCCCCCCCGTAGAAGACGCCCTCCCCTTCCCTGCTGCTCCAGCTCCTGGCTCTGATCAGGAGGCACTGCACACTGCTGGCCTGGTTGCTGGGGCTGCGGTACCCACCCACATTCCTGGCTCTGAACCCTCCCCCACTCCTTGTCCTGACCCTCTCCCTGCTCCCGCTCCCACCCTACTCCTTGCTTCCAACCTACTCTTGGCTCCTACCCGCCCCCGCCACCAACCCTCCCCCCGCCACCCACAGTCCTGCCACCCCTGGAGTTGTCTCCTTCCCCCTTAAGAGCTCCCAGGAGGCAGCCTTTGCTTTCACCACACCCAGCCCCCTCAGGGCTGCTGTCTTCCCTCTGCCGTCGCCCCTAGCCCCTATCCCAACACGCCACAGGGCCTCTGTGGGGACCGAGCTGGAGGACGAACCCCCCTGAAGCACTGTGTGGGCAGAGCAGCCACCCTGTTCTCCACTGTCCTGCAGCCCGAGGTGCTAGGGGTCACTGAGGTCGTGCCGGACTGCCTGCTGCACTTCCGGGTCCATGTGGAGGGGCTGGCATTGAATCTCACCAACATCTACGCCCTGACTGCAGGCCCAGAACAGGTGCGGTTCTTCCAGTCGGCGTCCGCCTTCCTCTGTACCCTGGATCCTTGTGAATGCCTCGTCCTGGGCAGGGACTTTAACACCATCCTTGAGGAATGTGCCCGCACGGGGACTGAGCAGTGTCAGGCCGCCGTGGACCATCACTCCCTGGTGGACGTCTGGAGCGACCACCACCTGGACGATGTCATCATCTTCACCTGCGTTCGAGTGGGAGAAGACCAGTCGAGCCACTCCTGGTTGGACAGCATCTACTTTTCTCGCCATCATCTCTCGCGGGCCCACTCCTCTGGCGTATGGCCGGCCCCATTCTCGGATCACCATCACCACGGAGAGGCCGGGGCCGGCCTACTGGCACTTCAACAACAGCCTACTGGAGAATGTGGGCTTCGTAGTGTCCTTCCAGGAGTTCTGGCTGGCCTGGTGGGACCAGTGGAGTGCCTTTCCCTTGGCGCGGTGTTGGTGGGACGAGGGGACGGTGCGTGCCCAACTCTTCTGCCACAACTACACTTGGGGGGGGCCAGCCGGCGGAGGGATGTGGGAATAGAGCAGCTGGAACGGGATGTCTTAGCGCTGGAGAGGCATCTCACCGCCAGCCCCAAGGATCCATCCCTCTGAGGCGCATGCTCGGTGAAGCGGGAGGAGCTCAGACCTTTGAAGATCTTTGGGCTTGGGGAGCCTTCATTTGATCCCGCATCCATCTTCTTCTTTGCCCTGGAGAAACGAGGGGGGCACGGAAGCACATCACCTGCCTCCTGGCAGAGGATGGCACCCCCCCTCACAGACCCGATGGAGATGCATGGAAGGGCCAGGGCCTTCTATGCCAGCCTCTTCTCGCCAGATCTGACTGAAGCCACCGCCTGCCGGGTGCTCGGGAATGAACTTCCCACGGTCAGTGTGGGTGACTGGAATCGGCTGGAGCTACCTCTCACTCTAGCTGAACTCTCAGGAGCCCTACACCTCATGCCCACAAACAAATCCCTGTGCATGGATGGGTTGACTGTGAAATTCTACCGTGTATTCTGGGATGTCCTCAGCCCGGACCTCACCATCATCTGGGCCAAGTCTGAGGCCAGCGGAGAGCTCCCCCTCTAGTGTAGGTGGGCCATGCTAGCCTTGCTGCCCAAGAAGAGGGACTTCCCCTCTCGCTCCTCAGCACAGACTACAAAATCATAGCCAAGACCCTCTCATTGCAACTGGGGTCCATGCTGCAGGACGTGGTCCATCCTGACCAGACCTACACCGTCCTGGGCCGCACCATCCTCGAAAACCTGTATCTGGTCCAGGACCTCCTAGAGCTCGGGGGTAGGGATGGCCTATCGTTCGCCCTCCTGTCCCTGGACCAGGAGAAGTATCTCCTGGGCACCCTGCAGGCATTTGGCTTCGGGCTCCGCTTTGTGGGTTTTCTCCGGGTGCTGTACGCCTCCATGCCTGGTCAAGCTCAACTGGACCTTGACCGAACTGGTCAGCTTCGGGCGAGGAGTGAGCCAAGGCTGCCTGCTGTCAGGCCAGCAGTGCACTCCGGCCATTGATCCCTTCCTCTGTCTCCACCTCCGGAGGCTGATGGGGTTGGTGCTCCATGAGCCATTGCTGAGGCTGGTCCCGTCAGTGTACTCCAATGACGTGCTTCTCGCGGTCCAACACCCAGACGACCTGGCATAGCTGGAGGCCTGCCTGTCTGTCTATTCGGCGGCCTCTTCCACCCACGTCAACTAGGTCAAGAGCTCTGGCCTGATGGTAGGGCCAGGTGGCAGACGAGCTCCCTCCCACCCGCGCTTCAAGCCATCCGGTGGAGTGTGGGTCCGCTACTCTATCTGGGCATTTACCTTTCCGCCACCCATCCTTCCCCGGCGGAGAACTGGCAAGATTTGCAGGACCGGGTGTCTGGGCCGCTGTGGAAATGGACAGGACTACTCTGGTGTCCCTTCGGGGGAGGGCATTGGTGATCAACCAGCTAGTCCTGTCCATGCTCTGACACCGGCTCAACACCTTGGTCCCAACTCCAAGCTTCCTGGACTACCTCCAGAAGACAGTTCTGGAGTTCTTTTGGCCAGGACTGCACTGGGTCTCTGCAGGGATCCTGAGTCTCCCCCTGGAGGAAAGAGGGCAGGGCCTGTGCTGTATCCACAGCCAGGTCCACACCTTCTGCCTCAAGGCCCTGCAGAGACTCCTCTATGGTGCAGGCAGTCCGGTGTGAAGCCACTTGGCTCACGCCTTCCTCCGCCGCCTCCGAGGGCTCTGATATGACCAACAGCTCTTTTTTCTCCACCCTAGAGGTCTTCCGCGAGACCTCTCTGAGTTGCCTGTCTTCTACCAGGACCGCCTCTGGACCTGGAGGCCCCTTGCGGTCCCCGAGGGGAGGATCTCCTCGCAGAGCCCCTGCTTCACAACCCCCAGCTGTGTGTGCAGGCGGCAGAGACCCACTCGGTGCGACGGAGGTTGGTCCTGGCAGGAATCACCAGGATTGGAGATCTCCTGGACTACGCCTGGGGGGACTGGGTGGACCCCCAGGTATTCGCTCGGTGCATGGGGCTCCCCACCCTTCAAACCCCCTGACGCGTACTCCAGGAGGTGAGGGCAGCCGTGCCCCCTGCTGCTCAGCTTACCTCGAGCGGATTTTGTGAGAGAGTGCTCCCTACCCATCCCTTAGCCCCAGCCCTCTGGTGCTTACCATTGGGCCCCAGCCCCCCCAGTCTCTCCATTCCCACGCAATGAGCTGGCTGTATGACTTGCAGCTGGGCCTATTTCAAACCGCGCCCAGGCACCATCTGTACACACTCGTGCTGCACACCCGTCATTTCCTCACCCTTGTGTCCCACCCAGACACCGAATGGCGGGACCTAACCACCCACAGAGGGCGAGGACCCCCCAGTGGGCCAGTCTGTATTCCACCTTACCATACAGCCCACTGGGGACATCAACTGGCGGCTCCTTCATGGAGCTGTGAGCACGGGCGTGTACCTGGTGCAATTCACCCCTCGCCCGAACACCTGTCCCTTTTGCGGCACGAGGGAGACCCTAGCGCATGCCTACCTGGAGTGCACCAGGCTGCAGCCCCTGTTCCGGCTCCTCCAGAACCTCCTGTTGAGGTTCTGGCTGCACTTTTCCCCCTCACCTGTTTATTAATGCACACCTCATCCCGAGCCCCACGAAGTCGCGGGACCTCCTCGTCAACCTCCTCCTAGCCCTGGCCAAAGTGGCCATCTACAAGACCAGGGAGAGGAGGTTGGCTGAGGGTGGGAGGAGCTCTGCGACTGTGGGGCCTATTTCCATTCCTCCATCCGTTCACGTATCCAGGAAGAGTTCCTCTGGGCAGCATCCGCTGGTTCCTTTGACACCTTCCGGGAGCAGTGGGCGCTGTCCCGGGTTCTCTGCTCGGTGTTCCGTTCTGGCTCCCTCTGTTTGACCCTGTGACCTCCATGACCCTCCCTGTTTTTTCATTAGTTGTCCCAAGGAATCAGTTGTATCCCGGGCTCAGTGATGTCTTCCCTTAGGCTGGGGGAGGGACCTTGAGTGGTGGGCGGACCACCTCCTGGTTTACAAATAGGAGAACTTTCCTACTGCCCTCTGCCCTTGCTATACCACAAGTGATTGTCCCATTTCACCCACATAGTTGTTATTGGGGCATTTAATGCAGTGGGTGAGATGCACCACATGTTGGAACAGGCATATCTAGGATCCATGGATCTTGAAAAGGTGTTTTGTGGGCGGTATTGATTGTCATAGCAATGGAGATATGTCTGCAGGTTTTGCATCTGTTGTTCTGGCAGGGTCTGGTGCCACTTTGAGTTGGGTCCTGATCTGTGGGGAGTTTGCATCTGATGATGAGCTTGATGAGGCTGAGGGGTTGTTTGAAGGCCAGAAAAGTGATTTTGGGAAAGATTTATTTCAGGATGTGGTCCCCATTGCATATGGATAGTAATTGTTTAATGATATACCCTACAGGTTCCAGGGTCGGGTGGTAGGTGTGTGGCCAGACATTCTCTATCCCCCTCCCCCCCTCAATATTGAAGCTGGTTCTTTTATGGTATTTTAGTGGTCCCTTTCATGAGAAGACCTACTTCTCTGGTGGAATGTCCTTGTTTGGTGAAGGCAGTTTTTAAGTGTGTTAAGGTGTGTATCCCAGACTTTCTTCTTGGAGCATATTCAGTGATATCTGAGCACATGATTGAAGATCACAGATTTCTTGGGATGGTTATTGGCTCTGTGGCAATCTGTGCATTTCTTGTATATAGTTATATAGTTTTCTGCAGGGATCCATTACTGTAGCTAATAAAATATGGCATATTGGAATTCCATGTTTGTTTTTCAATTTCATCTGTATCTTATTTGCATCACTTCCACATGAACTGTAACTGATGGCCCTGCCACAACCACCTGGCATCTGAAAGTCAAAACAACTCTTTTCCTTTTTGCAAACCTAAATCAAAGAGTGCCGTCTGAAGGTCTAGGCATTGTGATACTTATTTACCCATGCAAACAGTACATCAAAAATAAATCCTGTAGTCAATCCTCACCACAAACAAGAATGAATTAAGCATCCAAGTATAAACAGAAAAAATTGAGAATATCCCAGCTAGTGACCATCTGGATAGCCCATTGTTTCAAATGCTTGAGTAGGGACAAGAAGAGATGTGCTTTTCCGGCACGCTCTGCAGGTCAACACATTCAGGCTATTTTATGTATCAATATACAGTGAATTACTCAACAGCCCCTCCTAGATAATGCCATGCCAGCAGTCACATCACTCTTAACATTAAGTGGGGCTTCAGCATCTGTGCTGATCCCTCTCGTGACCTTTCACTCCTGCTCAGCTTACCGGCTTCTGTGAATTCCTTTCACAGGTTTCTAACTCTCCCAGTACAACACATGGGTAGCCTGAGCACCTAACTTGGAGCTGTGTATTCCACTGGGCTGCAGGCCACCTAAAGTCAGGTATTGCAACATGCAGACTGCCGTGCCTAAATTGGTCTGTGGATCTAGTAGTTGGGTCTTTAGGGCTAACAGGAGAAAAACTTACTTTTGTAACTACTGTGGGCTGATGCTCAAGACGTAGGAAGCATCTCTGCAGTGTAAGGTGATGGCTTTTTGAAACACTGTCACTTCTCTACCCATTACTGAACTTTAACTCCTTGACGCCAAGCATCTGATAATGCTGAGAAAGAAATCACCACTGAGAACGCTTAGGCTGAGGGATAAAGGTCAACCAACTGGAGCTAAACAGTGCTGTTGTGTGCCACTGAACAAACGTTGACAATTTTTGCTCTTTGTGATGAGTCATTGATTTCAAAGTTACTATGTACGGGTGCGCAAAGTGTCTGAGCTATTCTAGCCAAGAGATGCCAACTTCATCCCCGCCATCATGCACAAGCACCAATTGGGGGTAATCCAGACTTGTAAGTTGGGAAAAAGATACAATTTGGAAGAACTGTCTGAGCCAGGGCATCATTTCCCAGTTTGCCAAGGATGAGGGCTTTGCCTCTTTTCTAACAGTAAGGCAAAGCTATGACCTGCCACCTCGGCAGAGTGGCAGTACTTACAACTAAGACACATGCTAACTCAGATGCTCTAGGACTGTCAGAGGCTCCAGAGCTATTGGGAATCTTGGAAATGCTTCATAAACTCCCCAGGCCCGTGCCCACTCTACATGCTTTAATAATGAAGAGGAATTTGATTGGTTTGGAGTTATTTGTGAAAAATGTGGGACAAGGGTTATCACCCCAATGGCAAAGCATATGCTAGAATGTTAAAAAAGCTTCCGTGAATCTCAGGCTATTGCAAAAGATTCTATTAAAAATGTACTGCAGGCCAAGAAAGTTGCACAAGATGGGGGCCTGGTCTTCTGATGTTTGTTGGTTCTGTAAATAAAGAGAAAGGAACTCTGGTGCATATGCTATGGGACTGTCCAACAGTCAGGCAGCTGTGGAAAGAGGTGGATGCACAAGAGTGAAAATAGTGCTTGCCTTCAGCAACCAAGCCTCAGCTGAAAATTATATCCTATGTTATGTACCAACTACATTGGATTTAACTCCGCCACAAATACATTGGTTCTTGAGGACCACAATCATTATCAAGCAGGTGGTTTTATAAAAATGGAGTAGGCTTATGCTCAGATTAGAGCAGGGGTATTTTGACCTGGCTGAGTAGTGAAATAGCTTGTAGAGGTAGAGTGTAATTATATGAAGCTAAAGACATTTGTCCCCCACTTCTTGGTACATTTGGATTAAGAATATTGAGACAATTCAAATAATGCCAGACTTCCATTCCACCTGCTGTTTTCACTGTTTCCCTCCCCCTTTCCACTTCCCCATTCCTTTCTCCTTTTTTTCCTATTTGTATATGTTTATTATTAATGTATTATTATTACTTCCACCCTAAGATGTTATGCCTAGGTAACATGGTCTAATTTTATATTGTCTGGTCTTGAAGCTTTGCAAAGTTGTGTAACTGCATAATTTTATTGGCGATTCTGTGAAATGTGCAGTATTTGGTAATGTATAAAATCTGTAAGTCGTTTACAGTTTAAAATGTTTTATTATTGGTTTATGAAAATTCAGGAAAAATTAATCACAAAAATGCTGTTATAGATAGGGGCAAGTTAACAAACAATTCCTAGCAAGTGATAAGGAAATGCTAGAATTCCAAAGAATGCCAACAATTGCTGTCTTATTTTAAGTTATTTGTGCTAAGGGAGTCCTTCACATCTAAAAAACATCACTACAATGAGTGTCCTTGTTTACATTCACAGCAGAGAGGCCAAGAACGGATTGAAGATGGAAAACAAGCCACCCTGTCATCTTAGTGGTGGTCCCACCAAAATTGATTTGAGGCACACTGGCAGCAAGTTGTGGGGAAGTGTACATTCCTGCCTGGGACGCACTGGTTCAGTTGATGAATAGGCTTTATTTTTAGCACAGTCAACCTAGCACCTCTCATAAGTGACACACTTCCATAATAATTCAAAACAAAACAAGAATACAGTCTTCAATCCTGTTCTGGGAGAGTAATAGTTCAATTCCCAGCACAGTATTTACCTTTAAATACTAATTCCACTAATTTCCATTCTGTCTGTGATTAGATCTGCAAAGGATCTGCTGTGATTTCTCTCTGTGGTAGCACATCAAATATGATTCCATGACATGAAAGCTAGGAATGGTAGTGCCAGTTTAAATGAACAAATTCTTAAATGGTTCAGACACATACTTGCTTTAGTGAAGGTTTTGTTTGCAAAAGATCAAAACTAACACTTTTCTTATGCATTGACAGTTAATCATTTGTGTTTTGTGCTTTGAGCCACGGCCTGCAAATTGGCAGCCCCTCCCCAAACGGTTCCAAAAATGTCCTTTTCTGCCCGTAAAGCAGCTTCTAGTCGTAATTCTCTTCCTGCTGCGACCACCTTTTTCACAGCCCGAATCACTTCAGATGGACCCTGTGTATATTGATTTAGCCATGCTTGGGCTTCTTCTAACGATCCAGCTTCATCTGAAGATGGCAAAGTCTCCTCAGCCAATCCGAGATGTACAGCTCCCTCAGGATCCACTTTGAGAGCGCCGCTTAGCAGCTTAAGGGCAGGGCCACTGCCAACGATTTGTACAAGCCTGGCAGCTCCACCCCATCCTGGAACTAAACCCATTTGCTTGTGGACAAATCTAATCTCGCTTCCTGGAGTCATTAACCTGTCAGTGAGAAAAAAAATATTCAGTGTTAATCTCTACATGGTTTATATGAACCACATCAGAACCCAGCAATGCTTACTGGTTTTTATTTCAAAAGTAAAGCCCAACTGGATAGCATGCAAATTACAGATACAGCTGCTTCAGCATCTTGTATCTGGAATCTCCTAATGCCAGACAGGTTCCTATCTAAGCATCATGGGCTTGATTTTCAGATGTGTGGCACATTTACAGCTCTCACTGACTTCAGCTCGAGTTGCAAGCACTCAGTGCCTCTGAAAATTGGAAATCAGAGCCTGTATCCTTCGGCTGCTGTCGCACAGCCCTGGTACAATTCCCTTTGCTGGACACTCACCATATGGCTGTGATTGGGTCCCACCATACAAGGGCTGTGTGCTGTTATGCTGCCCACCATCTACCGAGGCTGCAGCACCATCTCTTTTCTTGGCCTTTATGGCACACTTCCTGAGCACAGGCTCATTGTTGCCCTTCCATGGAAATGGGACCACCTGGCCTAGTTGCCAAAGGCCTCAGGGCCTGTGCTGAACCCCCCGGCCTCCCCAGTAGCTTGAGTTCAGCCCTTTCCCAGAGTTCCAACCTTGTGGGCACGCTGGTTTTATAGGTCAATTTTTCAGGGACATGTGACAGTTGAAGCAAATAGGCATGGGCTCTGTAAGAGTTCCAAAACCAATCAATCTTTCCTATAGCTAGCACAAGAAATATTCTGATCTAACAAAACAATGACACAGCTGGACACATTTCCCTGCTTCAGTTTCCTCATCCCCCTTCAGCATTCTTCGGGCTTAGTTCAGCATCCTCTAAGGGGCAGGATTCCCGCTCCTGCTCATGGCTTCTCCTCTGAATCACGGAGTCTCTCCCCCAGCTCTGCAGCCAGTTTCCTTCCTCCTCAGCTGGCCTCACAGATTAAAAAAAAAAACTCCTCTGCTACAAAAGAATGCCCCTCTCTTTCTCTTTCCTGCCCAAGCTAGAGTGCCCCTCTGAGTATCTCAGGGCAGGTCTACATTACAAATCTACATTGGTGCGGCAGCACTAATGCAGCTGCGCAGCTGTAGCATGTCTGGTGAAGACACTCTAAGCCAATGAGACAGAGCTCTCCTGTCGACTTAATAACTCCACCTCCATGAGAAGTGGTAGCTACTTTGGTGGGAGCAGCTCTCCCGCTGACATAGCACTATCTACGCAGGGGGGGTTAGTCGGTAGAACTACATCACTCAGGGGTGTGGATTTTCCAACACCCCTGACTGAGGTAGCTATACCAAAGGAAGTATGTGGTGTTGACCAAGCCTCAGATTCTGTGGCTTTTAAGAACCAGTGTTAACCCCTGACTTCTTTGTTCTCATTTGAAGATTTTCCCCTTTCCAAATCCCCGCTCTGCAGAGAAACTTGGCTGGCCTGGTTTCCTTATGCTTCAGCCATCTCATTATCCCAAGGTGCTTTCACCTGAATTGGAGCGAACAAGATTTAATGACACTCCATTGTTCCTAGTCTGGGAGATACCAGAGACAGCCCTGACAGCAGGCGATAACCACAAAGGTTAATCCATTTTGGATTAAGCTAAAGCAAAAAAAAAAAAAAAAAAAAAAGGTGCTTAATGATGCAGAATAAGAGTGGCCACATGGAAAGCTAGTGTGGAATAGATAAGTGTGCTTTAAATCTTTAAATCCACAACCTATCTTATTTCACAATAACATCTCTGTGAAAAGAAGCCCTTATTGGAGTCAACCTATCTGCCTTGCTGCAGGGACACAATCACATCCACAGGAGAGAAGAGGGCTGGAGTTGAAAATCATCATACAAAGTCAGCCCTGGCCCCTACAGCAATGACACTCTTTCTTGCTGAGGACAGCTCACTTTGTAACCCATTTATGCTGCTCTGAGCACGGGCCAAGTGGTTTGGGATTATTCAAGAGCTGTGTGAGGTATTTCTTTTGCCACAGATTGAATGTATTTTTTCTGGAGCATTCCCAGCCCTTGCCAATCCAAAATGGGAGTAGTCCAGCTAAGGACTAAATCTGATTCCTCTTCATCACATCACGATACTCTGCCATTAGAGTACTGGTCTGACTGGTAATGCTTCCCTTGTCATATAGCTGGCCCAGGGAATGCTATATTGGGGCCATTTACTTACAAAAACAATTAAAAAGCCCTCTGTGGTTACATTACCTAGAATGTTTTATATGACATTTTACCTCAGAAAAAGAAATTTATAATCCAGTTATTTCTGCAGCCTTTGATCAATTTTGAAGCAGCAGTGTACAGCAGGAAGCATGTTATATAGTAGAAATATGCATTATCGCTGTTGGAGGCCCAGTACAATTTGAGTTGCTTGACCACTGTCCTACAGGCCTAGCATAGCTTCAGTTGCTTGCTTGGCTATTCTGACCCCTGCAGCATGACATCTTCCAGTTGGCACAGACTGAATAACCTCATAGATGTCTCAGTTTCTGCATAGCACGGCACATTATAAGACAAAATACAGATACTGTATTGCTTGCAGCTGCACACAGATAAAGGTGATGGGAACAACGAGTTATCCTTGAACGTCTGGGGGTACACTGCTTTTTTGCCAAGGGGCAGACTTTTACTCCACCCCTCCTATCACCAGATGTTGTTTTGACCCCAATTATTATGGTGAGAATGGAATGTAGTTAAGGGTGAAACCCAATGTAGGTAATTGGCATATATTATAATGAGAGATAATTAGGTGAAGGTTGTTTATGGAAGGGTATAAGAAGTCATCACTTAGACAAAGGGGGGTGCTCCATCAACACCTGACTCTGCGGGAGGTGCTGCCGGTTGGACCAGAGGATTCACTGACTTCCTGGTGGGGCCGCTGAAGAAAGCCGTTCCTGTATATAGCCTTCTGAGTAACTGCTTAGCTCTCCAGGCTTTGTGAATATGATATATTGTAGTTAATTTTAGGCTTTGTATCTAACTAGTATATTTATAGAAAACCTTGCACATTAAACCTTATTGATCTGCAAATGGGGCGTATCGGGTATCACTGGTATTCACACTGATCACAAAGTATCCAGAATCAACAACTACCCTAAAATAATTCAGCTAGTCAGCAAAGCATTTGATCAGCAGCTTGCAATCTTCACTTTGATTTTCATGACAGAGGTCAAGATGCTGCTAGAATTCAACCCTCTGGGGTAAGAGCATGTCCTTTCAAAAGCAAATTGGGACTAATTATTTCTTCTACACCTGCATGTTGTAGTGTTCCTTCAGTTGCTTTACTCTACACTATCAATTCATTATCCTTGTATTCTGAAAAGAGTTTATCTAGACAAAACAGCCAGAGATTTTGCTGAAATTTGGCTTCATAACACTTAATCTATCAAGATTGACCCTTCTCATAACATATAACCACATGAGATTCATCCTACAGAAAGTGAGTCACAATTTCACCTGCTTTTCAGTTTTAATTGAATTATTAGATAGGTTCCTAAAAGGATACAAAACCCTGATTATACATTCAAATTATGGGCCCATCAACAGCTCCCAGTTATTAACATTTAGCAGGTTTTCAAACTATAACAATACTCTGGATATCTAACAGCTGTGCCTTCCCAGCTCTTTCCACAAATACCCAACTATATGAATAAACCCCCTACCTATTCCGTCTTATGGAGAATCCTTTGTGTTTCTGCTCAATGCAGAGAAGGAATAAGGCAATTATGCATTACCACAATTGCTGCTTCACCACTGGGGATGATAGGAAGCAAAGCAGGTCTATTTTACTTGCAACACAAAGTGTGAATTCTACTGTGAAAATACTGTAATGTTGATATACCAAAGGTTTCTGATACAGGGTTTTGCTGATTATCCAAGAGATGGCTGATGGTATTTTTTTTTTTAAGGAAAAAAAAAACAACTTTGCTCTCCTTAAAACTCTTCTGGTCACAAATATTCATTTGGCAGAAAATGATAATGGTAACCACTAAAAATTAAAGTATGCCGAAAGTGTAATTTACAAAGATATTTATATATATATATTTTAAAAGCCTATAATGAACCTACCTCCCCCATAGACATTTTTGGCTGCAAGTTCCACAAGCAGTTCTGCAATCTCAAATTTTGGGACCAGGAACACAAGAGTCTGCAAAGTCAGGTTCTCTCCTGCTTGCAGTTTGCAACTCAAAAAGGTGGGCAGCTGAAATTTAGCATCTTTACTACAGAGCTTTGAAAGAAAGGGCTAGGTCTCAGCTACTATTTTAATAAACCAAGAGGACTATATAGTCCCCATAAATCCTTTCAGTGATTAAAATAATAGCCTATTTTACCAGGAGTTCAGTAAGTTAAAATGACATCCAAACCCAAATAAAAAAGAAGTTCCACCTGACAACCCTAAGCACAGAGTGTTTTGGGCACTTCCAAACACCTGGGTCCAAGTGCTAGGCTTAATGCCAACATGAGCAATCACAACTTAAGCTAACTTTTCTTACAACCCCTCTCCCATGACCCTACAAATTATTTGGAACGTTTCCAGTTAATGAGTTAATCCATAATACTTTTTGTTTAAAGCCCCAAACAACAATTCAAGTTTAAAGTTAAAATAAGCAATGGACTTGTTTCTCTCCCCAAGCCCCTAATATGGAATGTGAAGATTAATAAGAATCAGGGATTTAAATTTTTAAACATGGAGTTAATGCCATCGTCTCAGTGTCACACTTAATAAAAGATGCCCGATTTTCAGAGGTGAGCAGAGTGCTGCATCCAGCACATTCTGAAGCCTGGAGAGGTGGGGTTTGTGGGAGAGTAGAGAAAGGAATTACAGTAACTGAAGTACGAAGAGCTGAAGGCATAGATGGAGCATTTCAGCAAAGATGGACCAGAGGCAATGGTGTATACAACCAACATGGCAAAGACTGTCACAGGCAGATTTTCAGACGAAGATTACAGGAAGCGTGAGAGTCACAAAATCATCTAGTGTTTTGGACTTTGTAGGTAAAGAAGAGATGGAGTTGTGCCTGAGGATGCACTTTGTCCAGACTTTGAGACATTTTGCTGAAGGAAGCAAAGGTGAATCCATGCATGCACTCAGACAAGACAGGCAAAGACTCTGTGAGGGAGAATTCATTTAAAATGTGTTGAAGGACAGGTGTATGGAGTACTGCCAGCATAAAAGCACTTCTCTGAGGAAAGGGAAGGTTAAAGATGAAGTAGTAGTTAGACAAAGGAGGGTAATTAATCAGGGTCCAGATAGCTGCAGATTTTAGAGAGTGCGTTAGGGCAATACCAGAGGAAAAGGAGCTGTTGTCAGTAGTAATAATCTAGGGAACAAGGGTAGCGAGACAGAGCTAAACAAAAAGAGGGGGAAGGAACTCCATGAAGACACTCCTACTGCTGAGAATAGAGAGAACAAACAGGTAGGAATTATTAAACTATAATTCCACTGAAGGATGCAATATAATTCATCAGAGCATAACTCCAGTCCCAGAATCATGCGGTGGAATTAGTGTTTGTCTACACTATAACAACAGACCCACAGCACAGCCGCGGCTGGCTCAAGTCAGCTGACTCAGGCCAGCAAGGCTAAAATGACAGTGTAGATGTTTTGGGCTCGGGCTGCAGCCCAGACTCTGAAACCATGAGAGCAGAATGGGCCTCAGAACCGGGCTCCAGCCTGAGCCTGAGCACGTACACTGCAATTTTTAGCCTTTACCAGGGAGTGGCTCCGAAAGGTCAAAATTCAAAGATCACTTCACGCCTCAATTGATGAGATGTAGAAATTCATGGGGCACCCACAAGTTAGGAGATTTTGCTCTGCTCTCTGTTTATATTACATCACGCTCCTGTAGCACTCTTCATTCAAGGCTCTTAAAAATACTCTAACATATTAACTAAATAATCCTGACAGTACCTGTGTTAGATAAATATGGGATCAATTCAGCTGCTGTTGAAATGTACAGCCTCTGGAACTTTAGCTTTGTCTACACTACCAAGTTTTGCTGGCATAGTTATGTCAGGTAGGAGTGTGAAAAAAAATTCATACCCCCATGCTGGCAAAACCCCCAGTGTAGACACAACTATGCTAACAGAGGACTGCTTCTGTTGGTTTAGCTAAGGTAGCTCCGGGAGGTGGTTTAGTTAGGCTGGCAGAAGAATTCCTTCAGTTGGCTTATGCTGCATCTCCACTAAGGGCCTCTGCTGGCATACCTATACTAGCAAAGGCTCTGTAGTGTAGACAAGTCTACAGTAGTTGCTTAAGTGTATATACTACATGCACTAGCTGTCTTGCTGTAAAATCCTAGTGGAGACAAAGCTCTAGTTTTTACTGCAATGTATCTTGGTAAGGCCGGCTGCAGGTGTGGGGGGATAACGTTGACATGGCCTAGCTTCAAGTGTAAATTATTTCACTGTAAACCCTTCCCCCCCACACCATTTTTGGCAATGAAGACAAAGCCAAAATGTTTGTTTATTCCTTACGAAACAAGTGGCAGGTTGTAGGACCCAGCATACGTATACAAGTCTTCTCTGGAGAAAACTCTAGTGGTAGAAACTATTAAAAAAAAAAAAAAAAAACACAATGCAAAGTAAATACAGCTGATTCATGATTCCAAGCTGTATCTCATTAGCTCCATCCATGACTCCCTTTCTGCGGCAAAAGGAACTTGCAATAAGATAAAACCCTAGGAACAACCAAACTTGGAAAGAAAATTTAGAGTGAAGTTTACATTTTGTTGCTATTTAAGTCTCCATTAAAACCAAACTCTGTGAAGGGAGTATATTTGAACTATAGCAAAGTGTTTATAAACTCTTCCAAACATAAAATGGGCATTTCACTGGCTTACAACAAAATTAAATTAAAGTTTAGGAAAAAATCAAATTAAAAAAAGTCCCACTCTTAATACTGCTGTGATTATTTAAGCAGCTGTCAAACATACCAGACCTAGGAAAAGAGCAGCATATTAAGGGAAATGCTTCCTTGAACTCTGAAGAATCTGAAACCTCTAAAGGTTATAAACTGGCTCTTTGAAAATTTGTTAGAAAATTGTACTAACAAATCTCCCAGGGTTTTAAAAATTGTGCTGTGATGCATGGATGTTCAGTGAAATTTTAAAATTGTGCATTGACTTTTTTAGGAATATGTCCATGGTTAAAATAAATCAGATGACCCATGGAATATTAAACAAAAACCTTAAGCTACCAGAGCCCATGCCTAGATTAAACCAACATTTCTTTTCCTGAGAATGTTTGCTGACTTTCTGGATATTTTTGGCCCCCACAAAATGTACTGCATTGCATCTGGTTAAAAATACTTTGTCAGCCTGGACTTCCCAAGAAAAGCTCATGAATATGTGAATACCTTTTGTTAAATTCATGTCAGGTTCTGCCTTGTGAAAAGAGCTAATGTGCAGTGAGGCAATTTTATTTCAAATAAAAAGCATCTTGTTTACCTAAACACTGATTCTGATAAAACTACAAGCTGAAATCCTTACACAAGCCAAAAAGTTTCCAAAGAAGCTAATTTAGTGTGTTCTAACATTATGAAACCTACTCTTGGAAAAGCTTGCTTTAGAATACTAATGTCTTTATAGCTTTCTTAGGAGAAAAGAATTATGTTTTATGATGCACATTTTATAGCATAAAAATAATAATTTAAGGTACGTATTTGACAAGAAAGACAGGAAAAAAACACTATATATATGCAATTTGGCTACTTTAACAGTGTTAATAAGATATTAGCATTATTTTTTTCCTGCTAGGGACCAGATTCTGCCACTATCACTCACACTGAAGAGAAGATCACTCAGCAAGTAAGTCCCTCTTTAAATCAATGATACCATTTATGAAGTAAGGTACTGCTCACCCTGAGTGATAGTACTACAGTTGGGCCCCTTGTAATTTTAACGGTGTAATGAATGTTATATTAAACAATTGTTTTAATTGTTTAATTTCCTTAATTTCTTTTATAAAATGAAAAAAAAATGGTGATGCCTAGTAATGTTTGCATTTAAATGATCCCAATTAGACTTTTACACCAAATTGAGGTCAATGTTGTGAGTAGGGGTCATTTCCCACCTTTGCTGTTGTTTCTGTCATCTGACTGAAGACAGTTTCTTTTAGGTTGGATTAACAGGGCATTGGCACATCTATCCCCACTGTGACTGCAGTGTCTGAGGTGTGGGGGGAAGATAAGACAGAAGGCAACATTTTCAAAGGTACCTAAGTGACATAGGAGCCCATTTTCAAAAGTGATTTAAGGCTAGACTTCCAAAGGTATGGGAGTGCCTAAGAATGCAGGTAAATGGCTAGTGGGATTTTCAAAGGGTCCTCAGCAGGTTAGACTCCTAACTCTCACTGAAGTCAATGAAAGTCAGACACTAGGTGCTTACAAATTGCTACTCTCTGGTGCTGCCCAAGGCAACTATTATGTTCCTGGAGACTACAAAACTGTGTAAATCATTGTGTTTTTACTGTTAGCTTGTGCCTCACTCTGCCTCCATTTTGTCTGTTTATCTATCTGATGCATCTGATGCATCCTAGATCTTTAGTTTTCAAGGGCCCCAATCCAGCAAAGATTTACATTTGTACTTCATTTTATGAATAGGGCTCCAAGTAAGCACATGTTTAAGTCTCTGCAGATCCTGCAGAGGGGGGAAGCAGTAGAAGTGATATCTCTTGGTACTCAATATATTTATAAGTTAGCTGCATTCAAACTGGGAAGACCTGAATACAACTAACTTATGCAAATATTCTTGTAACATGTTCTTTCCCTATTTTGGCTTGCGTTCTTACCCCTTGTTGTTACTATGAATTGTGCTGAGTATCTGATCAGCCTTAACCTTTTTTGTAAAGGCTGAAGTAAAACAGGTATTAAAACACCTCCGCTTTCTTGATGTCATCTGTTATTACCTCTCTTTCCCCTCTGAGCAAAGAGCCTACACTTTCCTTCGTCTTTCTCTTGTGCCTAACACATTTTTTAAAAAACCTCTTATGTCCTTTGCTAGGTGTAACTCATTTTGTCCCAGAGCCTTTCTGATTTTGTCCTTACATGCTTATGCTAATCTTTTGTACACCTCCTCAACAATTTGTTCTCAGCTTCCCTTTCCGCAGGATTCCTTTTTGATTTTCAGCTCATTAAAGAGCTCTTGAGGGAGCCATATTGGCCTTTTACTGTTCTTCCCATCTTACTTTCACATGGGGATAGTTTGCAGTTGTGCCATTAATACTGTCTTCTAAAGAAACTGACAACCCTCCTGAACTCCTTTTTTCCTTAAATTTTCTTCCCATGAGAGAACTCCTGATGAGTACCTGCAGTAAATTTTCTCTCTCTTTACCCCTCCCTTAACCAAGGTCTTACCTTTATTACTAATTAAGGTCCCACCTGGTGCTCTTGCATTGCTGTTATTTAATTGTACTGGATTAGGATGTTGGAAAGTGGTGAAAGATACATCCACAGCTACAGCTATTAGGAGAATTATGGCAGAATATGAAAGGAATTGCAGCTGCCCACTTCACACAAACAGAAGCTACGTGACAGTGATTGTAATTGTACAGTATGTCAAATCGGCATTGCTGCAATAAGGCTAGTGAATATTAAATTGTTTTTAGGAAGCCAAAATATGCATTCTGTACTGCCAGATGGGACTTATTTATATTACATATTATTCAGAATGCCAAATTCCTTAGTTAAAGATACTTACAACGGGTACATTTATAGACCCATTGATATTTGGAAAAAAAACTTATCTTAGGTCCTCTGAAATCTATGCTCCTATGAATGCTATATATATCAAACACAGTATTTTTTTTAAAGGTTATAGTAGAACCCACAGGACCTTTTTCAGGATTGGGGTCTATTTTTTCTAAAGGCTATAGACACATACAAGGACATGGTCTAGTCTAATTCAAGTGGCTTAAGTGAAATGGCTTCCTCCTCTTCCTCTGGGAAGCTATTCTAAATGCTCAGAGAACTGATTGCCAGGAGGTGCTTTCTGATATCCAGCATATATTTTCCTTTGCTCATTTTCCCACCATTACCTTTGCTTATAAGTGCCTCTCTGGATTGTCCTAAGTCCTTCCTTTCAGGCATTTATGTCTTTCTTCTTTTAGATGCACACAGAAGGAGCCACCTGTGTTAGCTCTTTGCCCCTTGTGCCAGTAGACTGTTTTCACACACAGTTAAACATAATCATTTAACTTAATGACATATATACAGTTCTTTTAGTCTCTCAGTCTGCTTTCAGCCTCTTAATAATTAAAGCCCTGCTCCCGCAGACTGCTTCATGCTGACAGACCCTTGTGCAGCTTGGAGGACTGGAGCCTCATTTGCTACCCCCTGAATTCCAGATTGCTGGCATCTTTCCAATACTGATGCACCAAAACACTGTATGCAACTCCCCAATAGGACAGTCCAGGAAACAAGTGGTTAAAAAACAACCATAGATGTAATCTTTCATATAACATTCAAAATAAAAGGGGATTCCTTTTACTTATGACAACTGGATTCTTCAGCAAGCAGGCTTGTAAGCCATTTTAAGAGTACAAATATTCAGCAGCTAAGCAGGGACATAAGGTAGCATGCTACATGGCTCTCATCACTTACAAATCAGGAAGGGGAAGTTAAAACTAACCCTTCTGTACTGTAGAGAATTAATGGCTGAAGTCACTGCAAGGGCATAGCTTAAGATATTCACTGAGTAACAAGACGACATAAATCAGAGGGCTTATGAGAAAGATCATGTGGAGAAAGAAGAACTAACGGCTAAGCTCTTTTTACCCTCCCCCCCCCCCCCCAAAAAAAAGAAAAAAAAGACCAGTTTAGTTTAATTTATTTGTGTTGTGGTCTGCATAACACTGAGGTAGCATCTTGTTCATAGATATCTAATCCCGTCCAGTGAATGAAGAGGGGAATGAAGGGCAGGTAATTGGCTTGGCTTCACTGGTGGTCTTGTTCTTTCTCCCATCAGGATCTGCAGTCTGGAACTACTAGGTAAAGCATTTCTCCTCTTTCTAATGCCAGGAATCCCAAATCTCTCTTCCACACATGGAATATTTACATAGCAAGTGGGCAAAATTACAAATGGCCTCGGATTCACTGATGGGAGTCTTGGTGCTTTCTAGGAGTCCATATGCAGATCTCATGAATTTATTAATTTCTCAGACTACTATACTAGCTGGTGGTTTTAGTGTATTAGTGGAAAGCCATTTCCCTTTGGGTTGTAAGACAGTGATCAGCAGTGGAATATAACACCCTAAACCTGCCATGTTGCACAGAGATAGCCATTCAGTTATTGCCAACTGTCTGGAGTCTACTCAACAAGATTTTAATCCTACCTGAAATCACATGCTGTGGTAAATTCCGCTCCACCTCCCAGAGCTTTTCCTTGAACTAATGCAACACTAATCAGAGGCAGCCTAAACAAGAAAGAAAGACAGAGAGGATTTTTGTACCCTTAGTGTTTATTCTGAATACGAATGTTCAAATAATGAAAGGACTCAGGCATTACATTTCTACAGTAGATGCTCAGTAAACAGATGTCATATCATTCATATGCCTTCAAACTATTAATCTATGCCCATAAGCAGAATAAAACGAATAACTGCACTTATGCTGCAATGTTGATGCCATTCTGGAACAGCAAGAGAGCAAAGCACCCAACAGAATAACTGATTTTTTAGACAAAGGAAATGCAGATATAATCTAGATTTCAGTGTTTCAAATGGGAAATTATCAGTTAAATTGGAGAAGATGGGGATTAAGATGAGAATGGAAAGGTGGGTAAGGAACTGGCTAAAGGGGAGACTATGATGGGTCAGACTGAAAGTTGAACTGCCCTGCTGGAGGGAGATTACTAGTGGAGTTTCTCAGGGATCAGTCTTGGGACCGATCATATTTAACATTTTCATTCATGACCTGGGCACAAAAAGTAAGCGTGTGCTCATCAAATTTGCAGATGACACAAAGTTGGGAGGAATTGCCAATATGAGGGAGGACCAGACTATCGTACAAGACGACTGAATGACCTTGAAAACTGGAGTAATAGAAATGGGATGAAATTCAATAGTGTCATGTGCAAGTTCATGCATTTAGGGACTAACACCAAGTAGTTTTGCTATAAACTGAGGACGTATTTGGTTGGAAGCAACAGAGGCAGAGAAAGATGTGCCTATATTGGTCAATCACAGGACGACTATGAGCCGCCAGTGTGATGTGGCTATGAAAAAGGCTAATGCAATCACAGGATGCATCAGGTGAGGTATTTCCAGTAGAGATAGGGAAGCATTATCGCCATTAGAAAAGGCACTGGCAAGACCCCATCTGGAACACAGTGTCCAATTCTGGTCTCCCATGTTTAAGAAAGGTGAATTCAAAACAGAACAGGTGCGGAGAAGGGCTACTAGGATGATCAGAGGAATGGAAAACCTAGCTTATGAAAAGAGACTCAAGGAGCTTGGCTTGGTCAGCCTAAGAAATTGAAGGCTCAGGGAGATATGATCTCTACATCAGATGAGAGGGATAAATACCACAGAGGGAGAGAAGTTATTTAAGTTAAGCATCAGTGTTGACAAGAAAAAAAATGGGTATAAACTGGCCATCAACAAGTTTCGGTTTGAAGTTAAACAAAGGTTTCTAACCATCAGAGGAGTGAAGCTCAGGAACTAGCCTTCCAAAGGGTGCAGTGGGGGCAAAAACCTTAAGTGGCTTCAAGTTTATGATAAGTTTATGGAGGGGATGGTATGATGAGAGAAGCCACATGTGACTGCTAGTAGCAAATATCCCCAGTGGCTGGTAATGGGACAATAGATGGGGAGGGCTCTGCATTACTACAGAGAATTCTTTCCCAGGTGTATGGCTGGTGCGTCTTGCTGACATGCTCTGGGTCCAACCGATCACCATATTTGAGGTCAGGAAGGAATTTTCCTCCAGGTCACATTGGCAGACATCTGGGTCAGGGGGTTTGCCTTCTTCTGCAGCGTGGGGTATGGGTCCCTTGCTGGTTTAAACTAAAGTAAATGGTGGATTCTCTGTAACATGAAATCTTTAAATCACGATTCAAGGACTTGACTAACTCAGCTAGAAATTATGGGTCTATTACAGGGGTGGGTGGGTGAGGTTCTGTGGCCTGCAATATGTAGGAGGTCATACTAGATCAGGGGTTCACAAACTTTTTTTGCTGGGACCCCCTTTGGAAATATTTGACTGTGACAATCTCCTCCCAAAAGTGATGACCCTCCCAAACCATGCCGCCCTTACCAGCATGCATGGGGACTGACAACTCATGACCTCCCCATAATAACTTTATGATCCGCTAAGGGGTCACAACCCCTAGTTTGAGAACCCTTGAACTAGATGATCACAATGGTCCCTCCTGCATTTACAATCTCTGAGAATCACCTTCATTAGTGAAACAACCCACTATGCTACAGTGAAACGTACCTGCTAAAGAATTATACAAAATATTTTTAATCATTTATCTAGCCCTGTAAGTGTGCATGGTGCCCTAGAGACACATAAAAGACCGTTCCAGTACCTTAATGAGCTTAAAATCTAAATGGAGACATAACATGATCATAGATGGTTACAAACATTGGGAGTGGAGGTAAGAGAAAGGGAGAGCATGGGTTACAACAGTAAGGTCATGTGCTTGTTTTAGGAAATAACATGCACATCTTGAGGATTTCTGTCTGGAGTGCTTTATGTGGTGGCTGGGGTAACTTGAGGATATTTAATTTGATCCACTTCCCTTTTCCACCAGCAGAAGCCTGGACTATGGAGCCTCTGTGGCAAAAAGTCTGCCCTTAGGAAGTGGTGGTGGGGTCAGCAACACTCGATGGATCTGAAGTCATCCAGTACAGTACAGAAAGTGGGCAGGACTTGATGAGGTGGAGTGTGTGGCTAGGATACTGAAAAATGCTGTGATTTGGCATGGTTTTCTAGGCAGCCTCTGCCAACACGTCTCCCACAGAGACTCATTCATAAATGAAACTGCCCTTCACTGGCAGAAGTCTTGAAGGGCATAAGCAGTTTGTAGCTTTTGCGATTGCTGCGCCTGCCCGTACTTGCTGGGCAGAGTTTCTTACCACTATTACTTCGAGGTCAATAACACGTTCATTAATCACACCGACTGACTTACAAGCTGCCAAGAACCTTAGGAAATGAAAGCAACTGGTCAATACCAGTTTATATTTTTACACAGGAGCGTGTCTCTTAATTGCCAGACTGAACATAATTCAGTGGGTTGATGGGCAGTTCATTGTGAGGCTAAATAAGAAACCCAGACTCAGAAGAAAACGTCAGAATTCTCCATCATGAGTAGAAAAGGAATAAAACCACAGTAGCGGGGCACTTTTCTGTCCCCAGTATTGCCTGGGAGCCACCCCTTAGAAAAGCATTAATGGCTGTTTGTCTCATGTTCACAGAAACAAGGCACAAGGAGCTTATTGGAGGAGAAGGATGGTCTTGTAGTTAATGCACTCAGGTGGGAATCAGAAGATATGGGGTTAATTCCTAGGTCTGCCACAAACTTCTTGTGAAATTTTAGGCAAGTCACTTAATTGCTCTATGCTTCAGTTAAATATTAATACCTCTGTTTCACCATCTGTCTTCCCTATCTATTGCAACTGTGCATTGGTGCTGCCTAATGCAATGGGGTCCCAATTCTGACAGAGACCTCTAGGCATGGTTCTGATACAAATAACTGGTCTACAATCTCCTGGGGAAGGTTACAGAATAATGGGGAGCATGGCAGTTAATCCAGGTCAACACTCTCTTATATATATTGTTTGGAAATATAGAACCTTTTTATCTTCAAAGGCCCCCAAAAGACAACTTGAAAGATCTTAATGACAAATAAAGGACAGAAACAATGCATTCAACATGCACAGCACACGCATTCAATATAAATGTTATTTCTTGTTTTCTAAAGGGATGCTACAAACAATAGAGAACAAAAACCAACTACGAAAAACTATAAAATGGTAAAAGTGAATTAATCCACCCCTCATTTGCACATGTTCCTTCCATGAGTAACTGACAAAAAAAATAATGCCCCTATGTAGGCTGTATAAGTTTTACTTTTCTACTTTTAAAAGCTCACCAGCCTCAACTGAGTAAACTACAGAAAATGTGAAGACGCAGATTTTCAAAGTGACTTCAGCCTACCCTCCAAATCTATGCCTGCCATTTTATCTGTGCAAATTTTTGCAAAACCCAAAACTCAGAGTTATGAATACAAATCAGATTTAGAGACACACACACACAGCTACTCAACTTGTATGCACAATGTGAGATTTTGAGTTCCAAAAGTTCGCACAATTATAATCTGAATGTAAATTTAGATGTCACTTCTGAAAATTTAGCCAGAAATGCATTGCAGTCCTTGCATGATTTCTTCATGGAAAAGAAGAAAAGATTACCTCTTAAGTCTGGTTAAGGTGTTTTGCATGAACATGCACATATTCATCCCATCCTATAAAGAATTGAAATCACAAGAGGTTAAAACACAGCAAAGATACAGAAAATTCTTCCTCTCTTAAGAACCTGATTCTGATCTCAAACAAATTTATTCTGGTGTAACTCCACTGATATTAATGGAGTTGCTATTGATTTACATTGATGTGAGATTAGAATGAAACTCAGTGTTGACAAGAGACTGTCAAAGTTAGTAGACATAAAATATTTTATCTACTCTTCTTAGAGCTGGTCAAACAATGCCAAATTTTTTTCAGAGGCCATTTTTTATTTAATTTATTTTATTGAAAATTTCTTGTTTGGTTTTTCATAACTGTTGAGTATATATTTTCAGTTTTCAGTATAAATTTTAAGTTTTCCAAACAAAAAACCCAAAAAATTTAGACCAAGATGAAAATATTCCATTGAAAATTTTATTTGTCACAAAACTTTTCAACTAAAAAATTCAGATCACATCTACTAGTCCCCCTCTTTTATATCAGCTTGAAAAGTCTATTCATTGAATTGTACATATGTATTTCTAGAACAAATGTTTCAGTGCCGCAAGAGAGAGAGAGAATGCAAGCACACTAGCCAGCCTTATAGCTAATCCAGTGGACGAGATGGAACAATCTGTGGGTAGGGAAACAGATTTTTGCTTCAATGTTCCAAGTAGAACATATTTTAAAGTGATGAATAAGCAGGTCCTTTTGCTTATATCTGTATGTTTTGTAAACTCAATTGTAGTGCTAGTTAAAGGTGCTGTGTTGACTGAAGTTTTCTACCCTCACAGCAGGTATAACACAGACAGGTCAAGCTTCCTCCATACTGCTCTGCCAATGTGTCTTGACTAGTAACTAGAATGGTTGTCCCCAAACCATAGGGCACGCCAAACATTTGGAGGGCACAGCGAGGCTGGGGCAGCCTAGCTCCCACAAGGGGCTGGGAGAGAGCACCACCCAGAACTGCTCTGTCCCCAGGTCCGCTCCAGCCCTGCCCCGAGCCACAACTGCATCTCTGGCCACAGCCACAGCCCCCAGCTCCTGGCCTCAACAATGACCCTTGGCTCCCAGGCCCAGCTCCAGCCATGGCCCCACTTCTAGCCATGGCCCTGGCCCCATCCACAGCTCCACCCCCAGCTGTAGGCCCCACCTGCAGCCCTGTTCCCAGTCCCAGTCCCAGCTCCGCTCAGGCCCCGGCTCCCACAGGGATGTAGAGTAGGTAAAGGAGGATCATGATGGAAAAAGTTTGGGGACCACAGAAGTAGAAGGATCACCTGCTAGGTGGGACAATATTTCAGCTTCTCTGTCATTTATTCATGGGCTTCTGAGACCACAAGATGACACCACTTCTCTACAAGAAGCCAACTAGTAGTTTAGTATTTAGGGGAAGATCTTTAGCTAATGTAACCTGTCATGGCTCCTTTTATGTCAGTGGATCTACCCCATAACAACTCTTAAAGGTTGCTTGGAAATGGAATTTCATGGTCTTTATGACAGTATTTAAAAATATCTTATTGTTATTTATCATTACAGGTCTGATCTTACACCCACTGAAGTCAATGGCAACTCTCTCACTCCCACTTGGTGCAGGATTAAGCCCTATTTGATCATGTCTAGTATTTTTGTTCAAGAAGAAAAAAATCAAAATCACTGTGGATATTTATGTTATGACAATGTTCAGGCTCAGACGAGAATGCTGCATTTTATATACGAGAATCATCAGGATGCAGCTTAAAAATTGTCCACAGGGATTTTGTTTGCACTGTATCACATCACAACAGAGTCCTTTAATTCCATGCTGAAAGTCAAAATGGAAACTAAAGATTAATCAGGTGGAAGAGTTTGATAAACACGATTCAGCAGATGAAAACAAATCTCTTCCTACTGCTGCTTTTCAGAATAATTATCAGGTAATATAAAGATTTGTGTATTTCAGCTCTGACCAATATATATTGTGGCAAACTGCCAGCTCCCCCCTCGTGGGTCTCGCGCTTTACCTCTGTCTCATGCAGCCAGGACACCCCCAACTACCTTGCCTCCCCTGGCTGTAGCGGAGCTCTGTCTCCTGGCCTGCGAGAGACCCTTCTCCTGCAACTGCCCCAGACCTTCTGGCAGCCCCTCCCCCTCCTTTAGGGAAGGCAGGATTTTAAATACCCCTGTCCCTGCCCTTCATTGGGTCCAGATGCTGTTAATTGCCCTACTGTATTTTTCCCTCTGCTTGCTAGGCAGAGGGTTTTTAACCCTTTTGGGCCCTCATCCCGGCCCTGGTATACTCTTCTGTAGCCCTCTGGCCTGACTTTAGCACAATATTTACAGGCTTTTCTGATAAGCCATAAAGAAAAGAAAAAGTAGTTTACCAGACAGTACTTTATCAGCTATCGTACCATCCTCAGAGTTAGAACACTAAACAAAGTGCACAAAGTAAGCAAAAATATAGGAGTCGACCATCTGTTGGTACAAAAATAAGTTTGTTCTGGAGGGAAAGAAAACCCCATTCACAGAACAGAAGAATTCAAAACCATAATGGTGATCTTAGACCATCGTTGCTCCTGTAAAAGCCAAGTAGTCTAGTTTACACGCTCAGCTAGAGCAAGCTCTCCACAGACGACTGGCAAGTTTTCTGGCAGTCCACAAATCACAGTTCAGGAACCACTGCCTTATGGCTTCTAAAGAGGGATAAAGAAGGGGTGTGAGTCTCCTCCATTTTTCTCATCATTCCACTCTAAGGTTTCCCCTCCTTTTCAGCTAGCTGTATTGCTATGGTTTACTGCAGAGCAAGACTATTGCTAGTCAGAAGACAGCATTTGCTCCTGCAGACAAAGTCACAGAAAAAACATTGTTCTTAAGTTTACTGTTTCTACTCATTTGTGTTCTCTGATTTGGTCCATACACCACTGACACTCACCTAGAAAGCACTTTGTTCCAAGAAAGAAAGGTCTCCTATCCTGCGTTACCTCTTTGCTATCCTTTTTTATTTTCAGATTAGAAGAGATTAAATGGGGGGGAGGAAGAGCCACTAGAGGGTATGAAAATCCTTCAGTTTTCTTGGCCATCATTCTGCCTCTCTGTACCAGAGGGAAAATGCAAGCTGTGTGCTGGATTTACAAAATCAGCAAATTAGTCAAATATAAAATTGTTTTTCAGTAAGTGCATAAAGACAAGCACTGTCACAGAGAAAAGCTGCCGTGCAAACATGCAATGAATAGCCCAGACACAAAAGCTATTCACCCATCTTCACCATGAGGATGATCAAAAACCTAATGTTTCACCCTCCATCAGTGAGTGAGGGAATTGAGTTCTGACAGGCTGAATTAAAAACAAATGTTATTTCTCATGCCATAGTTTTAGTGTTGTCAGAGATATTAAATCCCAGTAGGACTGGCAATTCTAAAGAACCTCTCACATCTGAATAATTAGTTTGAATTAGTCATTAGGCCAAATGTGTATTTGGAATGTTCTCAGGTCAGTGCCTTGCATGGTTTTGTTTTAGTTCTTTTATGTGATTTGGCTCCTTGCAGAAAAGTGCTTTCTTTGAACAAGGTTTTATCACTACCTATCCATTCCATTCCTCTGAGTAACTCTACTGAGGACCATTTTACATCAGCCTTCTCTCCTGCTGGAGTGGCTACAGTTTGTATAAACAGAATTTTGAATGTCAGAAAGAGTTTATACGGAAATAGATGCTTCATCGCGAATTATTAAACATGGAATTCAAAGGGAAAGCTTTATCTGAAAATTACAAGAAAAAATTGGCACATGTTTGGTTTGCAAAGGCTCAGTTACTTTTTTCTTATTACAACACTAGAGTGACGTAAATGGAAATTTCTATGTATAATAGTCATATGAGTGCAGTGGAACAGAGTTCCTCAGAATATCAAAGATTGCATCTTCTACCAAATATTAAATATTAAATGTATATTGTCACTTGGCCACTAATGTTCTGATGTTAATATCATCTCATTGTTTCTTTGCTCCCCCACCTGTCTGTATCCGTCTGTTGTCCTTTTTCATATACTTAGACATAAGCTCTTTGGGACAGGGACCATTTTTTGTTCTGTGTTTGTACAGTGCCTAGCACAATGAGGTGCTCTTCTAGGAATGAAGCTCCTACTAGCCATGGTAATACAAATAAATAAATAATAATAATAAACTTGCCTGTGGGCTGGATATTGCTCTGACAGCGTTCAAATCAGATCCTGAGCAAAAAGTGTTTTCTGCACCATGGATGATAAGGCCTTTCCCATCCTTCCAATTTTCCAGTTCTGTTACCCTCTCCTGGAGTTCTAGCATCATAGTGCCTGCCATGAGGGGGGGAAGTAAACTGTGTCAACCAGTTTAATCTTATTGTACTGCTTGATATTTAAATTATTCACCCCAAGAATACGTTATACCATCAGGGATCTAGCAAATGATTGTTAGGAACATTTAAAGTAAAACAACACCTTGAGATAGTGGGTCAATGTCTGGCATAATGGTCCCAATCCATCAGAGAACTTAAACACGTGCTTAATTTTGTATGGTGACTTCTAAGGCACGTCTTATGTGATTATTGTTAAGAATATGTTACAAATGATGCCAAAGCACTATTCATTTCCCTAGAAAAGTGATGACATGCGTAGCATTTTTGGTAGAAGATGCACTTTTTGACGTTCAGAGTAATTTTTAGTGAAGGAAGAGCATTGCACAATGCTCATGCTGCATTTATAGAAAGAATAACTTTACTTCTGTGGAACTACTCATGCTTGAAGTTAAGCATTTATGCATTTTCCTGGACCAGAGACGAAAGAAGAAAAGAAATATAATAGCAAAGCGAGGAGAGCATCAGGAAGAAAGTGATAGTACGTACCTAAGTTGTGTACCTTCTCTTTCTCACTAAGGAAATTAAAAAGGGGTATAGAAAGATCAACACATATACATAGCAAATGTGTGTTAACTGGTAAATGAACATCCAGAGGCCACCTTATAAGCCAAATTCATTGTTGATAACTCAGGGCTTGCTAGACGAACAGTTAGTGCACAGTAAGTTGAGGTGTAAATCTACAGAACGCTAGAATGCTGTGCACTAACTGTCCATGTGGACCCTGCTTCTGTGCATCAAAAGTTCCCTAGTGCACACTGGCCTACTCCCATTTCGCAGCAGAGAAGACCCAAGTGTTACATTTAAAAATAAATTGAAATATACCATTTTTGGAGTTTAGACCATTAAAAGCTGTCTCAGTCCTTGCACCTTGGCTCCTTTTCCTTTCAAATTCAGTCAAACTTGAATTCAGCAAGATGTGTGGGCTGCTAAAATTAGTTTCACTAGGGCTTAAGCTCATGTTATGAGTATTTGTTTCCAAAGACCATTTCAAACAGGAGGCCATCAGATTCTAAATAGAAAAAAAATAGCAAGACTATACCCATATTGCCCACCAGCTATTTGTCAACGTAACTTGCTCAGTTTTCTGCTCCATGAGCTGTTCAAGAATAGAATACTCATTGTTCCCAAGAGACAACATCTGCTGTATTAAGTGAATGTTTGGCAACTAGTTTTTCTGCTACAGTTTGTTAATTATATTTTTAAGCTTTCTAACAAAAGTGTGCATTTTATATATATTATACACACGTACATGACTATTCAGAGACGCCAGGTATCCAGGAATAGGCTCTTTCTAACAAGACCTCTTTGGGGCACAGACTATAATTTACTGTTTGTACATTGCTTAGCACAATGGGCACTGCTTTCTTGAGGACTCTATGTATTACCATAATATAAATAATTACACACACATGCAAAAATTGAATGAAAATTGGAAAAAATAATATCCGCGCATGTAATCAAAGATTGTATCATAATCCAGACGCACAAGGGGGCCAAATTAAGGTTGCACAACCATAATTCCGGCATTTCCTAACTTGTCAGTGCTCGACTTGTAACCTTAACAATGTTTTATTCATGTAGATTTGTGTGTATAATTTCCTAGGTTTTTAAAAGGCAACCTGAAAAAAATCAGAAATTGTATCAAGCGGCATCATATTACCACCCACCTGGGTCATCAGTGGCGTTGGGACCTTTAGATCCAGGACACAAATCTCAGCCACTTGTGCTACCAGGGTAACTGACAGCAGTGGTAATACTTTGGACTAGCACTAGAGGGGGACAGGACACTCTGAAAGTGACTCGCACAGGTGTTTGCTAATCCAATTCGTGCCTTTTGGATCCACACTTGATCTGTCTCTCCTGCCCACCCTGGCCTCCAGTTACACCCCCCACCCCCACCCCCACCAGCTCCCAGACCCTCTCTCTTTCTCCAAGCTCTTCATCCAACCTCACTGTCTCCCCACTCTCTCCTTGATTCTGTCCCTCTGCCTAGGCAGCCTCAGTTCTACCTCTGTGTCCCATCTCCTCATCAGATCTGTCTCCCCTCCTCACTCCTTCCCCATTGGTTCTTAGTCCTAGTCTTCTTGCTCAACCAGTCCCAGTCTGCTCCCAGCTCCTCAACTGATTTCAGTCTCCCCCTACCTACTGGCTCCCAAACCCTATTTCCCTCCTTGGTTCTCACTCCCAGTCTCCTAACCCAGCCAGTCCCAGCCTCCCTCCACTCCCAGTCTCCCCCCAACACCAACTCTCAGTCCTAGTTTCCCAACCCCCACCTCCCCTCACCTCCAATTCCAGTTTCCCCCACAGCACCTGCTCTTGTTCCCTGCATCTGAGTCATGGAGCTTCCTTCTTCAGGCTCCTAAGCAAAGCAGAGGCTCATTGAGAGCACCTGCGAGATGCCCAGACCCAGCATGGCCTGCAGCAACCCAGAGCTGAAATTGCACAGAAAGTCCTGCTCATCCCAATGGTGGAGCATGCCTCAGATAGACAGAATCATTGGGGAATTTCACTGCTAAAACCTAAAAAATCCCCACTGAGCATGCATTTTAAAAAAACTGCATTAAAAAAAAATGATTTTAAAGGTTTATAACGGAGTCAAATTTGGGTGGATTTTAACAGGGACACCAAAAAGCACATCCTGACACAAAGGCCATTCTCCTCTAAAATTCAAGTCCCTGCTCAAAAGGCACTAGAGTTTTTCAAACAAAATGTCAACAATTTTGAAGGTGGGCAAAACAACACCTTTTCCCTACCCTCATTCTTGGAAATAGGTGAATTGTTTTGGCTGAAATTTTCAAAATAAAATAATAACTAATAATAATAATTCAGCCTGAGGCAGCTACCCTGACAAGGAACATTACAAGCAACCAAAACCAGAATCTTATAATGGGGAGTGTTGGGCAAACTTAATAATAAGTAGAACAACCAGCCTGGCCTATTATAATAATACACTGCAGTGATCAGCAAATAGCTAGGGAATTAAAGTGCCGCAATAACATTTGCCACTCAGCTGAAGGCAAAGGACTGAATTCACACAGAGCATGAATTCTGTCATCTCATCTCCTCCAGCTTCTTCCTTAAGCTGAGGCTTTTGAGGCACACTGGTAGGAAAGCTTTCTGACTGACCCCTGTGCTGCGCTCATTTCATGGATGAATACAAATTTCCAGGGCTGTCAGTCTAGAACCTTTCATGAGCATTAATTCAGCTAAAAATTACATAATGTGCTTACATTGCTATATTAACTTAAAAAAAAGTTGAGAAACAAACGTCAGGAAATGCCAGATTTACAGGGGCCTGTACAACTTTAATTCAGCCCCCTTGTACATCTGGATGCACTGAATGAGGCCGGGGTCCGGTGGAAAACACAGTATATGATCATGTAAGTAATGTCTGCATATGCATAAGGGGGCTGTACTGTAAGGCTCAGGAGGTCTCAAACCTGGACAGGGCTGCCA
Organism: Mesoclemmys tuberculata; assembly: GCA_007922155.1. Taxonomy (NCBI): domain Eukaryota; kingdom Metazoa; phylum Chordata; order Testudines; family Chelidae; genus Mesoclemmys; species Mesoclemmys tuberculata. The sequence goes on along the minus strand of ML675604.1, from coordinate 41,681,670 downwards.
GGCAGTGAACACCTCCACACTGCAGCAGCAGCCAGCTCTTGCTCCACTCTACACGGCAATCTGCGTACACAAACCACAGGCAGTCCAGCTTCAAGGGGTTTGACAAGCAGTAGTTTCAGATCTCCTGATTGATTCCCTGCCTAATACAAACCCAAGGTGTGTTCCAGGAAGTGTCTGGGTAACAAGGGGGGGGAGTGTCTTCTGTAACCCTCAGAACCATTCCTGCTTTCTGCTCTGAACTCCTGGTTTTGACCGCGGCTTGCCTGGGACATCGTTTCCTGACCTACGCCCTGAAACCCAACTTGGAATCTGACCCTTGATATCAATCTCAGCCTGGCACTGGACTATTAACTCCTTCATTACTCTCAGGCTCAGGTTTGACACTGCTCTGACCAGGAGTCCTGAATGCCCTTGTCAGGATCCAGACATGAAGTAAGGTTGCACAGGCAATCTTAAAACTGGCATTTCCTAGCTTTTTCCTCATTTGCTAGCTCTATTACCTACTCCTGCTAACTACTGCTGCTTCAGCAGCTCCCAGGCATGCCCAGTAGTATGTCTGTGGCTACTTCTTCTGCCGTGATGCGGGCTAACTTTAGAACCCTCATTTTATTATTATTTCTTTGGCATTTACCCAAATTTTTCCTGGGGAATGCAAATGAGAGAAGGGATAGGGTAAGTATGTGAGGATTTATATCCCCATTTTAAATACGGCGAATTCAGACACAGAGGGCTAATGACTTGCCCAAGGTCACATAGCAAGTCAACCACTGGGATTACAGTAAAGTCCAGCGTGTGTAACCCAGATCATCACTAGAATGTCCTGTTTTTAAATATGCTTAAATTGATCCAATAAATCCACATACAGCCATTTTCACATGATGTTAGACATACTAGGGGTATAATATCATATGGCATCGGTACTGACTGACATAGGCTGGAGATTTTGAGAACGTTGGCCTTAGTCTGAAAATTCCTTTTTAACTAATCTACGAATAAAAAGTATAAACTGCAATTAATTTGCCAAACTAGAAAGTTCTCATGGGAGAATCAAGAGTTCTATGATACAGTAGGGGCAGCCAGATCATAAGGACATAGTAAAACATCAGGGGATGTTTCTAACTGGGCTGAAAATAAACTTTAGTAAATAAACTTGTATGTAGGTTGTCAAACTGATGGAAGAAGAAATTGTGGACAGCTTAGGTATAGGTAGTTGGAAAAGGCCAAACTATAAAAGGCTGGGTGATGGAGAGCAGAAAGCAAGTTGGAGGAAATGTGACCAAGTCGTCTTTGCACCGCAATTTCCCCATCTACAAAATGGGCATCATATCTGCCAGGGTTTGTAAAGTGTTTTGAGTTGAAAGACGATTATTTTATTTGTTTCTAAAGTAGCTGAGATGGATGGAAGGCACAAAGGATAAAGACAAGGAGCAGGCAGGCAGAACAGAGCTCACTGAAATAAAGGCAAGTATGTTCTGACAGATGGCCTTTGCGGTGGCTAGTTTCTTGTGTTTTTTATGTTTATTATGGAGTTACTGTCCAAAACAGCTGTCACGCAATATCTCTCTAATCAAAAGCCATGATTTCTTATTTCTAACCATGACATAATTATGGTAATAATTTTTCACAGTTATACAATTTCAGACCCGATGGGACCGCTAGAATCTAGATAATTTAGTCTGACTGCCTATATATCATAGGCCACCAACTCCACTCAGCATCCCCACACTAAATCCAAAACAGAAACAAGACCAAAGTAAATGAGACAAGCAAAAACCCTTCACACAGCCAGTACCTGTGAATGCATTCATTCGCTTTGGGTTGTTCAAAGTGAGGACTCCAATGCCATTGTCTTTTTTAGACAGGTCGATGGATCCACCACCAAACTGCTGAAGTTTTTTCTTTATTTTTTCTTCCTCAAAGCCATGGGCACAGTTATAAAGTGACAAAGCTCTTTGCAGGAACAGTCTACTCTTTGTGGTTTGGAGAAAACTTTTCCAAAGAGAGACTGCCATTTCTGGAAAGAAACACACAACAGAAAATGATCACACCTCTGGTGTTTTCTCCCTTTCAGACCCAACCCAGTTCTTTAATAGAGAAATGAGATCTTGTAAGATTATCCTTTCAAGTGAAATATCAGACATGAAGCTGGATACTTAGGGTGAGATTTGCAAAAGCACTCAGGGTTGGTCTAATTCAGCTCCCACTGAAGTCAACGGGAGAAAAATGCTGAGCACTTTCGGATATTCTACCCTTAAAGTAATTAAACTGCCCTTAGAAGAGATCCAAGAGCGTTTGAGGATAAGGCTGGACCAACCTACTCAATAAATGTAGTTAATTAATAATGTTTTCTAGAAGGGACATGTACTGCAACTACTTACTCTACACCAGTCTGAGGAAAAGAACTTCTCTTCCAGAACTACTAATATGTATATAATTATAGTGGCCCATATAATTATAGTGGTATACAAAAGCATCAGTATTGTTAGGGCTAGATCAGCTTTTTCTATCATGAACCCTTAGTTTTACAGGTTTCCTAGTGGTTGTTAGAGTTCTCTCCAGTTAATCTTGGTACACAAAGTGTCTCTTCCTGGGAGCTCTCCTTTATTGAGTGTCCATGGATGTGAAAAATAATCAGATAGTTATGTCTGTGACTTTACAGCAACTTGGTATCCTAACTGACCAAGATCTAAATCTGGAAATCACAGAAAATTCCTTCCCATGGAGAAAAGATTCTAACAGGGCATAAATGTTCACAAATGATTTCACCAGGACCTGAGGAAAAGATGCGTTAGCTGAAGGCAGCTGACTTGAGGAAAAAGGCGTTGGAAGCTATCATATGAAGTCAAGAAAACTGTTCCCAGGAGATCTAAGGGAAGGTTTTGAGTATCATTATTGCTTTATAACTTGCTAGCCCAGTCCTGCCTTTGCCCAAGAAAACTCTGGAGTTGTTGCCACGCAGAAGACACAACAGTTGTTTATACTATTTTCCTTCAAGTGCCTTTAAAACCACAGATGCCTGTTAGTCAAGAACCAGGTTAAGGAAACAAAGCGAGGGCCATAAGAGACTAAGGCTATGGCTTCACTAGAACCTTTACAGTGGCGCAGCAGCACCAATGCAGCTATAGACATAACTTAAGAAAGACCACTGAGAGAGGTGCTGCAATGTTTCTGTTGTCAGAATAGGGCAAAAAGTCAAAGGAATTTCTTGTCAGCCCAAAGGCTTTTTCTGGAAAGCAGCTCTGATCTGAACCCAAACCAAAGTTTATTCATAATAAAGAAATTTTTGATAGCTGGATTTTAAGCCACGTTTAGAGCGTGTTTGTTAAAGATATAATAAAGTAATAATTATATATGCACATACACCCACTGTTTAGAACACTAAATAAACAGAGTGAAGGGTGAACAATGCTACTACTGGCATGTTTGTCTTTCATGGATTCATAGCTTCCAATGTCAGAAGGGCTCAATTGTGATCATCTAGTCCAGTGGTTCTCAACCTTTATGGACTCAGGACCATTTGCAAATAGTTATGGCCCATCGTGATCCAGTAAATAGTCTGGGTGTGAAGGCCTGGGTGGTTTCAGTCGGGTCCTGCCTGGCACTCACCCTACCGTGGGGATGCCTGCAGCTCCTGTGCTGTGGCTCTGGCTGGGCTTGGCTCTCTGGGGTTGGAGTGCCACTCATGTTCCCCCCCCGACTGGACTAAATTTGCATGAGTGGAGTCACCTGGCTCGCAGGGTTACAGTGCCACTCACTCAAATTTGGCCTACCCAGATTTCTGTCATCATGAGAGCTCAGCCAAACCCAAGTAGCACTGGAATCCCCGGCTGCAGTGCCCGGAGCAGAGAGAGAAACCGTAGGAGCTGCCATGCAGTGCTGTAACATATTTGTGCCCCCTACTGAAGCCATGGGTGGGATTATTTTTAATCCCTCTCCCATCCCACCCTACGATACCCACTCCCGCATGGTTTGTTGAATGATTATACTGTTCCTGTTAATATGGCAGCAGGATAAACATTCGAGAAACCATGCAGGAGTGGGTGGACATGGGTATTACAGGTGGGGACAGGAGAGGGATTACAAAAATTGTCCGCCCACATCACATACAACATGAACGTCAGAAGCCTCCACTCGCCAGCTGCCAAGCTCTGAAAGCAGCGCCATCGCCTGCAGCAGCGCAGAAGTAAGGGTGGCATGGCAATACCATGCCGGCTGCAGGGCTCTACCCCCTACTGTTTTATTTTTTGGGAACTCCCGCCCGCCGCCCCCCCGCACATCACCCCAGCTGTGCACCCTAGGTGGCTGCCCCACTCTTCCTACCTTGGTTACAGCACTGCTGCCACACAACCCTTTGAAACATTCTGGCAACCCAATTTTGGGTCCTGACCCACAGGTTGAGAATCCCTGATCTGATCTGCCCAGCTGTATAACACAAGCCATAGAACTTCCCCAAAATCATTCCTAGAGCAGCTCTTTTGAGTTAAAAATTGCCAATGATGGAAAATCCACCACCACCCTTGGTAAATTGTTCCCATGGTTAACTATTATCACCATTATAATTTACATATTGTTTCCAGGCTGAATTCGTCTAGCTTCAACTTCCAGGCACTGGATCATGTAATACATTTCTCTGCTAAGCTGAAGAGCTCATTATTAAATATTTGTTCCCGATGTATATACTTACAGACTATAACCAACCACCCCTTAACCTTCTCTTATTTAAAATAAACGGATTAAGCTTAAATCTATCATTATCTGGCCTGTTTTCTAATCTTTTAATCATTCTCATGCCTCTTCCCTGAACCTATTTATTAACATCCGTATTGAATTGTGGACACCAGAACTGAACACCGTATTCTGGCAGATGTTGCACCCACACCAAATGCAGAGGTAAAATAAGCTCTCTACTACTACTCGAGAATCTATCTCCTGTTCATGCATCCCAGGATATCATAAGCTCTTTTGGTTACAAGGTCACATTGGGATCTTATGTTCAGCTGATTATCCACCACAACCCCCAAATCTTTTTCAGTCACTGCTTCCCAGGATAGGCTCCTCCCCCCCACTTCCTCCTTTAAGTATGACCTACATTCTTTGTTCCTAGATGTATACATCTACATTTAGCTGTATTAAAATGTATTAAAACGCTTGTGACCAGTTTACTAAGGGATCCAGATTGCTCTGTATCTACTGTTCTTGTTATTTACCACTCCCCCAGTTTGTGTTATCTGCAAACTAGATCAGTGAAAATTGTATGTCTTGTGGCCAACACTTGTGAGTTCTCTGTAAATTTCTGACTTTTCACGTTATATTGTAAACAGTTGTAAGAATACTAACTATTAAGCTGAGACCATAAACCTTGTGTTTGCACCTTCTACCCCAAACAAAACAAAAAAAGGGGTGCATGTGCGTGTGCGTGTGTTCTGTAATGACACACAGTGCAGTAGGGAAAAAGTTTATTTTACAGGGCTAGCCATGGACAGCTTCTCCTAAAATACCTCCAAAGACCAAACTAATTGCTAAATATAAGGTATTAGTCTGTCATGGATGAAGATATTTCTATCTTACATTAGAATATGATAGAGAGAGAATGTTTAAAAAAACTAACAAGTTGGTGTACAAGTTAATTCATTTTGTTCTTCTGAGATCAATATTTTATACTGTTTATAACTCCAAACTCTATTTAATCACACACCTCCTTCTGCCCATGACATTTCAACCGCCACCTTTTAGAATTTTTTTAATTGTTTATCTGCTCCCAAAGTTTCCAATGCTGGGGGTGAGGGTGTGAAGTAAGTTGCTTCTCTGTATGGTCTTTTTTGATAGATTTCCAGTTTTCTGTTTGCATAATAGACAGTTCAGCACTACCATAAGACAAAGAAGAAGAACACAAAACACAAAGGTAAGTGACAGTGGACTAATTCAGTAGTCTTTCCTTACGGCAATCTGAATTCACAGATGAAAATAGGTTGATGATCTCAAACTTCTGATCCTTCTGTAGTCTATAATGGACGTGCTACCACATAATAAAATCTACTGCACAGCTGTTAGTCTCTGCTGAAGGAAGGGCAGACCTGAAAAGCAGAGATGATTAAGGGTAGCTTTGCGGTGTGTTAGCAGAGTTGTGTGCACTGTGCTTCCCTTTATTATTCTTGACTTAATTTGATGCTATTAGTCCCCAACTTCCATAGACCCAAAATTTCCAGTCACCACAAAAAAATACACTACATTTAACTGTCAGTGACTGGCTCCAAAGCACAAAAAACCCAAATAAAAAAAACCCTCTCTTTTTATTTGTTTAACTCACTGCCAAATTATGTCTGTATGATCCCTTTTTATATTTCATAGATTTTGCATGTTAAAAAAATAAGGTAAAAGCAAAATAGACTCAAGAGATGGAAATTTTATTCCAGAAAAAATCTGTCAATTTAAACTCTGTGTGGCTGTATGCATTAACAGGCTTTTTACTAATACTAATATTACTATGGTAATAAAGAGCATCAGCAAGTGAAGGATTAGAAAACAAATTGGACATCATTGTCTGCTGATCGTGAGGTATGAATAATAACTCATACAAGACAAGGTATCATGGAATTATTTTTAACCATCCTCTAGAATACTGATTGCTGCACAACATTTTTTTAATTGAATGAAAAAAAGAGATTTTTAACAGTTTATCCTGAGAAAGATAACCACTTAGGACAAGCACAAAAGTTAAGCATTTAGTTCTTTCATACCAAAGGGATTTTTGTTGATCTCTAACAAACAAAAAGCAAAATTTTAGCCAGTCTGGAGCACTTGCAGCTCATGAAATGGCTGACCTTGATTTTTGCAGGTTTTTTATGGGAAGAGTACAAGAAGTAAACATAAAAGCCACAAATACCGTTCGGATTCTTAAAAAATAATTATTTCATGTTAAACTAATCTAGTAAAATAGCTAAATTCTCAAATGATAACATGATTACACAGAACAGACTGGACAAGATGATAGAATGGCCCAGCGGGTAGAGCACTAGCATAGGACTTGAGAAACCCAGATTCAATTCCTGTGATGTCACAGACTGACTGACTGACTGAGGGCAAAGTCACTAACTCTTGCTGGGCCTCAGTTCCCGCATCTGTAAAATGAGGCTAATAATACCTCACAGGGGTGTTGTGAAGATTAATACATTAAAGATTGCAAGGTGCTTAGAATGGTGGGGGCTATACGAGTACATGAGATTTACTAGGACCTCACCAGTGGAAGTATAGTCTCACAAGGTGTGCTACAAATGCTGCACTATTATTTGTACCACAATCAGAATAACTTTTCCAGTGACAAACTTTCTTGTACAAGTCCCCGGTGGTCAACATAGGAGTAATCAGCATTGTGGCCTTTTAGTATTATTAGCTTGTTTTTAATCTTGCTAGAGTTCTGGTGTATATTGTCAGTGGCCACTGATATATAATAATAATTTTCTCTACAGCTTTTAAGGTTTTAAGGTTGTGTTTGCAACCAGTTTCTGCCCCCTTATAAAATGTAAATCTCTTGATCAATTCAGTGTTCATATAACATAGTTAGTATCATTCTTGCCCCTGGACTTTCAAATCATGGATTCCTATGAACTCAGACCCAATGTTGAAACTTAAGTTCAATACCAGAGGAGTGCTGTGCACTGTTAGAGGTGCCTGAACACAAAGGAGCTATCATATCTTTTCTGAACATCTCCAGTAACTATCCGGGTGAAAGTTAAAGATGATGGCGCTTTATAAAAAAGGAAAGAGGAAAACTCCAGAGTCGTGTCCAACAATCCTTCTCTAAACCAGGCAATTCCATGGTCCAAGACCCATATGTGAGGCTGTGTACTGAGAAAAGATTTTGCTGTTAGTATTTGTCTTTGGCTAGTTGCTCTTCAAATTCTTTTTTGGACTGACTGACTAAAACTGAATTGACCCTCCCCATACTTACATACTTTTTCTATGGAAATGGCTGTAATTCCCAGTCATTCAGAGAGAGAGACAACCCAGCCTGCCTTAATGTTCCTGAGCTGGTACAGTATATTACACAATATTTGCTGATCTTGGGGAAAAGTTTGATGTCGCTTTCACAGTGTTCAGAACCGCACCACTGACTCAGAAAATTAAGAAGTGATCTTATGCAACTACTTAGTTCTTGTTGACAGACTGCTTGGGCACTATAAATGTTAAAATACATTTTAGGCATGTTTACAAGAGTCTTTTGGGTAGGCTCAAAAGTAACACTAAACTCAGCCATGTGTAGCCCACATTCCCTTTCTATTTTAAATACTTATATGGCTTCCATTACCAAAGTTATCTGAGTGCCTCACAATTCATCCTCGTAAGGGATTTATCTTTCTCTGTGAGGTAAGGCAGTACTATTATCCCTATTTTACAGATTGGCAAATCACAAAGTCTCTCTGTGCCTCAGTTTCTCAAGGGTCACAAAGAGAACTGAATCCAGGTCTTCCAAGTACAAGGCTCATGCCCTAGCCACTGGACCATCCTTTTGCCCTACAGTTCTTTCAGTTCACACACCTGTCTATGGCCTCTTCAAGTTCTATTCTGCTATCCGCCTGCAGCGTATACACTTGAGGCTCTGTCAGACAGTGCATGAGAATGATACAAATGATCATCTGCAGAAATGACATTGCCACATTGCAGAACATACACAAATTGAAAAAACAGAAAAATTCGTATTTTCTCCAAGATTTGTTCTTGTAATCTACGGGGTTACTGTGGCAATAGTAGGAGCAGCTTTTCAGATAGAAGTGTCATTTTCCAGAAAACAGTGTCTCTTTAATCTTAAATGCACCTATCTAAAGAAGACACACCAAACTGTTCCTGCCTTTGTTAACACAAGTTTCTGAAAAAGTGACAGGCTTTTACATCTCTTCACCAAAAGTTACCAGATGCCAGACAATAATTCAGGATAACTCTCCCAAAGAGTACATAGAATCAAATGTAAAAGTGTTATCTGCAGTATTGTTGTAGCCCCATTAGTCTCCAGATATTAGAAAGACAAGATGGGTGAGGTAATATCTTTTATTGGACCAACTTCTGTTGGCGAAAGAGACAAGCTTTTGAGCTACACACAGCTCTTCTTCAAGTTTTGTTATGACACTTAGCATAGACACATTAGATGCCCTATCTAGGCCTACAAGCCTAAAAAAATTAGATTGCTCATATGTGAGATGGCACAGTGAGGGGGGATTACACTTAGGTATACACTTATACTATACCAGTTCATGTACCTCAGAGCTCCTCAACTTCAAAGTGGATTTGAAATCCTGAAAAAACCTTAAAATTCTTATAAACTCTCCTTTTCCCAAAGGTCTCTATTTTGCATTTAATGCATATGTGAACTAGAAATTCATCAGGTGATACAGCTATTATGTTATGGCAAGACCTCCTAAACAGAGTGTTAACAATCAGCAGAGCTTAGCATTAAAAAGGACCAGCGTCGGAATACTAAAGTAATTCGCAGACAGAAAACAAACTACAGAGGCTACAGACAGCTTCATCCCAGAGAATCTCCTAAGGCAGGGAAAGTCAAGGAAAGGTCACCAGATATTTCCAAATTAATAGAATTTGCATATATATCTAGGTTTGATTAGAAGCATAACTTTAGCTGTGAATTTATTCAGGTAACATTCACTTTATGTGAAAACTAGAGCTTCTCTTAAGAGGATTTTTCTCTCTTAAATAATGAAGAGATATTTACAATCTTGGCTCCCTGTTAACCTGCAGTTTGTAAAGATGCAAGAAGAGAGACAACCAGAGAGATTTGTGGCAAGCCTTAGAATAGTCCCAGATTTAGTCGAACCCGAATGATAATGAGTTTGATGAAAAAGACTTTTAGAAAAAAAAGTGGTGCCTGAAAGTGTCTAGTTTTCTGTGACAGGTACATTCCCATTTCACTATCAAATCCCACGTCAGATTTCTCCCAACTTTCACGACAGCCCTGGGAACAGCTTGGCGAACAACCAACCAAACAGCCCCCCCACACCCAAGCAGCCCCCACCCTTTGTACCTTCGCCTACAACGGCCTTGTTAGCGATGGCGGGCAGGGAAAACACGGGAAATGCCATCCCTGGCCGGGGGGAAGAGGCGGCGGACAGGCCAGGGCGAGCTGGGTGGGAGTTAAAATCAGCACCAAGGACTCCAAGGATGCGGGGGCGGCCTGCGGGCAGCAGGGAGCTGGGGCGGAGCGAACAGCTACTCGCGTGGCAGCGAGACAGAGGAGCCCGAGTGCCAGGGGCCGACCCTGGGGAGGAGCAAAGGCCCCAGCCCGGAGGCGATTCAGGGCAGGGGGCGGATGAGAACCCGCACCCCGCGGGCGGGGCAGAGAGGCCGTGCAGGGCCGGGGTATCGTTACTTTGGGGCACAGGAAGGGCGGGGATGGGGAGCGGGCTCGCAGAGGGGGAGGTGCCCGCTGGCTCCAGCCCACAGGGTCACTGACCGTCCCGTCCGGCTCCCAGCGCCGGGCCAGGCCGCGCCGCCGCACAGCAGGGGCGCCGCGGGGAAGACGTCCCTCCGGAAACCAGCGCCGTGCGCAAAAGGGCCCACTCGAGTGAGGCGCGAGCGTGGCGCTCGGTGCCAAGGCCCCTAGGGGTGCTGGCGTGGCCAGGCCTGGAGCTGAGGGCGAGGCAGGGACTCAGAGCCCAGGGGCGGGGTGTTAAAACGCTGCACCCAGGCCAGGGCGCCGGGGGCTGATTGCCCTGCCTCGCTTGACTCTCCTGGCCCCTGCGCGCTGCCAAGGAGAGAGGCTGTGGGTGGGCTCAGCAGTAGTTTTGCCTTTGGAAAAGACCAGATTGCCCCCCCAGAGAAATACTTCCACAGCACAAACCGCCCTGGAGACGCCCCGTCCCCACCCGGGATGTCACCCTCGCCCACTGAATGGTGTGATATGCTCGCCGTGTTTGCTCAGCACCACAGTTCAGTTTGTCCAAGTCTGAAAACACGCGGAAAAGCGCAGCGGAATGGACATGACTGTGCCCTTGGTTTTGGTTATTCGCCCATTTGATTATGTAGTTCTTCAAATATATAACACCATCTGCAAGTAGTTTTGCTTAAAGCTGATCGCACAGGTTTGTTTGTGCACGTAGGTGACAGGGATGTCAATTTTCTTTGTGAGTTCCAGAGCGGTAACTGTGTTAGTCATCAAAGTGGGTTTCTTCCCACGAAAGCTTATGCCCAAATAAATGTGTTAGTCTTTAGGGTGCCACAGAACTCTTGCTAATTTTCTTTGTGTGACTGTTTTTCCCCACTCCCCCCCCGGATTTTGCTATATGTATTCACACCCCCACATCGCCCTTTTTGGGACAGTGAGGGGCATTGTGCTATATTTTTTATAGTGTCTCTCTAGGGAAAAGGCAATTTTTCTGTGTATGATTTAATAGGACCCTTGGAGTCTCACACATCAGTTTATTTTTAAATCTCCTCACTCTATTGTATCTCACAGTGCGAGACAGTACCCTGAGAAGTCATAGCAACTAACATGATGTTAAACATGATTTACCATTCAGTATAGAGAGGGACTGCTTTGTTCACCATTATGTCAAATGGTTGTGGTTCAGGGTGGGAATACAATGTTAATATGACAATCCTTATTTACACATAGGCCATGTCTACATGAGGATGTCACATTATATTATCTTGTTCACTCTAACATGCAATTTAACTGTCTAACGCTGAATAATAATACCTAGCTCTTGGACAGTACTTTTCCTCAGTAAATCTCAAAGTGCTTTACAAAAGAGATCACTGTAACCATCCCCATTGTACGGCTGGAGAACACAAGGTGAAGTGATTTACCCAAGGCCTTTTGAGGGTATTTCTAGCAGCAATTAAACAGCCATGGCTGGCCTGTGTCAGCTGACTCAAGCTCTGAGGCACAGAGGCCCAGAGTCCAGACTCCACCCCAAATGTCTACACCACAGTTAAACAGCCTGTCCCAGCTGCAGGTGTTTAATTGTTGGGTGGACACACCCTAACAGGCCCCTGGCAGAGCTAGGACAGAACCCCCACTCTCCTGAGTGCCACTGCAGGGCACTATCCACTAGGCTATGCTGCTATTACACCAGTTTAAGATACTTTCCTTGTTGATCATTGCATCCACACAGCTCTGCTTTTTTAAATTAACCATTCAACATCCTGGGTGGACATCCCCTGTTGCAATTGTAACCCACTTGCGAATGTGTGTTACAAGGCCACCTTTGTGCCCATCTGCAGAGGCTGGGTGTTGTCACAGAGCTTTGGCTCTTTAGTGCCAGCTGCAGCAGATTATACTATTAGCTCTTGGGGCCCCTAATTCAATTCCTAGTGCCACTTAGCTCTGTGACTTTTCATGCAGTGGATTTTTTTTAGGATGCCTACTGGGAATTACAGGGATTCTGCAACTGGGGAACAGATTAACAATCTCCCATGATTTTTCTCGTGGCAGCTGTTAATTGCCAGTACCATTTTCAAACTGCTGTCAGGCAGTCTGCGGGACCCAGTGCTGAGCACCATGATCATGACCTCATTAATACGAACAGGGTGATGCACGTGCATTTGCAGGCACACCACTGGATGGATTTGGCTCTGTGGTTCCAGAGGACTGTTGATGCTGTGGATATGACTAATGCAGAAGGAGGAAACTGAGCAGTTAGTTCTGCAGGGTATTTATCTGGAGTAGCAGTGGAGCACTGCTCCTGGGCTCGACCAGCTAGCAGTGACTGGTGCAACAGTGTAGTGATTCAAAACCGGGCTGACTAGCAGTAGTAGCAACACTTCAGGATGACAAAGGTCACTTTCCTGGCATCCTGCACAGCACTGTCTGCTTCAGCACCAGAACATCACCATGAGAGCTCTTCTCAGCATGGAGAAGCACGTTGCCATGTCACCTCAGGATGGGATGCAGAGATAACGTTTCTTGATATCTTAAATGACTGCTTCTTGGAGCAACTAGTCATGGAACCCACAAGAGGAGAGGCAATTATCGATTTAATCCTAAATGGAGCACAGGATCTGGTTCAAGAGGTGAATATAGCTGAACCGCTTGGTAATAGTGAGCATAACATAATCCAATTTATCTTCGTTGGGTGGGGTGCAACACCAAACCAGCCCACCACCGTAGCATTTAATTTTACAGTAGGGAACTGCACAAAAATGAGGAAGTTAGTTAAACAGAAATTAAAAGATACAGTGCCAGAAGTGAAATCTCTGCAAGCTGCATGGAAACTTTTTAAAGGCTCCATAATAGAGGCTCAATTTAAATGCATACCCCAAATTAAAAAACATAGTAAGAGGACCAAAAAATGCTAAACATAGCTAAACAACAAAGTAAAAGAAGCAGAGGCAAAAAGGCATCCTTTAAAAAGTGGAAGTTAAATCCTACTGAAGAAAATAGAAAGGAGCATAAACTCTGGCAAGTGAAGTGTAAAAATATAATTAGGAAGGCCAAAAAAGAATTTGAAGAACAGCTAGCCAACTCTCAAAAAGTAACAGCAAAAACTGTTTAAGTGCATCAGAAGCAGGAAGCCTGCTAAACAACCAGTGGGACCACCAGGGCCACCACATGGGGGGGGAAGGTACACTTTACTGGGGCCTGGAGGCCCTGGGGGGCCTGGCCCAGGCTGCAACCCCCATGGGTATGTGCGCGAGAGGGGGCCCGTCTTACAAGTTTCTACTGACCTGAAAAAATTATGCTTGGGCCCTGGGGACCACTGGACTATCGAGATGCTAAAGGAGCACTCAAGGAAGTTAAAGTTATTATGGAGAAACTAAATGAATTCTTTCCATCAGTCTTCACAGCTGAGGATGTGAGGGAGATTCCCAAATCTGAGTCATTTTTTTTTTTTAGGTGACAAATCTGAGGAACTGTCCCAGATTGAGGTGTCATTACAAGAGGAGGTTTCAGAACTAATTGATAAATAGTAATAAGTCACCAGGACCAGATGGTATCCACCCAGGAATTCTGCAATTTCACATTTGAGTTACTTCAGAACTACTAACTGTGGTATGTAACCTATCATTTAAATCAGCTTCTGTACCAGATGACTGGAGGATAGCTAATGTAATGCCAATTTTTAAAAAAGGCTCCCAAGGTGATCCTGGCAACTACAGGCCAGTAAGCTTAATTTCAGTACCAGGAAAATTGGTTCAAACTATAGTAAAGAACAGACTTATCAGACACATAGATGAATACAATTTGCTGGGGAAGAGTCAACATGGTTTTTGTAAAGGGAAAGCCTGCCTCACCAATCTACTAGTATTCTTTAAGGGGGTCAACAAGCATGTGAAGAAGTGGATATAGTGTACTTAGCTTTTCAGAAAAACTTTGACAAGTTACCTCACCAAAGGCTCTTAAGCAAAGTAAGCAGTCATGGGATAAGAGGGAAAGTCACCTCCTGGATCAGTAACTTGTTAAAAGCTAAGAAACAATGATGAGCAAGGGAATGTGTCCTCCCCAGACACCTATAGACATTAACCTAGTTATGATTCTTTCTATTCTGGGAGACCCAGTTTACTTTCTGCTTCCCTGGCTTATGAAGCCTTTCACTGGCTGCTTGGACAAGAGAAATGGGCAGTTTAACTTCATCCTGAATAGTTGCAGAATGTCAGAGGACTCTTTTGGAAGACCTAAGGGAAACTGTTAGCACAGACCAAGGGGGCTGGATGGGAGCGGGACGTAGAGAGACTTCTTCAACTTTATGGCCAGCCAGAGAGGGTTCCTCTGCAAACTGTCTCATGTGATCAAGAAAACAGGGTCAGGGATGCATTGTGCTTCTTCTGTGAAACCAGGAGGTAGTTGTGGAAATGAATATACTGTAATCAAGGAAATGTATTGATTTGATTGTTATTGGGAATTGTGGGGAGAAGTGGAATGCATTGTCATTTATGGTATCTCAGAGCATGTCTACAATGCAATTAGACACCTGCGGCTGGCCTGTGCCAGCTGACTTGTGCTTGCAGGCTCAGGTAGCGGGGCTGTTTCATTGCTGTGTAGACTTATGGGTTTGGGCTGGAGCCCAGGCTCTAAGACCCTGAGAAGTGGGAGGGTCCCAGAGCTTGGGCTGCAGCCCGAGCCTGACAATCTAAACTGCAAAGAAACAGCCCCCATGCCCGAGCCCCGCCAGCTCGAATCAGCTGGTGTGGGCCACCCACGGGTTTTTATTTGCAGTGTAGACCCTGGATGACGTATTTCTGCAGAGTTGAACCAAATGGAACGTACTGAGTTAACAAAAACCATAGGTAACGTTTCTTGAATAAGAAGAAAAACAATTAAACAGGAATGTGGAGCTCACGTAAGATCAATGGAACCCACGCCCAACCTAAGGAGCGCTCACAAACTCCTGCAGGTGATCCACTTGGAGGGTACTCCTTCTCCATCTCCCGGAGGGCAGATTGTTGTGGGAAGGCTGTAATTGTTGTTGAGACTGACTGAAGTGGTAGTGCTTGTGTGACGTTTGCAGGACAGTTGGGAGGCAGTGCTCGCCCTTTGTAACACAACATGCTCTGCCACAGTTGTTTGTCTCTGAAATGACTGCATCATGTTCCAGGCTGCAGTCCAGACCAGTGAGGGGCTGTGTCACCACTTGCCCTGCAACCTGGGGTGCCTCACAATGCTTTTGCTGTGGCTTCCAACCCGGGCCACTCACAAAGAGCATATCGGTCACACCAAGAGTGTCTGTGTATAGCCATAGCCCTGGCCCAGCAATTCTGACCCCAGCAACCTGTTAGTAAACATTCCAGTCACACTCTGGCTTCCAGCAGCCTTGCTTACCACATGCAGGGTGATCCCAACACACTCCTACTCCCAGGTTTTCCCCCGCAAAAGCCATCTGTTCTGCACTATCCAGCCCTCTCCTGGACAGTCAAGATTATTAGGTCCATTGTCCCTTTAAGGGGAGCAAGATACAACAGTTTGCCACCTCACATGGAGATACTACAAAGTTCACACAGATTAGATTTGATTAAAGAATAAAACAAGTTCATTTAACTACAAAGAGAGAGGTTTTAAGTGAATACAAGTAATGAGGCATTAAAGTCAGAAGAAGTTACAAGAAAAATAAAGATATGCTTTCTAAACTTAACAAACTAGACTTGGTTCAAGATGAAGTCCTGTCCCACATGTTCCAGTAACATTGCTGACCAAACTCGCAAGCCAGGCTGTGCTCCCAAGGTCCAAAGGCTGTATCTTTTGACCTCTTACGTGAAAGAGAGAGATGGATAAGGAAAGGTACTTGGGGTGTTTATGCTCCTCACTTTTATAGTTCAGTCACCCTTTGAAATAGATGACCCCCTAGATAAAAGTTCTTTCCAGCTGAGAGCAAGCAAGCATGGAGTCTGGCGGAGGAATTCCATGCTTTCACCTGTGTATGCTGAAATGCAGATATTCCTTGTCTCTTGCCTTACCCTCTTCCATGCTAAAGAATGGCCACTTGATATATGATGTCATCAAAGTTGATGGGCCACATGGCTAGGAGCATCTTGTCCTTTGTCTCTGAGAAACAGGTTTACTCACTTCCCAGACTTGTCGGGTTACTGGTAAACACACTTCAGTCCTGATTTCATCTTATGTTCATAACTTTACATATGATGTTGCTACATACATTTCACCTTGATATTATCGACCAGCAAGTTATTCATTTTCAAATGATACCTCACAAGATATATTTTGTACAAAGACTACTACAGTGGTGTGCAGGATTTGAATACAGGCATGCATTTCATCACACAGTGGGATTTGATTGTCATGCTGGCTGGATTGGGGGGGCATTTATTATATTGTTTAACATCAGTATGTGAAAATCATAATTATTCATATGAGATATGCCATGTCAGGTACTGTTAGAAAGGCTATAATGTGCTAAGTAAGATGATGATGTTTATGTCCATGTGTTATATGTGTAATGGAAGTTATGGATATGGTTGATATATCTGTATTTCAAATCGTGCTGTGTCTGGGCCATGCCCCAGACAGGATGGCTGCAGCACTAGCCTGCTGAATAGCCCATTAAGAAATTCACAGGTACAAGGGGCTCAGGCGAAGAAGCCAGGGATACACCTGATGAGTCACCAGGACTTACTCATGTGACTCTGGACTCCATTTTGGTTCCTGTAAAATTCCACAAGCAGCATGGCAAAAACCAGAGGACATAAAAGGCCCGAGATCCATTTTGTCTTTCACTCTACTTCTGGGTCAACTCATCTACAACTGAACTGAAGCTGTGAAGCAAAGGACTGAGACCCATCCAGGTACTGGATGTATACCAGAGGGACTATACAAGTCTGCAAACTCCACAATTCTACTAGACACCTGATATATATGGACTTTCAAATCATTTGTATGTATCTGATTGCTTTAATCCTTTAACACTTCTCTTATGGTTTGTTTCTTTTTATACTAAACTTTAGTTTTAGTTACTAAAGGAGTGGCTGGCAGTGTGGTATTTTGGGTAAGGTCCAAACTTATATTCATCTGGTACTGTGGCTGACTCTCTGGTGTCAGGAGAAATCTTTTTGGTAAAGAGCATAGAGTTTTAAACAACTGGTCTCTTTACTGGACCTAGTGGCTGACTGGGAGCCAGAGACTGAAATGCAGTAAAGGGGGATGTGTATATTTTTATATTGGCTTCTTGATAATCAGTGTGGGGAATCAGAAGCACTGTTTGTGGCTGGTTAGGAAGTCTGACTTCAGTGTCACCCACCAGTGCTGGGAGAATCTGCTCTTGTTTTACAGCCTGCCCTGGCCTTGGCATTATCAGTGGGCTACCCTGGGCACAGACGGGTCACACCCAGAAAACTACTTGAAATCCCTCAATGTAGTTGTAATGTAATACATATTATACTTACTGGTACAGATCTCCTCTGCAGCATTTTGAGGGTGGCTGCTGGGACTCTTGCATTTCTCATTGGATTGATTTTTTTTATGGAAAAGATCTAGAAAGATTTGGACAAATGGGAGAAAGTCCATAATCTCCAAATCTGCTGGGTTATGCTGGTTTTAGCTGCCCCATGAAATCTCCTTCTGGTTGGGCCCCACAGCATACATAGGGTCAAGGGAGCTTTCAGTGGGTTTTGGTTGCTGGCCATGCTGTCTGCAGTGCTTCACAGATAACTATCTACCACTGGTAGCATCTCACTTCTTTAGCTCACTGGTAGCCTCATTTGCAAAGAGTGCAGTCCAGGGAGTGGGAGCAGTACGTGAGGTCCTGTTCTGGTCACTTGTCCTAGGTACTTTGTTACCTGGCAGCTCTGTGCTCTTGGGGAACCAGGGTGCAAAACCCCTATTCTGGCTCACCTGAATCCCCCCCAGCCTCTGCTTGAACCAGAAACAAAAGCAATGAAAAGGCTGTGAGACACACCTAAAACCCTCCAAACAAGGGTGATAGGATTGAGACAACTCCCCATGCCTCATCTACATAGAAGATGTAAAAAAAGGCATCTCAATTAGCACATTGAATGGAGAACAGGAGCCTCATCTACATCGAAGATGGAACAAGAATTAACATGGAGAATCAAAATCCAAAGCAGGGACTGCACTGAACTCTGGGATTGGCAAAGCAGGGAGGCACTGCATGATGGGAGATCTCTGCTCTTGATGTAAATGAACTCACACCTACACCCATCCAGCTCTGCAGTTATCAGACCATTCTAGTATTGATATGCAAAACACTGAATCAGCCTGATTGCATTGTGAGCTCCCCCAAGGAACATTGACCATAGCCAGGAGTGATCAGCTATTGTCCAGCAAAAAGAAAACCACTCTGGGGTACTTCATTGAGACATTGTTTACCCATAAACAAACCTGGTTCTACAAAAACCCCTACCCAAGTTCAAACCTTATTCTCTCTTCTTCTGATGCCTGGATCCAAATGCTGCCTGCTTTCCCATTTCCTGACTGATCCGGTTGTGGGCTGGCTCTCTCTTCCCCCCTCCCCCTCCCGACCCTAAGTTGAACAGCCTGACTCCTGGGAACTTCTGAGCTGCAAGGAGTGGTGATATTTCCCCCCTCCCCCCGCCATCTTTCCCCAATACTCTCTCTTTTAGTCCAGGTATAACTTTCTACTTTTTTAATCAAACCTGGGCTAGCCTTCTCCAATACCCCTACTGTAATTTTGTTGTATTTTAAGTGTTAGATTATTTTTCTCTCCTTGTATGGCATCACTATTAATATCATAAGTTTTATATACCTGGCAATAAACTATTATAATCAAGCTGGTTGTCAGTCTCTCTCTCTCTCCAAATGCATCTACTCCTTTGTGTTCTTGGCTTCCCTACCTTGCTCTGCAGCAACACTTCTTTTACATAAGCCAAAAATCCGTGGAGTACCCAAAATCCTATGCGGTTTGCTCATCAAGGGGGTTACTGCTAGAACAATTGTAGAGTGAGGTGGGAGGCAGCTAAGACGTGCTGCTCTGCCTAGCCCACGGAGTCCTGGGGCATATAAGGGTGGCAGCTGAACGTGCTGTTTGACCCAGCTGGATTGAGTCCAGGGGGCAAATAAGGGGAGCAGCTGAAAGTGCTGTTTGACCCAGCCTGCTCGTAAGTGTGCTCCATTCTGGTGCAGTGCAATGGGCACATGAGAGTGGCCGCTGACAGTGCTGTGTCACCCAGCCTGCTGAGTTCAGCGACATATAAGGGGTCAGCTGAGAGTGCTGGTAGCCCGCTCCACTCAGTTAATCTGGAATGTGCGTGTGTATCTGTGAGGGGGTTATTTGAATCTGGGGCTAGAGGAACCCAACCCTGAAAACCTTAAGTCCTGCAGGATAGCTTCATTGGGAGGGGACTTGTAGCCATATGAACACACGAGTAACACAAGCAGCACATTAATAGAATCACACACCCTTCTCCAGGAAGGTAACCCTAATAAATAAGCATACCTCAAAGTGACGGGCAAATCTGGTAGCAACTTGTGCCAGAGCTCATTGGCTTTGTTTTGGCCTTGGGAGCAGCGTCAGGAGTGACCCTTCTGCTTCATGTGCTCTGAGTGCAACTTGTGGATGTTTGCATTCTGGTGGCAGCTGGGATTGAACATGCAGCTCACCAAAGAGGGCCATCAAATCCAGGATCTCTGAAGGGGTCCACCTGGAATTGGGGGTGGAGTGGGGGCATGGCTACTTTAATGGGTATGAGAATTCACTAGTGCTTGGTATAAAAAAGGAGCCTTTCTGGCTGCTTGCCAGGATTGAAACAGAGAGATGGCATCCAGTTCAGGTGATTCCAGAGAAGTTAAGGGCGTACACAGGTATAAAGACAGGCTGATCTAGGTGTGAAGCAGTGCAGTGTAGAGATTGTAGTTGGAGGACTGCTAGATGGTAAACAACTTGGAATGGGTCCATAGAATATTAGAGTTGGAAGGGACCTCAGGAGGTCATCTAGTCCAACCCCCGGCCCAAAGCAGGACTATCCATCTGAGTCTTAAAGCAAACAAACTCACTGCAAAGTTGAGTTGCTCCTGTTCCAAGGAGAATTACTTACTGTGACTTCAAACGACAAACCATTTGCTTTAAAAAAAAGGTTGTGTGTGGATGCAAGGCACTTCAAGGCCAACGAAGGCCTGATCTAGACTAGAAAATTAGGTCAGCATAACTACATCACTCCAGGGTGTGAATAATTCACACCCTTGAGCAGTGTAGTTAAGCCAACCTAAGTCTCTCTGTAGACAGTGCTAGGTTGACAGAAGAATTCTTCCGTCAACCTAGCTATCACCTCTTGTGCAGATGGATTACCTATAACGATGGGAGAATCCCTCCCGTTGGCATAGATAGCATCTACGTTGAAGTGCTACAGCAGCACAATGCAACTGTAGCATTTTAAATGTAGACAACCCCTAACTAAAGTTACTACAATGTAACATCCCCATGTAGCACAGTCTTGAGTGCTAGTTACCAGGTTATAATACAATGTAGTTTCCCATTGTAGATAAACTTTTTGTCTTGTTAATGCCACTTCCTTTTCCCCTATCTTCCCACAGAGTTATGTACATCTGATTTGGCATTGTGACAGTGGTTGTTGTCTTAAATAACTGTTGGGGTGAAATCCTGTCTGCGCTGAAGATTATAGCAAAACTAATTGTTTAATGTTTCCGTTTCTCAGTTTATGTTTGCTGGGGAGAGGACTAAAGTATTTTTTCAATAAAAATACTTCTAACCCCCCCCCCAAGTTTTCAAAGTGCACTACAAATATAAACAAGTATAAAACAAACAGGTGGCAATAACACAATGAAGGGAAATCGGTATTGTTCAGGCTATATAATCCCAGTAATGATATCTGCACACAGGTATACTCAGGCATTAGAAAATCAGCCTAGAATAAAACAGTTTAGCGAGAGCAGACATTTGCCAAATCCCAGACTGATAAGCATTTAGATGGGAAATACGTTTTGCAGCTCTAGCAATCTGGGTTATTAAAGACAGACACATGCAAAGTCAGTTTAATTAAAGGGGTTAATCACGCTTTCATTCTAGAAGAACATAACAACGAGCTCAGAATATGCTACTTGTTTCAGCCTGGAGAGTATAGCTCAGAAGCGAAGCAACTGTTCATTAATCACAACACCACTGTGCCACTGGGAAGTTAGGGTCTCATTCTCCACTGATGATTATACCAGTTTTGCTCCATTCACTTCAATTCACCAGATTTACACACACTGGGATGAGAGTTCCAGAGAGGGAGCCATGTTCGTCTGTATACCGTAAAAACAACAAGAGTTCTGTAGCTCTTTAAAGACTAACACATTTATTTCTGCAGGCATGAGCTTTCATAGGTTGTAGCCCACTTTGTCAGATGCAATGAATAGAAATCAGATAGAGGGTATATATATACATCCAGGGGTAAGAAACAACAATGGGGAGGGTAGGATTTTTCCATGTTTGCTAACATCTACCCACCCCGTTGTTGTTTCTTACCCCTGGATGTATATATATACCCTCTATCTGATTTCTATTCATTGCATCTGACGAAGTGGGTTACAACCTATGAAAGCTCATGCCTGCAGAAATAAATTTGTTAGTCTTTAAAGAGCTACAGAACTCTTGTTGTTTTTAGTGGGAAGAGAGAATCCAGTCCTTTGTATTCAGATGTGTTGTGTTGGAGATGAAAATACATATACTTAACTCTTATGAGGTACTTTACATTTTCCAAGTGTTGAGCAAACATGAACTAACCCTCCAAATGGCCCTTTATACCTGTGCTAATACACACTACCAAGATTTTTTCTCCATTCTCCTTATAATTTTAATGTGTTTGCTGAGGTGGAAGGTTTGCATCTGCTTCATCTCCACCTTTTTTAACACTGTTTTTCAATCCAAGTGTCAAATACAAACATTCCTGACATTGTTCTTGCTGATTAAATACAATGATTTAAAACAAATATGTAGGTGAAATTTTTGGCATTTGAATATTACCCAAATGTTGATTTAGACAGCATAAAGTCTGAATGGATGCTGCTGAGAAAAGAGACACAAACTGGCCAAAGTGTAAAGGACTTCAATGAAAATGTGCAAAATTCATTTTGGGTAGGATTTTTTGTCATCTGATACCCCAAATCCTTTATATTGTTAAAAAAAGCACCAGTTAGATTTGGGGGAGAACACTATAGAATTCCCTCACTATAGAATTTTAAAGAGAAAACTATGGAATCATGAAATATCCTAGCCTCAAATTGCAACAACTTCCAGCAACTAAAGGGTTAATTCCTGTTAATTCTGAAGGGAAATCCTGTAGCAGTGGGCCTATGACCCCTTCTTTGTTTTAAGGGAGTTTTTCTCCTTCTATTCTGAGGGTATTCTTCTGGCCATCCCCAGTTAATATATAACCTGGCTATAGCATTTAGTTCTACATCTGTTTCCGGAAAACAGTGATCCTAATTTAGAAGTCTCCAGAGTGGGGTGTGGCTTTCTGTAGGTCCTGCTAAGAGAAACAAATCCCTCCTTGGGAAAGGGAATAAATACATACTAGAAGTTCTATAGCAAAGTGAGAGCTACGACTTAAGCAAAAACATACTGAAAACTGAACATTTCATGGTTTTCCAGGTAGCATATCGCCACCTAGCAGCCGTTAGGGTACGTAGCACAAACCTGACCATTGCTTTCATAAACAGTAGGCTGGGATAGTCTGTTAGGTCGTGGAATGGTCGTGTCCCATACAGAATTTGGTGGGAGAGAATGGACTTAGGAACGGAGGAACATGGATAGAGATTAATGGAACTCCTGTTTTTGAAATTTAAGATATTGATGAATTTCTGTTTTAGAGTCTCTTGAACAGGTTTGTGTGTATTTTCTGTACGTTTCATTAAGATAAAGCTGAAACCAAAATCACCAGGTAGGGTAGTAAAGGATGTGAGTCAGCTCCTGCAAACCTGTGTGTGTGTAGCTCTTTGTTTATGCAAGTAGTCCCATTGATTTCAATACTACTGTCTTCTCCTTCCACATTGCCAAACTCATACAACTATGGGACTGAGATCATCATCTCAATTAACCACATTCCAACTGCAAGGCCAAATTCACCATCACTTACACCCAAGCATCTCCATTATTACTGCTGGTGGTCTACCAGCCAGAAAGAACAAAGCTTGACTTTCAGTTCCCAGGTAGAGTTTGCAAAACTGCCAGTGAGAAATGTTACTGAAATACAAAAAACCTGGATATTTGTAACACTATACCTTGTAGTCGCTTTTCAGAGTAGAACACAATTTTACATAGTAAAACAGTAGTAGATTCAGGCTTAGCTTCATAGAGTTCATGGCCAGAAGGGACCATTATGATCATGTAGTTTGACCTCTTGTATTAACGCAGTCCATAGAACTTCCCCCAAATCATTCCTAGAGTAGATCTTTTGGAAAAAACATCCACTCTTGATTTAAAAATTGTTAGTGATGGAGACTCCATCGCCACCATTGGTAAATTGTTCCAATAGTTAATTACACTGACTGTCAAAAATTTACATCTTATTTCCAGTTTGAATTTGTCTATTTCAACTTCCAGTCATTCGAATATGTTATACCTTTCTCTGCTAGACTGAAGCGCCCATTATTAAATATTTGTTCCAAATAAACTAATCAGGTCATCCCTTAACCTTCTCTTTATTAAGATAAGTAGATGGAGATCTTTGAGACTATAAGGCATGTTGTTTTCTAATCCTTTCATCATTCTCTTGCTTCTTCTCGGAACCTCTCCAATTCATCAACACCCTTATTGAATTGTAGGCACCGGAACAGGACACAGTATTCCAGCAGTGGTTGAACTCATGCCAAATACAGAGATAAAATAACTTCTCTACTCCCACTTCAGACTCTGTACACACCTCAGGATCACATTAGCCTTTTGGCCACAGTGTCACATTGAGAGCTCATGTTCAGCTGACTATCCACCATGACTCCCAGATCTTTTTCAGTCACCACTTCCCAGGGTAGAGTCCACCAGGCTGTAAGTATGGTCTACGTTCTTTGTTCTTAGATGTATACATTTACATTTAACTGTATTAAAAAGCATATTGTTTGATTGGGTCCAGTTTACCAAGCCAAGCAACCCAGATAGCTCTGAGTCAATGACCTGTCCTCTTCATTATTTACCACTCCCTCAATTTGTGTCATCTGCAAAATTCCAGTGACAATTTCATATTTTCTTCCAAGTCATAATATTAAATAGTGTAATCTCTGCATGAGCCCACTGTAAACACATCCACTCAATGACGATTCACCATTTACAAATCAATTTTGAGACCTATCAATTATCTATAAGATCTCAGGAATTTCTGGATTCTAGTTCCATTCCCATGTTGGATTCACTAGAGATGCCACTGTCATCTATTCTGTATGGAAATATATTGAGCACATTAAAATGCATACGAACCATGCAAACCATTATGTGTATATTTGTACTAAAATTCTTTGAGGGGGGTCAAGAACCATGTGGACAAGAGTGATCTGGTTGACATAATGTACTTAGCCTTTCAGAAAGCCTTTGACAAGGTTTCTCACCAAAGGCTCTTAAGCAAAGTAAGCTGTCATGGGATAAGAGGGAAAGTCATCTCCCGGATCAGTAACTGGTTAAAAGACAGGAAACAAAGGGTAAGAATAAATGGTCAGTTTTCAGAATGGAGAGAGGTAAATAATGGTGTCCCCCAGGGGTCTGTGCTGGGACCACTACTGTTCAATATATTCATAAATGATCTGAAAAAAAGGGTAAACGGTGAGGTGGCAAAAGTTGCAGATGATACAAAACTATTCAAGGTAGTCCAGTCCAAAGCAGACTCTGAAGAGTTACAAAGGGATCACACAAAAGTGGGTGACTGGACAACAAAATGGCAGATGAAGTTCAATGTTGATAAATGCAAAGTAATATACATGGAAAAACATAATCCCAACTATACATATAAAATGTATAAATTAGCTGTTACCACTCAAGAAAGATGTTGGAGTCAGTGAAAAAAGCTAACAGAATTTTGGGAATCATTAGGAAAGGGATAGCTAATAAAACAGAAAATATTATATTGCCTCTTTATAAATCCATGGCCTACATCTTGGATACTGTGTGCAGATCTGGTCACCCCATCTCAAAAGAGATATATTGGAACTGGAAAAGATAGAGAAAAGGGCAACAAAACTGATTAGGAGTACGGAACAGCTTCCATTTGAGGAGAGATTGATAAGACTTGGACTTTTCAGTTTGGAAAAGAGATGACTAAGGGAGGATATGATAAAAGTCTATAAAATCATAACTTCTGTCAGGAAAGTAAATAAAGTGTTATTTACTCCTCATAACACAAGAACTAGGGGTCACCAAATGAAATTAATAGACAGCAGATTTAAAATGAACAAAAGGAAGTATTTCTTCACACACAGTCAACCTGTTGAACTCCTTGCCAGAAGATTTTGTGAAGGTCAAGACAATAATGGGGTTCAAAAAAGAACTAGATAAGTTCATGGAGGATGACTTTTAGCCAGATGGACAGGGGTTGGTGTTTGCCAGAAACTGGGAATAGGCGACGGGATGGATTACTTGATGATTACCTGTTCTGTTCATTCCCTCTGAAGCACCTGATATCTGCCACTGTCAGAAGACAGGATACTGGGCTGGATATTGGTCTGACCCAGCATGGCCGTTCTCATGTTCCTCTTGCATTTCACTCCTCCTTCCTCACTTCTACATTCTACAAAACTTTTTTCTAAAAATGCATCTCACCTTTTTCAAGAGCATTAGAACTAACAGAAATAGGCCAACGGATAATCATGCATCACTTTGCTCCACTGCATAAATGTCACTTTTTAATTAAAAGCCTTCCCTGAAAATAGGCCATTAATTAGGGCAAGTACAGATCCTCTTTATGCATCCTGGCCAACCAGTAAATAAGATCATAACTGTAGACATTCCTGCATCAATAACCGAGTGTTGATCCATTTGTTGTTTCTGATCTTGCACTGAAAAAACCCCCATGGGTATGTATGTGGGAGGGGCTGTGTTACAAGTTTTTACTGGGCCCCAAAAAATATGCTTGGGCCATGCAAGTAGCTCTATTCAAGATAATATGACAATTTATGTGAATAACATTGCCTGTGTACTTAAGCGTTTGTAGGATCAGGTACATAGAGTAAAAAGTGCTCTCCCTTTGAAATCTTCATGAACCTCAATTAATTAAGGGGTACACGTGCATTGACAGATGATCCAGGTGTTCCAGACTATGGTTATATAAAATTCCTCCCACTTATCCAGCGTCACTTACTGTCTTTGGCCCTGATACAGCAAAGCATTTAAGCACATAAATAGTCCCATTGATTCTGGTGGAATTTAAGCATGTGCTTTAGTGTTTTGTTGAATCAATGCCCTTCTGTCTGCTAATTCACCTTCCTTCATTCCATTCCTGGTAATTTATTGAATATTTTTAAAAAGCAGTTATTACAATTATCTGTATGTTTGGAGTAAAAGCATGTTAGGTTTTAGTTTCCAATCCTCAATGGGGTCCATCTGGGAGGAGCGCACTGTAGGTTTTGGGCCATAGTGATCTGGATCTCTAACAAAGCACCACCACTGTGATAGCATTTGCATGAACAATATTAAAACACATCAGCAAAAACAATAAAATGTATCTTACAATAAGAGATTTTAGAATATGGATCTCATCTACTAGGACTAACTCAGAACAGAATCCTTAGAAAGTTTTGTATAAGCTGTAGCAGAGAAGAGCATCTCAGAAATTCTCATATCTAATGTCAACACCTTCAAAAGATGACCACAGAAGCTTAAATTTGTAACTTTGTTAGACACAAAAATTATGGGCTTAATAAAGACATTGGATTTATAGTTTATTACAACAATCTGAAATAATCTATCCCCTCCTTTTTTGCGTGATGGCTGCAGAAGTGTTAATGGGCCACTTCATCTTGAATGGTCTCTTATAATGTTAACTACTTACGGTAAACAGTACATGTATGTAGCTGTGACACACTGACTACCTTTCCCTGACCTGAAGAAGAGCTGTGTGTAGCTCAAAAGCTTGTCTTTCTTAGCAGGGGAAGTTGTTCCAATAAAAGATATTGCCTTTGTCTCTGTAATATCTGGGGAGCCCCATGGCTACAACCTGCGTAATGTAGGCATTTTAAATAAATGATACATTGCAAATTCTAGAAAGGTCACTAGATGGCATATGCCTGAATTATATGAAAGTACTAGTTGCTTAAGTTGCAGCAGGAAAGTATTTACCTTAATACTGAGAATGAAGGCATTTTCATGAAGCTTTATTTTGCTAGCTGACTCTCCTGCCATGTTCAGAGATTAAGCAGTTCCAGATCAAATGGTAAAAGAAAAAAATTCTGTGAGACTGAGATGGTTACTGAAGGGACAAAACTGAAAATCCCTTAATATATCCCCCATTTCCCTATCTCTTTATTGTTTTATGTTCTGTTCTTTTCTGCTCATTGTTATTTTGTTTCTATTATCTTCGTAGCTCACATTTTATAAAAAAAGAAAAAATCTCAACACTGAACTAAGTGACAATGTTAGCTGCATCACTCTTCTTTTTGGACCCTGAAATTGATTAAGATGTTTTCACTGTCTACAGACCCACCAACTCTCGCGAATCAATTGTGATTTCTAAGTAAAATTAAGCCTGACTCAGGATCTCGTGATAGAACTCTCAAATGAGACCTTACTTAGAAATCGCTGTGGCAGCCGGGGCTCCCGCTGTCAGTCTGCCGTGGGGTTGACAGTGGGAGCCAGAGCTACCCAGGGTGAACAGTGGGAGCCCCTCCTTGCATGATTGGCTGACCATGAAAGCCCTAGGTGCCACAAGGAGAGACTCCCACTATCAGTCAGCCCCGGTTAGCTGGAATTCCCACAGTCAAGCCCAGGTCTGCTGCTATAAGCTTCAACCCCGGGGGCGGCTAGGGCTCCTGCTGTCAGCCTGAGAAATGGGATAGCAGACCCCACTTCAGCCACCTAAGGCCTGGGGAGGGTGAAGAACCATGGGGTGAGGGGCTGAACTGATAGGGTAGTGATGATGGGGGTTGGGGGATTGAACTGGGGGGGAGCTGTATTGTGGGGGGCTGGGGAACTGGAGGACAGGATTAATTGCTGGGCAGGAAATGGGCAGATGTGGGGGTGAGAGCTCCTGCAGCAGGGGTCAAAAATTATCTTATCCAATACATGTGGGAGAGTGGGCAACACTAAATGTCACACACACGCACCCTGGGGATGAGCAGGGGGAGCTGAAAAATCAAGAAACTGACCTAAAAACACGGTATCTTTTTTTTTAAAAAAAAAGATCTCATGATTTTTAGATCAATCTCATGATTTTGGCAGGATCTGGTTCCTGATTTTTTGATGTCTTGAAGTTGGCAATACTGTGTATATCATCTGATATACATTTCACTTCATACCTAGCTTTTTAAAATAAACAAACAAAGATCTAGGCCTGGATTCTCATTTGGTGTAAAATCAGCATAGCTCCATAGACTTTTTGTAGCCTTCACTTTGTGACTTCAATGGAGCTATGCCAATTTACACCAGCTGAGGACTGGGCTCCAAGCTTATCATACAATAGTGTGTTATGTAGAAGTCCAATGTTTGGAAATGTTGCAATATTAAAAGGAGCCTGCTGTTAATAGGGATAGGTTTGACTGTCCCTATGGTATAGAATTAAAAAATGTTTTTAATACTATTAAAGAATTGCTGACATCCCAGGAAGTACTTTCTAAAAGGTTTTATTTAGAGACAAATCAGTTATGCATATTTTCTGTATTTTCCCACCCAGTTTTTGGTTTTACATGAAAAAACAAATTGTTTGTTAATTATCCTTGTTATTTATATTAAAAACTCACTAACATCCATATTAAAATATTTTTGTTTAGGAATTAATTTGCTCCTGCAGTTTATTCCTCAAGAGAAATTATAATCCTACAGGTTTATGATTTCCATACTGGTTACTGTGGTTATGATGTCATAATTGTTGGTGTCCACGGCTGGAGCTGTGAAATAAAACCAAGAGCAGAAGGCCTTTGAAGCTGGAACAATCCTGTTTTCATGCAAGCGCCATTCGTATATAAATTGATTATACTTTTATTTCTCATGCTGTCCTGTTTCTCTTTGTTGTGTAAAGGATAACAAATGGATGACTGATCTTCAAAAATTGAAGTAACTGAACTTCTGGAGGTAGATGTTCCAAGATGAAATAGTATGTAAACAGGATTACAACTGGATCTTGTACTTCTGAAGATTTTCTTGGCATTCTGATTCTGTGTGATGACAACAGTCCAAGCATATTTAATATAATCATGGTGAATGTAGCCAGTTGTCCTCCTTATCGCTGCCACAAAAGCTCTGCTGTGTCAACTAAATAATACACACCATGGGCGAAAGTCAACCCTACCATAAGCAGGTGCCACACTGAGAGTTGCTCTTACTTATGTCAGGGGTGATTTTGGCTTTTTCAGGACCATATTGTAGACTGCATCTGAAAACACCACCAGCCTAAGGATAGAAGCTAACAGCACAACAGACAGATATAGCATAAAATATATTTGAGAAGATTACCACCTTGCTTTAACACATCTAGACCTAACTTCTCAAAACATACATAAACAAAATGAGATTTAACCAGGTCATTTAAGAAATGCATCCTGACTCACTGCACAACGTCTCTCTCTCTGGCTCCTAAAGTAGCACTTATTTCACATTATCAAACTGAGAAAGCAATTTTTACAAGCTTCTTACGGCTCTGCAGAGGTGAACAAATAATTCACACTGAATAATGCATCCAAATGACTTAACTTTTTTTTCTACTCATGGAAAATCTTTGAGCAGATTGCAATTTCCATTAATTTATTCATCATTTTAAAGTATTTGATGGAGGTTTATTTGGTAAATTTTTCTCTACAAATATTTTTTTATTTATTTTAATATTTATAATATTTAATAAATACATTTATAATATTTATTTTAATTTATTTTAATATTATTTATCCAACTTACTTTGGTTCATTGTGGTTGATCAGATAAATTAGCATTGTTTCTTCTGCTGGACTGCATGAGCACACCAAAATTCTGACACAAATGCTTATGACTGCCAACGTGAATTTTGGGGGCAGACCCTTGTTTGGTGTAAATCCATATGAAGCCAATGGAGCTATGCTAGTTTACACCAATTGAGGATCTGGTCCTGAGCTCCTGATAATGTTTGCACCAATAAAACTGGAATACATAAATGTTCACAGAGAGAATAGAAGAGGTTTCCCAAGGGGAAAGCACAGCTAAATTAAATTCATTTAAAATGTGCCTCATTTTTCCCTTTCTGTAATATGGCGATAATGCTGCTGACCTCCTTTGTAAAGTGCTTTGAGAATTACTGATGGAAAGCACTATATAAGAGCTCGGTCTTATTATAACTAAAATTTGAGTAGATATTCATGGAAAATATTTGCATTGATATAACTCTGCTATTCAGGCATGCTACACTGTGCTTAACTCATTCTTTTCATGTTCAAGCAGGAATAGATCAATGGAATTTAATCAAACTTTCCATAGGAAACTGCAAACGAAAACACCCTTAAATGCATTTTAATCCAAAACATGTACAGATACACAACTTGGGTTAGACTAATGGAAACTAGGCTGTGGCCACCTAGTGGCGGAAATCTACCTGGAACCTGGAACGCAAAGGGCCTGCAAATCCTGCTTGGTCAAGAACTTCAAAGGAGACTTACAAAGTGGCAGAGACTGGATGGGACACCTGGGAAGTAATATGAATCAGCCTGTTTCTCATAAGCATCCACTAGCAGGGCTTCTATCCACAAGCAGGAGATAGCTGCGTGACTGGAAACTGGTGGGTGGTTTCATCAGCCTGGGATTGGAAATAAAGCTCTAAGCCTCAGTACGTTTAAGGCCCTTTCCTCAGGGAAACAACCACCAAACAACCACAAAAGCAAATCACCTGAAAGCCACTAGGCAATGGCTCAACAGAGGCTTTCCTTGCTACAACCACTCCTTAGCCTCCCTTTGAGCCATCTTCCCATTCCTTCTGTACTCTGCCGCCAAGCAGTCGTGTGACCAGCTGGGGCCTGTTAACCTGGCTGCAGCAGAGCCGTTACCTTGTCACACTGCCCTGGAAGGGAAATTAAAATGGTGTTTAAAAAGGTTGTCGATGTTCCTGTTCACGCTGAACTGTTATGTTTAGTGAAGGCTTTGTAACAACGAGCAGAGAAGAAGATTTTGTAACCCTGGCTGGCACTGTGCTGTCTGTTGACCCCAACTGCTCAAAAATCATGGGGCAGGTCCCAGAAATCAGGAGGTTGGCTTAAAACTCATGAAATTATTTTAGACATAATACATTTTGTGTGATTTTTATTCCTCTTCTGGTCATTGAGACCTTTGGTTATACATTTTCAAGCTTTTCTCTGCAACCATGAGGGCTAGAAATTTTTTTTTAAATGAACGCTGAGATTTTCACATGAGAACTTGACTGCAGAAGCTGGGGCTTTCAGGAGAAGGAAAACTTGTGAGACTTGTGACAAATTTGCAAAAAGTGGCAACTCTGTGACATTAGTAAACCTGTGAGAAATACACCTCTAGTTCAGAAGAGGCTTCAAAAAGGAGGTTTCACTAGGCGTTGCTGAAGCAGAAGCTGGTGTTTCTGCTCACCTCTGCCTGGAAAAACTATTAGTACTATTTTTTATACTAGCGCCTGCTTCATCAGGGTTGAAAGGCACCTCCAGCACACAGACTAGTCTATTGTTTATGGAGTTTACAGGTGTGCTCCCTACAGGTATATTGCCAGCCCGAGTTACAAACAAAATCTACTACCTTCTTCTTTCCTGGTATGTTAAAGAAACATTGCAGTTTAAAACATTTTAAGAACTATTAATGAGAAAACTTATTAAAAGGGTGAGGGGGGACCTAAGATAATACAAAGCCAATCTCTTTCACATATTAAGTGACAGTTTCTGTCACATCAGTTCCATGGTGTGGCAATGTCTTTCGGAAGGATTCATCCACATATCTGGGCACTTTGAGATTTGGTTCCAGATCTAATCTTTGTGGTGTGACGGCATCTGCACCTTAAAGCTGTTTGGGTCAGGTGGCACCACTCAGATTTTTTGCTACAAAGTCATTTCTATACTGTACTCTGACTTGTACCATTTTCTGGTGTAAGCAGCTCCTTTTAGCACTGATCACACATAAGACATGCATACAATAGTTGGATCACATGCGTAGCCATTGCCTATCAGCAGAATATGCTCACTGAAGAGTTT
Source organism: Mesoclemmys tuberculata (assembly GCA_007922155.1). NCBI lineage: Eukaryota > Metazoa > Chordata > Testudines > Chelidae > Mesoclemmys > Mesoclemmys tuberculata. The sequence continues at coordinate 41,648,942 of ML675604.1, read as the reverse complement.
TATTGTTGTGACATCAGGCATTTGTTCAAGATGTTCAGAACTGTCTCTCTGAACTCTGCCACACTTATGGCTCACATGAGACACCTGTGCTTTAGCTCCCTTTTTGACCCTCTCAGGCACACAATGGCTGCTTGGGAAGTACAGCTGCACTGTATGGGCTGCAATGTGGAAGCAGTGAGTTTTTCATCCCTGAACAGTAATAACATTTATTTTTTTCAAAGGGGCTGCTTCTCTGTTCTTTCCATATATAGTAAAGCCAAGGGAGAACAGGAGCAAGAAACATTAATAATAATGGCAAGTTTATATAGTGAAGGCAGAAGGTCAGTGTCAGAAGAGCTAAAAAAAGGGGAGAGGGGGAAATTGGATTGCTGTGGTGTGCAGACAATGCTTGCTTTAGCCTGGCAGAATGAGATATTCCAATCCCTTTGCTGGATGGTTTTTGACAAATCAGCAGTTTGGATACATGGCAATAAAAGGAATTATTTCTGTTGCTGCAGCCTCTCCTAAGGTTTGCAGGGCTGAATCTCTGTGCCTAAGCAAACCTTGACCTCTTAATAACATCATCATCATCTATCAACGCCAGTCCCGTTCTGATTGAGATGGCTATTTGAATTGTCAGAAATTAAGATGACTGTTAAGTAAGAAAACCAAAATGAACCTATCTAGCATGTCACACTTCTTCTCAGAATGGTGACCTACCCAGAGGGACAGTAGGATGTGATCACTGATAACAGAACACAAATGTGGACCAGCTGCACCATGGCGTGTTTCTTCCTGAGAGTGACACACTTTGAGAGTCAGTAGTGACCCTCCTGTCCCATTTAGCCCAGCCCCAGGACAGAAAATCAGACTCGCAGTGTTCAGGAGTTATCTCCGTCTTAGTACCTCCTAGTTAATATTACTGATTATGCCTTTTATAGCTCAGGTCCAGTTGCCATCCTGAGTTGCTAAGGAAAATGCACTGGGAAGGCTCCGTTGAGTGCCAGAGACTCGCAGAGCACATAAACACGATGATTCATTGTTAATTTCACCGTGCAGTCTGGTCTCAGACGCAGCCTAGATCTGATCTGGCATGGAGATTGAATTACCCCGCAGCGCTGCAGAGAGACATCTCCGCAGCAATGGCAGACCCTGTGGGAAAGCTGCCAGTGCAACTGCCTGCCCTTTGCCGAGGCAAGACACACAGAGAGCCTCAGATTCTACTACTTCCAGGAGATGAACCATTGTGATAATAAATATTTGGTTAATGGAGGAATGTTTGGTGGCTTAATATTCCTTGCAGAATAACAATAATAATTATTAATAAGTAAACATTAATGCATTGGCACCTGAAAGTCTCTGTCACACCTTAGCAAAACAGAGCGGAACCACAAATTAAATATGGCAACATATGCCCAAAGGGGAAATGCAGAAATTGGAAAATCTAGTGTCCACACAACAATGAATGTACTAAGTAAAACATAACATTAGGCCAGATCCTCAGGTGGTGTACATTGATATCACTGAAGCCCATGGAGCTCTGCTGCTTTGCACCAGATGGTAAGCTGGGCCAGTGCACACAAAACAGATCCACTTTAGGGGGGAAATAACAAAAGTCTTACAAGGAAAGAAGCCAC